>CM019149.1:63052819-63199041 GCA_009733165.1 Naja naja | reverse complement strand
CTAAAAATTCCTGCATAAAGCCATTTAGCTGAAGCTGCTTGCAAGGGATGCTTGCAAGAGATACTATGGAGGGAATAATTAATTTTGTATGACACTAAATTTTTAGGAAATATAGAAGAATGGCAAAATGCAGCTCCTACCTTATGGAACTGATTCCCATTTATACCTGTGATAGGCTGGTGTTGCTACCTTTCTGCACAAACAAAAAACGTATCTCAAAAGGTGAGTGGTCCTCTCAGTTGAAAGTTACTTTGCTTAAACAACATCCAGTTTTTTGATCCAGGAGTTGTCATTCTCCAAAAATTGGTAAGCCGCCCTGAGTCTTCGGAGAAGGGCGGCATATAAATGTTAATTATAAAAAAAAAAATTCTCTGTAGCAGCACTTTCCTATGTAGCAACATTTCTCTAGGGAAGAGCTCTAACCTGTTAGTCTTTGGTAAGGACATCTAATCTAGTTGTAAATAAATTATTTAGGCCCGTGATTAGCAGGCTCTTTCTACTTAGTGCTGTTTAATTGTATTTCTGAGTGACATAGGGTAGATTGAAAATTAACTCGTACAATCAGGAAGGGCTGCAGCTCATGCTTCGTATACAGGACTCCAGATTCAGTGCAATTGAGCTCAAAAAGACTATTCTCTGAAACCCTGAAGAACTATAGCCTAAGAAAGCAGACCAGCAGTGTGCAAGATTTTCTGAGTCATAGATGACACTTGGCCTTTGAGTGGTTTATGGAGCCCACCCTGTTTAATACTGTAGAGAGGGATAAGACAAAACTAACATTCATTTACAATTAATTAAGTTAACAGATCAACAAAGTCAGAAGGGACCTTGTAGATCATCTAGTCTAGTCCACCCCCATCCCCAGCATCATTTCTGACAGATGGCAGTCTGGTCTCTTCTTGAAAAGTGATGAAGCTCCCACAGCTTCCAAAGGCAAGCTGTTCCACTGGTTGATTGTTCTCACTGTCAGAAAATTTCTCCTTATTTCTACGTGAATCCCTCCTTGATCAGTTCCATCCATTATTCCTTGTCTGGCCTTCAAGTGCTTTGGAAAACAGGTTGATCCCTTCCTCTCTGTGGCAGCCCCTCAAATATTGGAATACTGATACAGTTATTCTTCATCCAAATATTGAATTGCCCTGCTGTCCCACTGAATCTTGCAATTGAAGTTTTCTAGAACTGCATCCAGGGCTTTGAAGGGCTGCATCTCAAGCAATATACCTGTGAGTAAGCCAGAAGGATTATTGGTCTGGTCTACCCCATTAGAAGGAACAGGTTACTGTTTAATGTATATGGTAATGTATTTTCCACACTCCTATTTATTACTGATACAATCCATGTGATTTCCAAGGAAAGAATCCAAATAATCTACAAATAGTTATGAAATAATGACCAGGAACCGAGTGCAAACTATTTGTTTGAGGAGCAGAATTAAAATTTCAAAAGCAGGGCCAACTGGTATTCCAGGAATCAGGCAAACTTAAACAACAACAACAACAACAACACAACTCACCAAGGAAAAAGGCAGCTACAAACGCTGTTGTCACGCTGCTGGCACATAACACAGCAGCATGGTTCAGCCCAAATACCCATTAGAGAGTGCCTAGAAGGATTGCCGCTACAGCTGCCAGAAGGCCTATCACAGTGGCCTGCACCTGTCAAGCAGAAACAATGAAGAACAGAACATCTCAAGAGCCTGTAGTGTGAGATCAGTTCAGAAGTATTTCTGCAGGTCTCTTTTCTAGATGGCGGCACATGAAGGTCAGGTGACTTCTTAATGTGTTGAGTCTTCCCAACAGCATCATCCAAGGATGATTAAGCTTTTCAAGCAGAGAAAAGCACTATGTGTTTGTCCTTCACTTTATCTTTGCCAGTTACTCTTTTCATAGCACAAAGCTACTTTTCAGGCAGACTTATGAAAGTAAGTTCATGTGTGAAATAGCCATGAAATGAATTTCACCCTTCACAGGCCTCTCTTGAATAGATACCTTAGGCAATTATTTTAGTCAGCTAACAAATGTTTTCTTAAGCAGCAAAAGATTGAAACTTCATCCAAGAATTTGGTGTGGAACTAAATCACTGGAATGCAATAAAGAGTATTTGTGAATAATTTGATTGGAACTTTAAACTCTTAACATGATAGTTCAGGTGATGCTGAACTGTAAATTATAACAATTCACTTTTGGGATGCTGAGAGTTGTACTTCCACAATACTTGGTGGGAGAGCACCTATTTCCCTTTCCATCATCTAATCAATTAAATCCTGTCTTTAACAAGGTAATTAGATACTCATAGTCATAAATCATAATAGATACTCATAGTAAATCAATAAATGTTTAGCCATTGCCAGTATTTTATACTTCATGGCACTTTGTGTGCAAATGTTTGGTTAAACTGATTTGAGAGAAATGAAACCTGAAAATCTAACCCTGGGTAATCAAAATGTTACTGAATTGTTAGATGAATGTAAGTTTAAACTATTAAACTTAATTGCAGTTCTGAGTGACAGGAAGTAAGTTGAAAAGTGATAGAAATTATCATTGTCTCGACTAGTGAAGGGAACCTTCTGTGTAGGTCTTTCCAATGTCTTATAATACCTAACAAACTTGTGGCTGTAGGAATTGGGTGCTTCTAGACCACGGGTGTCAAACTTCACTGCATCACATGATGCATTGTGAAATATTGCAATGTTTTTGCCTATGTGGAGCTGGGGTGGGCGTGGCCTGTGTGTGACACATCCAGTCTACAGGCCACCAGTTTGACAGGCCTGTAATCTAGACTGACAGCCCTACTGCCACAAATCAAAAGTAATATGTAGTTTCTCCAACTTTCCCTCTCATCCTAATTTCTGTACAAAAAAAAAGTAGAAAAAAAGTAGTTGAAAACAGAAATGTTATAAAAGCTGTGTTGCTTGGACCTTTCCCCTAAATATGTGAATATATAATCACCTCATTAGAATAACAAACAAACATCAAAACTTTGTACAAGAAAAAAGACAGAACTTCCATTTAGTGACATAATTAATAAACAGCTGTAATAAGTGAGTATCAGCTCAATTATCCAGGGGCTCTAATTGACTAGTATTATCCAAAGGTCTCTGTAAAAATTTTTTAGACTTGCTTACCTGAATCAAAGCCATATTGCAAATAGCCATTTTCCATTTTTCCTGTGAATTATCCATCCGGCCGATATTAGCCTGGAATGCACAGGAGACAACATTTATTTCTTATGCAGGGAATGGAAGGAGAGCACCTGTTGCAATAAGTGTGTCTCTATGCTTTGGCAGGTTTGTGCCAGGACATCACTATCAGTCTTTTTCATTTTCATCTTTATTAAAACCACTAGAGATACTGCAGGGAATGGATTTCTTTTTCCTTCCAAACTGGCGATGTGACCAGTTTAAAAATAGATTTTACAAGGGCTATGGTCCAGTTTGGAGTACATTTGGATGCACAAAATCAGGAGGTACAACTGCAAAGTGTCTGAACTTCATACTCATCTGCAAGGCCTGTCCCTTTGGATTTTATCCTACCAGCTCATAGAAAGAGTAACCTGACACTCATACTAGGCTACAACAACATTCTACCCAAATCTAAAAATGTTTCAAATCTCTGAAGAAAAAAAAAGAGAAGAACATTTGCAAGGTTTGGGAATTCTGAACACAGTAAAGCCATTTGTTTAGGTGAATAAGTCAGGATAGCACAATAGGCTGAACCCGATCTTGCTGGCCTTCCAGAAGGACTCAAATACCTGGCTTTAACATCTGACTTAAGGATCAGAGAGAAGTATGGAGACCTTAAAATGGCTGGACTGTCCTTGAATTGCTGTGCTCTCGGGGAAAGTACTCTACACTTTTAATGGTTTAATTGTTTTTAATGTTTGTATGGTTGTTTTATTTTTATTTTTTGGTACTGTTTATATTTTCATTGTAAATCACCTGGGCTCAAGAATATAAGATGTGCAACTATGTAAATTGAATGAATAAATAAATAAATGAGGGAATTCTAGTCAGACAAAATATGCAAGCCTCCTAAATGCTTCTAGCGACTGATCTACTAGCAAAAGGAATATTTTTAACTGTTCGAGTCAACCTAAATGATTGGTTAATAAGCGCATCATTAATTCAAGATGCCAGGCTTAATTCAGAGGCATGCACATGCAATACTAGCTCAACTGTCCTAAGCCAACACAGTACAGGTTATCTTGGGATAGGTTATCTTGGGATATTGTGCTCTTGGATTGGTAGCTTTTAACCTGAGTCAAGTTAATTTTAATGTCCGTATAGTTATGATTTTACTGTACTGTAAACCATCCAGAGTGAGGATAGGGGATAGTGAGATGGGTGGCATATAAATTTATCAAACAAACGAACAAATCCCTTCCCTTTCATAATCACGGATAGCAAATAGTACATCTAGCATGTTGTTACATTACATAGGGCAGATAAAGACTTTATTGCCAAGATCACATTAATATTAGTGAGGAACTTCACTCCTGTCTTTCTGTAGATCTAGGTGGAGGGCTTGTGGCTTCATCTCTAAAATGGCTCCCTCCAACCTTTGCTTAAATCTATTACTGGATACCTAAAATATAATTTTTTCCAAATATGTGGTACAGTAGGGAAACCAGAAAAACAATTGCAACAGAAATGTTGTTCATGACCACCATGGAAAGCAAAATATACAGGTCCAACCTACATAGGTACGATAAGAACTACTGAGCCATCTATGCATTTTTCACTACTGGATAGGTGATCTCACATGTCAACACTTTTCTTGCCAAACAAGAACTCTAAATCCTTCTCTGTATTAAAAGACAACATAAAGAGGATACTTACAGCTGTAGAAAGTCTAGATGCCAAGGTCATTTCAAGGTTACCTTTCAAACCAATCAGGGCTGGAATCAGAATAAACATTTCTCTGATTTTTATGAATACTTGCCAGTGCTGAAAGGGGAGAAGAAAGTATTAATCCATTGTGATATTAATTGTAACATGCACATTTATACATGCTTTGAACTATTATACTACATTAAGATTTTCCAGAAGCTTTGAATTGTAAGCTGTTTTTCAGTATGGATAGATCCTCCATCAATACAATTTTCAAACTGGCTGTTAAATATCTAAGCAACAATTAATAAAGAAAATTGAAATAAATCAGCATTCTTGTGACAGTCTTATAAAATATATAACAAAACTAAAGGCAAACTATTTTTATTGAACCAAACATACATCATGGAGATTACCCATTTATATTATTCAACCTTTCTTTGCACTCCCGTATTATTTGAAATAATTTCAAAATCATGAAAATGGCCATTAATTGCTATATTTCCACTTTATGGATCTTAAAACAACCACAACCATAGGGGAAAAAAGCCAAAGCCAGCTTTTGTTTCTTTTGACTATGCACTGCAGCTGCTTTCTCAAAAAAAAAACCACCTTTCTTCTAAACTCTCCAACTAAGGTCATGATAATCAACTTCTGATGGTCAATACCCCTTTTCATCCTCTCTTGGCCAGGACAAGAAAGACTTGGGGAGAATTATGGCCATTTGATAGGTAATGGGCACAGCAGTTGGGGTTACTTAAGGAGGAGATTCAGGGCTGGGATTGTGTGAGGTCTTCTCCTAGGGTGAGAGCCTCAGAGCAGCTAGCGTGTGGGTAGTTGTCTGTACAACCCACTTTGAGTGGAAGCTAGGTGGAGGGGTTTGGGGTGATTGGTCCACCTCCGAGTGGCCAGTGAGAGAGACCAGTTGGGACAGAGGATAGTGTGTTCGTTGCAGAGGGTTGGATGTGGGGAGTCCTTGGTTCCGAGAGTTTTTGCTGTAGTGCCATAGAGGTTCCCTCCCTCACTGACACCCCTCCGAGGATGTTCCAGTATGAATGATTGAAGGGGAGGAAGAGCCCTCGGCTCTTCCAGGAAGGGGATAGGCAGAAGAAGGACTGTTTGTCCTGGGGATGTAGAGCAGGATCATGTATCACAGTAGTGATGGGTAGCAGGTGCTATGGGAGCCAGAAGGCAGGCTGTTATAGGGAAGGTTGTGAAAAAAATGCCTCTGATGCTTAATATTAGTGGGTCCCAGAGGGAACTGGGGATACCCAGAGGTATTGCTGCTCTAGTGGTGGCCTGGAATGTAAGGGCAGCCATGGCTTTGGCTGCCTTGTACCTTCTCTTGACTCATCGTCCCCAGGCCTCCCCATGGTTCACTGAGGAGCTACAAGTTCTGAAAAGGGCCAAGAGATGCCTGGAGCACTACTGGAGGAAGACAAGGGATGACTTTGATTAGGCATGACTTAGATCCACTATTAAGGCCTTCCTCTTGGCAGTAAGAACAGTAAAACAGCAGTATTTCTCTGCTCTTCTTGTATCCTTAGAGTGCCACCTGGCGGCTCTGTTTTGGGTCACCCATTCCCTCCTGGGTGACCAGGCTTTGGGTGATCTTTTGCAAGGCCGAGCCCCTCTGCAACCTTTTGCAGAGGAGTTTGTTCAGCACCTGATGGACAAAATTGCTAAGATCCGTTGCCAGTTGGATCCCATACATGGAGATGAACCATGTGAGATGCCCGGGAAAAGATCTTCCCCTGTTATCTGGGAACAGTTTGACCCTGTTGATCCTGATAAAGAGGACAGGGCCCTTGATGCAGTCAGTGACACCACCTGTCAGTTAGACCCTTGTCTCTCCTGGATGGTGAAAGCCTCCTGGTGGGTCCAGGCAGTGTATAATATGTCACTAGAGGAGGGGACATTTCTGGATGCTTTTAAAGAAGCTACATATGGTGACCCTATAGAGTGGGCCTGTTCTGCTGTGGCACCTGCACTGTGGAATCTTCTTCACGCAGACATGAGATCCGCTTCTTCACTCCTGAGTTTCAGAGGTCCCTAGGGCCCCCAGAGGAATGGTGAGCTCATGAGGTGGTTCTGTTATAGTTAATATCTCTATGTCTATTATTTTCTTTTTAGGTTTTGGTTTTGCCATTATACTTTCTAATACTTTTTAAAATAATTATCACATAATTATTATTTATTAAATTTGTTTGCCACCCATCTCATTTCCAAGTGACTCTGGGAGGCTTATGATATTAAAAGCAATCAAACCATAAAAGAGAAATATTTCTAAAAACAATAAAAATAGAACCACAATCCAAGGGACACTGCTTAACAGATGGAGGGGAGGGAGTAGTTTAATTTAATTTAATTGGTTTTATATACCGCCCTTCTCCCCAAAGGGACTCAGGGCGGTTTACAGGGCAATTAAAAAACATACAATACAGATATTAAAATAAAATTAAACTCAATTAATTAAACCCCACCCATATCAAATTTTAAAAATTTAGGACATTAGTTAAAAATGGTAAATCCCATCCCAAAAAATCTAATCAAAAAATTTAAAATATCTCATAGGGATAGATCGGCTTGCTTAAACAGCCATGTCTTAAGGGCGAAGGCTCCCAGGTCGGGACAGTCCGGATCTCTACCGGTAGCTCATTCCAGAGGGCAGGGGCAGCCACAGAGAAGGCCCTCCCCCTGGGGGCTGCCAGCTGGCATTGTTTGGCTGACGGCACCCTGAGGAGGCCAACTCTGTGGGCCCACACTGGTCGGTGGGAGGATGTCATCGGCAGTAGGTGGTCTCGCAAATACCCTGGGCCTAAGCCATGGAGCACTTTAAAGATCATAACCATCACCTTGAATCGCACTGAAGACCACCGTAACCAGTGCAAGCCACACAGGAGAGGTGTTACTTGGGCATGCCGGGGCCTCCCATAAATAACCCGCAGCCGCATTCTGCACCAGTTGGAGCCTCCGGGTGCTCTTCAAGGGGAGCCCCATGTAGACAGCATTACAGTAGTCCAACCGGGAGGTGACAAGGGCATGAGTGACCGTGCATAGGGCATCCCGGTCTAGAAAGGGGTGCAACTGGTAAATCAGGCGGACCTGATAAAAAGCCCCCCTGGCGACGGCCAAAAGATGGTCCTCTAAAGATAGCCATACATCCAGGAGGACACCCATGTTGCGGGCCTTCTCCGATGGGGTCAAGATCTCACCCCCAATCATCAATGATGGAACAACTTGACCAAACCGGGATGCCAGAAACCACAGCCACTGAGTCTTGGAAGGGTTGAGTCTGAGCCTGTTCGTCCCCATCCAGATTCGAACAGCCTCCAGGCACCGGGACATCACATCAAGGGCATGGTTGGGGTGGTTCGGGGTGGAGATATATAATTGGGTATCATCAGCATACTGATGATACCGCACCCCGAAACCACGGATGATCTCACCCAGCGGCTTCATTTAACTGTTGAACAGGAGAGGCAAGAGAACTGACCCCTGAGGCACCCCACAAGTGAGTGGCCTCGGCATCGATCTCTGCCCCCCTGCCAACACACACTGTGACTGACCCGAGAGGTAGGAGGAGAACCACCGCAAAACGGTGCCTCCCACTCACAACCCCCCGAGCTGACAAAGTAAGATACTACGGTCAATAGTATTGAAAGCTGCTGACAGATCTAGAAGGACCAGGACAGAGGAACAACCCTTGTTCCGAGCCCTCCAGAGATCATCCACCAACGCGACCAATGCCGTTTCTGTGCTGTGACCAGGCCTGAAGCCTGATTGAAATGGATCTAGATACACAGCTTCATCCAGGAACCGTGGGAGCTGACAGGCCACCACACTCTCTACAACCTTCACCACAAAGCAAAGGTTGGAGACAGGACGATAGTTACTTAATACAGCTGGGTCCAGGCTCGGTTTCTTGAGTAAGGGTCTCACCACCGCCTCTTTCAAGGCAGAGGGAAAGAAACCCTCACCCAAGGAAGCATTAACAATCGCCTGGAGCCAGCCTCGTGCAACCTCCCTGGAGGCCGAAACCAACCAGGAGGGACACGGGTCCAATAAACATGTGGCAGCACTGAGCTTCCCAACAATCCTGTCCACTTCATCGGGAGCAACAGGATCAAACTCCTCCCAGGTCACATCCTCAAGACTAGCCCCTGCTAACCCCCCAGGGACGCCAGTCAGAGTCCAAGCCCATCCGAATCTGAGCGATTTTGTCCTGCAGATATTGAACAAATTCCTCCGTCCTGCCCTGCAGAGGGTCCTCCTCACCCCAGGATATAATAATGAGCGGGTCACTCTAAACAGGGCGGTGGCGGAGTTATCTGCTGACGCGATAAGGGTGGCATAGTGCGCACACTTTGCCGCCCTTATCGCCACTATGTACGACTTAATGCAAGTTCTTACCAGTGTCCGATCAGATTCAGATCTGCTGGTCCTCCAACAGCTCTCTAGGCGTCTTCTCCGGCACTTCATCTCCTGCAGCTCCTCAGTGAACCAAGGGGCAGCCCGGGAGCAGCACCGGGTCAGAGGCCGCAGAGGTGCAACTCGATCCAAGCCCCCCGTGGCAGCCCTCTCCCAGGCATCCACGAGGGTCTCGGCAGAGCCACGTGCCAGAGCCTCAGGAATAGTCCCAAGCTCCATCTGGAACCTTTCAGGGTCCATCAGGCGCCTGGGGCAGAACCACCTGGTTGGTTCCGCCTCCCTGAGGTGGGGAGTAGCGGACCGGAAGTCAAGCCTGAGGAGGAAGTGATCAGACCATGACAGGGGTTGAATATCTAAAGCCCCTATACCTAGATCACTTATCCACTGTCCAGAGACAAAAACCAGATCAAGTGTATGTCCTCCACTGTGAGTGGAGTCACAAATTAACTGCGTCAGGTCCATAGCTGTCATGGAAGCCATGAACTCCCGAGCTAACTCCGACGTTTCCCCGATAGAAGGCAGGTTGAAGTCCCCCAGAACCATAAGCCTGTGGGACTCCACCGCCAGCCCAGTTATCACGTCAAGCAGCTCAGGCAGGGCCGATGATATGCGGCAGGGAGACAGGTACGTTACCAACAGGCCCACCTGCTGTAGGTGTGAGTAGAGTAGGATGCATGAGGGGAAGGAGGTGACATTTTTCTCTTAATTCAACAACCACCATAATGGTTTTAGGTAATGAGTTTTTATATGTTTATCTAGTATTTTATTGGATTATTGTGCGCCCTGAGTCACTTTCCATCAGATGGGCATCCATATAAATGTGATAAAAATGAATTAATCTGACTGAAATTGAGAAAAGTAGCTTTCTAAATCTGCTTGCTAATCTTTGAAACAAGATTGTAATGATGTTTTAGGGTAACAGCAACTTTGCTAATAGCAAAAGAGTTTAAATATAAATATAATACTTTTTTAAACAGCTCCCAAACTTTTTAAGACAACATCTAGAGGAAAGGTGTCCAACCTTGACAACTTTAAGACTTATGAACTTCAACACCCAGAAGCATGGCTGACTGGGCAATTCTGGGAGTAGAAGTCCACAACTCTTAAAGATGTCTAGGTTGGACACCCCTGATCTAGAGCAGGGGTCTCCAAACTTGGCAACTTTAAGACTTGTGGACTTCAACTCCCAGAGTTCCTCAGCCAGCTGGCTGAGGAACTTTGGGCGTTGAAGTCCACAAACCTTATAGTTGCCAAGGTTGGAGACCCCTGATCTAGAGTATGTAGGCAGTAAGAGGAAAAAAAATAAGTTAATCCCAATATGTTAATTTTGAGAATGTAAATACCTTAATCTTATTGACATATAGCTGCTATTTTAATAAGGGTCTTCAAACTTGACAGCTTTAAGACTTGTGGACTTCAACTCCCAGAATTCCTCCTCCAGTCATGTTAGCTCAGGCATTCTGGGAGTTGAAGTCCACAAGTCTTAAACTTGCCAAGTTTGAAGAGCCTTGTTTTAATGGATTTGGGTGGCAAATAAAGGAAAGTATTCTGAATGAACAATAGCCATAGCTATTTGATGAACAGAGGGGCCTCTGCAATTATTTAAAACTGAAGTTAGCATATTTTTCTCTTATCTCCATCTTTTGGTTTCTTCCTTCGCTTGATGCTATTTAGTTTATGAAGTATGCCATATATAGGTTGCTCTTTTTAAGTAGATATGTACAAACAACACAGCAAGAATTTTATTTCTGATTTGCCCTGTTGTATGCTTATTTATAATAAGGCTGGTTGTTTTTTTCATATGCTTGCAACAATAAGCCAGTTCTTTAATTTTATGATCTACTTGGCCAATCCTGCACAACAAAGTTATTTTAGATCGAAGAACATAAAGTTCAAGAGTGTGTTGCATATGATTATAAATGACTTGAAAGTGAAGAGGAAAATATAGCAGAAAGTGCAGTTTGTGATGATAAGAGATCTGTGTAAGCCTTTTTCCATTCCTTATATGTAATGCATTAATGGACTGTTTCCTTTTCTGTTTTATGCCTCTAAACCAGAGATACCCTTCAAGTGGCAAAGAATTTCTACAGAAAATACAATTATTACAGGATTCCAAAAAAATTAACACAATAAACATATTATTGACTACCATGCCTATGCATTTTAAATTACAAATAAACCTCAAATTACAGGACTGCCACATCACTTTTCAACCTGTTTTGCTTATTATTAATGAAGCAGGGAAATAAATGTTTCTAATAATATAATGGACACAGTCCAATCCACTGATATCAGTGAGGCTTCTCCCTAACTATTTAGGCATAGAGTGTTCTGTGACTGCATAATCATTCCTTGTGTCTGGACAAATAAATCATACTATGCTTTAACATTTTGACTTGATTCACACAAGATGCTAAGACAGAAACCATCCAATTGTGATTTAACCGAATCTAATGTTTTGCACACAAATCATGCACTCTTTATATGAGTATATGCACACCTGTGATTGTTATAAGGCTCAAAGGCCTTATGACACAAAGCGATCATAGATAAGAATTCTATTTATTTAGAGGACTTAATATATGAAGAAAATTATTTGAGCCAATGAGAGCCCTTCAGCTCTAGACTAGGAAGTTCAAAAGCATAGATCCACTAACCCATTAGACTAGCATACAGGTAGTTATTGACTTACAGCCATTTGTTAATTTGTGACCATTCAAAGTTACAATGACATTGAAAACAAGTGACTTAGGACCATTGTTCCCACTTACAACCATTGCAGCATCCCCATGGTTACATGGTCAATATTCGGGTGCCTGACAACTGATTCATATTTATGACAGTCACAGTGTCCCAAGGTCATTTCATCACCTTTTGTGAGCTTCTTGACAAGCAATGTCAGTGGAGAAGCAAGGTTCACTTAACAACTGTGTTACTAACTTAACAAGTGCACTGAATCCCTTAACAACTGTGGTACGAAAGGTTGTAAAATGGGGCAAAGCTCACGTAATAAATGCTTCACTTAGCAACATAAATTTTGGCCTCAATTGTGGTTGTAAATTGAGGACTACCTGTGGTATATTATGTTCCATACATTAAACTTCAATGAGGAGGCTTTCAATCTTCAGCGGATTGATTCAGGCTGATAATACACGCGCGCCACACACACACACACACACACACACACACACACCCTTTCAAATGACCCCAAGAGGACAAGAAAAATATATTCTTATGAATGACAGAAAGCTCTAGTTTGCAGGATGTCAGTTGAAAAGGAAACAAAACAGAACAAAATTTTAAAGGAAAAGAGTAGATAGAATTGGCCTAAGAGTTTAAGAGTACCCTACAAGGAAGGATTTAATGAGGACCAGGAGTTGCAGTAACCCAGGTTTTCTACAATAATCTCTGCCTGGATTTTCCACCCATATTCTATGCAACATAGCAGCTCCCTTGTCACAAAAATCCACCCAATGTTGGGAACACAATATTCATGACACTGCATGTGATATTTCTCAGGCATTTACATTTTTTCCTAGCGTATTCTGGCTTGTGGCTGATGAGAACATTCTTGGATCAGTTCAATCCTAGCATATCTTCTCCAGGACACTTAGGAAGAACAACAAGAGCCTTTCATTGAACTCAGTCCGTCCACAAGACTCTCTGAAGAGCCATGACATTCTCAAAGAAGACATTCCCCCCCTCCCCCAAAGGCAGGTAGAACAAATACTGCACCTAGCTCTCACTTAGTCATGTTAAAAATATATGCTCATGGTCAGCCTACCCCTCATTACCAAGGAATTTGAAAGAACATACATACTTGAAAAATATCCATCACCAAACCAGCAGCTACCAGGCCTAAACCTGCCAGTATATATGGCCCGAAGATCTGTGATGTAATGGAGAAGCATGTTTCTGGAAGGAATCCATTGGGTGATCTGAAAAACTTACAGGTAAAACCTCTGAGTTTCTTCCCCCGGAAGCACAGCTTCAATTTCAGCTCGGTGACCACCATTACTGAATGCCACTAACCCATACTAAAGAAGCAGAGGACAAAAGGAAGTCCAGAAATTGGAGTAGTCTTCAATCTTCAATCAGAGTTTCAAAGCACCTTTAGATTAGTTGCCCCACCACATGTTTCGAAATCTGATGTCCTTTTCTTCTTCCGCAGGAGAACAAGGTTAGTTTCCAAAATGTATTCAGATTAGCTGAGCTTGGTTTTCACTATGCTTTGAGTCAGTTTCCAGCTATCACGACCTGGCTGAAAACCAGAAAGACTGGCTGAAGCTAGGACACTGAAGAGTTACCAGCATAAACAGTGGTAGGTTGTGCTAGAATTGCTTAAAATACTTCAGTCACTTATGTCCTTTCTCCTCCACTTACAAAGACAGTAATTGAACAGATAAGCTTGCATGGCCGAAATAGTCACAGCGCCATCAAGCTCACTCTGTGTGACGCTGAATCTTTCTTACTGTTCTAAGGCAAAGAAGAAAGTTCACTTCAGTTTTCTTTTCCTTTTTTGCTTCCTCAAAGTGATGAAAGGTCATTAGGAACAGGAGCTTAATCCTAACTACAAATACAGCTCATTACAGAACAGCTCAGAGGGGAAAATAAGGGAGAAAAGCTATGAGGCTGTACTAGCTAAAAGGCACTTTCATCCTTTCTTTTCTTCTGATTTCCTAGCTTGGCTTTGGGTACACAAGTTTAGAAAACAGGTAGTCTGTCTCTCTCAATGACTGACTTTCAGAACTCCTGAATGAACACCAGCGAAGTTCAAAAGCCAGTACCCTTATCTGCTGTCATCACTTCAAATTCAGATACAAAAGCCCTGTGATAATAGTCTCTACAGAACTTATTTAAGGTCATTCTATTCTCTTCCAGTACTTTTCCTGTTGCATTTTATTTTCTGTCCTAAAAATCTGTCATGGACTATTCAGCACTTTATTTTTAAAGAGAAAACAATACCACCCACGGTAGACTAATACTAATCATTCAGCACACAAGCATTTAAAAAAAACTAGTGCAACTTTTTCAGCTTTTGTCTCTTCACAAAACTTGTAATTTACTCAGTTATGTAAAATTTACATTTGGGATTTTCTTGCTTTGATCAATTTTCTTAAAAGAGGGCTTCATAGACTATACAATAATTATTTTTATGTTCTTTGCTTGCTTGAGACCAGTAAGTAAATCTCCTTCGCAGCCCTACGTTTTCATGAAAAGGATATAGCAATAAATGACAAAATCCAAATGCTTGGTTAATTAAAATAAACCAGATATTTCCAGAATTAGAGAATATTTTTTTCCTTTAAATGATGTTTCACATCTGGTGGCACTACCCTGGAATCTGGATGAGCAGAAGTTTCAAAGAATAAACTTACTCTCTGCCTCTTTGTCTATCTTTTCCCATGTGAACTTTCTCCAAATGCCAAATGCCTTACAAACATCCTGTAACTTGGTGAGGCAATTTAAAATGGAAGTCCATGATGAATGGAGAGTCATTTTGGGTGCTGTAGAACCGAAAAGATTTAAACCCAGTCTTTGGAGTCAGTCTTTAACCCTACCCCAACATTGTCTGCACCACACCAATCAATCAATTCGATAGTAGTCTGGTTACTACAAATAAAACCAGCAATCTTCCTGAGGCATGCTGGTAGGTCTAAAAAAAGCTTTCTCTGATAACATACTGAGGTTAATCCAAGAACTCTGTTTGCTTAGCTGCTTTCTTTCCCATACTAAGGGGTACAGAGGAGGTTGGAGAAAGCTGGGCTTAAATGTGTAAGTCCTGTAACCAGCATTAATTGAGGAAGAAGCTTGGAAAGTCACCTTCAGACATTAGCTTTCTACACAGGTACAGAAAACAAAACTGTTACAGTCTTTTTGTTCCTTTAGATAGCCACCCCCAAAATCCAGTGTTTCTTGCCTTCATTTCCTTTTATCCATTGAAAATTTTCCTTCAGGATGACAAATCTGCCCACAAGAGAAAATCCAGCAGATGAATGGGGACACAGTGGAAGGTCAGCTAGGGAGGACAACTGGCAGTTGGAGCTCAGGATTCTTTCGGGGGAAGGGGGAGGGCAATGAACTTCATCCTTAGAAGCCAGAGAGTAGAAGGAGGAAGAAGGAACTTGAAGGACAGGAGGAAGTACCCCTACCAAGATAATAGGTCAGATAAGAGGGGCTCGAGTCCAGGCTTAGTAATAAGCAGGCATATACAATGGAATGAAGGCTATTGCTGAGCATACTGGGTTGTATCCCAAAAAATTGTAAGCCGCCCTGAGTCTTCGGAGAAGGGCGGCATATAAATGTAATTAAAAAAAATTAATTTGAGAAAATGTTTCAGACAAGCCCTTCTCAAATTCATATGAAGATAAAATGTGTGTGTGAGGGAGCACATCGAGACTTGCAATATTCTGTTATATTCTGCTATCATAATTAAAAGGGCTCCTGTTGGGAAACTCCCAGCCAAGCAGGGAGGAGGGGTTAAGAAGGGAATTAACCATGAGTCCTTGCACAGCCACAAGAAGTCTGACCCAGATACCCCCTTAAGTTCCATGAAATCTTATCTGGTTGTTCTTGTGATTTATTGTGAACACAAGAAAGCTGCTGGCTTCGAGTTTTCATAAGTATATCTGGTTGTTGCACCTGAGACATCCTGAGCTATATGCCATTGGTTTCTTAGTCTGGTCCACATTGTGTGGCTGACACAATGGATGGAAGCTGGCTGCATTGCTTCCCATATACTGTGTTGCTTTTCTTGAAAGAGAGGTTAGAACAACCCTTTTGAAGAGGAGAAAGAGCTGCAGTCAAGGCAATGGTCAGATAAGAGAGCCCAAAGCAGGAATGTAATTTGAGAAAGCATATTAGACTTGACCCTCCCTAGTTCTGTACTCTAAACATAGAGGGGGAGACATATTCAGAGTTGCAAGGTTTTGTTACTGCAATTTTAGTTTCCATGACTTTGGTGTTCAAGTCTGGTTTACCTTGAAGAGCTGACACAATGGATGGGGCAGGGATGCTCTTCCCAGGCTGCATTGCATTCGGCATTCAGATAGCAGCAGTTAATGACAATTCATTTTATGTCATCACCATTGTGACTACCATCCCAAGAGAGCCATCCATCTGAAATGCTTTTTGAAGGGTTTGGATTAAACGATCGCTGAGTTTTTTTCCAGATCATCACTATCATGAAATAAGGTGTCCTGAGTAAAAAGCTGTTACTGAAGAAATAGTGACATTATTTATTAAAACACTAGAATAGGAGCTTTATTTTCACTGTAAGAACAGTGCCCAATACCCATAGAGAAAAAGAGAAGGGGAACTAGCAAGTTGGTGCAGTAGTTAAGGTGCTGGCTTAGAAACAGGAGACTGTGAGATCTAATCCAGCCATAGGCATGAAAGCCAGCTAGGTGACTTTGGGCCAGTCACTCACAGCCTAGCCCACTTCACAGGGTTGTTGTTGTGGAGAGAATAGAAAAAGGGAGTATTACGTATGTTCACCACCTTGAATTACTTATAGAATAAAATAAAAGTGGGATAAAAATCAAATACATACATAAGTATACACATGTCTATCACAATATTCTATTTTAAGCAATTTTTCACATCCCTCCTGGCATGTGAGGTGACATGTTCAGTGGTGCATTAATCATTAAGCAGACTAAGCACGTGCTTAGGGCACCAGGCCCAAAGGGGGGACCACATAGTTGAGAATATGGCTTTGTTTGTACAGTATGTACAAAGGAGGGGGGCACCAAGATTGGTCAGTGCTTAGGGCACCAGTGAGCCTTAATCTGCCACTTGGACATGTGGGTAGGTTCTAGTGCTGATTAATGCCCTATGGGAGGGGTTGATGCCACAGGCTTTTAAAGAATTTGTGGTCTGCTCTCTTTTTAAGCAGCCATCACTAGACTCCATCCTATTGGATAATTTTCATCCTGTTTTTTTTCCTTTTAACTTAATCCCTTAATTCAGGGTATAGTTGGGACCACTGGGTGTTTACTGGGTGGCTGCCCTGCTGGACACCTTTGTGGAGTTCACAGCAAATATTTTCTCTTTGCGCTCTGAGAGAGAAATGTCCACCACTACCTAGGACTGAAGTTGAAATATATACCATAGAAAATTGCTGCTTCAGACATTTATCTATTCAAGACAAAGGAATATTTTCCAAATTAAAACTGTTGGGTAACCCACATATTCCTGTCTTAAACCTTTGTTTGGAAACTGACCAGAGGCCTATTGATTATTTAGTGATGCATTTTCAGTGTTTTTCTTTTTTTTCTCATTAATAGCTCAGCATCTTGAGAACAGTCTTTCCTCTACTTTCACTTTTAGGCCAACTCATGAGACAACTTTTTATATGGTACCCTTATGACATTATTTGCTTATCTTCTCCAGTCCTCAAGCAAAACAAGAAGGGTGAATCTAGACCCATAAGGATTGTTCATCTCTGCTCTAAGTGAAATCCGATTACTTATTTATATGTCTATGCTCTTTAGGCAGAACATTCTTTAAGACTAAGTCTTCTCTTCCTGTACTCTATAAAATGTCATGCACCATGATGGTACTATGTAAATAAATAGTAACATCACCAGCTTGATAAAGTGGAAAAATCAATTGGGCAATAAACTGGGTTTGGCAACAAATTCAATACACTTCTGGAACATGAAGCATAACCTTCCTCTGACTAATTGGCTAAATCATTTTAATTTGGGATACTACTAAAAACTATTGCAGGAGAGAACCTCGAAGTGTGAAGAGAACAAAATGCACACAGAATCATACACAAGTCTCCACATATTCAGGAGGGAACTAAACTCACATTAGCTCAGCTGTATATAAAATATTCTAAAACAGGTAAAATTTTATGAAACCCAATTGATTTCCTTCATGCTAAACAGTAACATGAAATAATGCAAGGAAGAAATATGAACTCTGGACCAGAGAAAACAGGCAAAAAGCATTTTAAAGTCATCCTATCAGAAAGACAAGGGGCAACATGACCTCTTACCTCACTAGTTAAATAAATGGGATAATGCAAGCAAGGATTTCAGTGCTGAAAAAGTAACCTATTCGAACTTAATCAAATTGCTTATTTGAATTTGAAAACAAGAGCCTGCTTTTATTTATTTTATACAATTTATCTACATTTCACTCTATTGAGGCTCCATGTGGTGTACAACGGTAAAAAATAAGAATAACAGTGTATGGTTAATAAAATAACAATATTTAAATAACGTTTACTTGTCTCTCAATTCATGCCGAGTTCCTTCAATTAAATATTTAAAGCAGCATATTTTGCAGCAAGATTAGCCTCTCCAGTCATTTGTTTAAAATTATGCTTGCTTCAGGAGCTTGCTAGTTCATCTTAATACAGTTTGCAATATAAGGTTTAAAAATACATATAAAACCAAAGAAATCAATCGGGAATTAGCAAAGAAAAATATGGGAAAACATAGAATCATCATTTAAAAAAACCCTAAGAAATGATAGAAGTTTGATTTGGATCACATGTAATTGAACATGACATTAGACTGTTATAAACCTTCTTAGCTGGAAGTGGTTCCAGAAAAGCTCCCCTTCCGCCCATACACCTGGAGCCTTTCAAATGTGTTGCACTGTTACTTTCATAATGCCCACTGATGTGCTGGCTGAACTGTTATGGAAAATTTAGTGCAATCCATCTGGAGGATATAAAAGGAGGCCACTGGAAAAGTTTTTGCACCATCCAAATGCATGCACAGGTACTGTGTCTATCAACCTTATATTCAAATGCACATAGAACATACTCTTAAAAACTGAGCACTTGTATAATCACTTAAATATGCATGAACTATGGAGGCTTACTCCCCTGTGCACACACACAGCATCCAACAGAACGCAACTCTGAGCAAGGAGACCTTAAAATCAGATAAGATGCTATTGTTTACGTGTCACTGGGCTGTGTGTATGGGAAAAAAAAACCCAAACCCCAAACCCAACCCCACACGTGGTCAAACTTCTTCCTAGGCAACCAAATGCAGCAAAGCAGATGCCCAGAATTCCTTTTCATTTTACCTGAATATAATCCAAGACCATTCCCGCCAGGACCATGCCCATGCCTGCCAGCAGGTAAGGCAAGAGCACCTGGAGGCCAATTGCCAAGGTTGATTCCTCCTGTAGTTTTGCCATGGCCACTTTTGTCTCTGGAGGCTGCTTCTGAGGCAAGAGCAAAGGGCCATCCTCTGTGCCCTGGCTGATAAGTTTGCTCTCTTTATGTTTACTTTTGCTCTTTGCTTTCTGCCTGGATCGCTCTCCATTCCTGATTCGGCCTTCCTTTCTACGCTGCCGAGTTTCTTCACCTTTCATGTTGATTTTTCCCAATTCAGGAGTCTTTTGAGGAAAGGATATAATAAAGCCCAGATCAATCAATCAATCAATCAATCACCAATCAGACAATAAACAAGAGGAAGAAAATGACAAGACAGAACATCCTATCATAATATTTAAAAATTCTGGTATTCTTTTTCTTTTGAAAACCACCACTTCTTTTCCAGACTATGCCAGTTCCTGCAATTCTTCCCATGGATACACATTTCACCAAAGACCAACACAATCTGCCCACTATTTGATGCAATGGCAACTGAATGCTTCCTTCCAAGAGCCTTTGAGCTTCTCAAAGAAACTTTGTCCTGTTCCTCTGCTAATTAATAAAAGCAATGCACGCATTACATAAAATATGCAGCCTACCCAAATTCTGAATTTTTAAAACTATTTATGTGGGGCAGATGGATTTCAATGAAATGAATGCATTTGTGAAAATCAAAGTTATTTCTTGGCTGCCAAAGTCATATCATTATACATCTAATTTATTTATTCAGTCTGTCAAGTTAATGCCCTTTAGCTTGTTGGATCAGAATTCCCATACTGTCTGGAGATAATTAGAGTTGTATTCAGAATACAGAACAACAGAGCTGGAAGGGACCTTGGAGGTCTTCTAGTCTAACCCCTGCTCAAGCAGAGGATCCTATAGCATTCCACAAAATGGTTGTCCAATCTCTTCTTGAAAACCTCCAGTGAAGGAACACCCACAAATTCTAGAGGTAAGCCATTCCACTGAATTGTTCTCATTGTTAGGAAGTTTCTCTTTATGTTAAACCAGTTAGAGGAAAATATACTGGAAAATCTGCATCTATTCACCTCTAAGAGCCTGTTTCCTCCCCCCCATAAAATGCAGCTTCTTCCTCAGTAACTGGATGCCTACATAGGTCCTACTGTACCATTTCTTAGGTTTCTCATTCCGATTGCTGATAGCCAATAGCATCCCATTGTTTCATTTTTCACTGTTTCATTTTTCACCGCAGTTTTCTGAATAATATATTTGTACGTGCAAAGTAACATTCAAACACAGTTGGGACCTTCTGAACGAGGGAAATATGTTCTTCTCTGAGTCACTTTAAAGTTGCGGAAAACCAGCAAGTTTGCTGGTGTGAACTGATACTAACTCAATGTGAGACATCCCAAGCAGTGAAATATTTGATGAAAGAATTTTGCTTTAAATCTTCCAAATTGCCGATTAAATCAGAAAGCACATCAAACTAAGTAACATTGGTAATTAAAAGGAATAGCTTAACAGGATTACTTCAATACTGGAGGCTAGACTTCTGATTTAGTATAAAACCATCAGATTTGTAAGACTGATTATTCTCATCTTGCAATTTCGTCTTATTAGAAAAACACAACGGGTCAGAGATGGCTGCAAAGGCCAGGAGGACTCCAAACGTAGCCATCAAGTTCAGGGAAGCATCCACTCTCAAGGGACTTTTCCACAAAGCCCGAGAAAAGAGAAGCACCGCTCGCGATCCCTGGCCACTTACCCGGCGCATTGGTCTTTTTTTCGCCAGAGTCTACCACCCCCTGCGGCCCAAAGGAGGCACAGCAGACATCTGGAGCTCAACCAACTGAGGACAGACGGTGCACAAATGGCAAGGGGTGGCTTGAACGGCATGTTCTCCGGTGCCCCTGGATCTCCCGCTGTCAACTCTGCGGCCGAGGCGAGTGGAAAAGGAAACGCCGCGCCAGAAGGGGAAGGAGGGAGGACGCAAGGGATGGTGGGGAAAGCTCGTGGGCTGTGGGGGTGGAGTGGGAGCCGCTTCGCCGCCGATACAGTATGGCGACCCTCACAGCCAGCAGCCGGTCCGAGGCCTGCTAGGGAGGCCGTCCAGATTTGCACAGTCGCCGTGGCCTCCTTCCGACAACGCTGCCATCGCTGCTCCGCTTGCAATGCAATCCGTTTAATTTGCCGCCATATCCAGGAAGTGGGATAATCGGTGGTTACAAGGGGGAGGAGAAGACTCCGCCCATGCTGATAAGTTCACATTAGCCGCTTCCCCAACCTGGTGCCTTCCAGATGCGTTTGACTAGGGTGCCACATCTGGGCTGGACATTCTTTGCTGTCTTCCATTGGCCACTCGAAGGTTTGCTACCCCGGCTTTTGTGTTAAAACTCTCAGGATGTGGTGGAGTTGGGAAGGTTGTTCTCAAGTCCGCCCCCCCCCCAAATGGAAGCTATATATGTAGAACATTATTGGTGTTTTACAGGAAATCCCACTAAGAATTGATGCGACAGTCACTGGTCTTTAAAGCGCTATAAGAGACTTTGCTTGGAGGCAAGATTTCTGAGGATGAAGTCTTTCCAGTACAAATATGAATTACATTTTTAAAAAACTTTAAAAATAAAATAACCTTGCTCTGAGAATTTTCTGTCTCCAAAGCAGGAAACAGATACTGTAGTAGGTAAAAGAAAAGAAAGTTTCCTGCTAAAAATCATGGTGTATTGATGAAAGATAGAATGATTCAAAATGTCGTGTGGATTTTTCTTTTCAAGTGAGATGAGATGGAGATACAGGTAGTGCTCAACCTACAACAGTTCATTTAGTGACCGTTTGAAGTTACAAAGGCACTGAAAAAAGTGACTTATGACCATTTTCTCACACTTGTGGCCATTGCAGCATCCCTATGGTCATGTGATTTACATTGAGACGATTGACAATTGACTCATATTTATAACAATTACATGTGATCCCCTTTCACGACCTTCTCACAAGCAAAATCAGTGGGTAAGCCAGATTCACTTAACAGCTGTGTGACTAAGAACTGCAGTGATTCACTTAACAACTGTGGCAAGAAAGTTTGTAAAATGAGGCAAAACTCACTTAACAAATATCTCACTTAGCAACATAAATTTTGGGTGCAATTGTCATAAGTTGAGGACTACCTGTAGTATGCTAACAGAATGGGAAACTTCTTTATGATTTTATCAGTCACAACAATGCTAAAAACTAGCCATGTTCCTTCTTTGCCCTATAGCAATAGCATTTAGACTTACATACCGCTTCATGGTGCTTTTACAGTCCTCTCTAAGTGGTTTACAGAGTCAGCCTATTGCCCCCCAACAATCTGGGTCCTCATTTTACCCACCTTGGAAGGATGGAAGGCTGAGACAACCTTGAGCCTGGTGGGATTTGAACTGCCAAATTGTAGGCAGCTGGCTGCAGAAGTAGCTTGCAGTACTGCACTCTAACCACTGCGCCACAGAGGCTCCTATGCATATCTATTGGAGACCATTCTCACAAATAGAATTGCATTCTTTCAGTTGTACATTATTATGTAGGAAAAGCGTGCAGTTCATGCCAAAGAGGGAAGCTTTAATGAATGAAAGCTAAAATAACATCATTGCTGAGTTTCTGGGGTTGTTGTTGTTGTTGTTTTTAGTGTCAAGTATCAAGCAACCACTGTTAGTAGTAATTGGAAATTGTTTCTAGAAAAATAAAACAATTTTATAGATGGTCGTGTAATGATTTTATCTCTACTGTACAGTTACCCCAAGGGTTAGAATTCCTTTGAGAGCAGCTTGGAGATTTCCTCAGAGGTGTGGCATACTTGCCCATGAGAAAGAGAATGAGTGCATGGAAGGAGCTTCACTGAGAATAAGGGCACCTGTTGCAAATAGTCCTTGACTTACATCCACAATTGGGACCAAAATTTCCATTGCTAAACAAGGTGGTTGTCTCACCTGATTTTGCAACCAGTTTTTTTTTACCACAATTGTTAAACAAATCACTGCAGCTGCTAAGTAATCATGTAAATAATTATATATTAACAGGACATGCTTGTTCTGTTATTACCTATTGGTCTTGGGTTGGGTGTGTCAGTATTTCCCCCATTGATTTTGCTTGTTGGAAGTTGGCTGGGAAGGTCAGTATTAACAGAAGGTCACAAAGTCACTTTTTTCAGTGCCGTTGTAACTTCAAACGGTTGCTAAATGGATGGTTGTAAGTTGAGAACTGGCTTAATGTGTGAATGAAAAGTGAGAGAGAGAACACTAGAAGGAAAATGGTGCAGGATGATTTTTTAGAGTGGGGTGAAGGGAATAGGCACCATCTGCAGTTGATGTGCAATCCCTGAAATCTTTGTCCAGAGCTAGTGCTGAGCAGAGACTGAGAAGGGTCTCACCATGTAGACTGCATCCTATTTAGGAAATTCATATCTATTGTTTTAGGCCAGGCTGTATGTACCGTGTTTCCCCGAAAATAAGACACTGTCTTATATTTTTTTTGGCTCCCAAAAACACACTAGGTCTTATTTTCGGGGTAGGTCTTATATATTTATGGTGCCAAATAGTGGGTGTGAGTGTGTAGGGGGGGTGTTTCGCGGGTGCACGGTTACTCCCTGAAAAGTCTTCCTGGAACTGGAGATTTACACTAGGTCTTATTTTCGGGGTAGGTCTTATATTAGGGCAGGTTTAGAAAATAGTGCTAGGTCTTACTTTCGGGGTAGGTCTTATTTTCAGGGAAACACGGTATCCACTGAACAACACAGAATCTCAAATCAACTATTTGCCCAAGACGGGACTATAACTCACAGTCTCCTGGTTTCTAGTCTGTTGCTTTAACCGTTATACCTCACTGACTGTCTAATTCAGAATCTATCTTGATTAAATAACCATAATCTGCCAGCATTACAAATTACCTCGTCTAAACTATCCACAAAGACTGTAGTAATGTAAGTTGGTTTGAAATCCTCAAACAGAAATGGTAACTTCTTTGGCTGATCTTAAACCCAAGCCCCCACTTTTTTTAAAGAGAGGGGGGTGGGGGAGGGAGGGCGAGGAAGAAAGAAAGGAGGAAAGAGACAGAAAAAAGGAAGGAATTTTTTTTTGATGGATATGAATTTGAAATTCTGATGAATTGTATTACTTCACAAAACAGCTGCCACTAAGCCAATATCTCACAATATAACTTTGTTTGTTGCTATAAATATGCTCCAGTCAAACAAACAATGCTTGTAACCTCAAAGGGAGTCATTTAGCAGAACTGGTCTGTCTGGGAAAAAACCCTTCTGGTAAAGATATATTGCTTAATACCTGTGCTAATAGTTTTCGTTCCCTTCCAGGGCACACTGTGTTGAAGGATGTTGAGATATTGCATCTTGTATTAAAATTATATTGAAAGAGAATGAATGGATAAAATCTCAATGTTCAAAATTCTGCCACAATTTACAGAGAAAAAAAAACTTCAATGAGTGAACAAGAGTATAATGCATATACCAGTAAAAAGGAACATACTTTCTACCACAAAATGACAGCCTAAACTAGTTACACCATCTTTATATATTAACAGGACATGCTTGTTCTATTATTACCTATTGGTCTTGGGTTGGGTGTGTCAGTATCTGTTTGTACAAGCCAGCGCAAACATATTTGTGTGTTTGTATGTAATATAATTGCAACGCTAAAGCACAAGATACAGTAGATCAGCCATACTCATGCAACATAAATAGGAATCATGCTATCACATTTCAGACTGAAGAAATGTTACCTCCAATCCTCAGCTACAATGACAGCCTGTGCTAAAAGACAGCCAGTTCAGAAAATGAAGTGAATAGATGAATTTTTTTAAAAAGGTGTTTCATGAGATCCCCTGTCAGATTATCACTTGAAAGCCTATTTCTCCCACCCACCCGCTCCCGAAGACACAGCATTTTGGAGGTGATGGTAACTGAAAACGGCAGCTGCTGTGTTCTAGCTCTGGACTTCTTTTCATGATGTCACTTGTAAATCAGGCAGGCTTCAGTTTCAATCCACTTGGCGTACTTCTGCATCTTTTCAAGGGGAAGTGTCTCTTTTTATGATCTGGGGCTGGATGAGTCTCTCCTTCCCCATAAGAAGAAATGAAGGCACCCAAAGTTGCACACTCACTCATATGAGCTGTCAGGAAAGCAAGCTTGGATGAATTAGGATTGAGATGGTGTAGGGAGCTACCCTTGTTAAAAATACTTTGGCACTTGTAATACTTTCATATCAATCATTTTGAAGTTATACAGAGAATCACCACCAGATGGATTTGTATTCAATAGTCCTTAATGAAACTGCGTCTAGATGGAGGGAGGTATGCAGTGGGGTACCCCAAGGCTCTGTTTTAGACTCAGTACTCTTTAATATCAATGATTTAGATGAGGAGACAGAAGGGGAACTCATCAAATTAGCAGACAATGCCAAGCTGGTAGGAATAGTCAACATTCTAGAAGATAGGCTCAGAAGGATCTTGACAGACTTGAGCACTGGGCCCTATCTAACCAAATGAAATTCAGTGGTGAAAAAAGTAAGGTTCTACATTTAGGCAAGAAAAAATAAATGCATAGGTAGAATATTGGTGGTACCTGGCTCAATAGTAGTAACTGAGTGGAATCTTGGAGTCCTAGTGACAATCACTTAAATATGAGCCAGCAGTGTGCTGCAAAAAAAAAACCCAATGCTGTCTTAGACTGCATTAACAGAGGGATACAATCAAGATCATGTAGGAGTTAGCACTACTTTATAATACCTTGATAAGATCACACTTAGAATATTGCATCCAATTTTGGTCGATATAAAAAAGAAGTTGAGACTTTAGAAAAAGTGGAGAAGAGCAATAAAGACGATCAGGGGACTGAAGGCTAAAAACATGAAGAACGGTTGCAGGAACTGGGTATGTCTAGTCTAGTGAAAAGAAGGACCAGGGATGACATGATAGCAGTGTTCCAATATCTAAGGGGCTGCCACAAAGAAGAGGAGTCAAGCTCTTCTCCAAAGCACCTGAGGGCAGGACAAGAAGCAATGGATGAAACTAATCAAGGAGAGAAGCAACCTAGAACTGAGGAGAAATTTCCTAACAACAACTGTTATTCTGTTAAAACACTGAGCCAGTTTGGTCTAGTGGTTAAGGCATCAGGCTAGAATTTGGGAAATCATGAGTCACAGTGGGAAAATAGGAGGAGAAAATATTCACCACTTTTGAGTTATTTGTAAAAATAAAAATGTGGGATACAAATAAAATAAATATAAATGAATACATTAAAAAACAGCAGGACATAATAAAATGTCCTTGCAGACAACTCCAATCTGTTCTAAATAGTCTGTCCTCTTTGAAATGGCCATAATCATTTTGAAAATTGTTTCAGCTTTTTAAAGCTGCAGCTCCCTTGGAGGCATTTTCTGCAGTTGCATCAAATAACTAGGCTTAATTTTCTTTCTACCTAGCAAATCAATCAAAATGACTTTCCAGCTTTGCTGTTGTGAAGATTGTAATGCTTTTTTATTTCTGCTTTCTGCCAAACCAAGAGTAACTTTCCATGAACAAGAGGAGTTAAAGAGACAAATGGCTTTCTCTCTGATGGTGGAAGGAAGAACTATTTTTATTTTCCCCCAATTCTGAAGTCAGTGATGTTTGTCACTAAGCAAAACAAACAGTCTACAGTTTCTATGCTGTGATGAACTTTCAGCAGCTTAAAACAGATCCATCATTCTGTTCCTTTCAGAGTAAAGTAATGTTATGCAAAGGCACACAAAAGAAGGGTGAATTGTAATCTTCCATTGTTATTGGTGTAGTCTTTTCTTCAATTTTTAGTCAAGTGAACTGATTCTCTTATTTTCTAAGCAATATATGATATACTCCCACAACAATATGGGAGTATATTATATTTATATTGTGATTCTCTGTTTGTATAAAGGAAATCATCATATTATGTGGTCAAAGTTTAATATGTTTAAAAATTGGGCTGAGTAATTTCCTCCTTATATATTCTCTTTATATATTCTGTATATTCTGTTGTTTCTCATTTTTGCAGATTTGGAAGATTTCATTCCTTTGGTTGTTTTTTAAAAATATACATTAAAACATAATTGAAGTTCCAACATTTTTTCACGAGTACTAGTGCTAAGTTGGATATTACCCATCCTACCTCTTTGCATTTGACTTTTGCTTCCTAAATGAAGAAATTTGCAGTTGTCTGTTAAAGTTCATTTTGTCATTTTCAGCTCATTTCTTTGATGTATCAAAACTTCTTTGAATTTCAATTCTGTCTTCTACATCTTGAGATATTTTTTATCTTTATGTCCCTTGGCATGTGTGATGTCTCCCTTGGACAACTTCTCTTATTCTTCCTTGGAGGCTGGCTCAAGGGAGGATAAGCTCATTCCTGGTAGGTCAGGAACTGGGTTAATTAATGACTCTGAACTGCTGGATGAAAGACATTTATGGGGGGGCTTCAGCTGCGGACAGTTTGTAGATCAGTGAAGAGGAGGAGGAGGAGCTGCCTTCCCTGTTGGATCCAAGAGCAAACATGGCAGAGAAAAGACAAGAGCAAAGGAGATCTGACAGATTACTTGGGAGAAGGCCCCGCCCATCTTGATGGGCTGCACTGGAAAACTACTTACGGCAGGCAGAGGGAGGCATTGCTGGGCATAACGTGTTTGGTTTTATGGCTTTGTGTTTGTTTGTGCTTCCTGCTTGACTTGGTACCTTGGAGACTCTGAACTTCTCTTGCCAAGTGAGTTCTTGTGGATGTACTTTCGGTTTTGCCTGGTGGATTTAAATTTGTTTGGTGGACGTACTTGTTGGAGCAACTTTCTATTGTTTTATGGACTATTGATCATTGCCTTGTGGACTAATCTTGGCCTGCTTCTGTCTGACTTTATTTAGGACAGTTCTGAGGCTGGGTGAAGGGAACTGCTGGGGAACATTAATAAACTCTCTGAAACACACTTACTTATATGTATGTGAGTGAGTGGGGCAGCACAGCATGGGATACTCAGTTGAAATTTGTATAGTAAACCTTCCTCCCAGACTGTATCGTAAGGCCATAGTCAGGTCCACAAAAACTACTGTGATTTTCAGGCTTCATTGGAATCCTGCTTCAGTGTGACTTGTTAGGCTCAGCACTTGGTCTCTGCAGTTTTGATTTCATCAAAATAGCAATAGCACTTAGACTTATATACCACTTCACAGTGCTTTACAGCCCTCTCTAAGCAGTTTTACAGAGTCACTTCTTGCCCCCAACAATCTGGGTCCTCATTTTATCCACCTTGGAAGGATGGAAGGCTGAGTCAACCTGGAGCCTGATGAGATTTGAACTGCCAAATTACAGGCAGCTGGCAGTCAGCAAGTAGCTTGCAGTACTGCACTCTAACCACTGCAGTACCGCGGCTCATAATCCTGTTTGTTCCACAAGGAGGTGTTCTATTGTCCTATAAAATAGACCTATTTCAGATAATATTTTCCCATCAGTTGTTTTGAGCCAGAGATGGCCATTTTACCTGGACCAAGTGTAGAACAATACTTATATAATGTGATTTCCCAACCTTCTCGCAAAGTAAATTATCAAGGATTTAATAAAAAAGAACTATTGAAGCAAACTTCGTAAATAAATTATGTTCAACAGGGTTATATTTTCCTGGCTATAGCAATCAAATCATATTCTATTTGTTGTTTTTGTTCTTACTGTTCAAATATGTAGCCATTACAACACAAGAAAGTTGCCACATATGGAAATGATTTGAGATCACACAGACTTAATTCTTGGAAAAAAGTATAAATAAAACATTTCCACAAAATTAGTAGCAGGAAATTCAGATTGTTTTGTTTGGAGTGCTCATCTCCTCAGTTGTCATCTGTAACAACTTAAATAAGACCTCCAGGATTGGGGTATTTCAAAGATTGTGAGATCTTGAAATAGGATCTAAAAAAGTGTATATGTTACTAGCAACGAGTAAAAAGCTGGCATTGTATAGAATGTTTAGGAAAACTATAGAATGTATGACATTTTTAGGCAAAGATTGAAATGTCTGTGTTATTTTAATAGGCTTTATAGCACTTTCCCTAGGCATTGTGTGTGATACCTAGGTATTATGCAGAATGACAAGAACTATTTAGGCAAAGTATGAAAAGAAAATTATGAAAAGGGTTAATCCTCTACTGAAAAGACCTATATGAAAATGAATGAAGAAATGCAAAATGAAGTACAGGATTTTCTTACTGAAATAAACAAGACAAAAAGACCAGTATTGACCTATTTGTTGCAACAAGGAAGGCTAGAGTGGCATTTTAATGGAAGTATTTTATATTTTGCTAGTTTCCCTTTTGGCATTGCATAGAATGCCTAGGAATGTGTGAAATGTGTTAAGTGTTTCATACTTTGATGTCTCATTTTTGGCATTCTATACATTTCCGAAGTATTCTATAAAATGCCTAATTTCACACATGGACAGTAACATATGTATAACATTCTTTAGTATGTGCAATTTGCACTGTACACTAGAGCAACATTTCCCAGTCTGCTTCACCCAGATGCATTGCCTACATCTCCTATAACTCCTAGCCAATACAGCTTTCCTGGATGAGAACTATAGCTGTATCAGTTTGAGGAAACTAGATTTTAGGTGGCTATAGTTTATCTATAAAGTTTGTTTGAACTCATGTTTATCTTTTATCATCTCTCAAAGCTCCCATAGAACAGAGAAATCTGGCTAGCGAATTAATATTTTTTTCATTCCAATTCCATTTATCAAAAGCAAGTGATCCTCTGAGATTTTTCATTTTATTAATTTCAAAGCATTCAAGCTAAGGAAAACAGGGAGAAGAAAGATGATTCAAACTGTAAGTAGAAAGAAAACCTAAGTTTCAAAGAATAGCGTTGGTAACAAGCTTTGCAGGCCAGTGCTACATGAGAAAGACCAAATTAATTCAGAAAGCAACATTATGATAGAAATAACCCCTGGTTTGTGCTATTTAGACATCATGGTGTTTCCTCCATTCTCCTAAAAAAAGGAGGTAAAAATGCAACACCTCTGGCACATCTTTTGCCCCTAACAGACCATAGGCTTAAAGATGTCAAAAACTGACGCATACATAGAACAAAAACAGAACAATTTCTATATAGCCTAAGCATTTCCTAAAATTATGAATCTCTGAGAAAAGCGCAAGGAAAAGAATTATTTAATAAAGAACAAGTTAATAAACAGCCTATATGCTATAATAAAGGAAATGCATCCTTAAGGCTCATATTTTGTTTCATATTACTGCATTTAAACATGGCAATTTTTTTCCGGAGGAAAGGAAACAGTGGAAGGTACATTGTGAACATTTGTATGGAAATGAGTGCTATTGTGTGTCAATGTTGGTCAGGGAATAATTCAGGGATAAATGAAGTCTCCATGGTTATTTAAGGTATTTATGGACAAATGTTTCAGGAATAGTTGTGGGGACATTAGAGGAATGTTAATTGGGAATATGAATGTTTGCCTACATTCATATTGAGGTAAATAGAGGTAGTCCCCAGTTTACAACCACAATTCAGCCCCAAATTTCTGTTGGTAAATGATACCTTTGTTAAGTGGATTTTGCTCCATTTTACAACCTTTCTTGCCAGAGTTGTTAAGCGAATCATTGCAGCTGTACAGTTAGTAACACGGTTGTTAAGTGAACCTGGTTTCCCCATTGACTTTGCTTGTCAGAAGGTTGAAAAAAGTGATATCAGGACCCTGGGACACTGCAACCATCATAAGTACATGCCAGTGGCCAGGCATCTGAATTTTGATCATGTGACCATGGAGAGGGCACAATGATTGTAAGTGTAAAAATGGTCATAACTCAATTTTTCCAGTGATTTATATTTAACTTTGAATGGTCACTAAATGAACTGTTGTGAGTTAAGGACTACCTGTACTTTTATATAGAGATAATGGTGTGTTGTTGGTGAAGAGCCAAAATGGAATACAGTGAATCTCAATTGACTTAATGATGAAACAAAAATTATAGAGATTTGAGCATTCATTTACTGATGGCCAATATAGTTTTATTTGAAAATGAAAATGGAGTGAACAAAAAGGCAAATTGGAAAACTAGAGTAATTCAGATACCATCATAGAAGAGAAATTGTATGGAGAAATTTTAAAGCGTGCCAGCGATGATAGCAAAATAGCACATTGCATGTAGTTTGTTGCAAAGAACAAATATGAAGAAATAAAAATGGCCATGCCCTAGAGTACACTGCCCAGTTTCTTACATGGAAATTTGAGTTGGATATACCAGGAAAACTGATAAAATATATTAAATGTGATGGGAGACAAACTTTTGTAAAGTACTTGTGGTGAGATAAGAAGAGAGCATTAAGAATGAATGGGTGATTGATGCATGTACAGGTGAAACTCGAAAAATTAGAATATCGTGCAAAAGTTCATTTATTTCCGTAATGCAATTTAAAAGGTGAAACTAATATATGAGATAGACTCATTACATGCAAAGCAAGATAGTTCAAGCTGTGATTTGCCATAATTGTGATGATTATGGCTTACAGCTCATGAAAACCCCAAATCCACAATCTCAGAAAATTAGAATATTGTGAAAAGGTGCAATATTCTAGACTCAAAGTGTCCCACTCTAATCAGCTAATTAAGCCATAACACCTGCAAAGGGTTCCTGAGCCTTTAAATGGTTTCTCAGAGATTTTGGAGCACTTCATGCTTCCTTCCACAGATGAGCTTTATGGGGATGCTCACTTCATTTTCCAGCAGGACTTGGCACCTGCCCACACTGCCAAAAGCACCAAAACCTGCTTCAATGACCGTGGGATTACTGTGCTTGATTGGCCAGCAAACTCGCCTGACCTGAACCCCATAGAGAATCTATGGGGCTTTGCCAAGAGAAAAATGAGAGACATGAGAGCAAACAATGCAGAAGAGCTGAAGGCCGCTATTGAAGCATCCTGGTCTTCCATAACACCTCAGCAGTGCCACAGGCTGATAGCTTCCATGCCACGCCGCATTGAGGCAGTAATTGCTGCAAAAGGGGCCCAAACCAAGAACTGAGTACATATGCATGCTTATACTTTTCAGAAGTCCGATATTGTTCTATGTACGATCCTTTATTGATTGCATGTAATATTCTAATTTTCTGAGATTGTGGATTTGGGGTTTTCATGAGCTGTAAGCCATAATCTTCACATATGACAAATCACAGCTTGACCTGTCTTGTTTTGCATGTAATGAGTCTATCTCATATATTAGTTTCACCTTTTAAGTTGTATTACGGAAATAAATGAACTTTTGCACGATATTCTAATTTTTTGAGTTTCACCTGTAGGCTAAATTCAAAAGTGAATAATCACTTTAGACATCAGTTTTAGATTAACAGAGTTGGAAGGGAGCTTGTAGTTCATCTAGTCCAACCCCCTACTCAAGGAGGAGATTCTACATCATTTCTGACAGATGGCAGTCAGTAGGAAAGAAGAACATTCAGGTCATTTGAAGAAAATGAGTAAGGATGAGGTAAATATGAAATGAGCCAAGAGAAAGGGAGAGCTGAAGAAACTCTGTGATTTGGTTAAGTTGATGAGAGCCTGAAAAAGAGAAAGACAAGAATTTTAAAGAACGAAAGGCAATATAGACAGATGAAAACAAGGATGGTTTGCAGTAATAATATAATAAATAACGTTTACGCAAACTAGAGTTATCTAGATTTTGTTTCTTTTTCTCTTACTTCCTGCCATTTTCCAGCTGCTGTCACTCTTTTTCTGTACTTTGCATAACATTTGATTACCTCCAATCAGTGGTGGTATTCAAATTTTTTTACTACCGGTTCTGTGGGTGTGGCTTGGTGGGCATGGTAGGGGAAGGATACTTTAAAATCTCCAGCCAGAGCTAGTATTTGCCGGTTCTCTGAACTACTCAAAATTTCCGCTACCGGTTTTCCAGAACTGGTCAGAACCTGCTGAATACCACCTCTGCCCTCCATATGGAATACCCTTCTGGCTGGGTCATGTACTATGTGGCTGTATGTACATTCAAACAAAATAAACTTTTCAAGAGTTGCATGAATCTTCAGTCGCCTGTAGGTGGCAGCATTGGAATATGAAATCCAATGCTAATCCTCTGAGGGAAAGAAAATACAGAGAACTAAATGGGAATTCTGAGCCTTTAAGGTTTACTATAGTATCTACTTAACTACACTATAGTTGTCCCGTAGTGCCTGCATAGATTGCGATGTGACTTGTTTCCACACCCTGGTGGAATAGGACTCAGGCGCCTGACATTCAGATGACAGCCTGAATTATTTATCTGATTTATTGCTCACTGGCTCAGTTCCTCAGTATATCTGGGTCCCATGCTTTCAAAAAGCGACCACACCCTTGGTTGCTGGAATGATCAGAGACTCACATGATGCTGTGTTACACTGCAGCGTTGCACTAGTTCCCCCTGCATCTGTTTGTTTTCAATCAATTTCAATTGTGTTTCTATCCTCCTAGATCATATTTGTTCCTCCAAATATGGCTAAGCTCTCTGGAATCAAAGGCTAGGCTGACTGGAGCATCTCCAATGCATAGTGCACCAAGTAATAGTTGGTAATAGCTATGTGAGTTCAGCTTTGCAGACTGATAGCACAGAAAAGTTCAACATTCCCCAAATGCTAGTTATATTGAAACCCATCTTGGAACAGGGAAGTACAGATAGTACAAGAGTTCGTTGCGAGACCGTTCAAAGTTACAATGGCACTGAAAAAAGTGACTTCTGACCATTTTTCACACTTATGACCATTGCAGCATCCCCATGGTCACGTGATCAAAATTCAGATGTTTGTCATCTGACTCGTATGTATGATGGTTGCATTGTCCTGAGATCATGCCTTTTGAGACCTTCTGGCAAGAAAAGTCAATGGAGAAACCAGATTCACTTAACAATCCCATCACTAATTTAAGAACTGCAGTGATTCATTACTAACTCTGGCAGGAAAGATTGTAAAATGGGGCAAAACTCACTTAACAAATGTCTCACTTAGCAACATAAATTTTGGACTCAACTGTAGTCGTAAGTGGGGGACTAACTGTACCTTTGTTTTAAAATGACTGAATGAGTTAAAATCCTGTGGTTGATTGATTTTAGCAGGATGGAGGGAGGGATTGATTGGATGGACAGACAGACCAACAGACCAAGCAAGAGGGATGTGAAAAATTAATTAAGAAAAGATGAAGCAAATGTCATTGTAAGAATGAATATACAATATGATCTTTAATAAAAAAAATAGATGGCATTACAAAAATAAACAAATATATATAGTTTTTTATACATCTGTGTGTAGTGCCTATGAAGGTGTTGAAATATAACCAACTGGGGAATGCAAATATATTGCATTCTCCAGTTGGTGTTGGGTTGCAATTACAACAATAATAATAATTCATTTATTTAGACTTGTATGCCGCCCTTCTCCCTAAGGACTCAGTACAACTGAGTACAACTATGAAAATCAGGTGATGGGAACTGCAGTCCACTCTCTGTCTGGCATCATTTCTTTCCCTGATCTAGAGGTGAGATAGTTTTTGTTTGGGTAAATTATTATTATTATCATCTTGTTTCAATTCTTTTTTATTTGTTCCAATTTTTTAATGTACCGGTATTTGTTGTCTAGAGTCATTTAAATGAGGCAGCTTCTTAATTGATTAAGTAAATGTATAAAATAAAAATATGGGTTGAGGAAGCCTTCCGTGCAACTAAATTGAGAAGGTCCTTCTTTTACTGTTGCGATGACAGAAGGTGCTGCTTTGTCCACTTCCAACACCAGCAGAGTGTCCCTCCCATAGCAGACCCAACTACCCTGCATGTAACCTCATGAAAGAAGTTCGTTCAGCCCTGTGATTTTAAAATTAACCCCCTTGTTAGTATTTTGGGTTTTCTAGCCTGTAGATTTTAATGACTGCCACATGTAACCTGACCTGGTAGTAGCCATGCAAATGGTACAAAACAATGACAACAAGGAACATTGCTTTGAGATTATGTGGTCTGTGTCAGATCTATTTTCCTCTTTCTTCTGTACGACTAAAAGTGTATAAGGACGTTGCAGCAAAGAAAATGCTCTTACAAATGGATCTAGTGACATTTGTTTTTTCCTGGGAAGGATAACACTGAAAATTTAAGGTTGTTGGCAAATGACAACAGCAAGAAGAAAAATGAGCATCATAAGCATTCGGCAATAGACTCATAAGATAAGCAGTGTGCCCAGAAAGCATATGATTGTGGTGTGGTCAAGAGTGTGTTTGTCACATAGCTCTCTCTGTTGAGGAAGGGGGAAGCATGGTGTTAAAAGAGCTCTGCACACCCCCTCCAAGTGGCTGGGCAGTCCTCCAGCCTACGGGTTAGCCTTGCTGCTCATGAATCAGCCTCTTTTGCAAAAATTGCCTCCCTAGCTTGTTTACTTGGAAACTAAGTGCTTTAAGGAACAGGGTGCTTTCCATGCATAACAATGATCCCTGTTTTAGATGGTCTCTCTTCGCTCTCACTCATATTTACCAAGGGAGGCACATGTGCGCAAGGAAGCCCGCCTTTGCAAGAAACTTCCAGGAAACTGACCCAAAGAACATGAGAACATTTTCATTTTGAGACTGAGCTGACATTTGATGGCGCCAACATTTTAACTAACACGTACAAATGTGCCTGGTTTTTTCCCCCCCAGGTCCAGATTGATAGGAGAACTTAATTAGTAAAACAATGAAGTTTTGTCTGGAATTCTCATTACTACAGTTGCGCAAGTATTTAATGGTCCGGTGGGAAATACTGTGCTGAATTTTGGAGGGTCTGATGCTTCTGCTAAGTGGGGACCTGGGCTACTCTTCTGCTCCAATAGCTGGTGATCAAATGCAAGCCTACAAAAAGCTAATAAAAAGGAAAAAAAACCATTCTCATGTTTCATCTTATTGCTTTCATAGAGAGTAGATTAGAATATAGTATAATAGCACCACTTAGCAGAGCAGAACATAGCTTTGGAGGGGGGGCTTCAAGCACACATCTATGCAGTTTTCTTGTCAATGTTTTTTATAAGGGGCTTGTTTTGCCTTCTTCCAAGGTCACCAGTTGGTTTTGTGTCTAAGCAGGACTAGACCTCACAATTTTCCAGTCTCTAACCCAGGGGTGACAAACTCGATTTCATTGAGGGCCACATTAGGGTTGTGTTTGACCTCGGGGGTGTATGTGGCCAGGGTGTGTGTGGCCAGTTTGTCATCACTCATGTTGGGCGCACCTGTGGTCTGGTGGGAAATACTGTGCTGAATTTTGGAGGGTCTGAATTAGTACTCTGTGAGCTCCATTTTTGTCTGTGATGGCTTCCTGCAACCCTCTGCCAATGAAAATGGAGTGTGGGAGGGCTGCGGCAGGTGATTCCTTCGCTGTTTCCAGGGCAGCCCTGTGGGCCAGATCTAAGCACCACACCTGCTGTCTGTAATTCAGATACGGATATTTAATGGACCCTTCAGCTGTCCTTGTCCAATGTATGGCATTGACATGGCAGCAGGGAGTGGAGAATTGATGGAGGTAGGACAGCAGATGGCAGCGGAGGCCCTCCACAACAATCCCACTTTCTTTTTTCTTTTTTATAAAAAAGTTTTTTATTTTTGATACAAACATACAAACAGGACATACAAAACGTAAAAACCATCTTCCATATATACATACAGTGTGTCAGTTGGTTACAAATCCTTTGTGTCATCCTTTCATATTCATCACTCACAATTTATCAAAAAGAAAATTTCTCATATTATCATTAAAACATGTATTTATCAATTATTACTTGTGTACAATTAAACTATTTATTTCATCATATATACGAGATATATTTTAATCTAAAATTTATGTTATACTTTCATCCAATGGTTATATATATCAACATTATATTTTATATCAGCCTATTATATTTCTATTACAAAATTATATAGTCTATTGCATTACCAAGTCTTTTATCCAACCATTGATAAAACAAATCCCATATCTTGTAAAATTGCTTATCTTCTTGTTCTCTAATTTCAAATGTCAATTTACTCATTTCAGCACAGTCCATAATTTTCCTAATCACTTCCTCCTGCATAGGTATTTTATCATTCTTCCAATTTTTGGCAAATACAATTCTAGCTGCTGTTAAAACATTTACAATCAAATATTTCAACTCTTTATTGTAGATATCTGGTATAATTCCCAATAAAAATATTTCTGGTTTCAAGTCTATGTGTTGTTGTATCATTTTTCCAACCATATGTGGATTTTAGTCCAATATCTTTTTGCATCCAAACAAGTCCACCACATATGGTAATATGATCCAGGTATCTGATGACATTTCCAACATTTATCCAATTTATTCTTAAACATTCTTGCAATTCTCGGGGGTAAGTGCCACCTGTAAAACATCTTATACAAATTTTCTTTATAAGCAGTTGACATTGTCATTTTATAATTCTGGGACCATAATTTTTCCCATTTCTCTAGATCAATCCCATATCCAAAATTTTCCCCAAGCAATCATTATTTCTTTAACTTGTTCCTCTTCCATTTTAATTTCTAAAAATATCCATAAAGTTTTTTAATCACCTTTTCATCAGTACCCATCAATATTTTGTCTAGCCCAATCTGCTTGTTATAAATACCTTCTACTTTAATATCCTTATCAAATCTAGATTGTACTTGCAAATATGAAAACCAATTCATTTTTATACCTTGTTCTTCCAACGCTTGCATAGATTTAAGTTCACCCCTTTCATTCAATATCTCACCATATCTAACTGTTTGTTCCTTTTTATATATTACTGGATATGAAAAGGCTTCAATAGTAGATATCCATATTGGAATTTTCGAGTAATGTTGTTTTTTAATCTTCTCCCAGTTTAAAAACAAAGCTGCTTCTTCTTTCTTGTGTGTCCTCTTGGGAAAATTATTTACTCACCCTTTCTCTAATTGTACTTAGAGCCAGATTGGTACAATGGTTAATATTTGTTTGGAAAAAATATAAATTTCTGCACAAGAGCAAGACCAGGATGAACCATTGGAATCCAATGGGTATAATATGATTTTGTTTTCCACACCTAAGGATTAGGATGTCACATTTATCCCTCTCTGGTTTTAGCTCTTACCTGCATTCATTCATTCATTCATTCATTCATTCATTCATTCATTCATTTGACTTATATGCTGCCCTATCTCCCTGAGGACTCAGGGCGGCTTACAATAATAAAAAACAATAATACAAATATTTATTTATTTATTTATTTATTTATTTATTTATTTATTTATTTATTTATTTTATTTGAGCCACTCTCCGAAAGGACTCTGGGCAGCTCACAGATAAAACATAGAACAATAAATAATTTAAAAAGAGATTAAACCTAACAAGCCAAATATAACAATAAAACCCAATAAAATCCCCTCCCAGGAGGTCAGTCCAGCCCAGCCTGTAAAAATAACCAGGTTTTTAGATCGCGCCGCAAAGAGGAGAGATCGGGAGCCAACTGGAGCTCAATGGGTAGTTGGTTCCATAAGGTGGGAGCCGCTACAGAATAGGCCCTTCCCCAGGGCACCGCCAGCTGGCATTGTGCGGATGGCATCCTGAGGAGTCCCAGCCTGTGTGCACACACAGGGCGATCGGTATTTGATATTGGCAGGAGACGCTCCCGCAAATACCCCGGAACCATGCCATGAAGGACTTTGAATGTTGCATCAGAACCTTGAATCGCACCCGGAGGGCAACCGGCAACCAATGCAGCTCACACAGGAGGGGCATAACATGGGAGTATCGGGAAATTCCCATCACAACCCGTGCGGCTGCATTCTGCACCAGCTGGAGCCTCCGGATGATATGCAAGGGCAGTCCTAAATAGAGAGCATTGCAGTAGTCGAGTCGGGACGTAACAAGTGCATGAGTAACCGTGCGAAGGGCATCATCCAGGTAAGGGCGCAACTGGCGAACCAGCCGAACCTGGGCAAAGGCTCCCCTGGCCACGGCTCCCACCTGCTCCTCCAAACTGAGCTGTGAATCCAGGAGAACCCCCACGTTTCGTGCCCTATCCACAGGGGGCAACACCTCTCTCCCCATGAGCAAAGATGGAATCTGTTCACTGGAACGAGATGCCTGTACACACAGCCACTCAGTCTGGCCGGATTGAGCTGTAGCTTGTTCCTGCCCATCCGGATCCATACCACAATCAGACAATGGGACATCACAGAGAGGGCATCAATGATTTGGTTTGGGGTGGAGATATATAGCTGAGTATCATCAGCATACTGATGATACCTCACCCCAAAACCCCGGATGATCTCACCCAGCGGCTTCATATAGATGTTGAACAGGAGGGGTGAGAGGACCAACCCCTGAGGGACCCCACAAGTGAGAGCCCTTGGGACCGACCTCTGTCCCCCTGCCAACACCAATTGGGAATGCCCCAAGAGGTAGGAGGAGAACCACTGCAAAACAGTGCCTCCCACTCCCAACCCCTCAAGGCGCCACAATAGGATACTATGGTCGATGGTATCGAAAGCTGCTGAGAGATCTAGTAGGACCAGGACAGAGGAAAATCCTCTGTCCCGCGCCCTCCAGAGATCATCCACCAGTGCGACCAATGCCGTCTCTGTACTGAACCCGGACTGGAAGCCCAATTGATAGGGATCTAGATAGTCCGCTTCTTCCAGGAAAAGCGGAAACTGTTGAGCCACCACGCTCTCAACAACCTTCACTAAAAAATGAAGGTTGGAGACTGGACGAAAGTTGTTCAACACGGCTGGGTCCAGGACAGGCTTCTTCATTAAAAAACTATTAAACCCAAAGTCTCATAAAACCGTTAAAATTTAAAACTACAACTAAAAACCCTCCCCCCGCATCAGTCCGGGTAGGCTAGTTGGAACAGCCATGTTTTTAGGCCACGGCAGAAGGATTGGAGGTCAGGGGCCACCTGGAGCTCCAGGGGCAGCTGGTTCCATAGGGTGGGTGCTCCCACAGAGAAGGACCTACCCCTAGGGGCCGCCAGCTGACATTGCCTGGCCAATGGCACCTGGAGGAGGCCCTGCTGGTGGAAGCGCATGGGACATCGGGAAACCATTATTGGCAGCAGGGTCTCCTGCAAATACATGATCTAACCCTAAGGCTGGATTAGAATATAGAAAGGGAAATATCATTCTGCCCTTTGTCTGACAAAGAATAAATGAAAGGGTAAAGTCCATTCATCTTGGTACTCACATTTATTGTACATATTAACTGTGTGCTGTGTGTTGTTGCCAGGGCGGTTAGAGTTGGGGGCTTTTTGTTGTTTTTTAATTTTTTTCTATACTATATATTTTTTTGTTTGTAAGCTGCTGCCTAGAGTTACTGTGAGCAAATAGGTGCATCGTATAGAAAAAAATAAAATAAAAAACAAAAAACAATAACCCCCTCCCTCACATCCCCTGGCAACAACATATGGTTAATATGTACAATAGATGTGAGTACCAAAATGAATTTTAGAAAATATAAATTTTTGAAATATTTGAATGTCAATCATGCAGCTTGTTTTTAGGGTTATAAATTATCTGAATTGAAAAAAAAATATTAAAATGTGTTAGTTGAACCTGTTAAATTCAGGCAGTCTTTAAAAATTGGTATGAGTGAAAATAATTATCCATGAATGTCTTTAAAAGTGCTAACATTTCTGAGGAAAATGCCAGCATTCTTTGTTGCTTGTTCTTCATTACTATGAACGATTTGCTCATGTATCGGGTCTACTTAGTTAGTCAGCCTTTTAAACAAAACCATTTAATATATTGTTCCATTATTCTACTTAATAATGGGTACTAGCAACCAATAGTGAGTCAATGTATTGTAACAATGTACAAAATAGCAATTAGTAGTAGATCTATTCACACTGATATCTATTAAACAGAACATTAAGAAAATGTTCTGTTCTCATTATATTGCTGCTGATCACTTAAAAGAACCCACAACTCTAAGGCTGGTAGGTTCTGAAGCCACATGATTCATGGTCTGGATGTGGCCTCCCTGACAAGGCCCTTGGCTGCAGCCCATTTGAAATGCTGCACTGCCTACCATCTCTTCTCTCCCTGTTCAAGTTAATGGAATGGAAGGAAAGGAAGGGAAGGGAAGGGAACGGAACAGAACAGAACAGAACAGAATAGAATAGAATAACAAAGTTGGAAGGCACTTTGGATGTCTTCTTGCCTATCCACCCCTGTTCCATCAGGAGAACCTATACAATCTCAGACAAATGACTGTCCAGTCTCTTCTTAAAAACCACTAGTGATGGAGTGCCCACAACTTCTGAAGGCAAGCTGTTCCACTGGTTAGTTGTCCTCACTATTAAGAAGTTTCTCCTTAATTCCAGGTTGCTTCTCTCTTTGATCAGTTTCCAACCATTATTTCTTGTCCTGCCCTCTGGTGCTTTGGAGAATAATTTGACCCCCTCTTCTTTGTGACAGCCCTTCAAATACTGAAATACTGCTATCATGTCACCTCTAATTCTTCTTTTCTTAGACTAGCCAGACCCTAATCCTGCAGCCCTTCTTCATATGGTTTAGTCTCTAGGCCTTAGATAATCTTAGTTGCTCTTCTCTGAACTTTTTCCCAAGTCTCAACATCTTTTTGTAACATGGTGACCAAAACTGGCTGCAGTATTCCAGGTGTGGTCTCACTAGGGTTTTGTAAAGTGGCATGAATACTTTACGTGATCTTGATTCTATACCTCTCTTTATACAACCCAGGATTGTATTAGCTTTTTTCACGTTAGATTGTTCTCCATTGGGTAGCTACTGTGCTGGCGAGAGTTTTTTGAAGCCTAATTTCCATTTGCACTTGGTACAAGAAGTCCTGGACTTACAGCTATCCTTTTAGTAACAGTTCAAGGTGACAATGGCACTGAAAAAAGTGATTTATGACCAATTTTTTTTTACATGTACAACCTTTGCAGCATCCCCAAGGTCACAGGATTTGGCAACTAGCATATATTTTTGACAGTTGCACTGCCCTGAGGTCATCTGATCACCAATTGTAACCTTCCCAGCTGGCTTCCGATCAGCAAAGTCAATGGATTTGTTTAACAAACCCATGATTCGCTTAATAATGGCAAGTGGTTTACTTAACCGCAACTATGGCAAAAGGTCGTAAAATGGGATACAAATCACTTAACAACCATCTTGCTTAGCAACAGAAATGTTGGGGTCAATTGTGGTCATATGTTGAGGACTATCTTAGTAGTTTCTTGTAATCATGCACACATTTTTATCTTCAGGGATGACTACCAATCATCTTATTGTAGCATTAATTATGTGAGAGATTCTTTGGAACTGATGATTCCATAGCACTATAATGGTTTGCCATCACTGAAAAACTCAAACAAATTCCAGTGATAAATGTCCGGAAATCACACAGGGCATTGTTTGCAATTGAACCCTAGGATACAGTTTTTAAGTTGTAGCATGAATACAACAGAACAGAACAAAACAGAACAGAGCTGGAAGGGAGGTTTTCTAGTACAGTCCCCTGCTCAAACAAGAGAACCTATACTTAAAAATGGTGTTGATCAGTGGCTTTTCATGGATATCATTTCTCTAGGACTCTGTTCAGTAACTGCTTCATTGAGTAACTCTAAGCTTATACTCACTATCAGTGATAACACCCAGTAATTTTGTCTTCTTTTGGCCCCCTTTTTAACTGAATAGCAGAGTTGGAAGGGACCTTGAAGATCTCCTAGTCCAACCCCTGCTCAAACAGGAAACCCTAATTGATTCTCCCAATTGATTCTCCCAATTGATTCTGCCCACCTGATAAGATTAATTCCCACAACACTGTAAAACTACCTAGTAGGGCTGTATTACTATTAGTCTTCTCATCTTTCTTATTATCTATATCCTTATTTTCTTATGACTATAACTTTCTTGCCTGTATCTTGTGATTCATGTTGTTTTATTTATTATCCTAGTATGATTTATGTTGATTGCTTATTTAATATGCTATGACTATCGCTAAGTGTTGTACCTTATAATTTCTGATTAATGTATCCTATGATGATTATGATCATGATTTATCACTTGTTTTTATGTAAAATGGGAGCTTATGCACCAGAGAAAAATTCCTTGTGTTTGCAATCTTGCTTGGCCAATAAAGAATTCAATTCAATTCTATTCTATTCTATTCACAAACTGGATTTAGAAGAAATGGGATCACCAGATCACATGGATATCATCTGATGGATAATGGAAAAGGCAAGGGAATGTCAAAAAGACATCTTTTTTATTATCGATTATACTAAGGCTTTCAACTATGTAAATCACACTTTTTACATTAAAAACATGGGTATACCATGCAATTCCATCTGCTGATCTAAGACATCAGAAAGCTGAACCAAGAAAAAATGTTTCCTTTGATGTGCTCAAGAAAATGATTGTGGGAATTAATCTTATCAGGTGGGCAGAATCAATTGGGAGCAATTATGATGAATGAATAAAAGCCTGTTCTAAAAGGTATCTTTCAGGACCTTTTAAAATGCAAATTAAGAGGTTAGGTCCTTTATCAGAATCCAAGGAGCTGAGACATCTACAAAGAAGACCATATTTCATGTGGATATGGACAAATGTATGACAACTGTGACGGTTTTCCTGAAATTACCTCAATGAGTGATGGGATCCTATAAAAGAGTGCTCCCTTTGTTGTATTTCTTTGCAGAATACTGTAGAAGCTTTCTTCTCTTCAGTGGATCACATTTTATTTATTTATTTTATTTATTTATTTATTCGACTTATATGCCACCCCCTCTCCCAAAGGACTCGGGGCGGCTCACAGATTAAAAGGAAATACAACAATAAATTACCTAAAAACCATATTAAACAAACTAAGCCGAATTAACATTAAAACCCCCAAAAATTAAAATCAAGAAAACCCAAGGAGTCAGCATAGCCCAGATTGTAAAAACAGCCAGGTTTTTAACTCGTGGCGGAAGGTACGGAGATCAAGAGCAAGCCGGAGCTCCAGTGGAAGGAGATTCCATAAAGTGGGGGCCGCCACAGAATAGGCTCTCCCCCGAGTCCCCGCCAAGCGACATTGAGTCGTGGATGGCACCCTGAGGAGGCCCTGTCTATGCGCCCATACCGGGCGGTTGGTACTTGAAACTGGGAGGAGTCGTTCTCGTAAATATCCTGGACCCATGCCATGTAGGACTTTGAATGTTAACACTAAAACCTTGAATCTCATTTTAATCTGATCTGTCTTTGAACTTGCTATCATGAATGACTTTTCTGGGAGTGTATACCTCTGATGGCATCTCTCAGAGCATTATTAGGATGTGCAAAGAGATACCTCTCTAATTTGAGGATCAGGAGACAAGCTGTCAATTGTCCATGAATCCTTGTCTATAAAGTATAATTCTCAGAAGGGATATCTACTCTTGTTTGGAGGTGTTCCTTATTTGAAATACTATTTATTTTCTGTCCAACAAAAGTCCTAAAGTAATTAGTAGCAGGACAACTATTCCTTCTATTTACCACTGTAAAGAATTATAATATATATTTATTTATATTAGAGATCATTAGTCCTTGGTCTGTGGGTTACCTACAGCCTATCCTAGTTTCGTGGCCCCAAAAGTTGTAGTATTAAATTTTAGTGATATACTGTTGAGGCAAGCTTTCTTACTAATTTTAAAGGAAAAAACAAAATAGTAAGCTCTTAAATAGATTTATTTATTTATTTACTTTTATATGCCACCTATTTCTCTAAGAAACAAATGTAGGGGTAAGAATAAGTACTCCTTATTGTTGTAATGTAGGAATAGCAAAAGTAACAATAACAAGATAAAACATTGAAATAATATCAACATTAATTGTTCTCACTGTCAAGAAATTTGTCCCTAGTTCTAAGTTAGATCTGTCCTTAATGATCTTCTACCCAATACTTCTTGCCCTGCCCCAAGTGCTTTAGAAAATAGGTCAACCCTCTCTTCTTTGTGGCAACCCCCTAAGTACTTGAAGATTGCTGTCATATCACCCATAATCCTTCACTTCATTAGACTAGACATACCTAGATTCCCTCAATCATTTGTCGTATTGTTTAGCCTCATCTTCGTTTCTCTTCTCTGCACTCTTTCTAGGGTTTTAACATCCAAGAAGGAAAAGCCTACAAAGATGTCTTTTTTCTCCCTGCTTGCATATTTGGAATTCCGTAAAGCAAAATGCCTCCACAGATCCACAGAAAAAGCTCAAGCAATTCCAGATGTTTTATTATTGTTTCCTTCACTAGGAGAGGGCCCATTAGGGGTGTAACTTGAAGCAGCTAAAGTTCTTGTTTCTGAAAAGCAGCCTTGGAGACTTTGATTGGGAACAAAGTTGGAGAATGACTTATCTAAACCAATATTTTTCAACCTCAGCAACTTTAATGTATGTGGACTTCTAGTGAAAGAGTGACAGGTCTAACCATTCTGTTCCTGACTTTGATAGTTCAGAATTAATTTCCCCTGGTGCTTCCTCATGGATTGGAAAAAATGGTTTAGGGAGGGAGGCTGGCTCTGAACAGCAACAAAGGAGGAAGCCAAGAAATAAATAAAAATATAATTAGCCTCTCCTTCCCCAAGTTCTTGGCTCCACCTGCCAAAGACCCATGGATGCTTTTTGTTTTAAAAGTTTTTGTGGAAGCTGTTCTAGATGTTTCCTGTTTGTTAATCTAAACAAGAGGAACATAACTCCCATCACGATTCCTGATATACGGAGGCTCCTACTTGAAAGGAAATTGATCTAGACAGTTGAGTCCCTCAAGCATAATTGCATCAAAATGTTTTCTTTAATGTCTCAGAAAGGGAGCATTCCAAAAGAATCTCTCCTCATTCCCCACAAGACAACTACTGTATTTTCTTCCAAATTTGGATGATCTGTATAACCAGCTGCTGTTTTGCATGGATGTAATTTGCAATTTAATAATGCTCCATCAACTTCCATTCCTAACCCTAACCTTTAAAAAAAGGACCAACAATATGAAGAACAGATTTAAGATTGGAATCAAGTTATCCAACAAAGGTAGGACTTAATTGCTTGTTCATGACCTACAAGCAGAAAGCAAATTAGTAAAACAAAACTATACAGAGCTGTGATTCCCTTACATTTCCTCACAAAATAAAATACACATTATTTATTTAATAAATACTTTTTGTTCTAAGTTTTAATGTTAGAATATATTGTCAATGATATACATGCAGTATAACTAAAGTATAACAATACATATTGCAGAAAGAAAGAAAAATGTTGGCCTGCAGTATTCACATGGTCAGCTGTTATCCAACTGCCTTTTTCACATGGGGAAATTTCTTTTTTTTCCCCCTTTGGAGCACCAGAGTCCATTGTCCAACTCTATTTTTCTTTTGCAAACTTTTTCCTCTGATTTAAATTTGGCCCATTTCTGTTCCGTTTTTTCAGGACTGATCCTGCTGATGGATATAGCTGGACACAGTCCTGAATAACTCTACATAATTTCATTCTATATTGCATTGTGTTAAAAAAAGGAAAGGAAAGGAAAAAAAGAAAAGAGATTCTTAGGTCAGAAAGTTGTATTTTGAGGATTATATCCAGGAATTTCAGAGTTTCTAGGAATTCTGTCTGCTACAATAATTTTAACTCATTTTATAAATATTTGGGCTTATAATTTTGATTTAATTGTTTTTTAATGTATTTATTGTTCAGTTGTAAGAGTCTTTGGGGCATATAAGTTCAAATAATAAATAAATAAATAAATAACCCAGTAATACAAATTGTTGTGTTCCCTTTCTTTAGGTCAATCCCAAATATGGCAAATATGTTTACAGTTACTAGTTATATAGAATCAATCAGGGAGCGATACTGGAATTTATCCAAATAGTAACTGTTGATGGCCAGCAAAATGAAAAAGTAGGGTTCTCCATTCTCTTTAACTTTTATTGTTGTGATGTTCATATTTACATGTAACTGTAGCTCATACAAATGCTGTGTAAATAAATATATTTGCATGGATGTATGTGACCAAGGAAAGATCACAGTCAGTCATATATCTGGATATCAGAGAAGAAGGAAAGTTTTTGAGTGAAGCTTGGATATATATTGAGAAGTTAGGTTCACCCACAATGCAAATTAACAAAGATATTTTTTCTGGATTTTGCTCAGAGGAATGTTGGAACCCAATTATTGTAAGTGTCACCCTATTTTTCAATTTTCACTCATTGTTACCTCTCACATCCTTTTAGTCAGTTTCTTCCAAACTTTTTCTAAGACATGGTTAACAATGATATTTCCTGTAGTTTTAATATTCTTCCAATCATCAATCAGGGCAACATCTTCAATCCCACATCACATTTCCCAATTCCCTATCTAGACCTGCAGCTTCATCATTTTTTTTAGCATTCTCACAGTATTCCTCTTAGCCCACTGCTCAAGTCAGTTAAGACCTTTTCAAACCTCCCCTATGAGAGCCCTTCATAGTATCCCTGCAAATTTGATATTAATTCACTTCATCCAGGTGGGCCATTAATAAAAATGTCAAACAATTCAGGGCACAGATATTGTCCTGTAGCTCTCCACTTAATATTTCCCTCAACCTGGTAGAACCATTAATGGGACTGTCATTCAGTCAATTATTAGTCCACCTCACTTACATTCTTATGTTTTGTCACTATTAATAGGAATATTGTAATAATCTTCATGGGTGTAATCTAAGGATGGGATTATGTTTAATACAGATATGTTTAAAATGTGAATGTTGTTTGAATGCCTGAAGTTTTTAATAGATTTGGGGACAATTTGGTGATATGAAGGTAAATTCCTATTTATTGGGAGAATGCATGCACACAAACAGGAGCTTAAATAGGGGTTCTACATTTTTTATTTTGCATATTCACAGCAAGTTGCTTCATCTTTCTGCCTCTAGATTTATTTTGGTGGAAAGTCTGGAATCTTCGAAGATAGTAAACAGTGTCCATTTCTATAGCTGGACGTAGAAATGGATCTGAGATGAAGAAACCCAGTAACACCAAGCTCAGCAAACAGGCATTTGCTATCAGTGGGAGTGAATGAAAAGCCTGAGAATGGAAATTGCTGCTTTCTCTGCAGAAAAATCTGCAGCCGCTGTTTAGTAGCAAGAGGCATGTAGGTTGTCAGCATTCCATGTTTGTGGCCTGTTCTTTGCTGGGGCTGTTTGAAGCTTCAGGCATCTCAATTAGTGGGAACATGTAACCTGTAATCAGGGTTGTCTTAATACAGGAAGTTCTCAACTTAAAATCAGAATTGGGATCAGAATTTCCACTTCTAAGCAAGGCAGTTGTTAAGTGAGTCACGCCCGATTTTGCAACCTCTTTTTGCCATGGTTGTAAAGTGAATCTGGTATCCCCCATTGACTTTGCTTGTCATAAACTGGCTGGGAAGGTCACAAATGGCAATCACATGACACTGGGATGCTGCATCCATTGGAAATACATGGCAGTCGCCAAGTGCCCAAATTTTGATAGCAGTAGCAATAGCACTTATATATACTGCTTCACAGAGCTTTACAGCCCTCTCTAAGCGGTTTACAGAGTCAGCCTTTTGCCCCCAACAATCTGGGTCCTCATTTTACTGACCTCAGAAGGATGGAAGGCTGAATCAACCTGCAGCCTGGTGGGATGTAAACTGCCAAATTGCAGGCAGCCGGTAGGCAGCAGAAGTAGCTTGCAGTACTGCATTTGAACCACTGCACCACCGCAGCTCCTTGATCACATGACCATGGAGATGTTGCAACAATCTTAAGCATGAGGACTGGTCAAAAGTCACTTTTTTGAATGACGTTAAGTGGTTACCAAGCCAATGGCTGTAAGTTGAGGACTACCTGTGTACATGCAATGATCGTGATGTTAAGCAATCCATTGTAATTCTTCAGAGGCTGAACTGTACAAAGACAGTAATGGAAGAAGTCTTTCTCAGGCTGATTCCTCACTTGGAAACTCTGGGTTTACATTTCCAGGGCCAATAGTCTTTTGTTACCTCTTACTTTTGAAATGTGTAGATGTACAGAATCCTGTCCTGTATAGCAAGCTTGCATTTTGCTGATAAAAAAAAGGAAGGAAGGATGCCTGGGTATAGATGGATAGATGGGGGAAAGTAAGAGAAAGCTTGCTGCTAGTGCCAAGGCAGCCAGCCTCTTGTGGGTTGGGACAAAGCCCAAAATGCAAAATCCATAGCTGTGGTTACCCCCAACATCACTGAAGTGCAGTGAGATGTACAGTTCTGCAGCTGGAGCATAACCCTCTTTCTCAGCTGCCAAGGCTAATTTTCAGCTAGCTCCTAAGCTCTCTGATCTTGACACTGATAGCTGAAGAGTTAGGAGAGCTACTGTTAGTGTAATTATGATCCACAAGGAACAGGCTGTGCTTGGCTTCAGCGGAGGCAAGAGGAGTACACATTTGGTTTATAAATGGCACACATGGTATGTTAGTTATGTCTGAGCTCATAGGCAAACCCTCAGAGGCAGAGGATGATTTATTATTGTTTCTCAGATAATTTTAGGCTCTTTGGGAAATTAGAGTGCCAGGAGAGCACAGCCACACACAGCACAATTGTCTTAGGAAGGAAGACTGGCAGAAACAATCGCAGTGTTTCCCTGAACTAAGAATTCCAAGGCTGATCTGTGGCCATTTATTTATTTACTCGCATTTTTAATCCCATTGAAAAAGATTCTATATTCATAAAAAATCTATAAAAGTATAAAACAACCCCATCCTCAAAGCAAAACTTGTCAACAATTTCATCCCTAGACAATTCAAAGGAAGAGTGGCTTCACTGCCCTCGGGAAAGAACTATAAGGAGGCCACGGTTTGGGCCTCTGAAGGGAAGATATTTGACAATACGGGGCTATATCCAAATAACCTCATACTCTAGCCCTCACTGCTCTGATTTCACATGGGGGGGGACCCTGACAACACCCATATATGGACTGAACAATTTAGATAAGTTAGTGGTACCTGAAGTATGCACCAAACCATAAATCATAAGCAGTTCAAGTGTGTTCAGAAGCCCCTTGGGAACTAAAGCGATGCCTACAAACCAGTATTTGGGTACATGGGTCCACAATATTTAAGGGAGCACCTCCTACCGATATCGAGAACCAACTGCCCTGTACGGGCACACAGGCAGGGCTCCTCGGGGTCCCGGCGGCAAGCCAATGTTGGCTGGCGGTCCCCCGGCGGCGCGCCTACTCTGTGGCGGCCCCCGACTTATGGAATCAACTGCCTCTGGACCTCCGCCTGGCCCCTGACCTCCGCACCTTCCGCCACTATTTGAAGACCTGGCTATTTGACCAAGTCGGGCTGTGATCACCTTGCCGGGGTGTGGGATAGTTTTAAATTTTAATTTGGGCTTTATTGGGCTTTAGTGATTTAATTTCTTTTTAATTATTTATTGTATTTATATGTTTTAATCTGTGAGCCGCCCTGAGTCTTCGGAGATGGGGCGGCATATAAGTCCAATAAAATAAAAATAAATAAAATATTAAATAGCATCGGCAGCTCTGGTCTGTCAGTAATTGGCCTATTCATTGGGCTCCATTTGTACTTCATGGCAGAGATTGATTTGGGAGGTGATTTGGGACCAGGTGCAGATATAGAGAGCCCCAGAAATGACCGTGGACAAGCTATACAGAAACAGTTCACATATGCAAACATGCTTTCAACTTTACACAAACAACATTAGGAAGAAACTCAGAGTAGCTCGGAAACCTCTTTTAAAGGGGTGATTGGGGACCATGTAATAGCTGTCAATAGTTGAAGATGGTGGACTTCTTCAAGATGGGATGCATCGCTTCCTCTGTGCCCTGGCAAATCCCATGTCATGTCTTCCACAGCACACACGTGAAGTCCAGGCCAAAGTGAACTAGAGTGATTTCACCTGTAAAATGTGGCCCAAGTTCTCATGGGGAGATCTTCCTCTTCCCATCCCCAAAGGGGGCAAGTGACCCTAAATGAGGCCACTGATTGAGGTGGCTGTTAATTGTTCTTCTTGAAACTTTTTAAAGTACCAACTGCTGGGGAATAACTATGCTCGCAAGGCTGCACAACTATGCTGGGGCGCTTCATGCACAAAGGCTCTGCTGCCCGGCTATATTTTTAACAGGCCAAATATCTTGCTTTGTATGTACTCAAATTAGACTTTTTAATGTTTTTAGTGTTTTACTGGTTTTATGTGTTTAGTGTTTTAAAATGGTTTTAGGATTGTAATTACAATATATGCTTTTGAATTGTGAACTACCCAGAGTCGTTTGCTAAGATGGGAGGCTATAGAAATCAAATAAATAAGGAATAAATAAACTGTGGAAAGAGGTTCTCCTGCCCTGCTTATTGTCCAGGAATGGCAGAACATGATGAATTAAGCAGGCTATTGGACTCATCTGGCAGGGTCCTGACATTCTTATCTTCATCATGAAGTGACCCTCAGTTGTGTAGGATGGAATCCATTATGTGAAGGAAATCACTGCACGTCTCAATAGATGGTCATCAACCTCTTACAGTGAAGGACCACAGTCCTTCACACATCATCTCCTACTCTGCAGCTTATTTCACCTTTTACAACAGTGGATTTTTTAAAGAAAATTGTAAAAGATGCCAAAGGCAATTCCCATCCATGCATTTAGTTATGGGAGTTAGTAATTGTTTAGGAGCAGCATCAGCAGCAGTGAATTGTACCATAGTTGTACTATAGTCGCATTGTTGTCTGCTTCTGTTTAAACTGCAGCACTGTTTTCATTGGTGTTATGGGGACATTCTGTTTCCATAGCTTAGGGTTTGGAAAAGAGAGCATTTTGCCTCCTGCCAAATCAACCCCATCAAGGAACAGCCATCACTCATGGGCAGAATCCAGAGTGAGCGGAAATCATCAACAATGAAAGAATTATATTATAGGGAAATGACCCAAAAGGTGCAGAAAGAACCAAAACAAGTAAGAAGTTGGTATGTTTAATAAAAACTGTGAACTGCTTTTGATGTTTAATCCATTTTGTGAAACGCTTGGCACGATATCTTTTTGGCTGTGCCAACTGAGCCCTGGATGTCTTCAAAATGCTTGTTCTTTCATCTTGTCCATCACGGTCAAATTCTATTCCTAGTGTAACCATCTGGATTTTACCTAGCTGTCAAATGATTACAATTAATAATATATGATCTGTATTTTCATTCTCAGTTATTGGGACTCTGGGGCAAACCCAGTTCAATGAAGTGCTAAGATTCTTGAATAGATAAAATCTTTTATTTTGGCATCTTTTAATAATTCTAACAAGAATTCAAGTCTAAAAGATGTCTTGGTAAAAAGAAAAGACTGTAAATACATCATTCTGTGCTCAAGGGCCCTTCACTAATGCTTCTTAAATCTTATGATGATAAATACACTCAGGTTTTCCATCAGTCTTAAATATATAAACTCTGCCCTCCAGTGCAGAGCAATGTTAAGACTCAGTCTCTTAGTTTAATACTTCCAATTAAGTCAGGTATATCTTCTGTTTATGGAAATAGTTCTTACCGTGGGATATTTCTGGCCACAGTCACGCTCTGATAGATGCCTTTGGGAAATGTCATGGTGTTCCCAGAGTACCATGTTTCCTCTCCTTTCCAGGAAAGCTGGTAAAAAGAGGCATGTTATGGAATATCTTCACTTTTTTAAGGAAAAGCTGGAGTTGTTATTGATTCTTCGTTCTTATACAGTACTTTAGAAGAGTTTTGTAACTTGGAGGCAAGGAAGGGAAAACTAATTAGTGCTGTGGAAAACAAACCAAATTGCAATCACCATCATTTTTCAAATTGAATACCAATCAGATCTGGCAACTAGATCTTCCAAAATTTGCAACAGGATTTTAAATGCTTTAAAATGACAAGCTATTCATATCAATCTAATTCTAGAAGGAGCAACATACAGTATAGCCCTCAAAACCTCTATGTGCCAAAGAACCCACTGGTAATTGCCATTTGCTCCATCCTTCCATTTTGAGAAGAAGACCAGAAAGAAAAATGCAGTGTCTGTGAAGAAAATGGATATTTCCAGACATTTGGGGTCCAATATTGTCCTCACTCAGTTCTTGTTTTGTCCCAATTATTTCTGAAGAATCCAACTCATAACAAAACAAAGTATACCTGATTAAGGTCAGAGGTTTCTAAAGAAAGGTTTCTAAAGGAAGTTATTTTTAATATGGATTGTCATCATTTATCTGTTACTTGGTGGAAAGCTGTGGACTGATACCCTCATTCTAGAAGAGATGGAATTATGGTGCCTGGAAGGAAATTTTGGAAATGAATCCACCAATACAGAATGTAGAAATGAAGGCAGAAGAAATGAAGCAGAGAGGTTCAATTCTAAAATAGCTTATGCCGTATCCTACTTCCTTATCTTTAAAGTGCCACAAGAATCTTGATTAGCATAAGACTCTGCTGAAGTGATGGACACAGCAGATAGACAGCTACAGCCCAACTTCTCCACTTCTGTTCCCCCATATCTAAGTATTTAATATTTGGGTGAATATCTTTATTTATCTATGGAATACATTCTTCCACACTTTACTCCATTAAAAAAAATTGTAAACATTATCTAGAATTACAGTGATGGCGAGAGCTAGCAATGATGAGCATGAATGCCCTGCATCATGAGGAGATGTCTATCACACAAGTAAAAAAGACCTTAATAAAGTCAGTTGTGTTTTCTTGAAGGCGGAATTGATTGTAAGCTGCCCAGAATTTTAGATGGTAAGATGGGTGACAAATAAATAAACAAATAAATATACATAAACAAATAATAAATGCAATAAATAAATGCAATAAATAGCAGTGTGATGACTCAGGGTGGGATACAAAATAAACACAGTCACAAAAGCAGGTGAAGCCCCTTTTATTCCTTCACTTTGCTTCCAAGCTCCAAATATCCTTGACTGGAGACAAAAAACACCCACACAAGCAGTTACAAGAAGGAGGAAATGCTGTTTAAATTATAAAGAGCAAAAAATAACACAAACCAGGCAAGATAAGGGCTGGAGGACGTCCACAGATACCAGAACACACACTGGGAAGGATGCCAAACTCAGAGAGGAACCATAAACTAGAGATATTTCCACGCTTTGTTTCCAGCACTCACCCATATGCATGTCCGTCCTCTTATTCAGTTGTCACAGCTGCAGCCCATGAAGAGGATCAAGGCCCTCTCCTCCCAAGTAGACCACGTCTCTCCCTTATCCTCTCCTCCCTGCATGCCCTAGGATGGAGAGGGGATGGGCCTGAGTCCTCCACTGACTGCCCAGCTGGCCTCAGCCCTTCCCCAGCTCCCTCCACAACCTCCGGAGCCACACTTCCACTCCCTGTCGGCTGTTCCTCCTCTCCCTCAGAGTCAGTCTCCACCAGGGGCATGACAAGCAGGTAGTTCATGTTTGAATATGAAAGTGTGGTTGGAAATTACTGAGTGTGAAATAGTATCTATTTTATTAACATGGTCATCATAAGATGTCAACAAATACATGGATATGTTGACATAAAGGACAGTCCTGTTCACAACAGGTCAGCAAATGGGATGCAAGAGCAACTCCCTTTCTGCTGCAGTTGCCAAGAAGGCTGCATTAAAAAAAGAATAACAAGAGTTGGAAAGAGGCTTGGAAGTCTTCTAGTCCAACCTCCTGCTCAAGCAGGAAACCCTACACTGGGGGTGTCAAACTCTTGGCCCGCAGGCCTGATGTATCACACACTGGTCATGCCCACCCCTGGTTTAGCGAAGGGGGAAAAAGTTGCGATACATCACGTGACAACAACGTGTCGTCGCGAGTTTGACACCGCTGCCCTACGCCATTCCAGATAAGTAGCTGTCTTGTCTCTTTTTAAAATCTGCCATTTTAGTGACGGACCACCCACAACTTCTGAAGGCAAGCCATTCCATTGGTTAATTGTTGTAACTGGAAAAATTGGAAAATTAGAAGCTAGTTGGATGGGCTAGTTTTGAGCAGAGGTGATATTCAGCAGGTTCTGACCAGTTCTGGAGAACCGGTAGCGGAAATTTTGAGTAGTTCGGAGAACTGGTGGTAACCTTCCCCCAGAAGTGGGGAGGGAATGGAGATTTTACAGTATCCTTCTCCTGCCACACCCACCAAGACACACCCACAGAACTGGTAGCAACATTTTTTTAATCCTAGCACTGCTCCCCACCTCACTAACCTGCTTTCCAACTCTGTTCTCCTGTGCAGGGCAATAAAAGAAGACCCAGCCAATCAGCTGGGACTTGGGAGGCAGAGATTAGATGTGGGAGGAGCCAGTCAGAGGTGGTATTTGCCGGTTCTCCAAGCCACTCAAAATTCCGCTACCAGTTCTCCATAACTCGTCCGAACCTGCTGAATACCACCTCTGGTTGGGATGACTCGCCCAAAGTCACCCAGCTGGTTTTCATGCCTTAAAATGGGACTAGAAGTCACAAAGTCTCCTGGTTTCTAGCTTGGTGCCTTAATCATTAAGCTAAATGGGTCTCAATTACTTTATTACAGGTCACTGACCCAATATATACAACAGAGCAGTTAAATAAAATGTAATAAAATAAGAGAGATGAAAGAAGAAAGGGGAAAAAAATAATACACAATAAAATAGGAGAAAAGTATGTTGATGAAGGTTTTTAGACATTTGGGTAGAGTTCTGTGGAAGTTGAATCATGATAACTGGACTTCTTCTTGTTCTAGTGATTTTTGCGTATTGTATAGTCCCAAAAAGTCAGTTAATCTGCCATTGATAGTGCATGGGTTCTACAAAGCTTTACATGCAAACTTTGCAACAACTTGTATTATTTCAAGGTCCTTTTCTGGCAGAAGGAATTATATGTAACATTCTTCTGCTTCTCATTAGAAAAAGGCCTAATGAGGAATGTTAAAAGTTCCATATGCAGATAGCTAGAGAAGTTACAAAACAGCAGAGTTTCTCAATCTTGGCAACTTTGATGGATTTCAGCTCCTAGGATTCCCCAGCATACAGGCTCCACAAAATTTATTAACTGTAAGTTGATTAATAAATCAAGTCCGGTTGAAACAGATCATCTCTATTTTACTGTACTCACTTTACAATTCAATGTCAAGGATTCAGTGAGATCAGTGCATTTTAGAGTTGATGGCCATATGATTGGGTACCTACTGGACTTCCTTGTACAGTTAGTTGGCCACTGTGAGAACAGACTGCTGACTTAAATGGGCCAAGGGTCTGTTCCAATAGAAACCACTCCTGTTCTTATGTTCTATAGTTTGTCTAAGAGTTGCAAAGGACTGTTCTGCTTCCAGTGATAGCTGGACCTCTGGTACAAAGCTCAGTGTCTGAATTTTATGTCCAATTTGTGGCTTCTGAATAGATCAAAAAATTTTCAAGCAAATAAGAGAGATCAAGACTTGAGGGTAATATGTGTCAGATTTCCGCTAATTTGAAATAACAGTTGATGTTGTGTTGTATAAATGTTTAGTTTCATGATTGCTACTTACAATTAATGTAAATTATTTGACTAAATAAATAAATACACCTCTGGGAATTGATCTAAGAAGATTTTCCCTTTAAAGGCAGGAAATAAAATAAAATGAAATACTTCAGGCCTGATCCTCAAATGTCTTCTTTTAAGCTGAATTCAAGGCATCCATTTTGTTTTAAAAGCATATATATGGAGGCTGCATAGTGAGGGAATAGCTGAATTTGTCGTGTAATGTGCATGACACCAATACTTCTTTTAATAAAAGGATCATTTCCTCCAGGTGGCAAATGTTAGAGATCATCGAAGTAGTGTGCATGAAAATGCAACAGAAATTGACATAAGAATTACTAAAGAGATTAATCAATATTCTAACAATGGGAATATAATTCACAAAGCATTAGCGTGAAGTTTTACATGTAGGAAATTGGATAGTTTTATATGATTTTATTTTTCTCATCTTTGAGTCAGTTAGTGTTGGCCCCTGGGTTGTCTGAGACAAAAGCGACAAGAGACAAAATAATAGAAAATAGCCAAATTACTAAAATGTCTTTTCAAAAGTTATTTTAACACTTCGTTTTAGAGTTATTTGAGTTTTATGCAACTATTTCAGCAAACAATCAAAACATATTAAAAGTCTCTTTCACCAGAAGGCATACATAATGGCTTTTCCACATTTAAGTCCCTCCTACATTATTGCCTTTATTTATTTAGCCTGGCCTTCATGTTACATTTTAGAAGATATATATTACTACTTTAATAAAGTACAGTTATACATGTGGGTCCCTTAGTATCTTCTGGTTCTTACCAGTTTCAATTCAAGGCACATGTTTCTAATGTTTTTGTTTTCACAGGGCTCCTTTCTGGAGTGCAGAGTATTCTCCATAGCCATCAATCTGCTGTATTTTGAATGTCTGTTTTGTGTTTTTTGAACAAACACTCCTTTCATCAACCTCAGCTGACTCTTCTAATATTTTTTAGCAATCAGTTCTCTAGAATATTTCTCAATCTTGACAATTGTTAAGATGTATGGACTTCGTCTCCCAGAATTCCTGAGCCAACCACACTAGCTGGGGAATTCTGGAAGTTGAAGTCCATGAGGTTTCAAGGTTGAGAAACTCAGTTCTAGAATCTTTCTGTTAAGTTTGCATGAAGAGTCAGACGCGAAGAGCTTCAGTGAAGAGTTTATTAAGTGACTACAGCTCGAATGGACCCGACTTGGCTGGGCTACGGCTGCTTCTTATAGCCAGCAGCCGTAGTTGCCAGCCAATCAGAGTGCAGGGTTTTCCCACTTTTAAACCAATCCTATTTGACATTTTACAAGAACAATTCAAACTAAACCAATGACATTCCAACCTACATACATAACACTTTCTCTCTGGAGAAGTCTTTACCCAGGTCTTTCCTGCTCATGTTCTCGAGTTTTGACCACAATTCACAGACTGCCCTTCCAAATCCAGGAGGTTTTGCTGCCTCAAGATGGGACAGAGCTGTTGTGATTTACAATATTTACAGCACGATCTTGTACAGGATTGAAGTTCAGCTAAGTTCAGAGAGACACATGTACAGGATAACTGCCTCAAAAGTTCTTCTTTCAACGTGGCCAACGAATATTGGCTACCCTTAAAGGTTTTGAAAAGAAATAGTGATAAATGGGCTAGAGGATTACAGCTTGGATCCTTTTGTTAAGTTGTGCAAGATTTAGATGTAGCAGTGGGGAAGCTATATTGTAAAATCAATTAAAAAAACACTTTGTTATCATGAACCCAGTCACCTCAACAAAGGATAGGATCTCCTGCTGAATGTTCGGAGGTCTCTGTGTGGTCCCTTCTGCTTCTTTTGGCTCTCTTCCCAGATGGGATCCTTCAGCTGAAACCTGGAAAAAAGATTCCACTGAATAAACACTTCTCCAGCATTCAGTTTGCCAGCACACCTTCAGATTGCAACTCCCTGTTCATCTTCTCTGTTTTTGAAGGACCCTGGAGATTCTGGGACTTCTGCCACAGGGGATTAAGCTGCACATGTCTCTCACCGCTGAGAAAGCTAGAACATCATGTTATTTCCATTCATTTACTTCTTGTGTTCCCTCAAAGGCCTGCCTTGCTCCTGCGTTCCACGCCAAGTACTCTTCTTCCAGTTGCTATGGCGCTACTGCTGGGTTGGTAGTAATATGCTGAGTAACTTCAGATCTTTGATCCTTCTACTTTTCAATGCCTTTGATGAGGTGTTTCACTCTTGATGGCATAGCCTGCATTCCCAGGGAATGATTAAATAAAACGTGAAATGTGGACACTCCGAATGAAGAAATCTGCTTCACAAAGGCACCCAGTAGCAATGGCAGGACTTTAGGATAGATTGAAAGAGCCACCAAATGAACCCGGAGGCTAATTCGTCAGTGTATTGCATCCTGTACACTGTGCGCCCTTGCTCTGCTAATTTGCAGAGTCAGATAGAACGGCCTGTTTGCAGCAGTGGTAATTTCCCTGCAATCATCACACACAACTCTCTGTGCACACTGTCCTGAAATTGTCCAGATGTGCTGGAACTGAAACTTCTGTATGCCCAGTTAGTTCGGCTACTTGCCAGGCTGGCTAGATGTTCTGGATATTAAAAGTGCAGCTTATGTGGAGGGTGCCAGGTAAGGAAAGACTGGTTATGTATTATAAAGATTACTCTTGTCATTTGGCTGAAATACAGGCAAATACACTGTACAGGCACATACACATACAGGGCTATTGATACTCATTCGTCCGTCTTATTGCTGTCCCCATCTGTTATAAGGAACAAAGAGCCATTCACTATTTTAGTTTTAACAAACGTCACTGGCTTTTCACAATTCTTCTACTGGAACATTTGTTTGCTCCCCTCCTAACTAAAGCCCTAGCATGCCTAACCACAGAAAATATGTGACATAACACAGACTAGGGAATGTTTCCATGTGTTATCAGGGCTTCTGCACTGTTATGTTATAGAGAGCCCATACTGCCTATCTACCTAATGCATTTATCACCAAACACAAACTGACAACAGCCTTCCAGTTGGGAACCTTTCTCAGTCCTATGTGGAGATTCTGGAGATAGACCTGAGGTCTCCTGCATCCAAAGTTTCTGTGTCCATTTCTCAATATGGGCACTATTCCTGCTGGTAGAGATACAAATGTTCCTTTGAGGGGAAGGGGGAGAAACCATACAATAACCCCATATGGCACAGAATAACAGAATAACAGAGTTGGAAGGTACCTTGGAGGTCTTCTAGGCTGGAAACCCTATAGTACCATTTCAGACAAATGGCTGCTCACTGTTTTCTTTAAAATCTCCAGTGTTGGAGCATTCACAACCTCTGGAGGCAAGTCATTCCACTGATTAATTGTTCTAGCTGTCAGGACATTTCTCCTAGGTTGTTTCTGTCCTTGATTAGTTTCCATCCATTGCTTCTTCTACTGCCTTCAGGTGCTTTGGCGAACAGGTTGATCCCTCTTCTTTGTGGCAGCCCCTTAGATATTGGAAGATTTCTGACATATCCAATTTTGGTCATCAACTGCTTCTCAGTACAACGCAGGGAAAAATTCATACTATCTGTTGCCAAGACTTCTGATGGGACAGGCAGGAGACATAGACTAGGCACAAGCAAGGAAGGATAGATAACCTAGCAGGCCAGATTAATCCTGGAGGATGGTAGAGCCCTGCTTTAAACATTTGCAAAGCTTACTGCCTCTGGAATCTCTATTATTCAGTTGATATTCTCTCTCTCTCTTTTTATGCCACACTACTCTTAATACTGGCATTTTCCCCAGCTTATAGGAAAACTATCAACTAAATATGAAGCAAAGTTTCTTCTTCCTGTCACTGAATTATGTGCTTGTTATGTCCAAGAGTTGGAAGTGTGCTTTCTCCCAATCTTTTCTCATTCACACCACATGCTATGGAACCTTCTATGATCTTTCTCTTAAGAAATTGTCTTTACAGGATTCCTACATTAAGTGTGTCCAACTTGCACTCTGGAAATGTTTCACAAAACTTTTTAAAATTATCACTATTTTCAGTGGTTCTCCTCCTTCCTCTGGACGTTAAACAGTGTTGGCAGGGGGGCAGAGGCGACTCCAAGGTATCTCACTTGTGGGGTGCCCCAGGGCTCGGTCTCTCAGCCTCCTGTTCAACATTTATATGAAGCGCTGGGTGAGATCATCCGTGTTTGGGGTGAGTTATCATCAGTATGCTGATGATACAGTTATACATCTCCACCCCAGGCCACATCAGTGATGCTCTCCATGTGTGTCTGGAGGCGGTGGATCTGGATGGACAGGAACATGCTTCGACTCAATCCAGCCAAGACAGAGTGGCTGTGTGCAGACATCTGGTCCAGTTTGGATGTTCCATCTTTGGTCATGGGGAGGAGGTGTTGCCCCTGGACAGGGCATGGAACCTGGGGTCCTCCTGGACTCACGGCTCAAATTGGAGGAGCAGGTGGGGCCATGGCAGGGTGGGGCCATGGCCCTTTTCTGGACGCGATGCCCCGCTTGAGTTACTCATGCCCTTGTTATCTCCAGACTTCGACTACTGCAGCGCTCTCTATCTAGGACTGCCCTTGCATACCATCCAGAGATTACAGCTGGTGCAAAATCGCGTGGGTGGTGATGGGAGTTTCCGGTTCTCCCATGTTACCCCTCCTCGCGCTGTCTGCATTGGCTGCGGTTGTGCTCGGGTGAGATTCAAGGTGTTAACACTAACATACAAAGTCCTCATGACATGGGTCCGCAATATTTAAGGGAGCGACTCCTGCCGACATCAAGTACTAGCAGCCCTGTCGATCACATAGGCAAGGACTCCTTGGGGTCCTGGCGTGGCCAATGCCGGTTGGCGGTCCCCGACGAGAGCCTATTCTATTAGCTGACCTCTGGAATCAGCTTCCCCGGGGCTCCGTCTGGCCCCTGACCTCCGCTGTGAATTGAAGACCTGGTTATTTAACCAAGCCGGGCTGTGACCCTTTGGGGGTGGTGGTTTTTATTATGGTTTTATCATGTATTTATGTAATTGTATCTTAATGGGGCTTGTTAGTTTAATTCTTTTTTAATTATTTATTGTTTTTCTTGTTTTATTTGTGAGCACTCGAGTCTTCGGAGATGGGGCGGCATACAAGTCTCATTAATAAATAAATAAATAAATGTGTGCCATAGGTTCGTCATCATGGAGTTATACCTTCACTTGTTCTATGACATTTTCTCAATGGTGCAAGAAGTAAAGAAGGATCATGAAAGGCAACTGGATCCCCTTTGTTTTTTCCCTTTAAAGGTATTTCACTTCATATCCAAGAAGCTTCTTCAGTTCTTCAGAGAACTGAAGAAGCTTGATGAGAAGCGAAATGTCTTCAAGGAAAAAGAAAGAAAGTCCAGTTGCTTTTGAAAGCACCTTTGGGACAACCATGGCCTGCATGATTGAGAATCTCCATAGACATGAAGGACCACGAACCTTCATAATATTAGCCTGGAGAAGAACTTAATGATTAATAATTCACAGTAATTGTTGATTCTTCTTACTACTTTTTCTTTTTCTTTTTCTCCAGGAACTCAAGGAAATTTATATAAAAACATTGTCTTTTTTTTTACTCATAATAACAAACTTCTGGTTATACTGAGTATGACTGATTGGCCCAAAATCCCCCACTGATTTTTCATGGTTGAAAGACTGTAAACCATCATTTTAATAATTATACTTCACTACACTTTGAAAATAATGGTGCTGAAACATCCAACTGTCAGGAATGGTTTGAGCACCACTGATCCTTCTTTGAGGTCAAGCTGGGTAAGATCCTATTTAACTATAGATTCTAAACCAAACATTTTTTTTCTGCTTGGTCCATATGAAGCAGGGTCTTTAGGGCAACAATCCCAAGTCTAGAACTCTGTCACACAGTTAATTGACCCCCTCCTTCTTCAAATATATGACTCAAAGCAAAGATTTCTAAATTCATTCCTGGTGAAGGAGATGCTCTGAAGTAAATGGAATAATGCTAGGAATGAAGTCCAACTCACAGCTTGAGCTCATTATATGGAGCACTGTGAAAAACCAGATGCTCATGGCGTACCAATTTCAATTTACGGTCAGCTCTTTGGGAAGGTGAAACTGCAATATCTACTATCCCTAAATATGATATTTAAAAAGGAAAATTCATTTAAGTACAAGCAAGGCACTTTCTTCTCTTTGTTCTCCCTGTCCTTCTGTTCAAAGGCTTGTTTAGAGAGGAAAAGATGTTGATTTTCATACTAATATTTTTAAAATAGGAAATATGCCATACTTTAGTCTGGACATCTTTAGGATGGAATGAAAATAGCACTATTTTATAAACAGACATTATTCAAGTTAAACAACATACCCAGAGCAGATTTTAGCAGCTTCAGTATTAACTGTACATATTTGGACAAAGATGATATAACTATTTTATTACAGAAGAACAGCTCACATTAGAACAATGTGAAAAAGTCTGCATCAGAGGTTCATGCTGGAATGCTAGCCTCTTTAAACAGCAGTACTTTGTAGTTGTAATAATGCCATTATTCTGTTCTATGATTAAATTAAGGCTGATATGAAATCACATACCTTTGAAAGGGTTTTCCCCGTAATGGTTGACAACGGTTGCAGTTTTAGCAATTTTAGCAAGCTTCTCGAAATAGTTGATTTTATTTATGAGTCTTGGCATATCATGCAACCGATACTTAGATATTAAAGGTAAAGGTTCCCCTCGCACATAAGTGCTAGTCATTCCCGACTCTAGGGGGCAGTGCTCATCTCCGTTTCTAAGCCAAGAGCCAGTGCTGTCTGATGACGATTTCATGGTCATGTGGCTGGCATGACTAAACGCCAAAGGCACACGGAACACTGTTACCTTCCCATTGAAGTGGTCCCTATTTTTCTACTTGCATTTTTTTGTGCTTTCGAACTGCTAGGTTGGCAGAAGTTGGGACAAGTAACAGGAGTTCACTCCGTTACGAGGTGCTAGGGATTTGAACTGCCAAACTGCCAATCTGAAAGATCAGCAAGATCAGCGTCTTAGCCACTGAGCCACTGCATTAATACTTCTTAAATATAAACAAAGAGAGCCAGTGCAATGTAATGGTTAAACTGATGGACCAGAAGCAAAAAGACTCAGGTTCTAGTCTTCCCTTAGGCCTGGAACCCAGCTTGGTAACCTTGAACCAGTAACTCCCACTGGTTTAGCACGAGCTGGCTGAAAAACAAACATATTGCTGCATCATGTTTTGATAGGTTTGTTGCATGAACTAACCAAGCACCTAGTTCAATGTTTCTCAACCTTGGTACCTTGAGAATGCGTGGACTTCAAGTTGCAGAATTCCCCAGCCGGCACTGGGAGTTCTGGAAATTCTGGGAGTTGAAGTCCATACAATTTCATGTTGCCAAGACTGAGAAGCACTGACTTAGTTCAAATGCTAAGAAGAATATTAAAGGCAAATGCTGCATATAACAACTGAAATATAAATGAAGTTGAACTTAAAGTGATAAATGTAACATGTTGTCGAAGTGCCAGGTCCTTTTCATTGTTTTGGAGGGAGTGTAGGAGGGCAGGCAACAGAATGGAGAGAAGAAAGGGATAGAAGAAAATCCAGATGGAAAAAAATAGAGAAAGGTATGTAAGAAATCTCATAGATGGATGCAGTGACCATGACAATGGTTGTTGCCTCAATTATGTGATACTTTCAGGATATTAGTTGGCATTTATTCATTTCTATTTAGCCTTTATCTCCCTAGGTTTCCTTTTCCCTTTTTATGTTTCCCATCCATTTTGATGGCAATTTCAGAAGGGGTTGATTTCTGTTATTACTCCTTTTGGCTACCATTTTGTTTTTCCATAATGTCATAGACATGGTACATAAATGAAACAGACATTTGAAGAAGTGGGCATGCTTTCTCATTAAAGTTCTATGAAATTATGTATTTTAATTTCTGAATTATGATTGAATTCTTCCTTCCCCATTTTGGCATTTTGATGAATGATTGACTTTTTCTGGATAGGCCACCTTAGAGAAAAAACTTTAAATAGGCACATTGGGATGTTTATACATCTTTTAGCTCCTAAAATTCTGAATGGAAAGACCAATGGTTGTGTTGATTGAGAATTTGTAACTTGTATTGGCAACACATAGGGATGATATCAACCTTAGGAAAACATATAGAGATGACGTAACATACCCCAGTACAGAATATATTGATGAAACAAATAGCATTCCTGATTTTCAAATATAAAGCTGAACTAATTCTCATTCAGGGTTTCAAAAAATTCATCCTTGGTTTATCATTGTACCTCCCCGCATTGCATTTCAGATGCTTTGGTAATTCTTTCTGTTCCTAAAAACTCCATTTCTTCATTAATACTAGTGGCTTGCTACATAAAGAGGAAAACTGTAATGGATGTCAAATGTCATTTCCAAAGTCTGAATGAGAATTTTCAAGTAGAAAAGAAGAAGCCCTCAGATGCAAGTCAGATCATTTAAAACTAAAAGGAATATGATCCTTCAGTATAGTTTGTGGAAAAGTTCTATGTCCCTTGATGTTGAAATATTGCAAGGAATTTTTTTAGGCATGCACTAAGGCAGTGGTTTGAAATAATGCATTCCAAGCATATGTCAGACAGATACCTGTGACCTTGGATAAATCTGTGGTTTTTTAAAAAAATAATGTGATCTACAGAGTACTTTAGATTTATTCAAATAATCAGAAATAGGGAGTATTTAACACACATGTTTTTCTGATCTGCCCAACCTTCCACTAGTATCGGTCATAATATCCTTTGGGACATTCTATCCACAGGGAGATAGTCTTTATGTAGGCAGTTCTACATGCCTTAGCTATTGCAGCAGCAAAGGCCCTGATTGCGCAAGGATTTTGCTCATATGAAGTCAACCTATTTGCAATTGCATGAAGGAATGCTTCTCCCTTGCAGATAACTCTGCTGTATGGATGGATGGTCAAAGACAGGGAGGGTGATAGAATTTGAGTGGTATGACACTGATAAGAAAGATCATGTTTTTTTTTCTGGACATCTCAGTAGGGCTATTCATGCTTTATTCTGATTCCATATGTGGAGATGTTCATATGCTTTGACATCCTCTCATAAAATGCCGACCCAATCATCCAGACAAAAATCACCCCAAAAAAACCCTTTCTATCCTAGTTTCAAAGATATTTTAATTCAAAAGCTGACTCGAAATTCAAAAGACGTGTTTTGCCAAGGTTTATTTTTCTTTTTAAAGGGATTGTGATAGGGGGAAAAACCCAGAGTTTAACAGAGTAATTTAGTGAAGCTTGCTGTTCAGTAATTGTTCTGAAGACTAAAGGTATCTGCAAAAGAATTGAGAGCAACAAAACTGAGAGTGCAGCTACATTATTCAAATGATTTTGCCTTGCCGATACCAGCTAAGTTGGACAAATCATTGTTCCCTTCCACTTCTAAGACTTTACTGTGCCTATCTTTTTCATGTGTTCAAAATCCTAGTCCTACTAAATCCCAAATGCAGGCAACCAGAACTTTCAAAAGGCTACATGATTGTAATAACTTTTTTTTTCCTGAGGAGTAGTTATTTTTATCTTTTTCCCCAAAGAGTAGAAGGAACTGAAAGGCTTGATGATGCCAAAATATTTTGAGGTTCACCCCCCGCCCCATCCTCATTTAGTATCAGAGATACTCACATTTTACAACATGCTTCCCATTCTGGATTAGAACTGTGCTGGTTTTAACATTCAAAGTCCTGCATGGCATGGGGCCAGGATATTTACGAGAACGACTCCTCCCAGCATCAAGCACCAACCGCCCTGTACGGGCGCACAGACGGGGTCTCCTCAGGGTGCCGTCTGCGACTCAATGTTGCTTGGCGGAACCGGGAGGGCCTATTCTGTGGCGGCCCGCTCTATGGAATCTTCTTCCGCTGGAGCTCGGTTGGCTCCGATCTCCGCACCTTCACGAGTTAAAAACCTGGCTGTTTTTACAATCTGGGCTATGTTGACTCTTGGGGTTTTCTTTTTAACTTGGGGGTTTTAATTGCTTATTCGGCTTATAACTTGTTTAATATAATTTTTAAGTAATTTATTGTTGTACTGTATTTTAGTTGTGAGCCGCCCCGAGTCCTTTGGGATTCTCTGGGGTTGGTCCTATTTTAACTATGGGTTTTAATTTTCAATTCGGCTTAACTTGTTTAATATACTTTTAATTAATTAATTTATTGTTGTATTTTTAGCTGTGAGCCGCCCCGAGTCCTTTTTGGAGAGGGGACGGCATATAGGTCGAATAAATAAATAAATAAATAAATAAACAAACAAACAAACAAACTGTGCCAGAGAGTAAAGGAGGAGGAATTTGGAGGTCTGAAGTTAGCAGGGTCCTCACTTGGTCTTACCTCTACTAGTACAAGAAAGTTGGGGGGATTGTTATGCTAGCTTCTTCTCATCTCACAGCCCTACAGAAGTTCATTTTATTGTTTTGATATACGTTTATTTTAAAGTGTTTACTATTTTCTCATATGTTCTGCAGATAAATGTATGGAAGGATGACCAAAAAGGTATGTGTAAATGGATGGATCTACCTGTACATGAATCAATATATAAACCAGTGCAGAGTTCTTTATGGGAGGCCTTCATACATTCTCTATCATTGACTGACCGGCCCAGCTCAGCACTTAGTTTGCTGAAAAATATCCAAAGGTTGCCTGCTTTTGTTGCTGCTGTTTGTTATTATCCCAGTGCTGCCTTTACATCTCATGGAGAAAAGATTAAAATGCAAAGCAGAACATATGTTACATTTGTACAGGGAGTTAACAGGAGAGCAGAACTCTTGTCGCAAGATAAGGGACCTCACCAAAGCTTCCTCCCCCTTTAATTAACTCCTTTGATTAGCTATGAATCTGAGCCATTTGGACGCCCCAGAAACAGTTCTGATTTATCAGTTTCTGCTGCATATGCAATTGAGTTGTGTTATTTCTGGTGCCCAAGAACAACTGCTATTCCCATGATGAGGGATTAATTTAATTAGAGAATACATCAGATTTAAATCTGGTTTGCAAGCAAGCCAAGCTTCCTGATCATTTCGGGGAAAATATTTTCATTTTCAGCCCAAATGTCTTGATGGTGTCTGTTTGCTCTTAATTCGTGGCAAGTGTCACAAAGCACCATTGAGGAGGCTGATGTGGTCCTGAGATTTGGTCTGGGAGAGCCTGAGTTGAATTTTTCTGAATTTTTAGCTCCTGTGTTTCTAATTACGTTGCACACAAGAAAGGTTCAAGCTGAGCCAGCTGCCAGCATTATCTGGCGACTGGCTGCATTCACAAATTTCAAATGCAGAGTTAGAGAATACTACTATGTACACCCCCACCCCGAAAATAAAACCCAGCAATCAGAATTTGGCCAGCAAACTAACTGCTTATTCAAAAGATTAGGTCACATAAGCTGCACTTCATTAGATGTATGCTTCCTAGCCAGAGAATAAAGTGCCAGCAGTATTTTCAAGGGAGAATAACTGATGCTTTTGCCAAATGTACGCAGTTTATTGGCTCTTGCAAATGGTGATATCGGGAGTCATAGAGCTATGGACATAAACTCAGTCAGTTCCAGACATTAGACATATAGAATGCACCTTATTGGGGTCTTAAGAAATCGATGGCCAGCTTGTAAATCACTCAAGTGTCTGGAATTTTATGATTCCGAGGCAGGATGCTAAAGATGCTACTTTCTACATGTGTTGTGTTGATGCGTTGTAGTTTCTGTTGTTCAGTGCTTAGCAAGTGGGTGCGCTTATGTGCACAATATACTTTTATTGAATAGCTCATTTAGAACCAAAGCACAGTTTTGTGAAAGCTATAACCCGTTCATTGCCCATTTTTAAATGACTTTTAATTGTATTGTATTTCATTGGATTGCATACAAACATGTGCAAAATCTAGTTATTTCGAGAGAAGGCAGCTGGTTGAATCTGGCTTTGGCAATTTGCAAGCTGGAGAGCCTGGCCTTGTTTTGTGAATCATCAGGGCAGAATGTGTGACCTCTAAGGCACAGAACTTGGGGTTGAAGCAGAGAATGGCTATTTTTTGCACTTCTGAAACATTTGAGAGCTGCTTTGGTGTAGTGGTTAAAGCATCAGGCTTAAAAAGTGGGAGATTGTGAGATCTAGTCCTGCCTTAAACACAAAGCCCAGCTGGCTGACCCCAAGCTAGCCACTTTCTCTCATTCCTAGGAAGGAGGCAACAGGAAACCACTTTTGAAAAGCTTTGCCAAGAAAATTGCAGGGATTTATCCAGTCATTCCCACAGAATTGGACAGGACTGAATGGAAGAAAAAAATATCTATCTAGTTCTCTCATTCTCTTGTAATTGCTAAATTTCCCATTTATTCTTAGTTTCAAATTTTTTCAACCAAACTGATTGAACTATGGGTCCCTAGGATATCTCGTTCATCCTCCATGATTTCTCAAAAATAATGGATAAAACTCTCACTAGCAAATTCCTTTAGTATCCTGGGAACTCAAAATGAGTAGATACTGGACAACCCATGACTGTTGGATCATCATTTTCAGACATATTTTCTTAGCTAAACAGAGAAACAAAATGACCTTGGGTAGGCAAAAAAGCAATGGGAGTGGGACCAATTTCCAACTTCCTGTTGGCTTCCTGATTGATTTGTAACATCCTCGGCTCCATATCCTTCTACTACATTCATGCATATATGAGAACTCTTAATGGTATCTTTTCAAAATCATGGTGAAAATGATGGAAAGCTGTCAGGGAGCTTCAGAAATCCTCCCTTCCTCCCTCCCTCCCTTTTTCAGAATTGTTTGGTGGCATCTATACCCTCTTTGCAGAAATGGTGACGTTCCTCTGCTTTTTCTTTGTTACATTTTGCCATTTCCATTGACCAACTATCTTACTTTTCTTTTCTTTTTTCTTCATTTTATTTTGGACCCATTTGAAAAAGCACTTTTTGTTTTTCTTTGAATCCCTCACTAACTTCTGTTCATTTTAAGATTCAGCTTTCCTGATAATCATTTTGACAAATTCAAACTGTCTCTATGTATTATTACTTGGTGACCTGTTCTTTGTTCTACCTCCTCCATGTTTTTTTTTTAATTTTTAGATTTTGTATAAATTTTTTCTATGTCCACATTTTGTATATCCATATCTGTAGTCTTCCATGTTCTCCCACTTTGCAATTGTTCATTATTATGCTTTTAGTGCTTCTTTTTTTTTTAAGGAAACCCCACTAGTGTTAGAAATTAGCTTCTTTTCCTTTAGTTTCACTTGCTATGGATTCCTGCTGAATATTGTTCTCAGTTCATTAAAAATAGAAGTCAGGGTATGTGTTTGATTTCATTTGCTTTTCATTTGCCTCAAAATTAAGAATGTAATCACCGTGTAATAACTTACTCCAAAAGTTCCCATTCATGGCACTTCATTCATTAAGTTTCACTTGTTTAGATCTGATCAAAGATAGCAGTCTCCTTGTGTTTTCTATCTACGTTTGAAATAGAAACTTAACAAAACTGTTTAGGATGGCCATGCTTGGCAGAGTTTGGCTTGTGACTTACATTAGGATAATTAAAGTTTCCCCCATTACTATATTTTACACCTCTTTAAAATATCTGCAATTTGCTTTCTAAAGATATCACTTATGCTTGAATGTGTAGTATGATACTCATATAATCAAAAACACTGCTGCTGCTGTGTCTACTGCTTTTAACCCAAACGCTCTCCAATGATTAGAATATCTGGCAGACCTTCAAGGTCCCTTCCAACACTATTATTGTATGTTCCCTGTTCTATGACTATTCCACTCATTCTTTGTAGCTGTGGATACTTTTAACATAGATTGCATGTCCTTTCTAATATTTTGTTGCTCTTAAACAAATTGTATCCTTTGTTTACCATATATCAGTTATGACAATTATCCCATCAATTGTAATTATTAAATCATAAATTCCATCCTATAAAAAGTTAAAGCTTACCTTGTTCATTTCCTATGCCAGGAGCAATAGTATACAGACAACAAAGACAATACATTTTGCATCTGTCTTTTTTTCCTAATTTGGTATTGTATTTAATAGGCACCATGTCAGTTATTCCGTAACATCTTTACCATGCAAAACCTATCTGAAGTTCTCAATGCTGACTTTTCATTTTCAGCTCTCATAGAATTCAGTGTAAAACTTTCTTAAACTGAATGTCTATGGAGTTTCTCAGTCACTCAGGTCATGGTTGTCCCAAAGGTGCTTTTTCAAGAGGCAATATGGTATATGCAGTACAATCAGTGCAGATCTGTACATTGGGGAAACAAAACAACCACTTCATAAATGCATGGCACAACATAGGAGAACAAACCCATCAAGAGTAGATTCAGCATTTAAAAGGTGCAGTCCGTCTGCATTTACAAGACAAATGTCACTATTTTGAAGACAGCAAAGTCCACAGTTTGGACAGAGAGGACCACTGGTTTGAAAGAGGGCCAAAGAGGGCCATCTATGTCAAAATTGAACTGTCCTCCCTCAACAGAGGGGAGGGATGTGACATCATCTGTCTCTAGTCTACAACACAATCCTTTCAACGGTTCCAAGAAGGCTGCACACACATTTGCACTACTCAGGTGACCTTGATGACACAGATAAACCTCCAGGAGACCTTAACGACTTGCTAAAATTATGCAAATGTCCAGCTGCCTGTAAGGAGTATAAATCCTTCTATTCCTCACCATCCAGTCAGAGTTGAAGGAGCTTCTTGGATGAGAAGCGAAATGTGTTCAAAGAAAAACCAGAAAGTCCAGTTGCCTCTTGAAAAAGCACCTTTTGGACTTTCTTAAACTGGTTATGCTTTCTAAGGTGCAAGCCATCTCATGCCTCCATTGTTTCCCTTCTTGGTCCCTTTCCATGGACTGGAAGAATGGATATGAATATTACCTGAGCCATTAGCTGCTTCAGCTTGCTTCCTAGACCTCTAAAATCCAAAGCAGTACATCTGTAGCTGCTCATGATGTCATCATTTGTCTTGTACTTGAAAGAGCTGAAAAGAATACCTTTGGCAGTTACTCCTCACAGTCTAGCTTGCACAGTATATCCACGTTGCTTATTACAGAAAGTCACTAATTACAGCAGCCCTCCTTCTTACTTGTATGCTCATGTGGCCATTCATCCCTTCTGCTTTTGTCATTTCCATTCCACAGTTGCTATTCACTTGTAACTTTTGGTGTGATGGAATGGTAAAACTATTAAATACGTGGATGTGTTCAGCATTCTTCTTAGAGACTAGACCTGGTTTTCTGTCCAAACTGGCTCTACATCCTTAACGTAAATATAAATCTTTTAACATGGCTGGAAGGGTTCCCAGTGAAATTAATTTAAAAACTTGATTTTATTCTCTATTTCAAAAAAAGCAGTTTTGCAGCAGTGGCAGGGTTTTTAATATATTGTAGGTATTATTGTTTTAATTTTATCAGCCTCTGTCAGCTCCGCAGCAGAAAGGCATGCTATAACTGTTGTTATTATTTATTTATTTATTTATTTGACTTGTATGCCGCCCCTCTCCCGAACGGACTCGGGACGGCTCACAGTTAAAACCAGTACAATAAATAATTACCTAAAATAGAATTAAACCCACAAGCCAAATTACTAAAACAAATTGTAAAACAACGCCCCCCAAGAGGAGTCAGCACAGTGCAGCCTGCTCAAATAGCCAAGTTTTCAAGTCGCATGGGGTGTAAGGCGGGGCCAGGCGGAGCCCCAGAGGTAGTTGATTCCATAGGGCGAGCCGCCACAGAATAGGCCCTCCCAGCGTCACGCCAAGCGACATTGAGTCGCAGACGGCATGCCGAGGAGCCTGCCTGTCGTACAGGCGGTTGGTATTCGATGCCGGCAGTAGACTTTCCCATAGATAGCCCGGACCCATGTCTCGTAGGACTTTGAATGTCAATACCAAAACCTTGAATCTCATTCGGAGGGCAACGGGCAACCAATGCAGACGACGCAGGAGGAGCGTAACATGGGAGAACAGGGAAACTCCCATCACAATCCGCGCGACAGCATTTTGCACCAGTTGAAGCCTCTGGATGGTATGCAAGGGCAGTCCTAGATAGAGAGCGTTGCAGTAGTCGAGCCGCGAGGTGACAAGTGCCTGAATGACCGTGCGCAGGGCATCTCGGTCCAGATATGGGCGTAACTGGCGAACCAGCCGGACCTGGGCAAAGGCCCCCCTGGCCACGGCTCCCACCTGCTCCTCCAACCTGAGCTGTGAGTCCAGGAGGACCCCCAGATTCCATGCCCTGTCCATGGGGGGTAACACCTCTCCCCTATGACCAAAGATGGAATATCTTGACTGGGCTGAGATGTCTGTACAGCCACTCTGTCTTAGCAGGATTGAGCGAAGCATGTTACTGTCCATCCAGATCCGTGCACGCATCCAAACAGCGGGACATCACGGAGAGGGCATCACTGATGTGGCCTGGGGTGGAGATGTATAACTGCGTATCATCAGCGTACTGATGATACTTCACCCCAAAGCCGCGGATGATCTCACCCAGCATTTTCATATAGATGTTGAACAGGAGGGGTGAGAGGACCGACCCTGAGGACCCACAGGTGAGAGCCCTTGGAGTCGACCTCTGCCCCCTCTGCCCCCTGCCAACACCGATTGTGGCGTCGAGAGGAAGGAGGCGAACAACTGCAATACAGTGCCTCCCACTCCCAACCCCCCGAGATGCCGCAATAAGATACCATGGTCGATGGTATCGAAAGCTGCTGAGAGATCTAACAGGACCAGGACAGAGGAAGAACCCCTGTCCCGAGCCCTCAGGAGATCATCCATCAGTGCGACCAATGCCGTTGACAGATAGATTTTTTCCTTTGGCTGCTTTGCACTCAGCTGTAAGCATCCCTAAATAATTTTAATTTTTGATACCATATGCATTTTAAAACCAGGAGTTATATTACAAAAAGTATTCAGTTCAAAGCATAACTGCATCTATATTGCATCTATATAGCTAGAAACTGGTATTGCTTAAAATTGCCAATGAAATGACATTCTTCAAGACTCCAGTCTGCAGCTGCTGTGCATCCATTTTTAGTTTACAATCATCTTTGCATAGCAATTCATCCAGAATATAATCTGCTGTGGCAATGACCTTGGGGAGAGGGAGAAAGAGATGCTGCCTAGGAAACATCAAACAAGAGAGGCAGGAGCCCTCTGTTGCTTAGTGGTCAGAGAGAGAAACATAGAAAGGTTCTCCCCTAATGGATTAAAAGTGGCAACTGGAAATATTGTACCTTCAGAGTTGCATGATTGTTAATGTATCCTTATAAGAAACTGGATATAACTCATCTAATAGTGTGTTGTCTGGATTACTTAGAAGCCATTTATAATAAAGCAACAATGAAAAAGCAAAATACAAACAAAATTCCATTAAAAATGAAAAGATCCACATCAGAGATCTTCTATATTGGCACCCGACTTCTGCGGTATGCTCTAAAGTTTTTCCCAAACAATTTTGTTGTAACAACTTTTCTTAGCAAGAGCAGAGGAGGTGCCTATGTCATCTCTTGGAACAAGAGGAGGCTAGTCCAAAAGGAAAAAATCAAGTTCTTGACCATCCTCCCCCAAAACATGCAAATGGGGATGGCTTTAAATATCTTTCCTCAGAATGAGTGAACAGGAAATGATGATTCTACCTGGAAAAAAAAGCGGAAGCCCTGAAGATGCTTGGACACCGAGCCATCATAGGCCTTGAGAGGTTAAAATCAGCAGTTTGAATAGGATCCTGAAGCCTTTGAAAGTCCATGCAATATTTTCAAAACAATATTAAGTGGTGGTGGTGGTGGTGACTATCTCCTATCAATAAATGGGCTGCTGCGTTCTGCCCTAACTGAAGCTCCTGAGACACCTTCAAAGGCAGCTATGTGTAAAGAGCATTGGAGCAGCTTCATTTTAAGCTAACAAGGGTGGGAGTTGCTGTCATGAGAATGCCACCCTCTCTATACAACAGCAACAGGGCTACTAGGCAATGCTTGGCAGCCCTAATTGATAATGCTTTAAGTAGGTTCCTACTCTGAGCAGGGACTGGATTTAACAGCCTAAGTGGTCCTTGTCAGTTTATGTCAGAGTTCCAAGTAATAAATCCATAGCAAGCAAAACTCTGAGGCAGGTGGATTCCTCAAAGGATATTTTTATTGGAAATATTATATTGGCACACATCTGGTGAAAACCGACTCTGAAAACTCCCGTGGTTTTCACCTAATTAAAGGTCAAAGACTTTCTACTTTCTCAAAACAATCAGTCACATGGTCCAATTGCTGTATAGTCTGGCAACTGAGTAGCACCACTCTGTCTTTCTCTGACCAGGTGTGAGAATGTCCTTGGTTTCCAAGAGAAAGTATTTTGTTTTGGCTACAAAATCCCCTCTATCTCAAGTCCCCCCTCCCTATACCTCAGCTCCAGTGTGGCAACACTGAAGTCATCAAAATGGCTTTGGTCAGGCCAGCTTCAGGGTTGACACTTTACACTTCTGTGATACCTCGAATCCCTAATACCTATAGCATTTTTCTTTTAATCTGGAGGATTAGACACATGGACAAATGCAGTAGCATCTTACCTTTTGTTTTGCACCATAAAACTATTATGTATGAAGATAAAACAAGAGATTTGGTCCCATTCCCATCCCCCAAATGAAAGCTATTCGATATTAGGAGATTTAATTCTCATCAGAATTCCACCCTGGGTTCTTAGCCTGGAAAACTTACTGGTTACAATGGAATATTAAAAATGTGAGGGCATTTTTGTAATTAATCAAACGATGTTTTAATGTCATTATCATTCCTGTCCAGTAAATATCAAGGGGCTCTTCCCTTCAGGAAATGTCAGCCAAGCACAAGCCAATGAAAAATGAATGCTCTATTTTATTTGGCTTCCTGCGCAGGGCCAGAGTGTCCAAAGAAAAGGCAAAACAAAACAGAGAGTCAACCTGGCATAGAAAATGGGCTCAGCTGGAGGCCAATCTTCCAAGCCAGACCTGTCTTCTGATAGAGCCTCGCCAATCCAGATAGCTTCTCTTTTCAAAATCCGGGAAGATCAGTAGAGAGAACAACCAAGATGGATAACTTCCAGAATGTTCTTTTTCATTTCCATTAATACTGGTATTTCAAAACCCATGTACAACCCTGTCATTGTTTGGCCATTTGAGAGCAAGAATGATATGATCCAGTCCAATGTTCTGCACTTAAAAAATGGGAATCAAAGTCCCTTGTCCATTCTTTTCCAAGTCATGATCTTGCAGAGGTCATGGTGTCTATGAGTTTTCTTTTTCTCAAACAAAAGTGGGAAGAGCCCAAAGCAGAAAACTGGCTAAGCTAGATTTGGCTCAAGTGTTGGAATCAATCTCCCAATCATCACTGCACACATGCATGCACGAATACATGAAGGTACAAAACTTTGGTTCCAAATGTGGTCATGAAGACAAAGAATAAAATATCCTGAATGCAATTGTTAAAGAGTTGTGATTGCTGAATTGCAATGCAAATACAGATTTTTTAAAAAAATCAAGGGACTTGGAATTTTTAAGCTGAAGGCAGTTAGTTTTTACTTTGTTTTCCAGAGATGAAAGTGACTTGAAACAAGATGTTTTGCTCATAACATATATGTATATTAACTAACTCACATTTACTTCTGTGCAAATATGTTTTGAAGGCTTTTATTATAATGAACATCTGAAAGTCTTCTTTGACTAAGTGGAACTATCAGATCTGGGCTGGGTGCAGCAGTCTAAAATGAGCCAGGGACGCACAGTCAGGGGTTTCAGGACTCAGGGGTTTTCCAACACAGTGAGAATCCACTACAACACAGCAACTATATTGTCAACTCATAAAACATTTCTATGCATATTTTAGAGTTGCCATGAACAGAAAAGGGAAAGAATTTGAAAGAGCAGTGCAGCAGTTTGGAACTGAAAGTGCATTCCATTTTTATCTTGCAAAGATTATAACTAAGTGACTGGAGATTTTGCCATGCAAATCTCTAATTGGAGAACATGATTGATGACTCTTGGCTATGAACGTGTTTTGCTGGAGAATATGAATTATGATACACCCAGAGGGGTGGGGGAAATCCAGGGTCAAGGGTGACAGTGAATTACATGTCTCAGAATCGGCTACATATGGGTCATACCAACATGTTAGCTCCTAATAAATCCTTCGAAGTTTTTGAAGCTTGGCTCGAGGCTCATGATTTAATTAGGGCAACTGCTGGAATCCTGACATATATTTTATATAAGCAAAATTGAAGTGGAACAGGAAGTTCTCCCGTAGCCTTTCTGGTCTGAAAGGAGCAAAGTACTGCCTAGCTTCAATATCTTAGATCAGCCCAGGGCCCTGAGAGTGGTTTACCCAAAAGCTGATACCTAATGTTTAGTGGCTCACCTCCCAGGGGAGGAGGATACATATTATTTAGCAGACCAGCTCCTGATTGGGATATTGGAGGATAATATATGTCTACTAGGTGGACTTTATTATGTGTAGTAAGGGTTTGCTTAAATAAATGGACCACAATTGCCCTTGGATTATACAACACATAAACACAGCATGACTACAAATCAACATAATGTCCATGGAGATTCTCAGTCATCCTGGTCATGGTTGTCCTAAAGATGCTTTTTCAAGAGGCAACTGGACTTTCTGGTTTTTTCCTGAAGATGTTTCACTTCACATCCAAGAAGCTTCTTTAGCTCCTCAAAAAAGTCCAGTTGCCTCTTGAAAAAGAACCTTCGGGAAAACCAAAATAATGTTCACAGTATAGATAGTGAGATGTGAATTAATTATTCCAGTGGTACTTTCCTTTTTTTAATATTTTAAAAAACTTTATTTACAGAACATTAAAAACACACGAACATACAAATACACATACAAAACAATGCATCAAGCGCTTTCTTCGTTTAGTTTGGATCTCAAATTGGATATACGTTTACCATAAAGATAGATTATATCTAAGTATGTCAATTACCAGTTTTCCTATTTGTTTGGCTTAGGTTGTAGCTTTAATTATTCTTTATAACCTTCATATTCACTGTAAGTTAAAATGCATTATCTATAGCATCTTTGCCTCCACTTAAGTATCCTGTGTTCCTAATTTCCTTTTTTTTCTTCACCATTCTTTTTGCATTTTGTTCCACCCAGTTATACCACTTATCCCAAATCTTACAATACTGTGAATCCTCCTTGTCATTTAATTTAAGTGTTAATCTCTCCATTTCCATACATTCATATGTTTTCCGAATAATAATATGTAAAGGTGGTGTTGTGGGTTCTTTCCATTTCTGTGCTAATGAGATTCGTGCATCTGTTAATAAGTGCGTAATCAAGTATTTATCTTTGGGGGGATAATTTCTTTTAATAATTCCCAGAAGGAACAGTTCCGGTCTCCACTCCAGCTCACATTTTGTAATTTTCTCTATCCATTTTTTTTATTTCTATCCAATATTTTTTATTTTAGGGCATGTCCACCAAAGATGGAAATACGTGCCAATTTTATCTTTACACTTCCAACAATTTGGGTTTACTGCTGGGAATAATTTTGCTAATCTAGCAGGTGCCAAATGCCACCTATACATAATTTTATATTGGTTTTCCATGTATGCCACCGATTTTGTATATGACAAATTTTTCTGCCAAGTTTCTTCCCAATTGTTTAGATCAATACTATGTCCAATATTTTTTTCCCATGCCATCATTGGTCCCTTCACTAGTTGGTACTTTCCTTAAACTATCTCCAAATCTCTTTTATTTTCTCTTATTCTTTAAACTTTCTTTTCTCTCCTTTGTCTTTTATACCTTGACATGTTTACAAAACAGACATACGATTTTGCAACCAGGTGCTTCTTGTCCAAATTCCACAGTTTCTTATTCCTGCCTGCAGATTAACTACATGACACCAAAATGTCAAGTTTCAGTCTTTTGAAACATATGTAAAGACCAGAGATCTGATGACCATTTTAAGGAAATTCTAGATTGGCTGACATACTAGAAAGGCTTTTGCAATAAACCAATAACATAACAAACAATTCCCAAATCAAAGTGGAATGCTATTACACTTAGCACATTTTCTTGATTAAACAACAATGATTAAAATTAAGGATAGTTTTTGTTTTATTTTGTTTTTGTGTATTCAAGAATCCTGGTGACTACATGTACAGGCTGCATAAAAACTAATACTGAATTCAGTGCTGCTGGCAAACATATATATACAATCCTCACAGAAACAGAAAGACAAAATTTATGTTTAGATCAGGGTTAGCCTGAAGTGTGGCAGTTGTTCTCTGGTGAAGATCTACTCCATTAAGAAATCCTTCCTATTAAATTAATAGTGCTATAAAATGCACTTGATAGACTTTTTTTTAACTTTCTTAGAGTGCCTGGAGTAATGCTGGCTCACAAGGATTATGGGAAAGCAAAAGAGTCCCAGAGTAAAAATAAAGTGCAGGAAATATGGCACATATACATGCTGGCCCTTATTAAGGCCCAAGGAACTGACAGTTGCCCAAATATACCAGCTGTTGATGGTTCTGCTTCTGTCTCCTTCCCTCCTTTCATTGATGTCTTTTTATTTCTGTGACAAGTTTCCATTTTATCAAATAATACAAGTAAGCCTACTTATCTGATGTGCTGCCAGAACAAAATTTGAAATTTACACTAAACACTTTATTTCTTTTCTTTCTAAACTTCTCAGTGGAATTAAGAGGAGAATTGAGTCCATCAATAGATGGATACAGATAAATGCCAGATCCATGTTCAGAGGAAAATATATGATTATTAGAAGCTAGAAATCTGTTAGCTTTATTGCTTGCTCAACAACTTCAAAAGCTATCTGGTTAGTGGTTTTTGAGGGGAAAGCAAGATCAGATAAAATTTGATTTAGTTCACAATGCCAACATATGTTTTTAAATTCTGTATGTATATGAGAGAGGATATGCTTATTTGAAAAACCACTAAGTTACAATAAAATTAGCAAAATAATAAAAACCAACAAAGGATTTCATGGTTCTTGTTAATAGAATTGCAAATAATGAAGATATGTTCTTTCTTCTTATCCAGTCTTGCCTAGTCAGTCAAATACAAATCACCATTTAAATGTCCTAGATTCAGTTCCTGGCATCTTTGCTCAATCAAGCATGGCACAAGTAGCAGAGCAAACTTTGGGTTTTGTTGCCCAAAATCTTGGTGAATTTGTTCCAGTTGCAGCAGGCCTACTGGTCCAGTTGCTTTATTCGGCTGATAATTGAGACTACAATTATTGAATGAAAAAAAAGGTTTGCACTGAAATCAGCATCCCAAAATTGAGTCCTTGCTGAATCTTAACTTCTAGTGAAATGTTGTCTGGCATAGCCCTACCATTACTTAAAGTGGGCTATATTTTGCCCTATTAGCTAGCCTGCTGGCTTCAGTCTTCCTAAAGAAACTTCTCTCATCATAAGTAACAGAAAACAATTCAACACTCAGTCAAGGCAGGGAAATATTTTGGACCAGCTGTACCCTGATTCCTGATACTGCTAATGTATTCTGTGTCACTGCCAATAGAAGCCACAAATGGATGCATTTTGTAATAGGTTTGAATCACTAGGTAAGTTGTCCTTGATGCTACAGAAGGTAAGGTTGAAGCCATTTCTATTCTTTTTAACCCAACAGAGTGTTGGAAAGAAATTGTATAAATGGTCTCAGGATCTTATCCATTTTTCCTTTCTATCACTGGGATAATGCTTTGAAGTCAGATCATAACTGGACCAATATGGGGCAGGGAGAGAGAGAGGTGGGGAAACAAAACAGTAAAAGAAATATTCAATTCAGAAATGGGATGTTCTGGTCAGAGACTGCAGAAAAATAAATTTTTCCAAAGCTTCCTGGGGAGAAGCAGTCAAACAATAAATCAGAATGTTAGTGTCTATTCCATTCTAAGTCCTTCTGCTGGTCATAGTTATTTATTTATTTATTTTATTATTTGGACTTGTATGCCGCCCCATCTCCGAAGACTCGGGGTGGCTCACAACTAAAACAATGACAACAATAAATAATTAAAAGAGAATTAAACAAATCGCAAGCCCAATAATAACTAAACCAAGATTAAAATTTAAAATAAATTAAGAACCATCCCCCGGAAAGAGTCACAGCCTGGATTGGTCAAACAGCCAGGTCTTCAGATCGTGGTGGAAGGTGTGAAGGTCAGGGGCCAGACGGAGCCCCAGGGGTAACTGGTTCCAGAGGTCAGGGACCGCCACAGAATAGGCTCGTCGCCGGGGGACCGCCAGCCGACATTGGCTTGCCGACAGGACCCCGAGAAGCCCTTGCCTGTGTGCTCCCACAGGGCGGTTGGCACTCGATATCAGCAGGAGTCGCTCCCTTAAGTATTGTGGACCCATGTCGTGTAGGACTTTGAATGTTAAAACCAGAACCTTGAATCTCACCCGGAGTGCAACCGTCAACCAATGCAGGTCACGCAGGAGGGGGTAATATGGGAAAATCGGGAGACTCCCATCACCACTTGCGTGGCCGCATTCTGCACCGGTTGCAATCTCCAGATGGTATGCAAGGGCAGTACTAAATAGAGAGCATTGCAGTAGTCGAGTCTGGAGGTGACAAGGGCATGAGTGACTGTGCACAGGGCATTTCGGTCCAGGAATGGGCGGAGCTGACGAACAAGGTGGAGCTGGGCAAAGGCCCCCCTGGCAACGGCCCCCACCTGCTCCTCCAGTTGGAGTCTATGTGTACCCCCTTTGCTTGCTAATGCACATCCATACCTCCACAGATGCAACACAGGGGTTAAGGTTAGTGTCAGAAATGCAACACTTGTGCCCCAACACCCTCAACGCAAACATATAAAGGCCACTGACAAAATTTCATCCCACGTCGATTCTTACATGTGTATATGTTTAACACATTAAACTCACACTGCTATTGTTTTTTTGGGGGGGGGAGAAAGTAAACACAGATGTGTTAGGCAGAAGAATCTATACTACAGCCATCTCCTGTAATAAGGGAATGAGAAAGAATTTAAATGAGAAAGAATTTAAGAAGACTTGTGCTGCATGCTACATGTTGTAAAAACTATTCCATCCTTTTCTTGATACAGCTCAGTTTTTTTCTCTCTTTTCACTTGTTGATTGTTTTTCTTTTTTCTTCTTTTAAAATGATTAAGAAATTAAAAATAAAGTTATTCTACCAACCTAACACTATTTTTTTCCTGGAGAGGGATTATTATTATTATTTATAAAAAACACAAGAAAAGAAAAGCTTTGTTGGATGAACCCAACAGTTTCTCAAGTCCATTTTGTGCCAGAGAGCAGCCAACTGGATCCATTCATTTAAGAAACGAACAGACAGCCTCTTCCACTGTCACTTTCCAGCAGCTGCTATTTTGAGTCTGTTGTCCATGGTTACCCCTCACAGAATGAACTTGTTAACTGGATGTTAACTAAGATATAGTTTGCCTAAACATGACTCAGTTCTTCTAAAAAAAGTCTTTCAGACTTGAAATGCATTTCCAAATAAACAAGTCAGATGAGTTCATGGGAATAACTTACAGAATTTTTAAAGCTAAACAATGAAATCCAAAGTTTTTACAGGAATCTCTTAATTTTTTTATTTGTTCTTGTAAAATGGCTAGGCATCATTGCTATGAGGCTGCTAATATTTGTATTGTATGTGCTTCAGATTTATATGCCATTTAGCATGTAAGGAATTTATAGTTGTAAGATGAGACTCATTAAATCTATGTTTTCTAAGCGATAGTTGTTAGACAGTCGATAGCTGAGAGAAATTCACTTATATTTTTTTAATGTCCTCTTTATAAAAGTTGAGATGAGAGAAAGGGCAAAAAAATAAAAGACATTCTTTCAGATGCTCAGAATAAGCCTTGTATTAAAAGCATATTGCCTTCTAATAAAACAAGTTAATTGGGAAAGGAGCTGGCAGACTCCTTCTGATTTTGGCTACCATAGACTAACACAATTTTTCTCCCACTGCCCCCCCCCAATGTCTTTCCAATTCAGTTTCTGGATTAAATCTTGCCTGGTTTCCCTGTCAATGGTGCAAAGAAAGTTAAGTGATGCCAGCAGAGGTATTTGGCAGTACAACTATTACATAATGCAGGTCTGTCTCTCACTGAAGGGAAAGCTCTGTGCTACTTACATGTGCTGAAGTTTTCCTCAATGCTTTGCTGTCTTCAGCCCAGGTAACACTATGCCATTTTCCAAACTCCAGTGACGGTACATTTGGCCTTAGAAGGGGGTGGTAGGTGGGAGAGACAGGAGTGGGAGTAATACATCAAGGAAAGAAAGCCCAGAATGTTCTGAACAGTGGTTTTTAAGATAGTACACATTTCTGTGATCTCTTCCAACACAATCTAGAATGAAAAGAAGAATATTAGTTCTGAAAAACCAGAAAATCCTCTTTTCCATGTCATGGAGAAACTACCAAATCCAGATATATCACAGAGAGCAAAGCTTGAGTTAATCATGGTGCTGCCTCACTTAAAGCAAACAAGCATGTTTTGCAGCCACAGACAACTATGTTGAGCTGCTCAGCTATGAAGAGAGGCTAATAAACCCTTTGGAGTGTGTCTGGTTAGTTGGTATATACCAACTTTGTGCACCACTTGATTGAGAAAAAATTGGCTGTCCAAATATTGGTTATCAGTGGGTATTTATACCCTGGCTTTCTATAGAAAAGAAAACTCACTCAAGGCAGTTTCCAATAAAAAACAAGAAGGAAAAAGACAACCTCAACATTAAAATGCCATAGTGTGTCAACAGAAACACAACTAAAATCATACTAGTTAAAAATGGTAGCTTTTGCCTGTAGAACCTTGATTAGCAAACAAGCTAGCCACCAGATAAAGACTGCATGCACCAATTATCACATTAAACAAGAGGAAAACCTTCTATGCACCAATTCCACCTGCACTTTCTACAATTTTGTGAACAACAAACTAAAAGACTCAAGGTCCATCCCACCCCTGAAAGGACCTAATGGTAAAGACTGCAACGATGACACCATTAAAGCCAACCTCTTTAACACATTCTTTGGTTCAGTATTTGTAAACAGCAATGGCTCATGCCCAGTATTTCCTAGTTGAACCACAGACAGCTACAATGATCTAATACATATCAATTTTACAGGAGACAGTTCTAGTTCTGGCCATGCCTAACCCATTATCCCTAAATGCTATTAACCCTATAACATGTCTATATCCCTACCCTATTCCGACCCTCACTAACTGATCCCCACCTGGTGCCACCTTCACCATGTTTTAACCTAAGGCTTAATTACCACCTATATGTGCCCCAACCCCCTTTAACAATATGCACCACATCAATACACGAAAAGAGCCATTTCTAGCAGTCCCACAGTTGTTTCAGAATCCACCCTCCATCCCCGCAGTTGTTGCAAAATTTATCCTCCATCCCCGCAGTTGTTGCAGAATCCATCCTCAGCTCTGCTCCGTCATTCCAAAGCCATCTGCCAGCACACAAGCAGAGATAAGATGACATGGTCAGCTGACTTGCTGTGAGGCATGTTCGGAGCTGACGGGCTCCGAGTGAACTCGGAGCCTGACACCATGTATGTCTTTTAATCCCTTTTGCTAGTGAACTTGTTCTCACTGAGCTTGCTTTCTTAGAGTTGGGAAAAAGAATATGTTATTTATTTGGAAGAGACCAACCTTTCAGATCATTCTTCATAATCTCAGGTAGGTGTGTTTATTATGTTTTGGAAGGTAATGAAAACCAGAGGGTCTGTGCATTCTGTGGATTACCAAAATGATCTAAATCAACAACTATTGGGAATTAGAATACATAACAAAAAGACAATATGACATAAAAATCTCTGAGAAAGAGCTTTAGATTTGAGACTTCAGACTCAATTATAGCCACATCAAAGAGTAAGAGCAATAGTAATAGCAATTCATAGTGCTATTTTACAGCACTCTTAAATGGTTTACAGAGTCAGTATTTTGCCCCCAACAATCTGGATCCACATTTTACTGACCTTGGAAGGATGGAAGGCTGAGTCAACCTTCAGCCAGTCAGGATTGAACTCCTGGCAGTGAGCTGAATTAGCCTCCAATATTGTATTCTAACCACTGTGCCACCACAGTTCCTAAGAGGTTAAATATCCAAAGGTTCCCTTATCAATAAGAAATGACGAATATTTCTTCTTGCTACAAATATGGCTATGAATTACACTGCGAATACTATTTATATTAAATTCAATCCCCCAAGTCATTTTGAAACCAAATTTGGAGTAGGAATGGATACCCATTCCATATCTAACACAGTTTACTACCACTCTGAATATTTATATCAACGCCAAATTTCTCTCTCTAAATTTATTTCAGGTTGCAAATGTAGGCTTTCAGTGTTGGGTTCTTCCACTCAGTACATTTCACAAATAAATGGAACTATGAAGATTAAAATAAACCAGAGACAGGCAGTCTGTAGGCTGTGGGCCAAACTTTTCTCTCAATCACACTTTTGCATCTCTTCGGTACTTGCTTCTGAAATTTACAGTAATAGACCATTCCACAAACTGTGATTTCCAGTTTTAAAAAGGAAAAGAGATTTTTTTAAGCCTACAAAAGATTAGAAGTACCTATTTTGTTAGGTTAAAAATATTCCACATTTGAAAAAGTTTGGGGTGAAAATTCTGGCTGATGTCACTGCTAATTGAGTCACAGTTTTAAAAAATTAAACAATAAGTAGGGTAGCCTGTAGTTGTAAAATTACTGCTTCTCTCTACCTAGATATTTTTACTTATTTATTTTGTATTTATTTAACGTAGACGCCACTTATCTTACCTAGAGTCAGCTCTTGGGGGCTCACAGCCAATAAAAGCAACAGGATAAAATATTAAAACAATGGATATTAACATTAAAATTGAATTAACAAAAAAATGGCAAGGAAGAGAGCAAAAGAGGCACATAGGAAGGACGTGAGGTCTTATCTCAGTCCATTAGCCACCTGGAGTATATAACTTCCCCGCCTTTGGGCCCCAGGTCAATTGACAAGCCAGGTTTTCAGGCCATTTTGGAAGGCCAAAAGATCTCACAACACGGGGCATGATATTCCAGATGGCAGAGCCTCAGTAGAAAAGACTCTTCCAGATCTTGCCAGCTGAATTCCTTGATCAATGGGATGCACAGCTGTATGATTTAAGTAATATGCTTCTCCACATATCCCACCATAAACCCCCAAATCCCAATTTAGATTACAGCCACAATCTAAAAGGTAAGGAAATGTATTTCATGTATTGATACACTAGCTATATATGGCAGTTGTATTAGAGGAACTCAACAAGTACATAAACTCTGTCCTCTAATTTTTCCTCATGATAACCTTGTGAAAAGATGAGCTAAAAGACACAAAGGACCCAAAGCGCTCAGCACCAACCTTCCAAAGGGTTGATTAGACTTTACATTATTGCAGTTATTAATTGTATTAATTATTAGTGTTATTAATAGTAAAGTTAACAGTATTAACTATTATTAAGGGTAATATTAGTTAAATCTTCTGCCAACCTAGCAGTTCAAGCATGTAAAAATGCAAGTAGAAAAATAGGGACCACTTTGGTGGGAAGGTAACAGCATTCCGTGCACCTTCAGCGTTTATCCTTCCAGCCACATGACCACAGAGATGTCTTGGGACAGTGCTGGTTCTTCGGCTTTTTAACAGAGATGAGCACCGCCCCCTAGAGTCAGGAACGACTAGCATGTATGTACGAGGGGAATCTTTACCTTAGTTAAATAGCATTTATTAAATAATTTTCATATAATAAATGTTTAAGAATTGATGAACAATCTGAAACTTTGTGAAGGAGTCAATGAGCTGAAAAATTTGGGGATCCCTGATCTAGCCCAACACACTAACCACTATACCAAACAAGCGTACTTCTCTCTCCAAAGCCCATTTTTGAATCCCTTACGTAGCCTAGGGGAAAGAGAATTACTTCTTTTCTTTTTCTAAATTAAGAAACTGGGGGAATGATTAGAATTCCACCAGTTAAGTGAAAAGATTCTTACCAGATTGAGCCATTGTATATTTATTGGAGAGTTAATGAAATTTGGAAATGGAATAGCAATTTAGGTATAGTTTAGTTTCATTTTCTGTGAACTATATAACACTAGCAAAAACAACAACAACAGCAACAACAAAGATTTGCATAGGTGAGAGAGAAAAAAAAGAGAAAAGAGACCTCTGGGTGCCCTACAGAAATGTTAATCTGAAAACAGTGGGCTCCAAAATTATATTCCCCCACCAGGTTTTCAGGTTTTGCACCGGCCACGGGCCCAGGGAAGGGGTGGTGGGGTGGCCGTGGTTATTCGGGAGACCCTGTTTCCAAGGGAGGTCTCTGTTACAGAGATAGGCGGGAGTGAGACCCTCCTCGTGAGGTGGGGGCATAGTGGTCGGGTGGGTCTGCTGCTTACATACCTTTCCCCCAGCTGTGTGGCAGCGGCCCTACCTGGGCTTCTCGATCTCCTCTTGGGGGTGGCGGTGGAGTTCCCGGACCTTATGGTCTTGGGGGACTTCAATTTGCCTTCCCTGGTGGGGTCGGGTTTGGCCCAGGATTTCATGGCTTCTATGGAGGCCATGGGCCTGACCCAGTTGATTCAAGGCCTGACTCATGAGGGGGGAAATACTCTTGACCTAGTTTTTGTCTCTGAACGGTGGCGGAGTGACAGAGGGCAAGCTATTTTTACAGTCTTGCCCATTCCATGGTCTGATCACTATCTCCTACGGCTGGTCTTCCAACAGGCCGCCCCCCACTGCTGGGATGAGGAGCCACCTAGGTGGTTCCGCCCCAGGCGCCTGATGGACCCTGAAAGGTTCCAGGCAGAACTGGGGTTTTTTCCCTCTTCCCTTGCCCACAGCTCTGCCGAGGATCTGGCAATGGCCTGGCAACAGGCTGCGTCGGAAGCCCTTGACAGGGTTGTCCCCATGCGTCCCCTTACACGTCGTGGATCCTGGTTTGCTCCTTGGTATACTGAGGAGCTGAGATGCGTCGTCGTAGGGGTTTAGAGAGCAGGTGGAGGTCTACCCGTTCCCAATCCGATCGTGCCCAGCTAAGAGCCTATATTAGGACTTACCTGGTGGCTATGGGAGAGGCGAGAAGGTCTTATCTCTCCACTCTCATAGCGTCCGCAGATAACTGCCCAGCCGCCCTGTTTCGGGTTACCCATTCCCTCCTTCATCTCGAGGGAGGGCGGACCCGTTGCGGGGTAGGGCTGAGGAGTTTGTTCAATATCTGTCGGATAAGATCGCTCGCATTCGGGATGGGTTGTCCTCTGATTTGCAGTGGTCTGAGGAACGAGTTGCAGGTAGTCTGGCCACTGTTATCTGGGATGAGTTTGATCCTGTTTCCGAGGATGAAGTGGACAGGATTATGCGGTGGCTGAGTTCCACCACATGTTTGTTGGACCCGTGTCCCTCCTGGCTGACTTATGCCACCAGGGAGGCCACCTGCGGTTGGCTCCGGGCAGTTGTCAACGCTTCATTGAGGGAGGGTGTCTTTCCCTCCGCCTTGAAGGAGGCGGTGGTGAGACCCCTCCTGAAGAAGCCTGCCCTGGATCCGACCGTGTTAGACAATTTCTGTCCGGTCTCCAAACTTCACTTTTTGGCGAAGGTTGTTGAGAGTGTGGTGGCTCAGCAGGTTCCGCTTTTCCTGGATGAAGCGGACTACCTGGATCCGTATCAATCGGGCTTCCGACCCGGTTATAGCATGGAGACAGCATTGGTCGCGCTGATGGATGATCTCTGGAGGGCCCGGGACAGGGGTTTTTCCTCTGTCCTGGTCCTATTGGACCTCTCAGCGGCTTTCGATACCATCGACCATGGTATCCTTTTGCGCCGGGGGTTGGGAGTGGGGGCACTGTTCTTCAGTGGTTCTCCTCCTACCTCTCGGGCGTCGTCGGTGTTGGTGGGAGGGGTTGGGTTGACCCCAGGGGCTCTCTCTTGTGGGGTCCCGCAGGGGTTGGTCCTTTCCCCTCTCTTATTTAACATCTACATGAAACCGCTGGGTGAGATCATCCGTGGTTTTGGGGTGAGATTCCATCAGTGCTGATGACACTCAGCTGTACATTTCCACCCCAAACCAGATCAGCGATGCCCTCTCCCTGATGTCCCGGTGTTTGGATGCGGTACGGATCTGGATGAGTAGGAACATGCTTCGACTCAACCCGGCCAAGACTGAGTGGCTGTGCATACTCGGCCCAGTCAAGATTGTCCATCTTTGGCCATAGGGGAGAGGTGTTGCCCCCTGTGGATAGGTCGCAGAATCTGGGGATCCTCCTGGATGCACGGCTCCAGTTAGAGGAGCAGGTGGGGCCGTCGCCAGGGGCCTTTGCCCAGCTCCATCTTGTTTGACAACTTCGCCCTTTTCTGGACGGGACACCCTGCACAGTTACTCATGCCCTTGTCACCTCTAGACTCGACTACTGCAACGCTCTCTATTTAGGACTGCCCTTGCATACCATCCGAGATTGCAGCTGGTGCAGAATGCGGCTGGCGGTGGTGATGGGAGTTACCCGTTCTCCCATACCCCCTCCTGCGCCTGCATTGGCTACCGGTTGTGCTCCGGGTGAGATTCAAGGTTTTAGTTTTGACATTCAAAGTCCTACATGACATGGGTCCTCAATATTTGAGGGAGCGTCTTCTTCCGACCTCTAGTACCGGCCGCCCTGTGCGAGCTCATAGGCAAGGACTCCTCGGGATCCCGTCGGTGGGTCAATGCCGGCTGGTGACTCCCCAACGACGAGCCTTTTCTGTCGCGGCCCCTGACCTCTGGAATCAACTGCCTTTGGAGCTCCGCCTGGCCCCTGATCTCCGCACCTTCCACCGTGAATTAAAGACCTGGTTATTCGACCAACCTGGGCTGTGTCCCCTCCCTGGGGGAGGGACGGTTTTAATGTTTATTATCGTTATGTTTTAATATTTGGGCTTGTTGTTGTTTAATGGTTTTTTAAATATTTATTGTTCTGTGTTTTTAGTTGTGAGCCGCCCCGAGTCTTCGGAGATGGGGCGGCATACAAGTTCAAATATAAATAAATAAATAAATATTCAGTTTATTTGGTTTTGGTTTGCACCACATCATAGACTAACCAAAGGGCATGTGTTAGTAAAGGAGTTTTTGCAGCTTTGTTAAACTTCCCTAAATCAAGGTGAATAGACGTTGCACTTAAAAAATAATCCCCAAGTGTTGAAGGAACAGGACTAAAACTTTAGAGCTCCCCTCTTTTTTATGGATTACTGGAAAATAAACAAAATAAGCATGAGTTCTTAAACACTTACTGCATGGATGGAAACTAATCAAGGAGAGAAGCAACCTAGAACTAAACAGAAATTTCCTAACAGTGAGAACAATTAACCAGTGGAACAGTTTACCATCTGAAGTTGTGAGTGTTTCATCACTGAAGTCTTTTAAGAAGAGACTGGACAGCCACTTGTCTGAAATGGAATAGGGTTTCCTGTTTGAGCAGTGGGTTGGACTAGAAGACCTCTAAGGTCCTTTCCAACTCTATTATTCTGTAACAAGGGCTGTGTTTTCTAGAAATTCTGAAACGTGTAGTACAATGCATCTGGAGGGTATCATCATCTGGCAAAAGCTAACAAGCAACATCTGACTCTACACATTTGGTTTATGGCCACACTCCAATGTACCAGGCTCATATCAATAATTCAAACACTTTGCCAAATCAGTTTGTGTGGAAGAGTGAAGTCAGCCTAGGTGTTTTTGTAGCACAGAATGTTCCAGGCTGAAAAGCTTTTATAAAACAGATGTATTTAACCTGTTGCCCAAGGAGATTCTGTAATTAAAAGGCTCAGTCTCTGTATTATCTCATTCATCTTTACTAGAGCGGAAATGACATGAGGGTGGTTTTGTTTTTATCTTTGTTGAACAGCAATGAAGTAAGGGTGGTTTTGTTTTTAGTGAGTGTTGTGAGTTGCCTACAGTTATTATATAAGATAGATGGCCAAGTCAGTTATGTAAAAAAATAATTGGACAACACTAGTTCTTCCTCTTGTCTTCCAAAAATATTAGATAAAAGTATTGTCTTTCCTATACCAAAAGGAATACAATAGTTGCAATATTAGTTTTAAACATCTTGTAGTATTAAAATCCAAATACCAAACAAGCTACAAACTTGAAATTTTTAATTTTTATCAGATAGCTGGGGAGAAAATGGACAGTTGAAGGCACCAAATGGATTAGAGTGATCTAAATTAGGTTTCAGGGACAGGTTTAGGAGTTGCTCCCAGTCCACAAGGATGAAGGCAATGGTGAAGTGGAGGCCAGTTGTAGTATTTTAAAAATATGATACTATCTCACTGAATACCATTTTCTGTGTGGTACTACTTTAATTTGGACTTTGGAATGAGATGACATTTGTTGAGACATCAGTTGATTAATTATAGATTATTTTAAGGACACAATAGCAGTAATTCTTATAATGAATTTTTAACCTTTGATAAATTCTACCAAAATAAATGTTATGCATTACCTAATATTCTCTGCATGTTTGTATTTCTCTGCTGAAGTGCTGCTTCATGAAACAAATAGGGCAAAAAAAAGTGGAACAGTGCATTATAATATAAAAGCCACAGGTGTAATTTCAGATGAGCCTATAAACAAAATAATACCTTGGTCCAGCAACAAAGAATTGCACAAGGCCACATCACCAACATGGGAAGCTTCAGCGTTGTAAAATGGGAGTATACTTTTTCCTCTCTACTCTTTCTTTGCTCTAGATGTCCTCCACTTCCTTACAAAAACTATATGTCATTTATGACTGTTAAAGTAAAAGGGAAATTGTGTGGAATATAATATTTATTTGTTTATCCAGTTTATTTAGCTGCCTATAATTAAAACATAAACAGTACCAAAAAAACCCATCAAAATCAAATAAATAAAACAACATACGAACAAAATGAAACATTAAAAACAATTCAGAATCATGCAACACACACACACACATACACACAATATTCTTTATGTAGAATGGTTTCTTCCTCCTCTATTCGCCTTCTCATCTTAATAAGCCCTCCTCTAAATGCAAATATTATGCCAAGATAGCATTTTATCTAATCAGCCTCAAGGTTAAGGGATTAACCTAGGATTGAAAAGTCGTCTTGCTTCATGTCCTCAGATGACCATGATCAGAGTCTTCTCTGATGATACCCCTGTGTAAATAATAGCCTATAGTTTATTTAACTTTTCAAAATAATTGTTTTTATTGGTATAGTACACAGGGCTGTCTTTCTTAAAGCTTTTGGAAATAGAAAACCAAAAAGGAATGAGAAGTATACTTTTAATTTTTGATTGGAATAATAGTTTTAAATTTAAAAAAAAATATTGTTGGTTGGGCTTAAATTTTAGTTTAATCTTTATTTTAATTTTGTACTGCATGTTTTTATTGCCCTGTAAACCGCCCTGAGTCCCTTGGGAGAAGGACGGTATATAAATTTAATAAATAATAATAAATAATAATAATGTGATTCAGCAGCCACTGTTTAGGGACTAATAGTCGTGCCCCCCCCAACCAACACACTGCTGCTTATTCTACGTTACTGGAATTTTGAGAGTTATATTTTTCTCCCTGATGAAACAGATGAAGGGAAGGGTATACAATGGCAGAAGGAATCAGAAACTCTTGGTGAATGTCAAGGCCTGAAACTAGTATCTTAAGCAACTGAATGTATTTGGGACATTGATTGCTAAGGTTGGAGCAGCATAGCAAAGAAAGAAATATAAAACCTTTTTGGAAATGCCCCAGAATTATAGCCAGCTGGGGCTCAATGGGGGGCAGAGATGGGAGAGCAAATTCCAACCCACATGATGTTAACGAGTAATCTATGTTCCCCTTGGGTAGTTACAGATGTTTGCAAGCTTTAGTGATTAAAAATAATTACTCATGCATATAAATTATCCTTGTCTTGGAAAAAGAAAATATTGGTACAATCTGAGTATAACTGTTACTTCTGTAAAAAAAAATTCAGACAAAAATTTCAGGGTCAGAAGAATTATTTCTGAGAATTCAGCATAGATATTTTTATAATATTAAAGGAAAACAACAGATGAATCAGAAAGAAAGACTGCATTGAATTGCCTTCCAGATGGATAGTTTTGGTGCTCAAAAAGTACTAGGACAGTTTTATTTAGTTCTCCCATTTCTTGTGGGTTTCTGTCCATCTTCTGTGGGGTTGCCAGATAAACAGAGAAACCGTGCAATGGCATATATTCAACTGCAAAAACTGAAAATTATCACTCATGTGCAACAACTAATGATATATCTTGCTAGTAGGTATGACTTATGACTTCTAACCAGCGGTGCGGTTAGGTAATTTTAGAACTCTAGGATTATTTCTACATCCTTCTGGTTTTAAGTGAAACTTACCACCATTTACTAACCTTGCTGAATTGACATTTAGTTGATCTGTCCATTATAACCCCCATTTTTTTCTGCTAGAGATAATTTGGACACCTTCAGTGTATTTGAGTTCTTGTATTCATTAATTTAAACTTATTTCAGTTGCTTTTGGTTGAGCATCAGATACTGAAATTGAAGCTCAAATACTTTGCTTACCCAATGAGAAGAGAGGACTCATTGGAAAAAAAACCCTGAAGTTAGGAATGATTGAAACCAAAGGGAGAAGGAGACAGCAGAGGATGAGATGGTTAAATAGGTGTCATTATCACAAAGAAAATGAATTTGGCCAAACTCCAGGAGACAGTGAAGGATAGGAGGACCTGATGTGTTGTGGTCCAAGGCAGTGGTTGTAGTTTACCGGTTCAGCCCGGTTCTGGCATTCTGGTAGCGCTGAAGAGCAGCGGAGACCGAACTGGTTCTCTAAGATGCTCTGCTATTGGGCCCACCCACCTGCCCGGCTCCCATACTGACCTTTATTTCCTGCTTTTGAAACACAGCTGCTTTGCATGGCACAGCAGATTGCCATGCGTCAGCTGCTGAAGCGACAGGGAGAGTGCAGGATTGCAGGAGGTGAGTCGGAAAGCCTCTGCGCCTGCACAAAGTGCACATTTGGTGCATGCAAAGTGTGTGCGCGCACTCGAAGTGCGTCCACCAAGCCACACCCACCAAACCGGTGGTAAACGTTTTTGAAATGCACCACTGGTCCATGAGGTCAGGAAGAGTTAGACACGACTTTAGCAGCTGAACAACAAAAATTTGAGCATATTTCTGGAGCTCTTTGCCATCAGTTTTGTTTTTGTTTTTAACCACCACTTCCCAAAATAGTTTAGTATCTGTTGTTGCAAGTTATGGGTTCCCACTTTTCAGTCTTCCAGCATGTCAGCTGAGACATTCCCAGTCTTCATTGTGATTGGGGACAGGTATTCTGTATTATCTACACAAACAAAGTAGTAGTACAAGATTGGAAGATGTGGTGAGAACTGGCCCATAGTACCACCAAGTATCCATTTGGACACAACTGAATGGATAACATCATCATCATTGTCTACACAAAAAGAAATAACCCAGCTCCTCTCCTTTACTGGGAAAAGAAAATGTCTGTGTCTTTTCAAACAAGGGTTGAAGTAGCTAAATAAAGTGAGGTGGAGTGAGATTTATCATGTTGCCTAGCAATCTCTGTTTCATTGCACCTGTGTTTGAAACTCCAGCCTTTTATTTCTCTGTACCACTTAGAGAGCATGTGCTCTTTTCATTTGTCAGAAATGAACATGAGAATGTTCATTGAGCATGAGAATATTAATTTTTACATATCAAATTTTATTATCTGTAATAAAATAAACTCTAGCATCTCTCAATAGATTCTGGCAGTAATAAGCTATTTGTAGCCAATCAGAGACATCTTGTGGTCTGTTGGGAGCATTACATTTTCTTTTGTGAACTTTACTTTTTAATCAAACTGCCATTTGCTCATAATTTTATTAATTTATCAAATTTAGGCAGCACCTAATCTCAACAGCTTTGTAATTAATATCCTTTGCTAGTGAATGGTTGTATTCTGGATATCTCAAGTTACTTTTTTAAATATTATGTCCTTCCTTTATTTTTTTTAAAAATAAAGTTTGGTTTTGTTTATTTTTGTGAGATTGGTTTGTCACCCAAGAGCAGAGGGGAAAAGGACAAGTGCTGTATGACCATGAAGTAATTATTTCATCTTCAGATCAGAAAACAAACTCTACAAGAAATCCTAAAACTGTGATTTATTAATTTTTTTCCTTTTGTGATCTCAATTCATTTTAATTATTTGGATTCTCTCCCTGAGAAAGTCAATGCAGGATCAAGCGGATCCATTCTGACTATAGCACAGCTTTTCTCTGAATGATGCTTCCCAGATGTGTTAGATTATAGTCTCTATTACCTCCCATCAGAATAGTTTGGCAAGAGGTTATAGTATGTGTGGGGAGCACCAGGATGAGATAGACTGTTTTATAAGAAAATATTGGCCATGAAAAATTCTTTAACTAATTGCCTCCATTTGCTTGTCAGGGAGAATAATTGTTAATCATTCTAAAAACTGCTTTGAAGAGGATCATAATTAAATCAACAATATTGAATTAGTGCTATTTATTTGCACCTGGTACAAATTGATTTGTGCCACTCCTATTATTTTAATTGTAGGCAATTTAGAGAAACTATAGAGGTCTGATATTTTATTTGTTTGTTTGTTTGTTTATTCCAGGCACCACCTGATTCCAACAAATTCTGGACAGCCTATAATAAAATCAACAATAAAAACACAATATAAAAGAAACGCCCAACCCAAGATGAGATTTGGTTGCTCTGTACAAAACATAAACCAAAAATATTTCATATTTTATTGCTGATTATGGATGGGGAACACCAGGAATACATGTTCATTGTGTATTTGTTTAAACTTCAGATGCCATTACTGTCACATTTAAGCTAAATTTTTGGACGTTCTTCTTTCCAACCCCAATTTTTCTAAAGATTTCTGAGAATGGAAAAACTTGATTTTTCTTTTCTGTTATTCTGGTTAGTTACAATAAAGGTTTTATTTATTCCTACATCTCACCTATCTGGGTGGCTTAGAGCAGGGGTGTCAAACTCACATCATCACGGCAGCGTCAAGTGACATATCGGGACTTTCCCAGGGGTGGGATTCTACCAGTTCACACCTATTCACTAGAACCAGTTGTTAACATTCTAAGCAGTTCGGAGAACTAGTTGCTAGAAGAAATTACTGGCCTAATCCTATAAGGAAGGCAGGAAGGAAACATTCTGGTGTTGCTTACAGAAACTGCCTCTCCATTAACCCTTATTACATTCTTGGCAGGACTAGACTTCCTGTCTCAGAAACTTCTCTGGAGTTTTTTCCCCCCTCCTTTGCTGGTACTTTGCTTGTGTGGAGTGACCATTCAAAGTTACAATGGCACTGAAAAAAGTGACTTATGACCATTTTTCACACTTATGACTGTTGCAGCATCCCCACAGTCATGAGAGGCCAGGCGAGGAGATGCGTGCCTCGATGTGAGTGATATTGAGTGGGCCACACCCAGCCAATAACATGACCACCAAGCCATGTCCACCTGGTCACATGACCACCAAGCCATGCCCACCACTTAAGCAATGCCCACAGAACCAGTGGTTAAAAAATTTGAATCCCATCCCTGGACTTTCCCCCACTCCATTAAACCGGGTGAGGGTGTGGCCAGCACATGATACATCCAGCCTGTTGGCTGTGAGTTTGACAGCCCTGGCTTAGAGCCTTGGTGGTGGTTAAAATGCAGTACTGCAGGCTAACTCTGCCCACAGCTTGGAGTTTGATCCTAACAGGGCTCAAGGTTGACTCAGGCTTCCATTCTTCTGAGATCAGTAAAACAAGGGACCAGATTGTTGAGGGCAATATTCTGACTCTATAAACTGCTCAGAGAATGCTGTAAAGCACTGGGGCAGTAGACAGTATAAGTTTAAGTGCTATTGTTATTAGGGTGAGTAAAAACAATGCAAAGTATAGTAAAAAAACCCACAATGAATGCAGTAGCCATGAGATCAAACCACTCAAACCAACATAGTAGTTCATGACCTCTCACTAACACTCTGACCTAACTATATATTTTCTCCTGTATCAATATAGCTTTAATTAGATAAAGAATTGAAACTACTGTGTCCAAGCTGGTTAAATTTACACATGATCTTAATCTGGGATTAAAAAAAAGATTTATTGAACAAATTGCTCCAACTCACAATGAGCCATAATAATGGGTTCATATATCATATACCCAACGGTCAGCACAACCTATAGCATTATATAAAACAACAGAATAACTTGTTGACCAGAACAGGTCACAAGGAAGGTTTACAGTAGGATGGGAAAAGTTGGTTTTGAATTTCAAAAGGCAGATGTTGGATTCCACATAATGCTGTTTGTTAGCAGTCTTTCTCCTGGGCCTCCTGAAGCCTCCTCCAGTCATAAAATCATAAATAAAAAAAGCATTGCAAAGACTATAAGTCTACAGCATTATTTCCCCCAAAGGAAAACAGCGCTGTCAAGACTGTGCAGAGCTTTCAATTGATAATGGAAATGTGACACTCTCCCCTCCCAAATGAACAAATGAATTTCTCAATTCTGGACTGTCACCTGGGAGGCTGAAAAATTATAGGCATATCACATTGGGTTGCTTAATTTATGCTGGTGGCCAAGAAGATATAGTCATGATTTAGGACCAAACTAGACATTGCTTTACCTGCAGGTTAATTGAGAGATTTAAATTTTCAATGGTGCATATTTATAGCCAATACAAGTGATACAAGTGACTAACTTATGTGACCTGGGTTGTATGTTTTGCTCTTTGGGAAGTGGGTTAGAAATGTAGATGTATTATTGTAGTTAAGAATTAGTGCATTAAAAATTGTTCTAAGACAAGATTTCCCAACTTCATGGTCTCCAGATTTGTTGGAAAAACAAGTTCCAGAATTCATAGTCAGCCTTGTTTACTGCAAACAAAGCTTGGAGATGCTTGTATAAGCAATAGTGGAAATGTAGTTTTTATTGTAATAATAGTGCCAAACAGATTTTAATCACTATATGGACAAGTCTTTTTTTTTAAGATGAGCTATAGTTCAGAGACAGAGTATGCCATTCAAGAACTGTATCACTAACATGAAGATGTTAGACTAGAGATGGAATAATAATATGACTTGTGATAAAGCAGCTTAATATGTTTCCAAATCATTTGTGACTCATACAATCCATTCTTCCCAGCTGACAATTGAAGAAGAAAACCAAACAAGAGACAACACACACACACACACACACACATTGGAAGTTTTGATCTGATTTAAAAATAGTAGCCACGATGAATTGGGTTACTGGAAATATTTCATTGTCTTTTCAAGACACAGATTCTTCTTGTTCCATATATATAAAAGATAAAAGTCACAAGACAGTGGTGCAAATAAACATGTTATTTGCACCTTCAAGCAAGGTTGGTTTTCCCCTGAAAACAAGATATTTCTAAGTATAACAATTTCAGTTCCTATAATGTCTGGTTACAATCTCATGCTATTAGAGATTATGGGATTTGAAATCCAATTTATATGATGGACAAAATAATTAAAGTTAGTTGGTTTATATTATGCTGAGCTACAACAGATCAAAGATAAAGATTATGGTGGAAACAAAGGGCTGATTACTTAAAGCCTAGAAAGACTGAGGTGGCAGATAAATCAAATGCATTTTATTTCATTTTCTCCATAACTGCATCTTGAAGTTGCATTCTCTGTTCCAACAATTTGATGAATAAAACAATGATTCAAGAGAAAAACATATGACCAATTTTAGATTCAGTTTGGCTCTGAACAGTTGGATATGCAATTGACACAAGGGCCTCTGTAGCTCATGCCTTTCAACTATCATCAGATATTCTTTCTTCTTCTTTTTTCCTGAATCTGATGAAAGTATCTGCTTTTCCAATTTATTTCACGGTGAGCTATGGCAATCTTACACTTTTTGAATTACAACATGGCCAAGGGATATATGTGAAAGTCTCATCTTCCATTGTATAATTAAATCATCTCTCCAGCCACAATGAAATACTATTGACACTGCCTTTTTCTCCTGGTAGGAAATCAAATAAGTAATAGCCAATAAATGAACCAATAAAAAAGAATAAAAATACTAGCTACTTGATATGTGATTGATTAGCAAGAGCTAATTATATAAATACTCAGGAAGGTGGGCACATGTCCTACTTTTGGCATAGAAAGAAGGAAGGAGAGCAGGAGAGCTGAGATATTGAAATAATTATTGACATTACATTTTAATTGATTGGTTTTGATGACTTGAATGTAAAATACTGATCCAATGATAAATGCAAATATTGAACTATATTTTAGTTGACTTTCCCCTGTTTGTGGGATGTGACCAATTGATCTTATTTTTAAAAAGAGTCCTGAATTAATTTGTGCATCAGACATAGTAATATTACATGTGTAGTTCCATATAGGACAAAGTTTGAATGGAAAAATAAAGAGAAAATGTAAAATTTATTAGTCAAGCTGGATATAGGTCACCAGCCCACATCATGATTTGTATTATAGAACAGTTTATCTCAGTATGGTGTGCATTTAGGGAAAATTAGTCATTACTAGAATAATATTAGAAACATTAAATTCTGGTGATCTATTTTTGAGTTATGAGTTTCATGGTGCTGAGTAACTTTTGATTCATGAGTTTTACACATCTCAGTTTCCTTTCCCCAAATTCTAATTCCAAATTTGCTGCACAGTTTTTCCAACTTCTGTAAAAGCATATCAAAAAGTAGGCATGTTCTTCAGATAGGAGCTAGAATTTCAAACATGGACCACTTGGGCCTATTATAGTGTCCTTAAAGCATGCTTCTACTATAGACATTAAGCTGAGCTAAAAGAGGCAAACATGACAACAATACTACGTAAAAGAACTCTCATTAAAGAAGTATTTTCATGTAGATATTAGATAAGATGTTCCAAATTTCAGTGGAAAACTAAAAGTCCACAACAACATTGCAGCTTTGCTTACAGCTTAAAAATATAAAAATCTGTGGTCCTATTTGGAAATTTGGGGTTTTGCTTGGCATGATTTAAAATTTAGGAAACTTACTGAGCATTGCCCAAAGCTCTGTCTGTGAAACACAAAGGATGGATTCACAATGTCATTATTTGTTTCAGCAATTTTGTTAGATACCTTATAGTCTTGTTTGGTCATATCAGCAAGAAACAATATGTATAATGACTTCTGGGCCTTGGTTAGAGTCTTTCAGAAAAATTCTCCTGCATTATTCTCTTCCAGTTCTTATTTAGACTATGAAAGAGGATTTGCTTTCAAATTAAACAAATGGCATTTGGGTGAAATACTCATGGGTGGAACGTTGTGTCCTTGTACTTATTCAGTCACAAGGTAGCCAAGAAATGAACTCTCTTTCATTATAGAAGCTTCTCTCGCAGGTCTTCCATCTCCCTGGTTCCCTATTTTTCAGTGAAATCCTATGATAAGGCAAGCAGGAAAGAATTCCTCCTATGTACATTTTGAAATTGGGATGGGCAGACAGGGAGGGAACTCCAGAATAACTGAAAAAGGGGACACAAAAATCACAGCACCAACCCCGACAGTCTTTGCCACATCCCATAAGTAAGCTTAAAAATGAGAAAAGAATGAAGAGGTCTGGTAGCATCTTTTCAGACAACAGATATTATTAAAGGACTTAAGCTTCTGTGGGCTACAGTTACAGCTCACAAAAAAGCTTATGCTTTTAATAAAATTTGTTTGCCTGAAAAGATGCTACCAAATTCTTCCTGATGTTGAGCTACCATAGATTAATATGGCTCTTCCCGTAAAAACGGAAAAGGGGAGGCCTCTTTATTCCTTTTCTACATGGGCACCAATAATGAAGGGATCTCGTTGATTGAACAAGATGTCTGTAAATCGGATTGTTCCTTTGCAGCTTGTCTTTGGTTGTATTTTTATGTGCTTTCATTGTTTTGCATGTTAAAGCATATTTTAATCAGCGCTTGGGATACCTGCAGATAGCTGGAATTGTGGAGAGGCCAAAGAAAGCTAATGTTCAGAATAATCTTGAAAAGGATGCTAAGAATAATCCAAAGGAGTTATTTCAACAGGTTCAAAATAAAAAAAAGAAAATCTGCATGCCATCTGCTAAGTGAAGACTACAAGACGCAAACAGGTTTTTTAAAAATCTTTTTAAAAAATTCCATGTAAAAGTATGTATTTCATCTAGCAATTGTGAACGGCAGAATAAAGAAGTAAGACCGAAGCTCAAACATAGTAGAAATATGACCAAAATATGCTTAGTTATTGTTAAATGATTGAAATACCAAAAACCAGAATGATTGCATTCTTGGGCACTGAACAAAGTAGCTGATGATCTGGCCAAATCTTGACCATTTGAATCCTAGGAAGATTATAGAGCAAATAATAAAATAGTATAACATCCTTAAAAATAATGTGACAATGATCAGAAATTAGAATGGAAAGTTTTTGTTTCTTTGATTTATAATGTGGTTTTCATTGTCAAAAAACTGAAGGTAGTATGCTAATGAAGTTAAACCAAAATATAAGTTTAAAAAATAGACAAGCAAGCAATTGTCCAGGCAATGCAAAAAAACTGACAGTCATATTCTACAAGTGACTTTACAAACTCCTACAATCCAGGATATAGTAGAAGAGCCAGGCCTTCGAAGAACAGCAGAGTTGGGGCTGCATGGACCTTTGGGACAATGCTGTCACAAAGAGCAAATGCAGCAAGTCTTGTCATCCTACATGTATTTGATTTTTTCTAACTGTCTTAGTAGATTGTGGGAATACTAAAGATGTAGTATACACTGATTTCACCAAAACATTTGACATTGACAAGTGCAAAATACTTCACTTAGGAAATAAAAATTACATAGCAATAACAATAACACTTAGGCTTATATACTGCTTCACAGTGCTTTGCAGCCCCCTCCAAGCAGTTTACAGAGTCAGCATATTGCCCCCAACAATCTGGATCCTCATTTTACTGACCTCGGAAGGCTGCAAGGCTGCATCAACCTTGAACCGATGAGACTTGAACTGCAGGATTGCTGGTAGCCAGTAGTCAGCAGAAGTAGCCTGCAGTACTACATTCTAACCACTGGGTCACCATGGCTCATTCACATGCACTAGTATCAGATAGAAAAGCCAGTTTTGTAGTGGCTAAGGCAGACTGGATTCAGGAGTTCTACTCCTGCCTTAGGGACAAAATTGGCTGGGAGACCTTGAGTCAGTCATTCTCTCTCAGCCCTAGGGAGAAGAAGGCATTGGCAAACCACTTTGAAACCCTGCCTAGAAAACATCAGCTGTTGACCAACATGAACACTATTTTGAAAGCACACAAACACAAAAAATATAAGATGGGAATAGTTGGCTTGGTTATGATACTTATGAAAATGATCCTGGAATAATAGTTAATTGCAAAGTAAACATGAATTATTAGAATGATGTGGCCCACCTCTGCCTGTCAATGACCTGCGGGTAGGAATGTGTGCTGCTGTTTTGTTTCTTTCGCTTAATTTTGAATGGACAATATTCACAAAAGGTTGTGTTTTCTTCGTTTGTCTGCCAAGATAACCATGCTAGAAATGCAGCTGTACAAAAGAGGTGCTTCTTTTTCATTATAAATGGAGCACAAGACCAGGAAGAAAACAAGTTTAAGAATAAAACTCTCAAAATGCATAAATATATTGATCAATATATTCTATATATTGCATAGAACTAAAGTTGCACCTTCCAATAACACTGAATTATTATAAAGCAACTAGCAGTAACTATACAAATAAAGCAATTAGTTTCTTTCTTTCTACATTACCAAAATATCACCACCACCACTACCCCAACAAACACGGAGAATATTACAACTTCTTTTTGGATGGCTTCCATTCCCTTGTGCCTTAAGTAAAAACAGGTTTTCTATACAATAATAATTTATCTCCAAATTGAGCACTTCACATTGCTGCTGAGGAATATGGTTCTCACTGATGCTTTGGTGGAAAACAAAACACACAAACTTTCTTAGAAGAATCTATTTTACTATGGCTAGGAATTCCCAGAAAGTTATGAAATTTGATGATCTTAAAACCAAAGGGAACGATTTGTCTTCTGGGAAATGTTTTTTCCTCTGTTGTGCAAGGCAATCATTGTACACATTGTCTAGTGTTTATAGATATTTAAATCAAATTTTTAAAATTTGCTTAAGAAGGCATCTAAGGAAGGATCCCAGTGAATAGAGAGAGGGAACAATATGTTGATAACTATAAAAGGCTTTTAAGCAGTGTGATAAAAGAATCACCTTTCCAGTTGTCCAAGAATTCATTCTTGTCCAACTCTTCCACTAAACAAGAACAGAGAATTCTAAGTGACTGAGATCAATCTGTCCTGTGTTCTTTAATGGAAGACACTATTTTCTGATTTCTTGATAAATCTAGCTCTCAATTAATCATTGGCTTCCTTCAATATTTGTCTCATGTCTATGGTTTTCCAGATCACAACCTTTATGATAGAACATTCCGAAGAGGTCTGTAAGGGGCGTGCATAAGCGCACAATCGTGCCTTCCATCCCTGTCCTATTGTCCCCAATTATTAGTTCCTATTTCTTGTATTTAAACTTATGTTTATTCTTGTTTCTGTTGTATTGTAAGCTTTTGACAAATAAATAAATAATAATAATAAATAATAACATTCTTTGGGATCCTTTGTGTAGCCTTTGTTGTGTTCTTTTTTCTTCAAAGATTACTCCTACAACACTGAGGTTGGTGGATTCTGCTCTGAAAAAATTGCTGGTGTTCAATTCAACTCCTCCTAGAAAGAAACTATTGATCATCAGATAGGTTGCCACAGCTTACGGTATGAACTATAAATCAAGATATTGTGCAACCAACTGATGGCTACAAAATTTATTCATGTGCTCTGCAAACCATGTTTTTAATGTAATATACTCCCAGATTCAGGGTTTCTTTATGCTATTCAACTGTTTTTTCCTACTTTGAAATGTACTAGTAATGTGTTTGCCTTTAAAAGGCATATTGTGAACATATATAATAGCAGACCTATCTGGGAAATCCGTTTATTTGTAACTAGGAAAGATTTAAGCAAAAGCTTCTGCATAGTTTGGTGATAGTCTTCAATAATGATATTATTTATAGAGCCAGTTTAGGTTTGAATGTTATTGGTTTATTTGAACTGTTCTTGTAAAATGTCAAATGGTATTGGTTTAAATAGTGCGGGAAGAAACCCTGCACTCCCATTGGCTGGCAGCTACGGCTGCAGGCTATAAGAAGCAGCCGTAGCCAAGCCAGGACGGGTCCATTCGAGCTGTAGTCACTAATAAAGCCTTTGCTGGAACTCCTCGCGTCTGACTCTTCATGCAAACTTAACACTGGCGACGAAGGTGGGATTTCCCTGAAGAGAAGACGACGATGAACAAGCAACTGAGTGAGATGGCTGCGCTGAACACCCCCAGCACCGTCGATCCGGCGACGGAAGACTGGGAATCGTATCGCGGATCGCTTCAACATGTTCCTGGAGGGGAACGATCTCGCCGGCATCCCCGAGAGACGGAAGAGGGCGGTCTTTCTCACGCACTGCGTCCGGCAGTCTTCAAAATGGCGAAGGCATTGGCGGGAGCAGCAGAGCTGAAGGTAATGGAATGGCCCGATTTAGAAAAACTTTTGAGAGCCCATTACGCCCACAAGTATCGTGCCTCATTAAGAGACACGAATTTTACCGTCGGGATCAAGGGGATAGCGAGAATGTTAATGACTTTGTGGCAAGTTTAAGGGACATTGGGGTGCTTGTGACTTTACCAACTTAGAAGAGGCCATGCATGATCGGTTTGTTTTAGGCCTTAAAGATAAGGTTTTACAAAGCAAACTATTAATGAGACCTAAGATCACGTTTAAGGAGACCATTGAAGAAGCTGTTTCAGCGAAGCCACCAAGTCCTCAGCAGCGCCATGAAAAAATTAACAAGGCCTCAAGCCAGGCCTCAAACCATTCTGATGGGGAAAAATCCACATCTGCTCATTGCGAACAAATAGACTTTGATTCTGATGGCAGTGAGGCAGAGGAGGGATTTTTAAACTCAGAATGGAGAAGAAAAGAAAAGACTCTGGGAAGAACAGGCAAGGGTTCTATTGCAGAGGCTGTGGGGGCCACCCCCACTGATTGCAAATTCTTTGACTCCATTTGCCTACGCTAGAGAAACGGGTCACATAGCCAGAGTCTGCAAATCATCCAGAACTCCACCAGTTAGGAAGAAAATTCCTGATAGAGACTTTAAGCCCAACAATTTCCTTGAAAAATGGGGCGAAATTTAGAAGCAAATGGCAAGAATGAAACTCACCAAACAATCACTATTGGTCATTCTTCACCCTTAAATAGCAGAAAAGTACACGTGAAGGTGTTTATTGAAGGAAGGCCTTGCCAAATGGAAGTGGACTCAGGCTCTTATTTATCTATGGTGTCATGGGACACTATCCACAGACTCTTTCCCAAAATTCAGAAAAAGCATTTCTAGAAGCAAGCACTGACTCTCAAAGACTACCAAGGGAACAAGATTCCAGTAGTTGAGCGAGAGATTTCAACGCAGTTTAAAGGCCACATCAAACGTTGCCCCTGACCATCGTGGACAAGGATCGCCCAAGTTTCTGGGACTTGAGTGGTTCAAGCCACTTGGCATCGAGGTGACTGGCATCCATCACGTGAGCAGTTCTGACTGGGAAGAGTCCTTGAAGTCTGAGTTTCCAGAGGTCTTCAGCGAAGGACTGGGCAAGTATATGGGGACCCCTATTGCTTTCAGCCTAGACCCCAAGGTGCCCCCAATTCGTTTAAAGCCCAGGAGGGTCCCATTTGCTTTAAAGGAAAAAATTGATGCACAATTAGATAAGCTCATTGCTCAAGGGGTTTTAGAGCCTACTGACCACTCCAGATGGGAAACACCCATAGTCACACCAGTCAAGGCTGATGGGTCAGTGAGAATCTGTGGTGACTACAAGGGGACACTTAACCATGCGCTGCAGCAGAGCGATATCCTGTACCAGTTGTGCATCATCTGCTCCATTCCCTTGGCAGGGGTACAGTATTTGCTAAACTGGACTTAGCTCAGGCATATCAACAATTAACAGTTGATGATGCCACTGCAGAGGCACAAACAATTGTGACTCATAGAGGTGCCTTCAAATGTAAAAGACTACAATTTGGAGTAAGCGTGGCACCTGGCATTTTTCAGAGCCTTATGGAAAGACTGTTGCAAGGACTGCCAGGGGTAGTGCCTTATTTTGATGATGTATTAATCTCTGCTGAAAATGACACTCAGCTTCAAGAAAGACTCAGAGAAGTCCTTACCAGATTCAGAAAAGCGGGTTTAAAAGTCAAGGAAGACAAATGTACACTCAAAACAGATAGAGTTGAGTTCCTGGGGTATATGATTGACAAGCATGGCATCCATCCTACTGATGCCAAGGTTAAAGCAATCAAGGAAGCCCCTAAACCTCGATGCAAGGCAGATTTGCAAGCCTTCCTTGGACTTATTAATTTTTACCACATGTTTCTACCTCACAAAGCATCTATTGCTGAGCCTTTACATCGCCTACTTGATAAGAAGGCTGTTTGGATCTGGGGGCGGAAGGAACAGTCAGCTTTTAACAGTATTAAGAGACTAATCACGTCTGATGCTGTGTTGATACAGTTCTCTGAGAATTTGCCTGTTGTTTTGACTTGTGATGCATCCCCTTTTGGAGTGGGGGGGGTTTTGAGTCACAGGCTTCCCAATGGGAGGGAAGCCCCAATTGCATTTTACTCTCGTACACTGTCCAAAGCAGAGAGGAATTATAACCAATTGGACAAGGAGGCTTTAGCAGTTGTTGCAGCTGTTAAGAAATTTCATGAATATCTGTATGGCAGGTCATTCACCATTGTTACAGATCACAAACCTTTATTAGGCATTGTGGCAGGAGACAGACCTACACCTAATATCCTGTCACCAAGAATGCTGAGGTGGACTGAATTTCTTGCAGCCTATTCCTACAAACTGATTCACAGGCCTGGCAAGGACATTGGACATGCTGATGCACTGAGTCGTTGCCCACTACCTTGCCACAAGGAGGACTTTGAACTTGAAACTCACACCTTTTTCCTGGAGACCGTTGCTAAGCTTCCAGTCCATGCTGCTGAGATTGCCAGAGAAACTACCAAAGATGCTGTGTTGGCACCTGTTATGGGCTGGATTAAGAAAGGTTGGCCTCTTCAAGATCTACCTCACCTTGCCCAACCTTTTAAGTCCAGGCAAACTGAATTATCTGTATTAAGAGGATGTATTTTGTGGGGTAACAGGGTGGTTATTCCTGCAAAACTGCAAAGGGAGGTTTTGGAAATGTTACATGAGGGTCATCCTGGGATTGTAAGGATGAAAGGTTTGGCCAGGAGTTATGTATGGTGGCCAGGTATTGACAAAATGGTTGAAAACTGGGTAGCCTCTTGTCCCAATTGCCAGGTAGTCAGACCTGCCCCACCTCACGCCCCACACAGGAATGGGAATGTCCTAGGGGCCCATGGTCTAGAATCCACATTGATTTTGCAGGCCCTACAAGAGGGCACACTTTTCTAGTGATAGTAGATGCATACTCCAAATGGCTAGAGGTAATTCCAATGACATCCACTACTACTGAGGCTGTTATCAAGCAGCTCAGAAAATTGTTTGTAACCCATGGGTTACCAGATGTCCTTGTCTCTGACAATGGCCCTCAATTCACATCTAACATTTTTGAATCCTTTCTAGCTCAACAGGGCATCAGACATGCCCTCACTGCCCCTGGGCACCCTTCGCCAATGGCGGGCTGAACGCATGGTACGCTTTACCAAAGAGAAGCTTCAGCAGCTGGGTCCTGGGGACATCACTGAGAAGCTTGAAAAGCTTCTTAGTGTTCAACACATCACTCCTAGCCCATCAACTAACTTGTCCCCAGCAGAGTTGTTGATGGGCAGGAAACTTAGGTCTCCCCTTGACCGCCTTCATCCCACTTACGCACCCAACGCACCACTGGATTCCACTTCCAAAGTTCGTTCTTTTAGTGTGGGAGATTCTGTCTATGCTAGGAACCTTATAGGTGAACCTTTGTGGATTCCTGCTGAAATAACTCACATCACTGGCCCTCGTTCTTACAGGGTACAAACGAGGATGGCCTCCTCTGGAGCAGGCACATTGACCAACTTAGATCCAGGTTCCCTCAGGAACATCAACCCTGTCCTCTCTAGGTCCCTCTCCTGATGTTCCATCTAGGGGAAGGAGGGAACAGGAGGAAAATCAGCAAACAGGAATCAACCCCATGTGTAATGAGCCATTGACAGGAACCATCCCGAACCCTGTCACAAAGCCAAGATCCATCCTTAGAAGTGGAAGATTGCACATCACTACCTGACTTGGGTGCTGACATTGGAATGGAGATGGGTTGGGAGGAGAGACCAGATTCTAACAGTCTAACAGGGTCTCCTTTCACAGGAAGTCCCAACAGGGAAATGTCAGCAGACACATTTCCCTCTCACTGGGTGAGAACGTTAAAGCTTCTGAACCACGAAGGTCTCAACGCATAAAGAGCCCCACCTATTTAAAGGAATACATTAGATAGGTTGGGGTTTGGTATGGACTGAACCTAGTGGGGAGGGGTGTTATGTATGTAGGTTTGAATGTTATTGGTTTATTTGAACTGTTCTTGTAAAATGTCAAATGGTATTGGTTTAAATAGTGCGGGAAGAAACCCTGCACTCCCATTGGCTGGCAGCTACGGCTGCAGGCTATAAGAAGCAGCCGTAGCCAAGCCAGGACGGGTCCATTCGAGCTGTAGTCACTAATAAAGCCTTTGCTGGAACTCCTTGTGTCTGACTCTTCATGCAGACTTAACAGTGAACATATATAATAGCAGACCTATCTGGGAAATCCATTTATTTGTAACTAGGAAAGATTTAAGCAAAAGCTTCTGCATAGTTTGGTGATAGTCTTCAATAATGATATTATTTATAGAGCCAGTTTGATCTAATGGTGAAGGCACCAGGCTAGACTGTGAGTTCTAGTCCTGCCTTAGGCATGAAAGTCAACTGGGTGACCTTGGGCCAGTCCCTCTCCCTCAGCCCAACCCACCTTAAGAGTTGTCATTATGGGGAAAATAAGAGGGAGAAGGAATATTAGGTATGTTTGCCACCTTGGGTTATTTATAAAAATAATAAAGGTGGGCTATAAATAAATAAATACCCATTAGGATCAATAATGCTTCTCTGTCTTAATGTAGTAGAATCTCTTTCAGTTTTAATTGAAAAATGCTTTGAGAGAAGAACTGTTACTTGAAGCTACAACATGTTCTTTATCTGCAAAAGACTTTAGATTTATTTCTTGGTATTTCCAGATATAACTGGAAAAATGTTATCTTCTGAAATTCTGGACAATTCTTGTCAGTCAGTAAGGAGTAGATAGTGCAATCATCTGGCCTGTCAAAACAGCTTTGTATGTTTCTAAATTTGTGTGTGTGTTGTTATGTATTAATGGATGATTAAGATTGCACAGTAGCCAAGTGCAATTCAGGGGTGTGATCAGTGGTGGTATTTGACCAGTTTGGCCCGGTTCTGCCGAGCTGGTAGCAGCGATGAGCAGCGGAGACTGAACTGGTTCTCTCTGCTGTTCTGCTGGCTCTGCTGTTGGGCCCACCTGTCCGGGCTCCTATACTCACTTTTATCTGCTGAATTTGAAGCGCAGTTGCTTTGCGCAGCACAGAAGAGTGCTGCACGGCAGCTGCTGAAGTGACCGGGATCGTGCAGGCTTGCAGGAGGCGAGTTAGAATGCCTCTGTGCCTGCGCAAATGCCTCTGCGCCTATGCAAAGTGTGCGCACGCATGCAAAGCGTGCCTAACAAGCCACGCCCACCGAAGCGGTGGCAACAATATTTGAATCCCACCACTGGGTGTGATCCAGAGGTTCAGTCATTGCCCAGCCTAATCTGGATTACTCTGGAAATGATCTGATGCAGCTTCCTGTATGGATCTGCAATAAAGTTGTGAAAACAGACCTCTCTTTTTTGTGGTTGAACAAAGCATCAGTAGCTAAATCTTTTTGTTTATTTGTTGACAAAATGGAATTATGTTTCTAAGCATGAGGTAGATTATTATCAATTTTTTGAAGTAGATCATTATGAGGATAAAAGACACAGCAATTTCAACAGAATGTGATAGATGTTTAGACAATCTTTGAGATGTAACCTGATGATTTGGAGGTAGACTGTGAAGATATCTTCGATGATCATAAACCTTATAAAGATAAATTGAGCTGAACACACTTCAAAAATTATTCAGAAGTACTTCAGATCTCAAGCAAGTATGAACACAGCAAATCTCTACTATTTATTGAAAAAAAACTTATTTTTTCTGACTTCCAATCTCTTTAGGGAATTGACTGTATAAAACAGTTCCTAACACTTTGACATATTTCCTCCAGATTTTCACAAAATCCTGAAAAGACTAGCCTACTTTAAGAATTAGAAGGGAAGGATTTGCCCCCATTTGTTCAAGGTCTGATGAACTTCCTAAGCATCTTCAGAGTGTGAAACTTTTCTAAATTTCTGCTAGGTTCAATAAGGTTATGAAAAGAGAAGGGTGTTTGTTTAATAATATCTTCACCTAAATGCAACAGAGCTGATATGTAGCATTTATGTTCTGTCAACCCACAGATATAAAACACTGTCCCACAACTGTTCAGGATCAAAGAATGAATGACAATGATTTAGAATAAATGGCAAAAACTAAGAATCTCTTTCAACTCGCATTTCTTCAGGAAACTTTAATTTGGGTGATCAATGCTGGCCTGTTCAAAAGAATTATTATAACTTGTTCCTCATTACACTATTGAAACCCATGATCTAAGCTTCAAATTAGTATTTCCTAATAATTTCCTTTTTATCTTAGGGGATTTTTCAAATGAATTGAAGCTGTGTTTCACAGCTCAATTCATAAATTATGAATTGAAGTATTGTTTGCTCTTTTCCCCTGATGATTCCTCATAGTTCCCTTCACAGAAACAGAAGAGAATGATATGTTTATCCAGAAAGTGAAGTTGTTCTGCACATATATTTTCTCAGTGATTAAAGGGAGATTAAAAACAAGACAGCTAGCTGTAGTAGACAGAAAGGGTGAGACTTCTAGGAAGCATGTTAGAGAGACAAGTCTCATGAAATTCATAGGGGATGATGCCACTACTGGAGGCCTGACAGCTTTAAATAGTTAGGCACTTTAAAACCATAATATGTGGTTTACAACCATGCCATGCACTACTTTGGTGTGCCTCATCTGTGTATCTTCAGTATGGTCTTTGCCTAGAACAGGGGTGTCAAACTCGATTTCATTGAGGGCTGCATCAGAGTTGTGTTTGACCTTGGGGGGTTGAAAGGCATGGCTGAGGAGGGGCCAGGGAGGATGTGGTCAGCTTGACGTCAGTCATCAAGTCTCCATTTTCTCTGGCAGAAGGCTGAAGGAGGCTATCGTGGCCGAAAACGGAGCCTGGACTGGCCATGCACAGCCTCCCCAAACTCTGTTTTCACTGGCAGAGGATTGCAGGGGGCTGTTGCAGCTGGAAACAGAGCCCAGGTGGACTGTTGTGTGTTTTTGCTGGCAGAAGCACTGTGGGCTGATCCTTGCTGTTTTTAGGATGGGCCCATGGGCCAGATCTAAGCATCCAGTGGACCAAATCTGGCCCATGGGCCTTTAGTTTGACACCCCAGTCTAGAAAACCATGATCTTCTGCAAGTGCATAATTTGGCTTTTTTATAAGACCCTGCAGAGCATTATAGTGGTACTTGACAACTTTCCTCCCCACAAGATGATGCTATCAACTCATAAAATATTTCTATGGTCTTTTTAGAGTTGCCAATAGAAAGGGAAGGGGAAAGGGGTTTGAAAGAGCAGTGCGGGAGCTTGGAAATCAAAAGTGCATTCCATAAATAGTTTTTCAAAGATAGTAACTAGGTGACTGAAGTGTCTGCCACGCAAATATCTAACTGGAGAACATGATTGATAACTCTTGGCTATGGATGGGTCTCATTGGAGAATATGAATTATGATACACCCAGAGTGGTGGGGGAAAACCAGGTCAAGGGTGACAATGAATTATGTGACTCAGAGTCAGCTACACCCAGGCAGTACCGGACATGTTAATGCCCAATAAATCTGTGATGACCTGGGGCGTGACACAAAAATAACCAAGTCACAAAAATAGAAGAAAGTCCCTTTAATGCCTCCAACTTGGCCCCAATGCCCAATTATCCTTGGCAGGATATCAAACTCTTAAAATAAACAGTTTATGGAGGGAGTAAATGCAGTCCGCACCCAAAGTAAAGTTAATTCGAAATAAAAAACCCAACACACCACACTGAAGGAATTACTATGCAGGCAAGGATGGTTAATTGCAGACTTCTACCAGATAATGCAGCAACCACAGTTGGGAGGAAGCCAAAACACAGATAAGCTCTGACAAGAATGCACGCTTTGCTTCCAGCACCTTTGCCATGCACAGTTTGTCCTTTTAACCAGTCCTCCCAGCTGCAGCCCATGAAGGGGATCAGGGCCTCTTCCTCCCCCATAGACCACGCCACTCACGTTTCTCCCTTATCCGCTTCTCCCTGCATGCCCTAGGATGAGGAGGGGATGGGCCTGGGTCTTCCTCTGTGTCAAGCCTTTCTCTGCTACCATTTTCAAAGGCTTGGAAAAACTTTCTGCCAGGGAGTAAAAGAGCTTCCAAAACTTCCCTGCTAATTAGAGGTGATAAACCGTGTTCTTCTCTGCTGTCAATGATGATAAAAATGAAACCCGGAAAGTAATCTATAAACATTTTTATTTATAAAATAAGAAAACCTAACGGAGCTACATGTTTGCAACCTAATCTCCACCAAGGCATATAGAAAAAGAACAAAGGGAAACATAACGGAAGTTACAAAGGAAGTGAAGTATAAACTCTGTACACATGCGCAGTGGATCAAAACATCACAAGACTTTCTTATTTTATTCCTATGGAGACAAGATAACACAGTGGTGGCTAGCAGACACCTGCTTGCTAGAATATGAGCTTTGGAGCTGAAACAGTAAACCAAAAAAACACAGTGACATCCCCTTCTTTTGTCTGTTAAGCGAAAATCAGATAAGGCACATCTTACACAGATATTTGTGCTGCGCTGCTGGAAGTGGTTTGTTGAGCATGTCAGCAATCTGATCATGTGTGGACACATACTGTAATTTAACAAAACCTTGTTTAACTAATTGCTTTATGTTCTTATAACGAATGTCAATGTGTCTGGACCTAGAACCTGTGAAATGTGTTTCAGAAATATAAACCACAGATTCGTTGTCTTCCATCACGGTGATTGGCTGGATCGGGCGTGTTCAGGTATCTGTGACTAAAGCATCAAACCATGTTAGAGAATTGCAAGCATCAGAAACACAAACATATTCAGCTTCAGTAGATGAGCAAGAAATGAAATTCTGTTTATGCACTTGCCAGTAAACAGGACACCCATTTAAGAACATCATATAACCTGAAGTACTTTTATGTGACTTCTTATCACTCACCCAATCAGAATCTGCATAACAACATAACTCTGCATAATCTGTATGTGTTGGTTCTAACAACAACTTCAACTTTTAATGCATAACCAATGAAACTGTTTTGCCTTACCTACATGTCGTGACAAAAGATTAACACTAAGTGCAATGTCGGGTCTGGTCCAACTACTAATGTATAACAATGACCCAATGACTGAACGATAAAGTGTTTGATCTTCAAAATCAGGACTTGGTTCATGTGCCAGATTATGAAAATCTGTTTGCATAGGTATGCTAGCCGTTTTAGCATCCTTCATATTGCAATGATGCAACAATTGTTCAATCTTATCCTCTTGTGAAAGACTAAACCCCTTCTGAGTTTGTTAATCTGAACACCCAAATAAGTGTTAATGTGTCCTAAAGATTTCAGTAAAATATTTCCAATCAAAGATGGAAAACTTCTCACCAAATGTTGCCCTGGAGGACCTCTGACGTAAATTTCTAAAGCAATTTTCACATCAAACTGGAAAACTCTAAACCAGTCCAAAGCTGTCGGTGAGTAAGTATTTGTGTAGTCCTCAGGATAACGCTTGAGCAAACCCTGAGCTACAAGTCTGGCCTTGTATAATGACTCACCATTTGGCTTCTTAATTCTGTAGACCCATCTGGTGCCAATAACTTTCTTGTTTGCTTGACTTGCAGGCTTAAACACCTTGAGTTTCTTTAGACTGTCCATTTCAGCCTGCATTGCCTCATACCATTTCTCTTGCTCTGAATCAGGAAGATGCTTTATTTGTGTGAACTTGTCAGGAGGCAGTGTAACAGCACAAACCAACGGTAAAGGTGCTTTTGTCAATTGCCATGAATATCGTTTCGGAGAGATCCCCTTCATGTTCCTCTCGGAACGTCTCGGAACAACTGTCCATTCTTCCGATTCGTCCTCATCTTCTTCAAAGTCGCTAGCCTCAGCATCTATGGCTCGTGAAGATGGAACATCTGCTTCAGAAGAACTAGTTGATGGAACATCTGCCTGTGAATCTTGATCATCAGGCTGCGTGACATCAATAGCATCATCTCTAGGAAAATAAACTCCAGGATCATTGGAGTGAATCCTGGACCAGTCAGCATCTTCCTCAAAATTGAAGGACTGAGAAATCACAATTACATGTCTGGAGTCAATGAACTTGCTCTATTTTGAATTGTCATCAATACCCATGAATCTCATTCTTCTTGCTGCTGGACCTCCTTTTCTTCTTTGAGCTAATGGAATGTTCACCATAGCGTATGCACCAAAAATATGGATATGTTTGAGATCGGGTTTATACCCATATAACCTGAAGAAAGGTGTCTGATTTATTACACTACTCCAAATGCGGTTAATCATGTAATTTGCATATTTAATAGCTTCACCCCAGTATGGGAGACTGAGATTATCATCTTCTAGGAGACAACGCATCATGGTTTGTAGAACGCCATTCCTTCATTCCCCACTCCATTTTCTGAGGAACGAAGGCTGAGGTCTGGTGCAGAATTCCATTCTACGATCCAGTCCTGAAACGCAGACATGAATTCAGCACCGCGATCACTTTGAATTCTGGTGATGCGAACATTGTGTTGGGTATTGACATAAGTTGCAAAGTCTTTAAAGATCTGAAAGGCCTCTGATTTTTCCTTCATAGGAAATACAAATCCATATCTAGAATAATTATCAACAATTGTTAAGAAATATCTTTTGCCACCGAATGTTGGTGCAAATGGACCTACTATGTCAGTGTGTACCAAATCAAAAATGCGTGTTGACCGGCGTGTAGTGTGTTTTGGAACAGCTGCTGCTTTGGATTTGGCTTTCTTGCAAACAGCACAATCCAAAAACACCTTACACCCCTTCAGATCCAAACCTTTCATGAATTCCGGCATCATTCTGAGAACACGAAAACTGGCATGCCCCAATCGTCTATGCCACTTATGGATACACCTGGAATGCAAAGGTTTACCTGTTAGTGAATTTTCAACATTTCTATTAGGAACCTCAGGCTTGCTTTGAGCAAACTGTTTCTTTTTATTGGCTTTAGGAGCCTTAGAGTAGCTACAGGATCTCTCTCTGAGATATCTCTGGCCTGTGCTCTTTGGATATTTTATACTTGCCTGTGCTTGCGAGTTAGACTTTGGCTTTAGGTAATAAACACCACCAATCAATATGGTTTCAGCAACAATATTACCCTCTTTCACCACATAACTTGCTTTTTCAAAATGGTGAACCTGGTACTTGGACACCCTCGACAAATGACTTTGGCTAAGCAAACTGCAAGTTGCTGTTGGTATATAATAAACATCAGAAATCAATACATCGAGCTCTTCAATATAAACAGTTCCTTTTCCCCTGACCTGAACAGGATAATTTGAAAAAATGTACAGTTCACGCATGTCAGGTTCAGGCTCGTGCATCTTTGTGAACAGATCTCTTCTGTAGGTAACATGCACTGCTGCTCCACTGTCCAAAGTCCAGAGAAGTCATCTGTCATACTCTGGATCAGGTTGTGGATCGTTGGTTAACGCCAATGTAATATGTGGAGATTGTAGATCACGCCTGGGACCGCGATGACCTTGTCCTCCACCTCTGCCTCTGCCTTTGGAATCTGTTCCTCTGGGCTGGAAGTGAAGTATAAACTCTGTACACATGCGCAGTGGATCAAAACATCACAAGACTTTCTTATCTTATTCCTATGGAGACAAGATAACACAGTGCTGGCTAGCAGACACCTGCTTGCTAGAATATGAGCTTTGGAGCTGAAACAGACAAACCAAAAAATGCAGTGTCACTCTGAATGCCCATCTGGCCTGTGCCCTTCCCCAGTTTCCTCCACAACCACCGGAGCCACACTCCCACTCCCTGTCAGCTGTTGCATCTCTCCCTCGGAGTCAGAGTCCAACAGGGGCATGACAAAATCCTTTTGAAGTTTTGGAAGTTTGGCTCGAGACTCATGATTTATTTATTTATTTATTTATTATGAGATATATATGCTGCCCTATCTCCCTAAAGACTCAGGTCAGCTTACAATACTAAAAACCATGGAATACAAATATTAAAAATAAGTTAAACCCCAAAAATCTCATAATCGCAAAAATATAAAATTTAACACCTGTTAAAAGCCCTCCCCACCTCCCCATCAGTCCGGGTAGGCCAGTTGAAATAGCCATGTTTTTAGGCCATGGCGGAAGGATTGGGGGTCAGGGGCCACCCAGAGCTCCAGGGGCAGCTGGTTCCAAAGGGTGGGAGCCCCCACAGAGAAGGCCTTACCCCTGGGGGCCGCCAGCTGACATTGCCTAGCTGATGGCACCCCAAGGAGGCCCTGCTGGTGGGAGTGCACGGGACATTGGGAAACCGTTATTGGGAGCAGGGTTTCCTGCAGGTACCCCTGTCCAATGCCATGAAGGGCTTTACAGGTCAACACCAGCACCTTGAATCTCACCCAGAGGGCAACCGGTAACCAGTGCAGCTCACGCAGGAGGGATGTAACATGGGAGTATCGGGATCCTCCCATCACAACCCATGATGCTGCATTCAGGTCAAGTTGAAGCTTCCGGGTGGTCCTCAAGGGCAGCCCCATGTAGAGAGCATTGCAGTAGTCCAGATGGGAGATGATGAGTGCATGAATGACTGTACGTAGGGCATCTCAGTCCAGGAAGGGTCACAACTGGCGCACCAGGCGAACCTGGGCAAATGCCCCCCTGGCCACGGCCCCCACCTGCTGCTCTAAACTGAGCCATGTGTCCAGGAGGACACCCAAGTTGCAAGCCCTATCTATGGGGGTCAACACCTCTCCCCCCATAGTTAACAATGAAATGTCCTGGCAAACCCGAGATGCCAGTACGTACAGCCACTCGGTCTTAGTCGGGTTGAGTCGGAGCCTGTTCCTCCCCATCCAAACACGTACTGCTTCCAGGCACCTGGACATCACTTCAAGGGCATCACTGGGTTGGTTAGGGGTGGAGATGAAGAGCTGGGTATCATCAGCATACTGATGATACCTCACCCCAAAACCACGGATGATCTCCCCCAGCGGCTTCATGTAGATGTTGAACAGGAGGGGCAAGAGGACCAACCCCTGGGGCACCCCACAAGTGAGGGGCCTCGGGGCCGATCTCTGCCCCCTGCCAACACTACCTGCATATGACCCGAGAGGTAGGAGGAGAACCACCGTAAAATGGTGCCCCCACTCCCAACCCGAGGCGTCGCAGTAGGATACCATGGTCGATTTAATTGGGGTGACTGCCGGAAACCTGACAGATGCATTACTACAACACAACTATTGGCTTAAACTATCCCCTTTCCCCGTGGCCTCATCCCACTAACTATGAGGATGACTTTAAATTGTCATGGAAGAAGGCAGTGGCAACTAAAATCTCATCCTTGGGCTTCTCTCCAGGTTTTTTTTAAATTCAGCATTGGATATGACCAGACCAAAGCTCATATTAAACAGTGTTTAGCAGCCACTGAGCACCAATTGGACCTAGTCAGGTCTTCAACCTTTATTGCCAGTGAATCCAACAGGTACTCTGCTTCTCCCATGATATATTTAACCAATCTCAAAGTACTTAGCCACATGAGGGTGTTCACTCTGGCCTGGTGTTACACCAGGCAAAGGCAAATTCTCTACCTTGAGAAGTGATGTTACTGTGACTCTAGACCCAGACACAACAGAATATGTGCTCCTCCAGGGTCTGTACTACAGAGACATTCATAGTAGCCTCATCTCACCAATACTGTATACAAATATCTAGGGCACACAGGACAATTTTATACCTCTCTGTTGCTTCCACAGACTAATCCTGCTACAACATGCATAGCAGTGGTAAAAACTGTCAGGTGACGACCTCAAACCAGGCTTAATGAATATTTGATTTGTTAGTTGAGTGTTTTGTACTATGATAGATTTCGTTCAGCATATATTAACTTCTAAGGTTTTTTTATATATTTACCTAAGCAATACATTTATAATACTTTATGAAGTTATTTATCTCTTTAGCGGAAGCAGATTCATGTATCCTAAATCTTTACCGATGTCACAATGAGAAATACTTTTGTGGCATGTATTGTTGATCCTGAACACCTGTTGTTGAGCTACAGTATCTAAAATCATGGACCAAGCAAAATAAAAATGAGATCTAAATGGCTCTGCAGTTTTATTAGAGAGCAGGAACTTTCATGAGACATCATATGACAATCATAATACCTCATGCCCATTGGCATCCTCAGCAAACCATCATAATGCCAAAATAACATTGCAAATATTACAAGTTGTGTATGCAATGCATGTTGTATTTGCAGGATAGCATTGTGTATGCTGTCATTTTTTCCTTCCTTTCATGAATACCCATGAAGTTGACTATTATATTTTCTTGGACTTTGTCAGTATATAGAAAGATTTAGAAACATAAAAACGCTGTTGATTTGTTTAACCCTTGTTTCTCCATTAAAAGATGCTTGGAGAAAATCAAATTTCCCCTCACTGTTACTTAGATCAGACTTCTATACCATGGACAACTGGAAACAGGGAGAGATCAATGCCTTACCAAATATACAGAAAAGCCATTATGAGCTACCCAGAGTCATTTGCTGAAATGGGCGGCTGCAGGGGTGGGATTCAAATTTCTTAACAACTGATTCTGTGGGTGTGGCCTAATTTGTGGGTGTGGCTTGGTGGTCATGTGACTGGCTGGGCATGGCTTGTATGTAAATATTGTAAATATTTATATAAATATTGAATTTTTTATTAAAAAGGAGCAACTTTTACCCAAAATCAGGCAAAGCAAGCAGGCAGATTGAGTTGCTCACAGAATCACAGAGTCACTCACAGATCTACCTTTCTGCAATATGCTGTCTGAGTCTGTCACAAAAAATTTGCTTGCAAGCAAACTAAAATTTGCTAGCAAGCAAACTCACAAAATTAACTCACAACACACCATGCAGGTAAATATTGATTTAAAAAAAAAACAGCAACTTTTACCCAAAATCAGGCAAAGCAGGCAGGCAGATTGAGTTGCTTGCAGAATCACAGTCACACACAGATCTACCTTTTTGCAATCTGCTGTCTGAGTCTGCACTGAAAAATAGAAGCTTCAGTCCTAAGGAAGGTTCAGCTCTGCTCTCACGCCACTTCTCCCACTCGTAAACCCACTGAATACCACCCCTGACTGGGCCTCAGGGAAGCCTCCTGGGCAAAGGTGAAGCAGTACAACAGTGATTTAGATTAGCCAGAAGGCAAGAATTCCAACGATTTCCCGCTTTCTAGCTAATCTAAATCATGCAGCACAGCTGATAGTCAGAACAGCTGATTGTTGGGGGGGGGGAAAGGAAAAATAGCAACTTACCAAAAATTAGGTGAAAGCGCAATGCAGGCAAGTTGGATTTATTTATTTATTTATTCGACTTGTATGCCGCCCTACTCCCTAAGGACTCAGGGCGGCGAACATTAAAACAGAAGAAATTTACAATAAAAAAGAATTAAACAAATAAACAAGCCGAATACAGTTAAGAATTAAAAATTTAAAACCCTCGACCCCCCCCAGGGTCATTCCAGGCCAGCCTGTTGAAACAACCAAGTCTTCAGGTCCCGGCGGAAGGAGCGAAGGTCAGGGGCCAAACGGAGATCCACGGGGAGCTGATTCCAAAGGGCAGGTGCTCCCACAGAGAAGGCCTTAGCCCTGGGAACCACCAGCTGACAATGCCTGACCGACAGCACCCCAAGGAGGCCCCTCCTATGAGAGCAAACAGGGCGATCGGAAAATGATGCTGGCAGGAGGCGCTTCCAAGTACCCTGGACCCAAGCCATTAAGGGCTTTATAAGTTGTTACTAACACCTTGAAGGCGACCCGGGAGGCGACCGGCAACCAATGCAAGCTGCGCAGGAGGGGTGTAACATGGGAGTATCGATACCCCATCACAGCCCGCGTGGCTGCATTCTGCACCAGCTGTAGCCTCCGGATCATCCGCAAGGGGAGCCCCATGTAAAGAGCATTACAGTAGTCGATTCTAGAGGTGACGAGCGCATGAGTAACTGTTCGAAGGGCATCTTGGTCCAAATAAGGGCGCTGGCTAAACAGCCGAACCTGGGCAAAAGCCCCCCTGGCCACAGCTCCCACATGCTCCTCCAAACCGAGCTGTGAATCCAGGAGGACACCTAGGTTCCTCGCCCTATCCACGGGGGGCAACACCTCTCCCCCCATGACCAAAGATGGTACATCCAATAAAGACCGAGATGCCAGTAAGAACAGCCACTCAGTCTTGGTGGGGTTGAGCTGGAGTCTGTTACTACCCATCCAGACCCGTACCACCTCTAGGCACCGGGACATCATGGAGAGAGCATCACTGATCTGGTCTGGGGTGGAGATATACAGCTGGGTATCATCAGCATACTGATGATACCTCACCCCAAAACCTCAGATGATCTCACCCAGCGGTTTCATGTAGATATTAAACAGGAGAGGTGAGAGGACAGACCCCTGAGGCACCCCACAAGTGAGGGGCCTTGAGGCCGACCTCTGCCCCCCTGCCAACACCGACTGCAAGCGGCCTGAGAGGAAGGAGGAGAACCACCACAAAATGGTGCCCCCCACCCCCAATCTTCCAAGCCGCCGCAGAAGGATACCATGGATGGCGCGCATGTGAGATAAAGAGTGACTGGGTGGGGCGGGTGGTGAGGGGCGGGGCGGGGCAGGGCAGGGCCAGCCAGTGGCGTGATTTGACTCCAAACTGTGCAGAATGGTAACAACCGGTTCTATAGAACCAGTCCAAACCGGTAGAATCCCACCCCTGGGCGGCTGTAGAAAAAATTAAATCAAATCAAATCAATCAACCAACATGTACTGTTTACAACATTTGTTTACATACGTGCACCAAAAAACCCCAAGTTTTTAATGTATGAGTTTATCATAACACCAAGTTCACCAGCTGCATATTTTCCATACTTCAAAAAATAATCAATAGCCTTTGAAGGGAACAGGGCAAAGTATTTGCTCTGGAGATTTCTACCAGTAGGACAGCATTTTCCCTGACTCGTAACTGCTTACAACTGAGCTTGATCTGATTACTTGTTTTCTTTGAGGAATCTGCCGTATCTGGATTTGTACAGGCCTGTAAACCATTCTTTACATAGCTTACTGATAGTTTGCTTAGTAAACTAGAATGATCTGGATTGACACAACATATATCAACTCATAAACTTGATTTTACCAGCAACAGTGCTTGGATTCACACAGCATTCTAGAGGTTAGTTTTCTTTATCTCTTTTCTGCCATCTAGTGATTGTTCAGAGCTTTGAATCTCATATATAGTAGCTAGTTTATAAACTACAATCACACAAAACATCTCTTGACTGAGCTCAGTGTGTGAATTCACTCCAGACTTTTGATAATTATACTCCCCAGAGATTTGGCTAGCAAAGATCAACTTTGGCATGGAGAGCTGAAGCAAGCTCTATGCATGCAAAGGAGTTTAGGCCGCTACAAGAAAGCTTTCAACATAGTTGCACAATTAAATTGGCATTATGGTTTTGAATGGAGCCAAACACTGTATGGACCAAGTATTTATTTGCCATTTCTGTGTTACATTCATGGAAACTTGCAAAAAAAAAAAGTCTTTCATTTACACACAACTTTCACGTTGTGAAATAAGTGGATGTCAATCATAATGACAATGGATTAAGTTCCAAATTCTACACAAAAAAGTATATTGACATGTACTCTGCATTTTATTATCACAGCTGAAGAAATTATTGCAGCTTTAAATAAATATATTAGCTACTATAAAACTAATGTCCTCACAGAGAAGTTACCCCTTTAGATAACTGTTTTATACTTGCGGTATGAAATAAGCTGATGGCATTGTTAATGAAGTGATGTGATTCAAATGCTTTAAAGTTGTACAACATAATGTATCCAAAGGAATATGTTTAAACCAGGAGTGTCAAATTCAAGGCCCATGAGGTGCTTAGATCCAGCCCATGGGGCTGGCCTGGACCAGCCTGTGGTGGCTCTGCTGGCGAAAATGGGTCATGAGGGGGCTGCGGGCAGCCCCAGTGTGGCCCGTTTTTGGCCTGGATGGCATCTGCAGCACCCTGACAGTCAAAATGGGGTGCAAAGGGGGCTGTACGGGGGCTGCCTGTGCCCCCCCTCTGGTGCCCTATTTTGGCCAGCAGGGTGCTGCAGTAGGGCATCCATCCCGTCTCCTCCCCCCCCCCCGATCAGCAACTACAATGCTGATCCAGGCCTCCAAGAAATCCAGTTTGACATCCCTGGTTTAAACAAAAGACAGGCCATAATCCACTGTGAAACCAGCTGCTCACAAGTCAGGGAAACCCCAAATGTAGCTTTAGAAGCCTTTTACTCTCTGGCCTTCCAGGCAGAGGTGGTATTCAGCAGGTTCTGACCAGTTCTGGAGAACCGGTAGCGGAAATTTTGAGTAGTTCAGAGAACCGGCAAATACCACCTCTGACTGGAGATTTTACAGTATCCTTCCCCTGCCACGCCCACCAAGCCACGCCCACAGAACCAGAAGTAAAAAAATTGAATCCCACCACTGCTTCCAGGGCTATAAGAGACGAGAAAGAGGGAAAAGATCACAATATCTAATGTCATTGGTAAAGCTGGCTACAAATCACTGGAGAGCTTATTTCAAACTCTTTAGGAAAAATGAGAAATTCTATGACAATTTCTCAAGGGCGGAATTCCCCTTTAGCAGTTATAATTACTGTACAGTAGCAATACTATTGACAAAGCCCAGTGGAAGGATGTCTTCATGATAACTTCTTGGGGATTTAAGAAAGGAGATGGAACAGCACTGGAGATATTATATAAAGAAAGTTACATAAGTCACACACACCTCATAACTCAATGTACCCAAGAACACATCTTGCAAGGGTTCCTGAAACAGATCATCTTTTGTGGAAGTAAAATTAGAACTGGAAGAAAAACTACATGAGATGTATGTTTCTGCTTGGCATTAGTAGTTCTTAAATCATGACATCCTAAGAACAGAAAATGAAAAGTTTGAGCTACAGGTCATCTTGTCCAATCCTCTGGACAGGGCAGGAAACCTCTACTCTAGCATCTCCATCCAGAGGTCACATTCAGCAGGTTCTGACCAGTTCCTTGTAATTTAAATCTTTCATTTTTTGGCCTATCTTATGAAACAACTCTGGGGAATCGCATCAGACCCTTAAGACAGCTATCATGTTTCCTCACAATCTTGTCTTCCCAAAGCTAAACATATCTAATGTTTCCAACCATGCCACATTCCCTTTTTTCTTCAATTATCTTTTTTCAATTTATGTTATTCTGTTCTTAATTATCTTCTTAGTTGCTATCTTCTGTGTAGGCTCTAGTTTGTTACTATCCTTCCTAGAATGTAGTCTATAGTAAATGTATTGTTCTTGCCAATAAGAAAACTCTTATTTAAAAGAACAAAATACGAACTTTCCATGGGCCATATACTACATACATATGTAGTTCATTTAAAATTATTGTGGTTTTACACACCCCACAAATGCCACAATTTCCTTCATCTTTGACATTTTTTTCACCACGAAAACATAGTGCCTCTCTGTGTATCTTATATAGGAAGCTAAAAGGGGAAAAAAAAGAAGAGTGGATATAGTAAAAACAAATATTATTTGCCAGAAATGGATTGTCTTAGGTCCTTAAACATAAATTTTATGCAAAGTTGTACACAGTGCCATTGTGGATCACTTCTGGAAGAAATTATGTTTTGTGTTAAAAATGAAAAAAGGGAACTGGAGGCAGAAGAAAAGGAAATAGCTGAGATGTTAGGCATTTATCATGCATCTGCCTGCAGAATAGGGAAAAAAAACAATTATGGAGCAAAACTTAGACATCAGTTGTGAAGCAGAGCAAAAGAATGAGGCACGTGGAAAGCTGGGAGGTTGAGGAGTGGGGGTGGAATCGTAAGAGAACATCCTCTCAGCATCTGAAACTAATGTTCCAGTGTGTTCCACAGATTTTTTCTGGAATTTTTTCTCGCAGTGCCCATATGTGGGCATGTCAGAGAAATTATTGAATTATATACTTACAAATATAATAAACCAATTTGATCTAGTGCTTAAGGCATCAAGCTAGTAGCCATGATGCTTGTGAGTTCTAACCCCTTTAATCCCGCTTTAGGGATGAAAGTCGGCTCGGTGACTTTGGGTCAGTCACTCTCTCTCAGCATAATCTACCTCACTGGGCTGTTGTTGTGGGAAAAACAGGAGGAAAGAGTATTAGGTATGTTAGCTGCTTATAAAGTAATAAAGGAGGGATTAAACAAACAAACAAACAAATAAACAAACAAACATACTTTAGAAATGCAAATAAAGAGCCACTACTAAAAGATTAAATCAGGCATACACTTGAAACAACAATAAGAATTCTCCTGTAATAATTGGTTTTACTGATTTCCATCAATATCTGAAAAACCAATATTTGCATAATGATTGGAGCAACTTTAACCTAAGAGTTAGATATTCTAAATTTAGGAAGTGTTGATGAAAGGAGAAAGAAAGAGCAGGTATTTTAAATACCTTTTATTTCTATTGTAGCACTTATTAATTGGTATAGATGCAGGATAGAAGTAAAAAAATGCCCCATTTCACAATATGGAATTAAAATAAATGTAAATTTTATTGGGACAAATAATATTGTGCTATGAAACAGTCTACCACACTGACTGCCACAAATAGTTTTTTAGAAAGAGTTATACAAATTTGTAGGAAAATAAATGTATTAGTGGCCAATAGTCATGGTAGCAATGTGGAGCCTCCATTTCAGAGGCAGTCCACCTCCTAATAAATAACTTTGGGAGGCAAAATAACTCCTGTTCCTATGACAAGTAAGGCCCAATTATATAAGGTTGCACAACTTTATGAAGTTTGGAACTGAATAATACTTTTCCTGTTTTTTGTTTGTTGGTTTGTTTTTGACTAAATATTTGGATCATCTTTGGGATTGTTTGTTTGCTTGCTTTCCTTCTTTTCAAAGTTTTCACATGTAGTCAAAGAGCTGGACAAATATGGGGGTGCTCCTTCAACATGTCTAGTCTGAATTATCATAGATCGATAAAAAGTAGGTCTCCAATCAATATTGTGGTGTATAAATTCAGTGCAAAATATTCAGTGCAAAATACTTCCCCATTTCCAAATGTATCCTTTACAATCTCAAAGTTTCTTCAAAGTTTTAATAAGCGTCTTTTGTAAATATACAATATAGCAGAACTATCCAAGTCATAGTCTTGGTTTGTTGAGTGTCAATGGAGATTCTCAGTCATCCAGGTCAGGGGTCTCCAACCTTGGCAACTTTAAGTCTAGAGGACTTCAACTCCTAGAATCCCACAGCCAGCAAAGCTGGCTGGGGAATTCTGGAAGTTGAAGTCTTCCAGGCTTAAAGTTGCCATGGTTGGAGACCCCTGATCCAGGTCATGGTTGTCCCAAAGGTGCTTTTTAAAGAAGCAACTGGACTTTCTGGTTTTTCTCTGAAGGCATTTAGTTTCTCATCCTAGAAGCTTCTTCAGAACTTCAGAAAGTCCAGTTGCCTCTTGAAAAAACACCTTTGGGACTTTTGGTTTGTTATTTATATAGCCCTTTTCCTCATTAAGACATTAACTCAGTTTCTTTTGTACATCCAGTATGGCATCTTTTTCCATATCATCCTTGTAGCCTGTCATTTTAAAATCCTATTCCAGATCAATTTCAGTCAAATATTACTTGTTCTTCTTCCATATCATCTTTTAAATACAGTTTATTGATAGAGTCAGACAATCTTAAAATTAATTTCTGAATCCGTTATTAAAATATTTTGCTTCATTCTGTAATTATAAGTCAAATTTAAATGTTCTCTTTTAATTGTAATATTTAGTTTCTTCTGGTTCTAATGTCAAGCTTTTAAAGTCTCGTTCTATCATGCTTTTTAAGAAAATTTAAATCTTACAGAAATGTTATGATTAATTCCAAATCCTTATTTCAAATCCATCTGGACCCTTAGTTCATTGGTATCTTTCCAAATTAAAAATCTAATTATGCTTTTACTGTTTATTCCAAAATAATTTGTTTAAGTCCTTAAACTTGTATTTAAAACCTTTTTTTTACTAAAGATTCACAAAAATTCACCTAGGCTGTAAAATATGACAGGTTATGTACAATCTGAATCTTGCAGTAAGAAATTTGCCATATTAAACGTCACTGGCTGTCAATATACCCAGTTTAAAATACTAATCTTAATGTTTTATAGCTCAGACTTTAGGAATCCATTCTCATGTCCAGCTTTTCAATCAAGATCTGCTTCACCTGTTATTATTGATTAAACTATGCCAGGAGAATATTCAGGAAAGAAGATTCTTCAATGGGGATCAATCAGGAAACACCCACTGTTTAATTACTTTTTTTAAACAATACTTCGCTTGTGCAAACACAGTAGAGAAGGTCTAAGTGAGCTGAGGTGCTATTAAACCATATTAAGTATTGAGCAAGTACTCAGCAAATGCATCACAAAGAAATAATAGCTACTTAGATTCAGATGCGTACAGGTGGAGTTGGCAAATAGAGATAGCTCATTTGATCTTGAGAGCAAACATTGCTTCATTGGGTAAACAGCTCATCCCAAAATGTCTGTGCCAAGCTGAACTGACTTAAACCAGACTTTTACATCTAAACAAACAAACTCTTTTTAAATTATTATTTTGGTGTACCCAGTTTAGCAAATCCTTCTTGCTCCACTCTCCTACACCCCAAATGAATAGTGAATCAATACAAAAATATGCATGGCATGGCCATTGGGCAGAGAGCCCACACTGTGTGGGATGCTAAGTATAAAAACCATATAACATTGACAAATGTCATGGATGTTGGAAATGATCTCTACAGTGCAAAATGTTCCCAAAATTTACCTTTAGTCTAACTCAATGGAGTCTTTGTAAGTGGAGTGCATCAAATGATAGAATTGCTTGGTGCGCAATGCAGCCTTGAGGCAGAGAAAATGTAATGGTTTCTGTAGAAGAATGCTGTCTTGAGATAGTACATTGTGGTTGTTGCTCCTAGTGGAACTTCTAGTGATGGCATTTAGTGGTTTTAGAGAAAACTAAGAGTCTTTATGGTACAAAATTATCTCTTTTTTTAAGTTAGTATAAATAAACATGCATATTTTCTTGTCTCCCTGCCCTTTCCTTGTCTAACTCTGCTTTTCGTTCATATTTTGTCTGGAAAGCATGGATTGTGACATTGATTTGGATTTCTCATTTAATCTCAGTGAGCTTAGCAGCTACCTATCCATTCATACAAGTTCACAATGTATTTTTGTACATGGACTTTATCCGACCTTTTCGTTAAATGATAGTGAGAAAGGCTATTGATTTTCTTTGTTTTTAAAATTATCGTTTATAACTGAGGAGGAAGAAGAAACATCCAGTTTAAAATTCTGATTAAATATAAACTTTAGAATTGTTTTTTAAAAGGCTGGATCTCAATTTTATGGACATGTCATCTGATACATTTAAATAAGAAAGAAATGAAATGAAGCCTTGGTTGGGCCTTGGTGGTGCAGGCTGTTAATAGCCTAGCACTTAGTTCCAGCTGCCTGTAATTATTGCAGGCTCGAATCCCACCAGGCTCAAGGTTGACTCAACCTTCCATCCTCTCGAGGTAGGTAAACTGAGGACCCAAGATTGTTGGGGGCAATAAGCTGACTTTGTAAAAATGCCGCTTAGTAATAAGCAGGCATATACAATGGAAGGAAGGCTATTGCTGAGCGCATTGGGTTGTATCCCCCCCAAAATTGTAAGCCTCCCTGAGTCTCCGGAGAAGGGCGGGATATAAATATGAATTTTTTTAAAAAACCTACAAACTAGCAAATGTACTCAAAATTTCCTACTGGGATTCTTGATTATATTTTTTAAAAAAACATTCATATATAGAAGGGAGTAATATCTTCAGAATGTTTTATAACTGATGAGAATGGATATCTCCCAATGTCGCATTCTTTGTTTATGGTTGTGTGATGACTTAAATATGGAGGATCCATTTCCAGTTTAGTTTCCAAATTTTCTACTAATTTCTAAACAGGTACATAATTGAAAAAAGAACATGGGCATCTAAAAAAATGTTCCAGAGGAAAAAAGTATATGTGAAATGACTTTTGCCCTAATTAGAGCCTCTATAGCATACTAAAGAAATGAAGCTAGCAAACCTTAGTAAAAAATCTGATCCAACACTTGATTTGGGGTTTTTTATGCATATTTGTGCCTGGCTTTTGAATCTCTGAATCAGGCCTTGACTGTTCCCAATCAGTGTTAATTTCCATTGTTGAGCAAGAGGAATTTTAAATATTGAATAACCAATAATAAAAATTAGAATTCCTCTCGCTGAACAGTGGAAATCAACACTGGTTGGGAACAGTCAAGTAAAACCAAATAACAAATGACTCAACTTCTGATCAAGGCAACAACTCTATTGATATCTGAAGATTTTGTGCAATGTATTTCTGAGAGATAAGTGTAGAATGCAGTAATAACATTATTAATTACTTCTTGGGTGGCTTTACTCTTTTACATGGGAATAATCTCCACCAAAATAACTGAGTAGATGTAATTCAATGGGAAAACATCCAGTCTTGGGAAATGGTCTCATTTTCAACTCCCAAATTAATCTAAACTTTGAAAAATGTTTCCAGGAATTATAATGTAGAACAGCAATTTCTTTGATCTAACATAAATCAAAGCAGAATATTTCATAACTTTATTCACCAACATGTTTACTTATTTAGTTAGTAATAAAAATGATGATGATGATGATGATGATTATTATTATTATTTGCTAATCTGTAAAGAAAAAGATTCCTGCAACATCTCAAAGACCATTAAAATATTGTGATATAGACTTTCATGGAAAAGAACATTATTTGCTTGAATTCACATTAAAAAGTGGGGGACCTTAATTCTGCTTAATTATGAAAACTGCTTTTGATATAATAGAACTGATGCTCATTATTTTTGAGACAAAGTATGAAAAAGGTCTCCTTTTCTTTGTTTTAGGGAATACATATTTCCTCTCCCTTTGCTTTGGCTCATAGACCCTTCCTGGGCAGAAGAGAACAAGAAAGAGCCAAACTTTATTTTATTACTTGGAAATGTTTATCCTACTGTTGATCCAAGCATCTTAGTTGACCCAAGAGCAATATGTTTCTTTATCAGGTGAAGTTTTTACAGTGTGGTTTTGCACAAAAGCCCTGGAAGTGCCATATGGCTTTTGCTTAAATGCTACTGGCATCCAATTTAGACATTTACCCAGGATAAAAATTTTCCAGTCCGACTATCTCATTACATTTCAGATTTGTGCTGGGCATTACCTAAAATTGCTTCTAGCTACTTTCCCCAATAATTCCTTTCCAAGAGAGTTGCATAATAAAGCAACACAAGGTACATTTAATTACTTGTCAGCAAAATGAGTCACGGTGACCCCAGAAGCTGGAGATAAGTCATGACACTTCTGATGAGAAAGAAGCATTGGCAGAACATTTCCTTTCAGGGTCACTTTCTGGCATCTTTAGCTCAATGTTGGGGGATTCTAGTATGAGTGCTGCCAATTAGTATTTAGCAAAACCGAACAGGCTGTGGCCCTGGGCCTCCAAAGCTTTGGATGAAGCTTCCCCAGGCATGCAAACATCATTTCCAAGTTGGATTATTTTAAAGTGAATGAAGGGAAAACAGAATGTGACATTATTTAAATGTTACTACTAATTAAATGAGAATTTTTCTTCATAGTTTCCCTCACTCAGTTTTGCAGTGCAATTCTTTACACCTGGTATTCCAACTATGGTCCTTGGCCTAGAAAAAGTTGTGCAACTTGGCATATTATAACCAGTGGGTCAATTGTTTGACTTGGCATAAAACAGTACCTTATATCAGCACAGACTTATGATTGATATCTCTGTAGGAAACATTATTTTTATTCAATTTATATGGCCAACCTTTCATCAAAATGACTCTAGGCAGTGGGCAATTAAAAACAAGGAACACAAAATAAATACATAACCAGCAACCAAGATAAACAACAAACAACCATCAATACAACCACTCCGTGAGCTCCAACCAACATTCTGATCCCCAGGCCTGGAAACCATGCACGTTTAGTAATCTGTTTGCCACACCACTTGTGACCTTCCTTCCAAACTGGCTGAAACCATGACTCAAAAGTGTAATAGCAACACCACGTACAAAAGATTTGAGTCTCTGCAGGAGCTCTGGTTTCAGCAAGGCCATAAAAATTTGTTTTGCTTTATTTGGAGGAAGTTGACAGTAGCTTGTGAAGGTGGCTAAAACTTCTTTAATTGAAACTGACTATATTAATTTTGCAAGTCTGATTGTGTTATACATTCTCCTTTTTGTTGTAGTTCAATGAATGAGGGAGGTGTCCACCTGAGTTACTTCTGAATACTATCTGTCCGTTGTGCACTTAAAGTATGCCTCATCTTCTGGCTCCCTGGCATTACAACTTGCATATCTTCCTCAAGATCATCTTCCTTACTCTTTACACCCACTAGGATGGTATTCAATTGGGTAGATCTCTGTTAGGAAAAATATTTGATCTGTTTGCTTGATTTATTATCTGCTTATAGTTCTTGAGTTCAATGCTGTGTCCATGGTGTTCCTTCCTCTCATTTTTCCATACAATAACAGCCCTTGAGGTAAAATGTTTGGGTTTAGGGATGTGTGCACTGGAAAACATTTTTACAAATAAGTCAACTCCATCATATATGCAAAAAAAGAACAACCTACAAAGCAAACAAACAGAGTTAAATCATGAGCAAAGTAGGAAAATGGAATTGCGCTCCAGCTGCCACAAACCATTTTGACCATGAAGCAAGATTTCAACTGATTTGGAGATCACTGGATTCCTTTTCTAATTTCCTCTCTGTATTAAAAATAATATAATTTTCAGAAGACAAGCCATAACCAAACACATCAGCTGTTGGTTATGCAAGGGATGCCTCATATGGTTCCAATTGGAAACTCACATCAAGCCGTTTATCAAACAGAGACAGGAATGGACAAAGAAAGAAAGTGAGAGAGAGAAAAATTAAGTTGCCTCTAGACGTGAGAGTATTTTATCTGTGGGATTTGTCAATGTTCTTGGAAATTGAGTCTGTGGCCTAGAATAGCTGTGGAAATGTGGGAGAGCTTGCAGAAAGTTGTTCCCAGATTCATCTGTCAAATCACAGTAGAACAAAAAACTAAACATCAAGGAATCTTATTAAAAAGTGGAGCTGTTCTTAGGAGAAGAAAGTTACAGTTAGGGACACACACACACACATCATATGTTAGATAGCAATTACTTCAGTCCAGAAAATAAATGGGTGGATCCTCAGAGATGGTGCTAACATTGGTTATTTTGTGTAAATAGATACAATGGGAGGATAGGACTGGCCACAATGTCTAGCAAATGCCAATGAAAAGGTCTGTCAAAAGCATGCTTGCCTATCCTCTAGGGCAGGGCTAATCAAACTCCCAGCCCATGGACCAGATGCATCAAACGCTGGCTATGCCCACACCCGGTTTAGCTAAGGGCAAAAAAGTCCCGATATGTCACATGATGCCACTGTGACGATGTGAGTTTGACACCCCTGCTCTAAGGTATTTACTTGTTTCTCTTGTTGATTAGTTTCCTGTAGTTGCAGAATGAGGAAGAAGGAGCCTGTTAGTTCTTCCTACCCATATTATGGATATACCTATTTTTAGAACAGGCATATATCTCTTCCTGAGAAATGGACTATATCACATTGAATTCAATTTTATTTTATCTTATTCATGATATGTGATTTTTCTTTTTGGACAGTGCATTCTAACTAAAATTTTTAAAAATAGTGTAATTGGCTCTTCTGGCCACTACTTGCCATATCCAATTAGATTTTTAAGGTACCTCTTAATAACTTTTAAGACTTGGCTCCAGAGTCTGAATAGTGCTAAATTTTGACTTGGGCTCCCTTGTGACTGACTTGTGTCACAAGCCAGATCTCAAAATATAAACAGGGTTGGAACAAGTTGGTGCTTGGATGAGAGAACATAGGAAATACATTGCTATTTAGATAGGTGAAGAAATTGCAAAACATTTCACCAAAAGATATTGGCATACCATGTCCATATAGCTGCTAAGAAAACCACATGGTTACATCCACTGAATTAAAAGAGTCAAACTCTACTCATTGATTTCTTTTCCTTTAAAAAAAAAATCTGAATGGCTCATTTGGTTTATACTCCATCCTACCAGGATGTATGCACTAATTTTGATATTTTCAGTAAAATACAGTATGTCAATGCATTATTTCTAATATCAAGGTGGGAAACCTAAAGTCCTACAGACAGGGGTGGTATTCTACCGTTTCGGCCCGATTTGAGCAAACCGGTAGTTCTGAGGATCAGCTGAGAGCAAATCGGTTCGGTTTGCTCCAATGATCAGCTGTTTGGCCCACCCACATGCCCGGGCTATAGGCTGTGCTTTATATTTTATTTTTCAAACTCAGTTGATTCGCATGACACAGCAGATTGCCATGCGTCAGCTGCTTAACAGACAGGGATTGCTGGAGAAGGTCGTTAGCAAATGCTCTGTGCATGCAGCACACGTGTGTGTGGTCACTGAACTGGTTGCTACACCAGTTAAATTGCACCCCTGCCTGTAGATATTTCTGAATCATAACTCTGAGTGGTCCATTCAGTAATACCAATAAAGAACAATGGTGGAAGCTGTACCTTAGCAATAACCGGCAGTTTCCAGTCCTACATCAGAAATCAACATAATTGGAGAGAACCACATGTGGCTTTATTCCTCATTCAAAAGTGCTTTTCATGTCATATAATTATCACAATTCACAAATATGTATTGCAATTTACTATAGTACTTTCTGCTGTCCAACTATTCTATTTATCCCCTATTTCACCTATTTTCAAAACCGTGGTCAATTAACATTCCATAGTAGTCTTTATTATTCTTGCGGGGAAGGGAGTATCCACATTGGAGATTCTTTATTTTGTACTTCTCCAAATGTTGGGCTTTACCTAAATCAACTGGAACATATCTGTCAAGTAAGGGTGGTGGCTTCTTAAACAATGTCATTAAGAGATTGAAAATTGGAACAGAAGTAATGTTGACCAGTGGTACGGTGTTTCCCCGAAAATAAGACACTGTCTTATATTTTTTTTGGCTCCCAAAAACACACTAGGTCTTATTTTCGGGGTAGGTCTTATATATTTATGGTGCCAAATAGTGGGTGTGAGTGTGTAGGGGGTGTTTCACGGTGCACGGTTGCTCCCTGAAAAGTCTTCCTGGAACTGGAGATTTACACTAGGTCTTATTTTCGGGGTAGGTCTTATATTAGGGCAGGTTTAGAAAATAGTGCTAGGTCTTACTTTCGGGGTAGGTCTTATTTTCGGGGAAACACGGTAGTTGAGTAAGATTTTTTTTACACATTTTCCCCATACAACCAAGCATCAAAGGGGAAATAATGTAGCATGCAAATTTTCTTTTCCAGTTCATCATTGTTTATATTTCTGAATTTGCAATTGTACAGGAGTCACAGGTAGTTTGAAGATAGGAGATATTTAAGGACAGAAATAATATTTCTGAGTCTCCTTTCAGAGACCTTCCGAATCTGACAGAATGTGACTTTGATTAGAATCAAGGTAGTGCTCTACTGAAAATGCTAATGAAGCACACAACCGGTGCAAAATGCTTGCAACATGCAGTGTTTGTACTACCGGTATCATCACCAAAGTATTGTAACAGCTAGCCCATATAAAGAAATCTATAAGTACCTTCACTAGGAAAAGAAATACTGATAATCTCATTGAAGTAAAGCTGTGCTGGATGAAGACTGAGCCCTATAAAGCAGTTGACACCAAAAGTAAATGATCAGTTGTATTACTTTACCTTGACTTTAGTAAAAAAAAACATTGAATGAATCAAAGACCACTCTTCTGAAGACAGAAAACTTCATATTCTGGACAGAGAAGACCATTGGTTTGAAGAGGAGTCAAAGAAACCATCTATGTTAAAATTGAATAGCCCTCTCTCAACAGAGGGAGAGAGATATAACACCACTTATCTCCAGTCTACAATACAAATCCAAAGAAGGTTCCACACCTAATTGCACTTTGATTCAAGTGACTCTGAGAATACAAATAACCCCTCAGGAGGTCTCAATAACTCTCAGAGAGCTAAGAATCAGTTTGTAGAATATTAATGACCAGATAACTGAAAAGAATACAAATCCTTCCATTCCCCACCATTCAGTCTTCAGTCATTACTGAAGAAGCTTCTTGGATGAGAAGAGAAATTCTTTCAAGGAAAAAGCAAGATAGTCCAGTTGCCTTTTGGAAAAGCACCTTTGGGACATTAATATCAGTTAATGGTGGTCTCAGAGGGAGCTTGGGGATTTTTCTAAAGCACTTGGGCACAGTTCAGCAGAGGCCCATGTTACAGCTTGGAATGACCACCTGGCAGAGACCCTGGAGTAGCTCACCCTTATTCAAATTCTCATAGAGTAGCATAGTTTACCAAAGAGCTGGAGAAGAGAAACACTAGAGATGTCCAGTGGCCTCTGGAGGAAGACAAAATGTGAAGTCAACCAAGCATAGGTAGAGTGTTTTAGGACTTAACTTGCAACAAGGACAACAAGGTGCACCTGTTTCTCTGCTTTATTATGTCTAAGTTAGCTGACCAATGATCCAGTTTTTAGTGACCATCTACTTCCTAAGTACAGAGGAGGTGGGGAGCTCCTGCAGGGCCACTGTGGGGAATATTTTCAGCATCTATTAAATAAAGTTGCTCAACTTTACTCAGAGTTGAATTTTGGCTGCTCAGGTCCTTTGAAGCGACTGACACATACCAGTCCTGTTACCTGAAAGAGATCTGAACTGATTGATCCTGAAAAAGTGGACAGGGTTGTTATAGCTGTGGGCTCAGTCTTCTGTATTCTGCATCAATGCCCCTCTTGGTTGGTCAAGGCCTCCCAATGGTTGGCATGTGCTTAGTTCCAAGGAATGTCAATATCTCTTTGCAGAAGGAGGCACACAGATTCAACTTCTCATCAGTAGAGGCCATTCCTGAACTATAAGACCTTGTTCATGTTCAGGCATGCCTTGGCCACTTTCCTGTTGGATTACTGCAATGCGTTCTATATGGGACTACCTTTACAACAGGTCCATAATGTGCTAACTGATGCAGTGTTGGGTATTCTGAGGCCCACCCAGGTTACATGTCTGTTACATAAGCTGGTTATTATCCTTAAGGTCTTACATGGCACAGTATTATCAATATTTCCTGAATGTATCTACCCATTTCACAGAACAAGCATGTTCCAGGGCCCTTCTTTTAAATTTTATCATTACATGGGGCTTAGAGGAAGCATGACTTTTCTCTGGCAGCCCCTGCCTTTTAAACACCCATCTCTTGAACCCTTTCTTCTTAACCTTTATGAAGGGTGTAAAGAGCTGGTTTCTTTCCCCCCCCCTGAAGTATTGGCATAGGGTAAGATTGGAGCTGAAAGGCATCACAGAGAGTAGTTAGATTTTTGTTTTTACATGTATTGCATTTTGGGTTTTATTGTTTTTTTATGATCTGTGGTTTTATATAATTGTTGTGAGCAGCCTAGGATCATATTTCCTAAGATAAGTGGCCATACAAGTCCTTTAAATACATAAATAAAAATTTAAAATATGGTGGCTACTTTATTATATTCTAGGACTACTACCCAGAAATTTGGGCAAAAAGCCAGCTGGGTGATCTTGGGCCAGTCATTCTCCCTCAGCTCTAGGAAAGAGGCAATGGCAAAGCACTTCTGAAGTCTTGCCAAGTTTGTTAGTGGTTTGTTTCCAGGCTCAGTTTGAGATGCTGGAAATAACCTATAAAGCCCTACGTGGCATGGGGCCAGGTTATCTGAGGGACAATGACTCCCTGGTTATATCAACCCATCCCATCATCAGGTCTGGCAAGAAATCATATTATGAATCCTGTCTCTCAATACATGCCTTCTGATGGTGGGATTTAGCCAGTTCAGGTGAACCAATTGTTAAATCCCGCCCCCCATCAAAGTGGATCCTGGGAGCTGCACTGCAATGGAGAACTGGGCAATGGAGCAGCCAGCATGAGGGAAGGAGAAGGCTTCTTTTCCCTCTTTCTTTCTGTGCTCCTTCTCTTTTCCTTGTGCCAGCTGTCCGTTTTTCCATTACAGTGCAGCACAACACCCAGGATCCACTTTGATAGCAGGGGTGGGTAATAATTTGCCTGGCCAAACTAACCCTGCAGTCTCCCCTACATTGGGCCCAGTTTCGATCATGCAGCCAACTTAATTCTTTGCCCCTCTCACTTTTGCCCACAGACTGACCAACACCCGCTGCACCCAGCTTCATTGGGAGGGGGTATCCACTTCCCCCCAATTCTTCACCTTCCCATGTGAGCTCTTGGAGGTATCAACTCCTTGTCTCTATGGTAACCTCACCTACTCATTCCTTGAAAACCTTGCCTCTTAAAGGAGCCGTCCAGAAGGCTGAAACAGCCACAAGACTAACATGTAGACAAGCACCCTTGGAAACAGCCTTTTTGGCAAAGGGTGGAAATTTAACAACCGGTTTGCCCAGGATCAGGTTAGCTGTTGTGGGAGGCTTGTCCTGCATGTGCAGCACAGCTGGAGGATGGGGGGTGGGCCATGACAGCCAACCTGACCCTGGGCGAACCGGTTGTTAAATTATCTGAATCCCACCGCCTTTTCTCTCTGTCACAGCACTTGCCCTTTGGGAAATTATTCCTCTGAGGTTGAACTGGCCAAGACTCTGTTGGCCTTTTAGACATTTCTTAACACATGGTTTTATCAATGGGTCCGGGGATCCACTGGCGGTATTGAGGCTGTCATTGTATGGACTGTATTGTTCCAGAAATTAAACTTTAAACTGTTTTAATTGATTCTTCTAATTGTTTTTTATTTTAACTGTTTATTCAAAATGGTTTTTGTTTCAAATTGTGTGAGCTACCCAGAGTCATCTATGTGAGCTGGGCGCTGTATCAATTGAACAAATAAATACATGCCCAACAGGAATTGAAACTGAATTGAAATCATTTTCATCCTTATTTTAGAATAATATTCTCTGCAGCTGACAAAATACATAAAGCCAGTTCATCCTTGTTTGTTTATATAAGATCCCACAGGATTCTTAGTCATTTATAGCATTACCAACCCAGCCCTCACTGTGGCGAGAACTTTACAAGGCAGATGGGTTTTATTTTGCTGCCCCGATGGCTGTGTCACATTATAAATTTCTAGTCTGGAAGTCTAGATGAATCATATGAATGAAAACTGATTACATAAAGAGCCTTTGGAGCAGAATACTACACATGTTGTCACAGAAATAATTCTACTGTCTTCTATATTAGATAGGGATGTATACCTTGGATTTTATGGATAAGTTTTATGGATAAGTATAGCATGTATGGTAAGGTCTAAAGTTCAACTAAATTTCCCTATCTCAGCAAATGTACCCCTTTTACCTGGGTTGGTTTACAACAGCAAGAATTCTCTTTCAGGTAAATCTGAGCCATATCACTCATATGAGAAGAAGCAACTTAGCTTCTTTTCATTTCTGGGCTAAAGAAACAGGTAGGGATATTAGGCTTCTCAAGGTGTAATCAGGACTAAAAATGATCAGTCCAAGCAAAACATCTCTTTCTGCTTAGGTTGGTAAATTTTCTTTTTTAAAAAGAATACAGTAATAACACAAGAATGCCAGTGAGAATTCTAAGTCTTGACGTGAAATGTGTATCTAAGGTCATATCCATGTTCTTTTTTTCCACATTTGTTTGATATAAGGGATCTGTCTGTCTGTCTATCTTTTTTAATATATAAAGACCTTTGAAACTTTGAGTAAGGAACATCTTTCCTGAATCTACTCTTTAATATTAAGAGTGTAACCTTAGCAATATGAAAACCAGCTCTCACAAGAGAAGGTTTTTTCTTCCACCAAGTCAACATCTAGATTTTTGTGTCCCAGATATGATAGACCTCTCCATATCCATCCTAATTCCTGAGAAATTCAAGGTGAATAAGACACTTGGTTAGATTTGGAAGCAATGCTGTATACTTGATTATATGATCTGCATTCGGGCAGTTTCTTGCATTGCATTTTGTTCAGTATTGTGCATGAACTTAGTCACTAAGGGATGTTTAATAAATCAGGGTTAAATCAAGTTATGGTTTAATGTGATGTTCCAACCCAACCATTAAGTCTCTCCTGCTAGCCAGAAAAACCTTAGAGACTGATCAATCCTAGGACAGAGCCTCTGCAAAATAGGTCAAAAGAATGCAAAATTATCTAGAATTTATTAGTTTGTGAGTTAATTGTTTTCAGCTACATCCCATTGCTAGCAGGGCTGTTTTATAATTAACCACACTGAACTTTTCTGAACATTAACTTGCAAGTCATTCCTGTAGTACAGCATGCCAATTGCCTGGATGGACCTGATCATCTCCTTCCTTGTCTGATCAATAGTAAGGAATGAAGAGTCTGCTAAGAATTCCTGTTCCTTCATATGCTTTGATTTGATTGATTGATTGATTGATTTATCTATTTATGCTTTATATTTTAGCTGGTTGGGTCTTAAATCCTCCTTGGGCAACTTGTCAAACTTTCCACAGAAGCTGAATCATGAGAATAAGAGTGCTTGCTATCTGTGCCTCTTTTTTCTCCATTAGCCCTTCATGAATTGGAAAGCAAATATTTTCTGTTAGAAGTCTGGCTAATACTCAGAGACCATCCAGATACAATTTCTACCATTGCATGTCATGCTTTACCGAAACAAACTTATAAATCATACTATAGGACCAGAAGGGGTCCTTTGGACTGCTTGTATGGGATGTGGTTGTACACACAAGTTGACAACATGATTCCCACAAGACATTGAGTCACAAAGTACCCAACCCTGTTTTAGTTAGTCTAATTATGTTAACTGTACTGTTACATTATGGCCATACAGAGAATCTCATATATTAATAAATATAACCATACAACCATATAGCAGAATTGGGAAGTATATAAACTATATAATAAAATATAGACAAATATATTTTAAAATTTTGCCTGTATTCCACCAATGAGCATCAATAATAAAATGCTTTAATCTATTCGACTCACTTTATACATTGCTTAAAGGGGGGGATTCAAATAAATGACCTGCAACCTTCCTCACAAGTCTCACTCCTCCAACTTCCTATATCAGGGGTCTTCAAACTTGACAGCTTTAAGACTTGTGGACTTCAACTCCCAGAATTCCTCCTCCAGTCATGTTAGCTCAGGAATTCTGGGAGTTGAAGTCCACAAGTCTTAAACTTGCCAAGTTTGAAGACCCTTGTGACCTATATTATAGCGAAAATAGAACAGCACAGAATCTGTTCCATTTATATAATACTTGGAAAACTAACAACTGTGGTTAATGTACAAGCCCTAAAAGTAATCAAAAATTGTTGGTCTAAAAGTATCCACTTTGATGAGTTTCATGAAGGCCACTGGAGATTTGCTACAGGTCTATGACAGTGCTTACAATTAACTGCATAGCACCCTTGTTCCTATATTTCCTCAGCCCTTAGCTTCCTGGGAATAATTACAATGTCTCTGTAATTTATGTGTAAAGACAAACAGAAGCATTTATAGTCTACCCTGGATTCCCTGTGTGCACGTATTATGTAAAGCTGTGCCATAAAACACTTCTTCAGTAAATCTTGCACTTTCCCCACCAAGATATAAAATAAAAAGTGCTTCAAAATACAAGCAATGAGCATTGTGGTGGATCCATCCATGACTCTGAAGTGTTTCCCCTGTGGAAGCAATTGCATCAGGATTCACAATTGCAGTAATGTAAAATTACATTTAGATCTTATGCAGTTCTTCTTATTTAAAGTTTAAATGTGGAAACTCCTGCCTTCTGAGGTTGCTTGATTCTGTCTGATTTACATTAATAGGGTTTATCATGATTCACTGAGGGGACTTTATAAGCAAAAATACTATGAAGTACAATAGAAGTGTGTGTGCAGGTTTTTCACTATCAGAACTAATTCAGGCAGCAGATTTTATAAATTACCTAATGAATAGAAGGTTGAAAAAAAACACCTCAAGGACAATTTGAGAAGATGGGCAGTGGAAGATTTATAAAGTTACTTTATGAAAAAAAAATAAGCAAGTAAAACAGACAACCTTCCCTTTAGATGTTACTGAACAATAGTTCCCTACAAACAGAGGATGTTTGAATCATCTGGAACACTGCAAATTCCCAATTCCTGCATTGAATAAGTTCTGCAGAATAGTCCTTATGTTGAAACCCTCATAGGAGACTTGGATAATTTTTACTCATAGCACAGGCTCAGATTATCCTATTTTGGATACATAATATGAAGACCTGCCTCTCTGGAGAAGGCTTTAATGTGGGGAAAGGTGGAAGGGAAGAAGAGGAAGACTAGCAGCAAGGTGGGTGGAGTCAATTCCAGTGATGATGGTTGCACCATTGGAAAAACTGAAGGAAGCATCAGGTTGTGGATAGACTTTCCTGGAGAATATCTATGTAGTCACTAAGAGTTGAAACTGGCTTGTTCACATATCAATCAATCTGTTTTTTTAGGTGTTAATAATTCTATATATAAGCAATAGCACTTAGACTTATATACTACTTCATGGTGCTTTACAGCCTTCTCTAAGCGGTTTACAGAGTCAGCATATTGCCCCCAACAATTGGGTCCTCATTTTACCCACCTTGGAAGGATGGAAGGCCAAGTCAACCTTGAGCCTGGTGAGATTTGAACTGCTAAGCAAGCAGCTGGCAGTCAGCAGAAGTAGCCTGCAGTACTGCATTCTAACCACTGCGCCACTGCGGCTCCTAAAAAATAATTCCACCTACAGTACAAGACAGACTTTAAAAGAACAAAGAATAAAAACAGAAAACTACAGAATGATCTTTTTTTAAAAAAAATTACATTTATATGCCGCCCTTCTCCTGAGAGTCAGGGTGGCTTACAATTTTTGGAACACAACCCAATGCGCTCAGCAATAGCCTTCATTCCATTGTATATGCCTGCTTATTACTAAGTGGCATTTTTACAAGGTCAGCTAATTGCCCCCAACAATCTTGGGTCCTCAATTTACCTACCCCGAGAGGATGGAAGGCTGAGTCAACCTTGAGCCTGGTGGGATTCGAGCCTACAGTAATTGTAGACAGCTGGATCTTAAGAGCAGGCATTTAACAGCCTGAGCCACCAAAGCTCATTAAAGTCATTCTCCCATTCCTCCATTCAGAGGGAATGCCTGTGGTTAAAGAAGGCAGCATAGAACTTGCTTCAGAAATCTTTTTACCTATGTGCAAATTTGTGTAAATCTAGTTGATTATTAAGCCAACCAGCTACAACTCAGGATTAATTACTTGTGATTTTTTTTTAAAAAAAATCAAGTTGCAGCCAAGGCTAGAATTAGGTGCTGAGGCAATGGGCCAAATATACATCACCTTCCCTGAAACCCTGAACTACAAGCATCCAGTCCTCATATACACAGAAACTTTTACTATGTTCATCTGGGACACGTTGTCGAATATCTGTACTCTTCTACAAAAATAGTGTAGGACAACCAAATGCTGAATGTCAGAATCTCTATTCAACTTCAACAAAACTAGTATAAAATCAGCTTCAATAAGCCAATGAAACTGAGATCACCATTTGGCTTTGAGTCAATTGTCTGGTGGCAAACCAGATTCATCACTCTATCCTTTCCCTAAATCCCTGCATGTATTAAGAACATGATTTTTTTAAAGAAATGTAGAATTCAGACAGTTATAAAAGTACATTCTGTAATTTTCAAACAAACAAGCAAACTTCCTGACATAGGAAAACACAACCATTTCTTTAAAAATATTATGATTGGATATATAATCAGGGAAGTACTCGCCTTTTTCAAAGTATCCAGAAACTAAACGTTTGCTTCCTAGAGATTATTGATCCATTAAATGATGACGAAAATCATTCATCCTTCTAAAGGTGCGTAGAATGACATACAAAGCAATAGAAACTGCAAAAATAATAGTCACTGCAGTAACAAAAATTGATATATAATAGATCAAAGCCCTGAGACTTCGTATCTCAGCATGGGTCATTATTATTATGCTAGCCTCTCTGAGCTCAAAAGCTAAGCAGGATCAAGAGTTTTGAGAACTTAGCTGAAAGATCTACTGGGAATATCCAGGCTGAAGACTAGGCTAAGAAATTAAAGAATAGAACAAGGTATTGGTATTGTTGACAAACCACGACAGAGATGTGTTCATGAAGGTTGTTTTATTCAACCTGAAGGAAACGTCATTTTTTTCTACACATGGTCCATTAGAATGATATAAAAATAAACAGTTTATTTTATTTATTAGACTTGTTTGATACCCATCTCACCAAGACACAACTCTGGGTGCCTTTCAAGCATTAAAACTAAAGCCAATAAAACATTGAAGCAATAAATAATTACAATAGCAATACTTTACAATTAAAAGAGGGAGAGAGAGGGAGTAAGATGCACACAAGATGAGGTCTTGTCTTAATCTGTCAGCCACCTCCATCATGATGCTCCCCTGTTGGGGCCACAAGCCAGCTGGCAGAAATAAAAATTTTAGGCTCTTACATAAGGTCGGAAGGGTGGGTGTATATCTCACCATGGGAGGGCACAATGTTCCATAATCCAGCAACAACAATTGCTATCAATATTAATCTAACTAGCATATCTGCTTTCCCCATATCTGACATAGGAGCCAAAGAAGAGAACTTAGACTGAGTATCCGCCTAGGTTCAGTTCCCTAAAGTGTTCTTGTGTCCAAAAAACCAGATTTCTCACAGTTGAGGACAGAAAAAAGTCCTATCAGAGCTGCAGTCATCTGTGGCCAGCTGCTCCCACATGGCAGCTTATCAATGAAGTAACTCTCAAGTTCTAGGCTGACTCCACCCATATGGCTGACTCCACCATTATCTTGGCCAGGAGAAAATCTTATAACATTCTCTGCACACAGTTGGTATGCAGATGGATTCAGATTTCATCTCTGTGGGAGGTGGAGTGTGAGGAATTCTATTTAACATTCTAGACAGTTTCTGACAATCAGAGTCCACAAAAGGAGGTGAAGGCAACTCAGTAAAAGACAGTTTTCTATATAGGGCAGCTTATTCGTGGCAGCTTCCTGTATGGGGCAGCTTATTTCTTATCTCAATTACTGCCTGATGTTTGAGTCACACAGATGTAATAAAAATTGCCCACCTGCTTTTAAAAAAGATATAATTTTCATTCGCATGGAGACTCTTCATAGCAAAAGATAGCCTCTGTCTCCCAGGAAAGGAATATGGTCTTCCTTTCTTGCTTTAAAGCAGCTTCCCTCAGTAGTTTTGGACTACAAGTCACATCTCTCTCTCAGCTGTCTCAAGGCCAAGCTATTCCCTCTTGGAGATTGTGGCAGTATTGTTCCAAAACATCTGGAGAGCACCAGGCTGGAGAAGGCTGCTTTACAATGTAAATGAGTATTCATCTTTCATAAAGTTTATTAATATGCCACTGCTTAGCACAACATGTGCTTGTAGGATTTATTAAGCACTTAAACAGCATGAAAGAAAAATATTTGCTTGTTTTTTGCTGCCAGTCCTAATGGAGATATGTGACTCACTGGGTTCCCAAATGCACAAATATTTCCCAGGAAACAAATAACTGTTTCAAGCTGCAGTTTTCCAAGGAGATAGAAGTAGGCTAATAACATGGATGCGTTTGTTTTTCCAAAAGGAAAAAATACACAAAATTAATGAGTACACTGTGACAAACATAAGTATTGATACTCTCCATAGGGGAATGATGTTTTGAGGTTTAGAAACTATTTTTTATAGAAGATAACATTGTGCTTTGGATTGCTATAACTACAAAATACTATGTCATTATTTTGTGCCTCCAATCCTTATGGTCTTTATTCAGTGTAGTGTATTGCTCTAGTCTAGTTGCCATGATACAAATTTACAAATTAAATTCAGATCTATTTTACTGAACATTTATTACCTACATAGCTCATCCTTCCTCTACATAGCTTAAGTGATATACTTTCTTTTTTCACAGCAGTACATATTTAAGGAAATGTTTATATAGGTGTACCTAAAGTAACAAATGAGCTGAAATGTTTCCTACTAATCAGATATAGCCATAGACAAGTATTACATAATATAAAACCATGTTTTTAATTAAAGGATAGGCTGTGTTTTTCATAAAGAATAAACAGTCTTGGTTGACGCTTTTCTTCTTACCGGGATAATCATAGCAACAACATTTTGGGAACAAGTTGAATCTTTCTCTCAGATTCAACATGGCACCATGTACCAGTTCTGAAAGCCACAACCATCAGGGCATTCTAAAATTGATACTCCTCCAGTCCTCCTGCCACAAATTGACCACCCACGGAGGTGATCTTTTCAAAAAATGTTTCCTCATTTGGGATCTTTCAAAAACATTCTTCCTATACACAATGATGTTTTCAAACAACATTCCAGATTGACTGGAATTGAAATGGTTTGTAAAACTGTTATGTATGTAGGTTTAAATGTTATTGGTTTATTTGAATTGGTCTTAAAATGCAGGTAGTATTACCCCACTCCATTCGAGCTGTTGATAATAAAGCTTTTGCGGGTTCCTCGAGCTGTTTCATTAATAAAGTCTTTTGCTGGAATTCCTCGCGTCTGACTCTTCATGCAAACTTAACACTGGCGGCGAGGATGGGATCTCCCTGAAGAAGGCGAGCGGCGAACAAACAACTGGCGAGATGGCTGCGCTGAACACCCCCAGCACCGTTCGATCCGGCGACGGAAGACTGGGAATCGTATGCGACCGGTTCCATGTTCCTGGAAGGAACGATCTCGCCCGGCATCCCGAGAGCGGAAGAGGCGGTCTTTCTCACACACTGCGATCCGGCAGTTTTCAAAATGGCGAAGCGTTGCGGGGCAGCAGAATTGAAGGTAATAGAATGGCCCGAATTAGAAAGACTTTTAAGAGCCCATTCGCCCACAAGTATCGTGCCTCATTAAGAGACACGAATTTTACCGTCGGGATCAAGGGGATAGCGAGAGTGTTAATGACCGTGGCAAGTTTAAGGGACATTGGGGGTGCTTGTGACTTTACCAACGTAGAAGAGGCCATGCGTGTCGGTTTGTTTGAGCCTTAAAGATAAGATCTTACAAAGCAAACTGTTAATGAAACCAAAATCAGCTTAAAGAGGCTATTGAAGAGGCTGTTTCAGCAGAAGCCACCAAGTCCTCAGCTGCGGCCATGAAAAAGATTAACAAGGCCTCGAGCCAGGCCTCAAGCCATTCTGATGGGGAAAAATCCTCAACAACTCATTGCAAACAAATAGACTCTGATTAGGATAGCAGTGAGGAAGAAGAGGGATTTTTAAGCTCAGAATGGAGAAGAAAGAAAAGACTCTGAAAAAAACAGGCAAGGATTCGTTTGCAGAGGATGTGGGGGCCACCCCGCACTGAATGCAATTTTTGACTCCATTTGCCTACGTTGTGAGAAAGGGGTCATATAGCCAGAGTCTGCAAATCATCCAGAACTCCACCATTCAGGAAGAAACTTCCTGAGGAAGATTTAAGCCCAACAATTTAAGTGAAAAATGGGTGCGAAATTCAAAAGCAAATGGCAAGAGTG
>CM019149.1:62657131-63051819 GCA_009733165.1 Naja naja | reverse complement strand
ATATTAATCAGATATTGTTATGATTAGTCATCTTTTAAATGCTGTTTAAAATACATATTTTGATTTGTTTTTTAAAAAAACTAAGGTAGAAATAATTGTTTTTCTAGTTCATCATTATTTTTATTTAAATATAATTGATGGTATTGCACAATTAGATTATTTATGAATGCATATGAAAATCAGTTGGGATGTGTATTGAATATACAAGGTATTCATTTTCTAGAGATATTAGGGAGAAACTCAGAAGTGATATTTGCTTAAAGAATTAGAGGCTGGTAGCCTTTGGCCTTCCAGTTTTGATCATGGCCAGCATTGGGTAGTTTATTCTCATGACTTTCTTTGCAACACCTCTCTTATTTTCTTACCTCATCCTGTAATGTGCACACCCACACATTGCCAGTTTATTGCACAAGTTTTCCCCAGATGCTTTTGCAAACTTGCTTACTTGACATATCAGTGGGTCAGAAAGATAACAGCATGAGCTCTTGCATTAATTTCACATTGCTACCAAATGATAATGAAATACCACTCAAGGAAACTTATAAATGATTAAATATTCCCAAAGGAATTGGTTTTTGAGACAGAGGAATCCATTTCTGGGTGGAATCCTCAGAGGAATTTAAGTTTAAAAATAAGTTTTGGCAAATGTAGATACATTACCTAAAATTAGGAATCAAACTTACTGCCTATTTTTGCTACCTTACTTTCTATTGATTCTATTCCTACCTTGCTTCTATCCCATTTTTAATTATTATTTATTGAAGGCTATGCAAAAGCATAAGCTTTCATAGCACCCATTTCCCCCTCCTTCTATATACCAAAAGCCCAGTGAAACAAACTTTTCACAAAGCATATAGTTTAGGGCTGACGTGTATCTTCCGTGGAGGGAGAGAGAACTACAGATTTAACTCCATTGCTGGAAAGATTCTCTTCTTTCTCACTATCAATTTCACTTCTGACAATAATTAAGACCCAAGTAGAATCCCTGCCCACCTAGCAGTTCAGGAACATGCACATGTGAGTAGATAAACAGGTACCACTTTCGTGGGAAGGTAATAGCATTCTGTATGTCTCAGCATATAGTAATGCTGGCCACATGACCATGGAAATGTTTTCAGACTATGCTGGCTCTCTTGGGTAAGAAACAGAGATGAGCACCATCCCTACTAGACAGAGGAAACTTTTACCTTTACCTTGGAATCCCTGCAGCAGGAGGAAAAATTTTGGGGTCAGAAAGCAGTCCCTTGATATGTCATTTTCCTGAGTTTTGGTCACCCTGTGTGTATTCCTCACAGATCAATTTGTAAATAACATGTTTTGTGATCTCAGGAAGAAACAAGAAACCTGTTTGCTAGTTGAAAAAAGAATGGCATGACTGTGTAGGTTTTATTCTCTGCCACAATATAAATCCTGGGTCAAACTTGACTGGAACAACTGGCTAATATTCTTTCTTAACTGGCTGGTCAGTGATCATGCAAAGGACATACATCCTTTTAATTAATAGCTTAGATGTGTGATTGCATTGGCAACTGCTCAGTCCCCCCCCCCTTCTATGAAACATGGTGCTTTGACCCTGAACTTGCCTTCCCCAGGGTCATCCACCTGATGTTAACTGGCCTTTGTGAGATGGAAAGATCTATCTTTCAACTGTTGTTAGTCTCTCACAGAAGATAAGGAAGTTGCTCTCATTACTGGTCCATTTCACTTTGCATGACTCAAATGGAATAGGGGCAGAATTAGGGTTCCGTATGTTTCCTTCATTAGGCAAGTCCATCTTGAGTGAATTCATTTCCCCTTCTCACAGATTGCTGTCATTTGCTTGTTATGCCCTTTGGGCCCAGTCTACAGCATTGCCCACAGAATAAGAGCAAACAAAGGGGAGGTTCTTTCTCCTCCTTGGGTGGAGATGATAGGGCATCTGAACTAAGAAGAGAGCACAAAAGTGAAGGACTCATTTGATGATGTTGGCCTGGATCTTCTGAATACATAACATTAAATATCTAAAATAAATGTATACAACATGAAAGATACATTTCTTTATATGTTTCATGAAACAAATTAAATATGTAAAATAAAAGTATATATAAAAATATGCAAAACGAAAGAAGCCAAAGTCATAACCAAGCAAGTGCGACTTACAAAATATTTCAGTTTGCTTGATGTCATTTCAGGCCATTATACCAAGGCTATTTGGATGTGAAGAGAGGACAAGTGGATCTGTTGGAGCAACACTGCGTATTAGCTATATTATTTATGGTCAGGATCCCAGTGATCTGAAAAGCTTTAGGTAGATAACACTGGTTTGTTTTTCATCTAGTGACCCTCTGGATACTCCTCTGATCTCTGTGAGTTATGTTTTTGAGGGTTGCAAAGAAATATGGCAGGGAAAACGTTCTAACAAAGCCCCAGTGTATATCTGGAACAATGGACGTACTTTGGATCCTGGCCAGCGTATTTCTGGATTGATCTTAATTTATTAAACTGGGTACTTTGTGACTTGTCAAATTCAAAGCTCTCTGAGAAAATTCATGTTCTTCTTTTCATTCCCAGAAGTTTTCATCATGTCTATATTTATTCAGGCACAGTGAGATGTTGCCAAAATTTGGGATAAAAGGAAATTAGAATTAACTGTCTATAAATGCATGCACACATAAATAGAAATTTTTAAAAGGCAACAGTCATTGAGCAACATTTATATTGTATGCCACCCAGAGTTGCTGTACTAGTGACATGGGTGGTATATCCCACATACCTTACTCCTCCTACTTTCCCACAACAGCAATCCTGTAAGGCGGATTGAGTTTAGAGAGAGCGTGATTGGCCAAAAATCACTCAGCTGGCTCCCATGGCTAAGGTGGGATTTGAACTCAGAGTCTCCTGCTTTGTGGTTTGGTGCCTTAACTCCTAAACCAAACTGCCTTTCTTTGCAATGATTGGGACTTCCCACTAAAATCAGCAGTAAGACACACGACCTAAGCAAAAGCTCAACTAGGCAGCAGCTTTAAGAGTCTGAAAGGTACAGAAGGAAAGAGAAGTGATATGGTATGCATGGTGATATCACAATTTTGATCATTGTGACTTCTACCAGAGGCCTTTGACAGCTTCGGTGGCCTTTTATTTGCAAATACTTCTGAGCTTCTAGCCCTGCTCAAATTCCCCCAGTAGAACCTTCTGTCCTGCATCATAGAAGTGAAATGTTTTGCTATCCACTTACTGAACTAGGTGAACTGCTTTTGCCAGAATGTGATACGATCATTTTAAACCCAGTCACAAGTTAGATGACAACGTGTAAACTGAGAGCCAGCAAGTACTCTGCTTTCTCAAATTACTCTGCCTGCCTCTGGAAAGATGGTCGGAAAGCAAATACTAGCGGCGTTACATAAGGACGTAAGAAGAGGCTTGTTGCATCAGACCATCAACCTGTTTCGTCCAACAGTCTGTGTCACACAATGGTCCATGGGATATATTTGGTATGCATTACTTTCTAGCAGCCGTGTTTCAGGAATGCTGCCTATGATTCATGGGGTAGTAAATCACTGCCAATATTAGTAGCCGTAGATAGCCTGCTCGTCCATGAACCAATCAGGCCCCCTTCTAAATCCATCCAAATTGGCTGCTATTGGGCAACTGAGGGCAAGGAACCCTGCAGTTTATGTACTGGGTAAAAATGTACTTCCCTATGTCAGTTTTGAATGTTCCTGCATTTAGCTGCAGAGAATAACTCAAGTTATTCCAAGGGCCTTGGTGGCTCAGGCTGTTAATTGCCTGCACTTAAGATCCAGCTGTCTACAACTACTGTAGGCTCGAATCCCACCAGGCTCAAGGTTGACTCAGCCTTCCATCCTCTCGGGGTAGGTAAATTGAGGACCCAAGATTGTTGGGGGCAATTAGCTGACCTTGTAAAAATGCCGCTTAGTAATAAGCAGGCATATACAATGGAATGAAGGCTATTGCTGAGCACACTGGGTTGTATCCTGTAAAATTAAGCCGCCCTGAGTCTCCGGAGAAGGGCGGCATATAAATGTAATTAAAAAAAAAAAAAGTTCTAACACTGTGTCTGAGAGAGAAATTTCAATCCATGTTATGTACTGGTAGTCCTCAGTTACAACTGGTTGCTTAATGACTGAAGTTTGATGGACCAGGTGCAGTCATATGGTGATCCACTTAAAGACCAGCATGACTTATGACCCTAATTCTGGGCTCAATTATGGTCATAAGTCGAGGACTGCCTATATACCATCATACAGTAAGTTTTTAAATTCCTTTGCTTCCCTTTACTTAACTTTACTTCATTCCAAAATAAAGAATCCCAATTGCTGGAATTTTTCCCCATGGATGGCTATCTCAGTCCACAGATTGCTTAGAGTTGCCTTTTTCAGCATGTTTGCTAGCTCCGTGATATTCTTTTTAAGAAACAGGAACCATAATAAGTACTCCAAATGTGGTTTCACCATAGAGTTGAATAAAAACATACTTTATCAACGTAGCAAGGTTGTTGGTGTTTCTTCCTCCAATTTTAAATCCATGCTTACCTTCTTCCAATCCACTTTTCCTTAATATATAGTCAGCATAATAATTATCTTACTCTTTTCCATTTTTGGATTTTTAGAAGTATAGAAATATAGGAAGAAATTTTGAAAGTCATCTAATATAAATCTTGCAGAAGTCCTCTACCACAGTCTCCATGACAAAGGCCAGTAAGCTTCTGTTTGAACCATTCCAATGAAGGAAGGTCCACTTCCCAAAGCAACAGCTCTAGAGATCCCTTTCTCCATGAGAAGAAATGGAGATTTTGATTCTTCCTTTGCATCTGTGCCCATCAAAGAAATCCCTGGAACCATTTTTTTTTAAAGTCAACTTAACATTTGACTTTGCAAGTACAGTCATATAAGAAAACTGAAAACATGTAGTTTGCATTGATGGAAAATGATGACACTGTCAAAATCTGCTTCATGAAGCCTTTTCAGGATGCTGCTGCTCAACTCAACAAACCATTTTACATTTATTTATTCTTCTTTCTAGTATATAAATGCCAGCTTCTCTTTATCAATTCTAGTTCATTATTTGATTTTGCTGTTAACAGATACTAGTAGCAAAATCATGTTTATTTTAAGGAGACAACAGTAGTCCAGATGTTCTTAATCATGCAACTGAGTTATGTTAAACAGTGTTTGTGTGTATGTAAATATAAATAAAATACTAAATGAACACATTTTTAAAAAGTTTAAAAAATCTCTCTCAAAATGTAGTTACTATTCTGTCCAGCTCAAGGAACACTGAAGTATTTGATTGCTGTAGCTTTTTTATTGAAAAGGTAAAATTTACAGAATGTAAGTATATTGAAAAACATAAAAAAACATTCTAATAAATACAAAATAAAGTAAACATTATTCAGGATATAATATAATATTGAATAAAAATACAATTAGTGTACATATCATAAATAAAACACGTTGAGAAAGGTAGGTCAAAAACTGTACTGAAACTGAGATTGGTCTCATAATGAAGCTTCAGCCACAAACACCTCACTAGAGAAATTATTTAAGTTTAATTGTATTGATTGTGTAGAACAGGGCTGTCAAACTCCCAGACTGTGGGCTGGATGCGTCATGCTCTGGTCATGCCCACCTCCACCTCCATTTTAGCGAAGGGGGAAAAAGTCCCAATGTCACGTGACGCCAATATGTCATGTGGTGCTGCCGTGACAATGTGAGTTTGACATCCCTCATGTAGAGATATATGCTGTATGGTCTGTCTCCTTATATAACTTTTAAGATTTTAATTTCCATATTTACCTTGTTTATTGTTTTTAAACTATCCTGATTTAAATTAATCAAGAAGAGTCCTGGTGGTGCAGGCTGTTAAATGCCTAGCACTTAATTCCAGCTGTCTGCAATTACTGCAGACTCGAATCCCACCAGGCTCGAGGTTGACTCAACCTTCCATCCTCTCGGGGTAGGTAAATTGAGGACCCAAGATTGTTGGGGGCAATAAGCTGACTTTGTAAAAATGCCGCTTAGTAATAATAAGCAGGCATATACAATGGAATGAAGGCTATTGCTGAGCGCATTGGGTTGTGCTCCAAAAATTGTAAGCCGCCCTGAGTCTTCGGAGAAGGGCGGCATATAAATGTAATTAAAAAAAAAAAGTTGTTCCACTGATTAATTGTTCTAACTGTCAGGAAATTTCTCTTTAGTTCTAAGTTGCTTCTCCCCTTAATTAGTTTCTACCCATTGCTTCTTGTCCTGCCCTCAGGTGTTTTGGAAATATTGGAACACTGCTATCATGTCACCCTTAGTCCTTCTTTCCATCAGACTAGACATACCCAGTTCCAGCAACTGTTCTTTATATGTTTTAGCCTCCAGTCCCCTAATCATCTTTGTTGCTCTTCTCTGCACTCTTTCTAGAGTCTCAACATCTTTTTTATGTCCGAGGCAGACCACTGTCCCGCAGATAGGTGGTTGTGAGTCTCTCCTCCTGAGATTGGGCCCTGGGGGTCAGTTGGATCTGTTGCTTGCGTACCTATCTCCCAGCTGCATGGCAACAGCCCTGCCTACTCTACTCGAAGTCCTCTTGAGGGTGGCGGTTGAGTTCCCCAGACTTATTGTACTGGGGGACTTTAACCTGCCATCTCTGGGAGGGGTATCGGGGGTGGCACAGGAGCTCATGGCCTCCATGGCGGCCATGGACCTGACTCAGGTAATACAGGGCGTGACTCATGAGGAGGGACACATGCTTGACCTTGTTTTTATCTTGGGACAGTGGGGAAATAATCTGGGGTGGGAGTTCCAACTATACAACCCCTGTCATGGATGGATCATTTTCTCCTTTGACTGGCCTTCCAATATGCCACCCCATGTCGCTGGGAGGCAGAACCAATGAGATGGTTCCGCCCCAGGTGCCTAATGGACCCGGAAGGGTTCCAGATGGTGCTTGGGACAATTCCGGCCTCCTTTGCCGACAGCTCGGTGGATGCTCTGGTGGACGCCTGGCAGATGGCTGCCGCCGGGGTGTTAGACTGAGTTGTTCCTTTGCGGCCTCTGACCCACTGCAGATCCCATTTAGCTCCCTGGTTTTCCGCGGAGCTTCGGGAAATGAAGCGGCGGAAGAGAGGCCTAGAGAGCTGTTGGAGATCCAGCAGGTCCGAATCTGACCGAGCGCAGTTAAGATCTTATTTTAGGTCTTATCTTGCTGCAATGAGAGTGGCGAAGCGTGTATACTTCTCTGCTCTCATTGCGTCCACAGATAACTGCCCAGCCGCCCTGTTTAGGGTCTCCCACTCCCTTCTGAACCAGAGGGAGGAGGAAGACCCTCTGCAGGGACGTGCCAAGGAGTTTAGTCAACATCTGACGGACAAGATTGCTCAGATCCGGACAGGCCTGGACTGGGCAGAGTCTGACGGGAGTCTGACGATTGGTCTTAGAGATATCATCTGGGAGGAGTTCGATCCTGTGACTCCAAATGAGGTGGACAGGATCATGGGAAGGCTGAGTGCTGCCACATGTTTATTGAACCCGTGTCCCTCCTGGCTGGTCTATGCTGCCCGGGAGGTCACACGAGGCTGGCTCCAGCCTCTTTGAGTGAGGGTTCCTTCCCTGCTGCCTTAAAAGAGACGGTGGTGAGGCCCCTCCTCAAGAGTCCTGCCCTGGATCCAGCTAATTTGAAGGATCATTGCGAAGGTTGTTGAGAGCATGGTGGCTCGGTAGCTCCCACTGTTCCTGGAGGAAACTGACTATCTAGACCCGTATCAATCGGGCTTCAGGCCCGGATACAGCACGGAGACAGCGTTGGTCGCGCTGGTGGATGATCTCTGAAGGGCGGGACAGAGGTTATTCCTCTGTCCTGGTCCTATTAGATCTCTCAGCAGCTTTCAATACCATTGACCATGGTATCCTACTGCGACACCTCGAGGGGTTGGGAGTAGGGGGCACCGTTTTATGGTGGTTCTCCTCCTACCTCTCGGGCCATATGCAGGTAGTGTTGGCAGGGGGGCAGAGATCGGCCCCAAGGCCCCTCCTTTGTAGGGTGCCCCAGGGGTTGGTTCTCTCGCCCCTCTTGTTCAACATCTACATGAAGCCGCTGGGTGAGATCATCCGTGGTTTTGGGGTGAGGTATCATCAATATGCTGATGATACCCAGCTTTTCATCTCCACTCCAACCAACCCGGTGACGCCCTCAACGTGATGTCCCGGTGCCTGGAGGTGGTGAGGGTCTGGATGGGGAGGAACAGGCTCCTGCTCAACCCGGCTAAGACCGAGTGGCTGTCCATACCGGCATCTCAAGTTGTCCGGGATATTCCACCTTTGGCTATGGAGGGAGAGGTGTTGCCCCCCATAGATAGGGCGCGCAACTTGGGTGTCCTCCTGGATGCATGGCTCAGTTTAGAGGAGCAGGTGGGGGCCGTGGCCAGGGGGGCATTTGCCCAGGTTTGCCTGGTGCGCCAGTTGTGACCCTTCCTGGACCGAGATGCCCTACGTACAGTCACTCATGCACTCATTGTCTCCCTTCTGGACTACTGCAATGCTCTTTACATGGGGCTGCCCTTGAGGACCACTCGGAGGCTTCAACTTGTCCAGAATGCGGTGGCGCAGGTTGTGATGGGAGGATCCTGATACTCCCATGTTACACCTCTCCTGCATAAGCTTCACTGGTTGCCAGTTGCCCTCTAGGTGAGATTCAAGGTGCTGGTGTTGACCTATAAAGCCCTTCATGGCATTGGCCAGGATATATGCGGGAGACCCTGCTGCTGATAACAGCTTCCTGTCGTCCCATGCGCTCCCATCCACAGGGCCTTCTCTGGGTGCCGTTGACTCATCAATGTTGGCTGGCATTTCCCAGGAGTAGGGCCTTCTCGGTGGGAGCACCCACCCTATGGAACCAGCTTCCCCTGGAGCTCCGGGTGGCCCCTGACCTCCGCTCCTTCTGCTGTGACCTAAAAACCTGGCTGTTCCAACTGGCCTACCCAGACTGATGAGAGGGGGAGGGTTTTTAGCATAGTTTTAATTGGTATATTTATGAGAACCTTGGTTTAATAATTTTTTAATATTTGTATATTTGTATTTGTATTATTTTATTTTGTAAGCTGCCCTGAGTCCTTCAGGAGATAGGGCGGCATATAAGTCTCATAAATAAATAAATAAATAAATAAATAAATAAATAAATAAAGGAATAGCAATAGCACTTAGACTTATATACCGCTTTATAGTGCTTGACAGAGCTCTCTAAGCGGTTTACAGAGTGTTATGTATGTAGGTTTGAATGTCATTGGTTTAGTTTGAATTATTCTTGTAAAGTGTCAAATAGGATTGGTTTAAAAAGTGCGGGAAAACCCTGCACTCTGATTGGCTGGCAACTGCGGCTGCTGGCTATAAGTAGCAGCCGTAGCCCAGCCAAGTTGGGTCCATTCGAGCTGTAGTCACTAATAAACTCTTCACTGAAGCTCTTCGCGTCTGACTCTTCATGCAAACTTAACACTGGCAACGAAGGTGGGATTCCCCTGAAGAGAAGACGACGTGGAAGACAAGCAGAAGAGCGAGATGGCTGTGCTGAACACCCCCCAGCCCCGTTCAATCCGGCGGCAGAAGACTGGGAATCATATGCGGATCACTTCCAAATGTATTTGGAAGGAAACGACCTCGCCGACATCTCCGAGAAGCGGAAGAGGGCGGTATTTCTCATGCACTGTGGTCCGGCAGTCTTCAAGATGGCAAAGGCATTGCCAGAAGCTGCAGACGTGAAGGTAATGGAATGGCCTGATTTAGAAAAGCTTTTAAGAGCCCATTACGCCCCACAAGTATCGTGCCTAATTAAGAGACACAAGTTTTACCATCGGGATCAAGGGGAAAGTGAAAACGTTAACAACTTCGTGGCAAGCTTAAGAGACATTGGGGGTGCATGCGAGTTTAACAGCTTGGAGGAGGCCATGAGCGATCGGTTTGTTCTAGGCCTCAAAGACAAGGTGCTTCAGAGCAAATTATTATTAAAACCTAAGATCACGTTAAAGGAGGCCATAGAGGAAGCTGTTTCAGCGGAAGCAACCAAGTCCTCAGCAGCAGCCATGAAGAAAATTAACAAGGCCTCAAGCCATTCTGATGTAGAAAAGTCCACAACAACCCATTGCGAGCAAATAGATTCTGATTCAGACTGTAGTGAGGTGGAGGAAGGAATTTATAGACTCAGAATGGAGAAGAAAAGGAAAGACCTTGGAAAAAAGAGGCAAGAATTTTATTGCAGAGGCTGTGGGGGGCCACCCCGACTGAATGCAAGTTTTTAGACACCATCTGCCTACTTGTAGAAAGAGGTCACCTAGCAAGAGTCTGCAAATCATCCAGAACTCCACCTAGTAGGAAGAAATTTCCTGAGAAAGAATTCAAGCCCAACAACTTCAGTGAGAAAATGGGGCAACTCAGAAGCAAATGGGAAGAATGAAACTCATCAAACAGTCACCATTGGTCATTCTTCACCCTTGAGAAGCAGAAAAGTACATGTGAAGGTACTCATTGAAGGAAGGCCTTGCCAAATGGAAGTGGACTCAGGCTCCTATTTATCTATGGTGTCATGGGACACTATTCACAGGCTACTTCCCAACATTCAGAAGAAACATTTCCAGAAGCAAGCACTGACTCTTAAAGACTACCAAGGGAACAAGATTCCAGTAGTTGGAACAAGAGAATTCAACGTGAAGTTTAAAGGCCACACCAAACGCTTGCCCCTGACCATCGTGGACAAGGATCACCCAAGCTTGCTGGGACTTGAGTGGTTCAAGCCACTAGGCATTGAGGTGACTGGCATCAATCATGTGAGCAACTCTGAATGGGAGGAGGCCTTGAAGTCTGAGTTTCCAGAGTCTTCAGCGAAGGATTGGGCAAGTATATGGGGACCCCTATCACTTTCAACCTAGACCCCAAGGTGCCCCCAATTTGTTTAAAGCCCAGAAGGGTCCCATTTGCTTTAAAGGAAAAATTGATGCACAATTAGACAAATTAATAGCTCAAGGGGTTTTAGAGCCCACTGACCACTCCAGATGGGAGACACCCATAGTCACACCAGTCACGACTGATGGGTCAGTAAGAATCTGTGGAGACTATAAGGGGACACTGAACCATGTGCTGCAGCAGAGCGCATATCCAGTTCCAGTGGTGCATCATCTGTTACATTCACTTGGCAGGGTACAGTCTTTGCCAAATTGGATCTGGCCCAGGCATATCAACAACTAACAGTTGATGATGCCACTGCAGAGGCCCAAACCATTGTGACTCATAGAGGTGCTTTCAAATGTAAAGGTTACAATTTGGAGTAAGCGTGGCACCAGGCATCTTTCAAAGCCTTATGGAAAGAATGCTCCAAGGACTGCCAGGGGTAGTGCCTTACTTTGATGATGTGTTAATCTCTGCTGAAAATGACACTCAGTTACAAGAAAGACTCAGAGAAGTCCTTACCAGATTCAGGAAAGCGGGGTTAAGAGTCAAGGAAGAAAAATGCACTCTTAAAACTGACAAGGTTGGGTTCCTGGGCTTCATGATTGACAAGCATGGCATCCACCCTACAGATGCCAAGGTTCAAGCAATCAAAGAAGCCCCTAGACATAAATGCAAAACAGATTTGCAAGCTTTCCTTGGACTCATTAACTTTTATCACATGTTCCTACCTCAGAAGGCAACCATTGCTGAACCATTGCACAGATTACTTGATAAAACGTCTGTTTGGGTCTGGGGCAGGAAGGAACAATCAGCATTTAACAGTATTAAAAGACTAATCACGTCTGATGCTGTACTGATACAGTTCTCTGAGAATTTGCCTGTTGTACTGACTTGTGATGCATCCCCTTTTGGAGTGGGGGGGGGAGGTTTGAGCCACAGGCTTCCCGGTGGGAGAGAAGCCCCTATTGCATTTTACTCTCGCACTTTGACCAAAGCAGAGAGGAATTACAGCCAATTGGACAAGGAGGCATTGGCAATTGTTGCAGCTGTTAAGAAATTTCATGAATATCTGTATGGGAGAACATTTACCATTGTTACAGATCACAAACCTTTGTTAGGCATTGTGGCAGGAGACAAAGCTACACCTACTATCCTGTCACCAAGAATGCTGAGGTGGACTGAATTCTTGCTGCTTATTCATACAAACTTATCCACAAGCCTGGCAAGGACATTGGACATGCTGATGCACTGAGTCGTTGCCCACTTCCTTGCCACAAGGAGGACTTTGAACCTGAAACACACACCTTTTTCCTAGAAACTGTTGCCAAGCTTCCAGTGCCCGCTGCTGAAATTGCCAGAGAGACTGCCAAAGACACTGTGTTGGCTCCGTTATAGGCTGGATTAAGAAAGGTTGGCCTCTTCAAGATCTACCTCACCTGGCCCAACCTTTTAAGTCCAGGCAAACTGAATTATCTGTATTAAGAGGATGTATTTTGTGGGGTAACAGGGTGGTTATTCCTGCAAAACTGCAAAGGGAGGTTTTGGAAATGTTACATGAGGGTCATCCTGGTATTGTAAGAATGAAGGGATTGGCCAGGAGCTTTGTATGGTGGCCAGGTATTGACACAATGGTTGAAAACTGGGTTGCATCTTGTCCCAACTGTCAGGTAGTCAGGCCTGCACCACCTCTCGCCCCCACACAGGAATGGGAATGTCCTAGGGGCCCATGGTCCAGGATTCACATTGATTTTGCTGGCCCTACCAGAGGGCACACCTTTCTTATTATAGTAGATGCATATTCCAAATGGCTAGAGGTAATCCCCATGGCATCTACCACAACTGATGCTGTGGCATCTACCACAACTGATGCTGTCATCAAACAGCTCAAAAAACTTTTTGTAACCCACGGGTTACCTGATGTTCTTGTCTCTGACAATGGCCCTCAATTTACATCCAACCTTTTTGAATCCTATTTAGCACAACAGGGTATCAGACATGCCCTTACTGCCCCTGGGCACCCTTCGTCTAACGGCCAGGCTGAACACATGGTATGTTTTACCAAGGAGAAGCTTCAGCAACTGGGTCCTGGGGACATCACTGAGAAAGTTGAAAAACTTCTTAGTGTTCAGCACATCACTCCTAATCCATCTAATAACTTATCCCCAGCAGAGTTGTTGAAGGGTAGGAAACTTAGGTCTTCCCTTGACCGCCTTCATCCCACTTACACACCCAACGCACCACTAGATTCCACTTCCAAAGTTCGCACATTCAGTGTGGGTGATTCTGTTTATGCCAAGAACCTTATAGGTGAACCTTTGTGGATTCCTGCTGAGATAACTCAGATCACATGCCCTCGTTCTTACAGGGTGCAAACAGAGGATGGACTCCTCTGGAGCAGGCACATTGATCAACTTAGATCCAGGTTCTCTCAGGAACATCACACCTGTTCCTCTCTAGTTCCCTCACCTGATGTCAATTCTAGGGGGGAAGGGGAGGAACAGGAGGAAAATCAGCAAGCAAGAATCAACCCCATGTGTATCGAGCCATTACGACAGGAACCATTCCAAAACCTGTCACAGTGCCAAAATCCATCCTTAGAAGTGGAAGATTGTACATCACTACCTGACTTGGGTGCTGACATTGGGCTGGAGATGGGTTGGGAGGAGAGACCAGATTCTAACAGTCAAACAGGGTCTTCTTTCACAGGAAGTCCCAGTGGGGAAATGTCAGCAGACACATTTCCTCTCTCACTGGGTGAGAATGTTAAAACTTCTGAACCACGAAGGTCTCAACGTACACGCAAGAGCCCCACCTATTTAAAAGAATACATTAGATAGGTTGGGGTTTGGTATGGACTGAACCTAGTGGGGAGGGGTGTTATGTATGTAGGTTTGAATGTCATTGGTTTAGTTTGAATTGTTCTTGTAAAATGTCAGATAGGATTGGTTTAAATAGTGCGGGAAAACCCTGCACTCTGATTGGCTGGCAACTACGGCTGCTGGCTATAAGAAGCAGCCGTAGCCCAGCCATGTCGGGTCCATTCGAGCTGTAGTCACTTAATAAACTCTTCACTGAAGCTCTTCGCGTCTGACTCTTCATGCAAACTTAACACTGATTATGACCCTTTCTGAGGAATGGATCTTAAGAAAAATCCATTTGATTTAATGCTCAAGCTTCCAGTTAGGAATTATTCCATAGCCAGTGCTCCCAGAAAATTGTCATACTGAGAATTCAGCGGCTATAATTGCTTTGCCTGAAAACTGGCTAAGCTAAGGAAATGCAGAGTTTGACAGTACTATAAAATGTCGTCTTTCTCTTTCAGAAACAAATTATATTGCCAGCCATATGAATAATCAGAATATGCTTGAAATCAACATGGTAAAAACTCAAGGCACTCAGGATTCTTCAAGAAAGTGGGAGCTTGATAATTGCTTGGCATAATTTGTGTCCTATTTTCCTCAGCAAAAAAACAGCAGCATATTTTTTTAAAAAAACAAACCAACTGGACTTTAACTGGTTCCATGTCTGAAAACTTGGCCTCAAACTACATAGAGGCCTAGTAATATTAAAGGACAATTGCAAGGCTGCACTGTTCTAATTGCCTTGGAAATAAACTAGCCATTCCATTTTGAAATGGAATTTTGTCATATTGGCAATGTGTGGACATTCCATTCCATTTATGAAAGTCAATGATGATTCATGTATTTAACTATTGCACAAATTTGGTTTTTGTGAAAAATGTTGATTTAGTTACACACTGGCATTGTTAAATTTAGCAATGTAATCTGTCACTATTCCAATTAAACAGGAGATGAGTAGCAAATGCAGTCAGGTCCTTAAATGCCTTAACAAATATGAAGGACTCAAGGGCAATTCAGTTTAAATTTGCCATGTGTCCAAGCCCTAATATCTATATAGAATATATAGAATATAAACAAAGAAGCAAAGGCCTATAGTTTCCTACAAAGATGTGATTGTTCCTTACGTATCTTAATTTAATGCCAACAGGTTTGTCTCCCACATGTCCTAAATTATGTATAGGCAAATGAGAAGGCAGAAGTACAGAGTTCTGCATAATTCTTGCTATTATTTCCCACAGGCAACTTTGAGAGAGCAAACAACGCTTTCATCTGCCTACTTTACTTCATCCATTCCCTTGCTCCAGCACTGGGATTTGGCAGCACCATGATTAGCCCTTTCCTTGACAACTTTCTCAACTGAAACCAAGGATAGATTATTCTGACCTTGACAGACTCTTCCCCAAGCTGCCTACACTTTTTGCCAAGAACTTGCTCAACTGTCTTTTGACATTCTCGAGGAATCCCCCTCTTGTCTGTTCTGCTTAATGTCTAAAGGGGAAGAAATGCAAACACTCCCCTTAGTGCCATCTTATGTAATTGTACGGTCAATGATAGATCTGTTAAACATACAATAATAGAAGATGTACAGAAATTTACAAATGTGCTCCTTCCTTTGAAACCTTGGGTAGCTTGCCAACCAATATAAGGTTTAAGAAGAATTGAGTATTTTACTGAAAAGTGATGTGAACTTTGTAGATTCCCCCCCCCCACATCTAGTTATACAGCTCACCAGACACACACACACTGCAAATATCTAAGCTTGTATGAAAAGCCCAAACCCCATCAGCTTCTGATCTGTCTGAAGTTCTAGCTCAGTTTAGATATTTTTAATGGTTGCAAGATGTCTGCACAGCCATTCAGTGGCATTAAGAAAAGCAAATCACAAGTGTAGAGAGAGACAAAGAGCAAGTTGCCCATTGCTGCACTGGGGCCTCTTATCCGAATTCAGCATCGTCAATCAGGATTGGTTACTTTGGAAAATTGGAACTGGAGATCCTGGATTGTGTTATTCAACAATATCTGCTGTAGAATAATGTAAAGTTTTCCAGTTTCCATATGCTATTTCATGTGTATAAGAAGCTATGTTACAGACAAATGTTTGTGAATATTCAAATTATCAGATTCCAGATCAGGTGCAATTCTTATTAAAGCAGAATAGGAGGCAAGAGTTTCCCACTGTTCAAAATATAACAAAAATAATACATGGATTTCTCATCATTTCAGCATCTGTTTCTGATTTTAGTTTTACTACCTAGATATACAAATGTAGCTGCATTGTAAGACTAATCCAAAATAGTTTCTGCCTAAGCATATTTGTGTGTTAAAAAGAGATCAGAGAACTGGATCTGTGTGTCTGGGAAATATGTCATTTCAGAGAGATCATTCATTTGGAACTCTGACAAAGTGCATAATAATATCTCAAAGAAAGAAACTACATTAAGATTATTTTTAAACAGTTGATCAAAGAACTTTAGTTTGTAACATATGGTGTGTAAAAAATTGTTTGTAAATATGGTCTAGTTGAAATTTTAAACGGAAGAGAAAATGAAATGTGGAAAACAAATTATCTATTTTCCACTCATTTTGAATTTAAAACCTTTCATTATAAATCAACAAATAATATAAAGAGAATATAGGTTTTCTGATCTTCCCATTTCACAACTGAATGATGATATTTTTTGTTTATTAGAGCATTATTCCAGTATCCTTACCTGCAAGGTGGTGATCTTTGCACTTTTAATGTTTAAAGTAATATCGTAATCCATCAAGAGATCTTTCATTATTAGGTAATCATTATGGTGATAATGATTTAATTGAGTATGAGCCAAACTGTTAAATTTTAACAACTGTAGAAATTTTCTGTATGACAATTGTCCTTGACCTGGTCTTTCATGCCTTCCAATGGTCATTTATGAAATGAAACCATCAAAATGTTAAAAAGTTATGATATTTCTGTAGTTACTTACCAAGCACATCTAAATTATACTAAAATAACCAAAATATCTTTACAATCCCCAAGGCATGTCACAACGGGGTTGAGCACCCCTAATGTTTGGAAATTGAAAGTTGAAAAATTTGACACAACCTAATTACTGTAAATGAGGCCATCTAGCTTGCTGTTCATTCATCCTTCCCTCTGCAAAGTTTTTTTTTAAAGCCACAAAACACTCCACAAAATGGGAAGCTTGGCACATAGACCTGCACACTGCCACAGCTGAAGTTGGGCGTTCAGGCTGGAGCCAACCCACCTCTGCTACCCTCTGCCAGCCTGCTCACTTGCCCACCTGCCCAGCTCTCCAGCCAGCACCAGCCGGAGTTGTCCCTGCAACAAATTTCCGGTATTGAGATGTCCTGCAAAAAGATGGCGGCAGCAAGTTGGCAGAGGGGACTTTGCAGTGGCAAGAAGGTCACCCCCTGCTGGTTGTACTGAGCTAGTGGCATGGAGTCATCCCGTTCCAGAGAGAGGATTTGAACCCATAACTACATTTTTCAATTAAACATTATTGGTTGGCTTCTGATGAGGTGAACTAATGTACAACTTCATTAAAGAAGAAGCAATTGTTGTTTTCTTTGACACTGGCGTGCAGAAAACTACTTGTTGCAGAGAGAAAGAAGTCCAAAGCAAACCAACTCTACATCCACCTTTTTTTGATCTTTTTGCTAGGTCATGTTTTTGAATATCACCTGCGATTACTTTGTTTGGAGGCTATGGAGGAAATGTGGAAATATAGCTGAAGCTGCTAATTCAGTAAGAAATGCCTTGAACTGTAGTTACCTTTTGGCACAGTGACCGTGATTTTGCAATCATAATTGTTCTCTGATAGTGCCTGCTAATTTCTTTTTTCAGTGGACAAAGCTAACAAATCTGGATGGCTCTATCCATGATTTATTTACCATATCATTTGAATTAGGGTTTTTTCTGTCCATGGAGAGGAAGGACTGATTTTCTGTGTGTGAAGAGAGACATTTAGGGAGTGATGGCTCTTGCGTCTTACCACATAAAGAAATAGTGGGTGAAGTTGCGGGAGAGACACATGAAGGGATCAGTGGCATTTCTATCCCTGAAGCCCCATCATGATATGAGGGAGCAATTGAATCAGATTTGGTTCCCTATTTGCATTCTCTGATTAGTTATAGCAGAGTACAGGTTGGAGAAATAGAGACAAAGATGATAATGAAAAATTAAACCATCACTCACATTGTCTATGAAATATTTCTCAGATTTGGAAAGATGGCCCATGAGCCAGCATGTAACTCCTTCAATTACAGCCATGTTTGTATCCTGATAGGCCTCCTTTATTTTTGTAAAATGTGGGTGAAGATGATGTTTTACAGAGTTGTGATAAGTGGGACTTTTCACAGCTGCAGCCAATCATCAAAGAAGAGGCTCCGCTTCCAACAATGAGGCAGCTTATGCCATATGTAATTTCATTTAAACTGCCTTCAAGAATTCTGCCTGGCCAGCTCCAGAGAAATGGCAGAAATCCTACTACATGTGAGGAGAACCAGCTTTATTAGAGACTCTTTAGCTTTTCACTCCAGGCTGAAGTTTTTCCTCCTTTGCCTGTGGAGTCAAGGGGCCTGCAAACAACAGATACCCTCTCTCAGCAGGTTGCAGACTAAACCAAGATTTGTTGTCCTAAGCATGGAAGCCAAGGTGCTCTAGTATCAGTCAGAATACAAAGCACAACTCTGTTCTACTGTTCTGAGGTTGCTGCTTTACCACATTTTCTCCCCAGCGAGACACTGTGGCTCTAAAAACACAAAATAAGCTATATAGGTCTTTGAAATGCCTTTTCTGGTACAGAAATAGTTTTTTGGCTTTATTTTATTTTTAATGTTAGAGAAGGCATAAAAGCTGTGCGATCAATAATTTTCTGTAACCAGCCACCACTAGGAAATCTCGGAGTTTGCTAAAATGAACTGTTATGTATGCAGGTTTGAATGTCATTGGTTAAGTTTGAACTGTTCTTGTAAAATGTCAGAAATGATTGGTTTAAAAAGTGCGGGAAAACCCTGCACTCTGATTGGCTGGCAACTGCGGCTGCTGGCTATAAGTAGCAGCCACAGACCAGCCAAATCGGGCCTGTTATGAGCTGTAGTCACTAATAAACTCTTCACTGAAGCACTTCGTGTCTGACTCTTCATGCAAATCTAACACGAACCATTCATTGTCTCTGTGGGAAACTGCGTGGATTTTCTCCCTGGAATAGCCAGGAAGGTAGAATCTTGACCAGTTGGAATAGAATAGAATAACAGAGTTGGAAGGGACCTTGGAGGTCTTCTAATCCAACCCCCTGCCTAGGCAGGAAACCCTACACCACTTCAGACAAATGGTTATCTAACATCTTTTTAAAAACTTCCAGTGTTGGAGCATTCACAACTTCTGGAAGTAAGTTGTTCCAGTGGTTAATTATTCTGTCAGGAAATTTCTACTTAGTTCTAGGTTGCTTCTCCCCTTGATTAGTCTCACTCATTGCTTCTTGTCCTGCCCTCAGGTACTTTGGAGAACAATTAAAATTGACAAGAGACCAGTTGGTTCTTTTATTCATTTCTGGACCATCTTTCATTATAACAATTTCCAGCTAGCCTGTTTCCATGGTTCCTTAAAATGTATTCACATTCTAAAGCATACAATTAAAACTATTTAAACTTTCACATTAATGTGTTTCTATATTGCTTTGGACTAGTAATGGTGCAATTTAACATACAAAGTGTCAGGCGAAAGCAACCAAAACCAGTTGCAAAGAGATGGGAAGGATGGGAAGGGAAAGGAGGAAAGAAGGAAAGCCCGGGCTCCTGCATGGTCCGATCACATAGTTTTGTCACGAAGCACAGGTATCCAGCTAGTCACCTATGTTACAAGAATCTCACCAGGCTGACTGCATTCACTTGGAAATGGTAAAATAAGGCCTTAAGGCTTTTGGGAGAGGTCAGGCCTGTGCTGTTTTTGCAGCACAGATATTCTAACTTCATCGCCCTCTTAACACCTTCCTCTAGTCTAGCTGGAGATTCCACCACACAAGGGCATTTACTGGAAGGGGCCAAAACCTGCAAGATGATAGGATCTGCATTACAATCAAAGACCTACCCATTTTCTATGGGTATGTATTGTAATGCTACTGCCACTATATTGTAGATTTTTCCTACCTTCCTTAGGCACACATGGCTATACATTAGGGCATGTCAAATTTTTCAGTTTTCAATTTCCAAATGTTAGCAGTGCTCAAAAGTTGGGAATATGCCTTGGGGACTGTAAAGATATTTTGGTTACTTTAGTATAATTTAGATGTGCTTGATAAGTAACTCAGAAATATAACTTTTAAACATTTTGTTTGTTTCATGATGGAGTTGATCGTTATTTTCTTTTTTCAAGGTTTAATTAGCAGCCCTGTTTTGATTAACCCACTGACTCCTTTTCTTATGTCACTGTGCATTTTTCCCCTTCTAACTTTTTTATCATGGCTTTGTCAGAAATGACTGAACCACAAAAGGGAGATGGTTCAGCTTGCCACTTCTGTTCTCACAATCTGGTGTAGTAGAAAATGTAATGTATGCAGAGTTAATTTAATTGGCTGTTAGAAATGGCGGGAATTCAAAGTACTGTCATTGGCTACAAGCCACGGCAGCAAGCTATAAAAGCTGCCACGGCTAATCCATCTTGTTTTGTGTTGGAGCTGTAGCCTTGTTATTAAAGAGCGTTGAAGCACTTCTTGTCCTGTCTCCTTTCGAACATAACAGAAAATATCTGATTAAGTCCTGGAATTATCAAAATAGACAGAGGAGAGGATGGGACTAAATAGTTCTCCCTGAATTCATTAGGTCTTCAGATTAGACATATGTGGGAATGAATTGTAAGAATTACAGTTATTGTTTCTCTAACAATAGCAGTTGTGTTTCTAGTTATTCTGGGCACATACAAAAAATTTTTAAAAAATCTTTAACTAGACATTCTGATTCTTTTAGGTCAATGTTCTTGACTTTATTTTTTGGTGCCTTTCAGTCAGTCTTGTCCCTTGGCAAGTACTTCGAAAAGTCCATTCTGTTTTCTTGGCAAGATTTTTGGAAGTGGTTCACCATTGCTCATGGACTAAAATAGAGTGACTGGTCCAAGTCACTCAGCTACTTTCATGCCTAAGGCACAGAGTAGAAGATATTGCCTCCCAGTTTCTAGTTTTGTATGTTAACCACTGACTGAACCAAACTGGCTCAGATTAAAATTATTCAATTTTACCTTCCCTCTTTATCCAGAAAGGTCTGAATATGCTCTCAAATAGATTGAAGAAGTGGCCTTTCATATGTGTGAAATATCTCTTCTGGGAACAAAGTAAAAAAAAGGAAAGAAAAAGAAAATTTAGTCATATTGTTGTCTGGATTTTGTTTTTATCTTTTCATAAACAACCAAGAGTCTTACTGAGCTGGGTAGCATAAATATTTGTAAATAAAAATTAACAAGCCAAGAAGCAAACATTATATATTAAAATAAGATAAATTTTAATATGTCTGCCAGATCTGGACAATCATCAGGAATTTTCCATATTTCTTTGTTACCATGGTATAATAATTTTTTTTTCCAGTCCAGATCTGCAACACTGTTCCCTAACAAGACCTGGGGTTGGGCAACAAACTTTCTGAAGTTAAAAGCACTTGGCCTTGATTTGTGTCTTAGATTATAAAAGTCATTTTTACCTTTCCAGAAGAAGCTATGGTACATATGTAATAGATAAAACAGAAAGTATTTTAAGAGAAAGGGGGAAATGCAGACCATCTATCAAACAGATTGATTCTTTATTATGATGATAATGCCACATCATCCTTACTTACAAAAAAGATTTTTTTGTGATTAGTTATGACTTTGAAATTTAGATGCAAAAGTTAAAATGTAGCTATTTAGTCTTGTCTTTAAGGTACAGTGAAAGAAAATATAATAATTATAACCAAACAATTTAAAGATGAACCTGGTGTATGAAACATCATATTAATATCTTCTGCACATGACCCCATGTATTAAAAAGGGCAGTATTAAAATACTGGATTTTTAAGAAATATATTAGTTTGATTTTGTCTTGGGGAATGATATTCCTGTGGTAACAGTTCAATTAAGAGGATTAAGAGGGACAGAACAAACTCATGAGACATCTGAAAATGCAAAACAGCCATAACATTAGTAAATAATATTTGAAGTCTTCTGTTCTGATAGCAATAACAATAGCAATAGCACTTAGACTTATATACTGCTTTGCAGTGTTTTGCAGCCCTCTCTAAGCAGTTACAGAGTCAGCTTATTGCCCTCAACATTCTGGGTCCTCATTTTACCCACCTCGGAAGGATGGAAGGCTGAGTCAACCTTGAGCCTGGTGGGATCTGAACTGCCAAATTGCAGGCAAGCTGGCAGTCAGCAGAAATAGCCTACAGTACTGCACTCTAACCACTGCACCACTGGGGCTCATCAATTTGAGGCAGTCTACTCAGTTTGTGTTTTGCAATTATATTGCCCTTTTTCCTCTGAGATAAATGGGGGTGTCAACCCTGAAGCTGACTTGGCCGAAGCCATCTTGAAGCTTCAGTGTTGCCACAATGGAGAGAGGGATAGGGAGGGGGGATTAGAGATAGCTGGGGGTGTGTAATCAAAATAAAATACTTTCTCCTGGGAGCCAAGGACATTCTCACACCTGGCTGGGGGAAGGAAGAGTGATGCCACCAGACCAGTGGATGCTGCATTGATTGGGCCATGTGACTGATTGTTTGGGGTTGAGAGAAAAACTTTTACTTTTAATTAGGTGAAAACCAAGGAGCCCTTCAGAGTTGGTTTTCACCAGATATGTGCCAATTTGATATTTCCAATAAAGCTGTTCTTTGAGGAAATTACGTGCCTATGAGTTTTGCTTGCAATGGATCTATTACTTGGAATCCTGACTGAGGCTGTCTCGTTTACCCTAGGTGTGGCCTCCCTGGTGAATCTTTATTTTCCTGGGGAATGATGAAAGAGCAGCATAAAAATTGGGGAGAGATTGTGCCTAAGTCTCCACATCTATTAAGAGAAGGATTTTCCACTTTGGCATAAATGAATCCCTTCATCCCTCTCTCAAACTATCAATCTTCTCTATCCAAAATGTGAACTTTATTGTCCTCAAAGGAGTGTGCTTTTTCTTTTAAATGAAGGTATACTGCTGTGTCTGGTCCTGTAGTATTGTTCTTCTGGGCTGGGCTATCCTCTTGTTAAAGGCTGCTTGGTTTCTCCAATGCAGATCTCTGAACACTCCTCACTACACTGGAGTGCATACACTACATTATTTTTCTTATGTTTGGTGTCCAATCTTTAGGCTAGAGAAATCTCTGTCTTAGTGTGTTGATGGGTTTGAAGAATACAGGTATGTGGTGTTTTCCAAATATCTGTTTTAGCTTTTTCCAATGAACTGGTCATGGAAGGAATGACTAGGTATTTCCGTTCTTCTCTGCTTACTCACCTAATGAGCCTATTCAGAGTAGATGAGAAATCTCCCTGGGCTACATATACAGGATGCCCCTGACCAACTTGCTACTTGGATAAGCAGCAAAACGTTTTGAGCCAATGAGAAAAGAAATCCAGTTACCATGAATCAACTTCCAGGCAACTGGATGGCCATGAATTTTTTTTCAACCTAGAGAATTACTGTGCTGCAGCATTATTTTTATCCCCTTTTTCCCATTACAAAATCTAGGCAAAAATCCAGCTTGGGAGATCAATGGAACATATGACGCAGCAGATATGTGTTTTTCAGTTGCTTTGATAAGATACCCACTGTTGTTTTAATGTTTATTGAAGGGATGATTGCAACATTTCCAAAACCAAAATCAAAAGGTCATTTTGCAGTTGCCAGTGAAATTGCTTTGCAGAACGGTAATTTTCTAACTTTATTAAAAACTAAATACCCTGATTTATTTGAGTTGGGGTCTGTGAAACATTTGCTTCCATAACAGATCAGCCAGAGCTCTGGTCCAAAAACTGGAGGAAACGAAGGAATAGTGTGAGGTTCCAAAATACCAAATTATAGTTCATTGCTGTTATAAATGAAAATAGGTAATAGACATTGTGACTGAATTTTGCCTTGGAATAATAAGGAATCTGACTTAATGTGACTGAGCAGTGCAGATTCACAGGGTGACTAGAATCCATACAAGATGAAAACTGTCTAGATAGATCCAGTTTGATTAATGACCAACACAGAACTCTTCAAAGCAGATTTTTCAACATTTTGCAAAGCTCCGATAGCTTTGCGTTATGGATTTATGATATCCTAAACTATTTTCACTTATAACAGCAATTGACTATAACTTGGTATTTCTGTCTATTCCCCTATTCAGCACAGTTTCAAATAACTCTGGTGCCCAAGATATATTGGATTGTTAGAGCATGATTAACACCTCTGAGTACAATTTTCCCAATGTGGAGTTTAAACGTTAAAATATCTTCCATAAAGAATTGAGGTATTGTTTTGCCACATTGTTTTTTGAGCACATTCATATGTTTCTGGGTTAGTATCCAGCTGTGGGCCCATATGTACATCATACAATTGATATAAATCTTCAGGATAGGTGCAAAATGACATGAGCCTGCAATTTTGGATCTTTTCCTCAAGGAAGCAGTTCTCAGCATTCTTTTTATTATATAAAGGAATGTTGTGAAATAAAAGTCCATAGTTCTAAGTTAAAACACACACACACACACACACACACACACAAATATTACAGATTTTCTGTCCTAGATGCTAATTGCTTTATATGCCCTCTCCAGTATAGCACATCTGGCCTGTAAGATTTTTTTTAATGCTATTGAGTTTATAACTTCCTTATATCAATGTGGAATTAATCAATATTAGAAAACAGAATTGGTACAAAATGTCTCTAATGATTACAAAGAGAGTAAATACTTTCCCTTAGAACATTTCAGGAATCTGGACTTTCTCCATAATCAAGAAATCACTTACTGTCAAAGTGTGCAGTGAAGCATTCAGTACTAAAAGTTCCCGCTTTACAACAATAAAACTGCAGTGTGCTCAGTGCATATTTTTTGCTGATACTTTTTTTTTGCCCTGCAGTTCCATCAATGACCCTTAAAATACTGACAAAGTGATCTGCCCTAAGCTAGGTGATCATCTCTGTTTATATATAATCTATGCTTACAATAACTGAGCATGGCTGAAGTACTTTGAAAATCTTTGAAAAATCTTTCAGGACCAGCTTCTTGCCAAACCTATGGTCACTAGCCACGGTCATCCCCATTTTCAAAAAGGGAGACCCCAGCTTAGTTGAAAATTACAGACCAATCTCCTTATGCTGCCTCACCTGTAAAGTCATGGAATCAATTATTAACCAATCCATTATCCTCCACTTAGAGACAAACAACCTACTCTCTAATAAACAATTTGGTTTCAGAAAAAAACTATCCTGTAATCTGCAACTCTTACCTGCAAAAACATATGGACTACACAACTCGATCAGGGCAAAACAATAGACGCAAGCTACATAGACTTCTGTAAAGCCTTTGATTCAGTGGTACATGACAAACTACCATTAAAACTAAAATCTTATGGTATCTCTGGACACCTGCATAACTGGATAGAAGCATTCCTGTCAAACAGACAACAAATGGTCAAAATTGGAAACGTCCTATCAAATTTTGTACCTGTCAACAGTGCTGTCCCTCAAGGCAGTGTTCTAGGTCCAACTCTCTTCATACTCTACATAAATGACCTCTGTGATCATATTAAGAGCAATTGCATTCTCTTCGCTGATAATGTAAAGCTATTCAACACCACAGATAATTCTGCCACCCTTCAAAAAGACGTTGACTATATCAGAATGGTCAAACAAATGGCAACTTCAAATCACAACAAATAAATGCTCTGTCTTATATATTGGCAAAAAAAATCAGAAAATAAAATACAAGCTGAATAGTCAAGACCTTGTTGATGATCCAAACTCTGTCAAGGACCTTGGAGTACTCATCTCAAATGATCTAAGTGCTAGAGCCCACTGTAACTACATAGCCAAAAAGGCATTAAGAGTTGTTAACCTAATCTTACATAACTTTTTCTCTGGTAATATCACACTACTAACTAGAGCATACAAAACATTTGCTAGGCCAATACTTGAATACAGCTCACCAGTCTGGAACCCACATTATGTATCTGATATTAACACAGTAGAGAAAGTCCAGAAATATTTCACAAGAAGAGTTCTCTACTCCTCTACTCATTGTAGAATACCTTATGCCACCAGACTTGAGGTTCTAGACCTTGAAAACCTAGAACTATGCCGTCTTCGGTCCAATCTAAGTATAGTATATAAAATCATACATTGCAATGTCCTACCTGTCAATGAATACTTCAGCTTCAATACAAGAGCACACAATAGATACAAACTCATGGTTAACTGCACCAAACTTGATTGCAGGAAATACGACTTCAGCAACAGAGTGGTCAATGTCTGGAATACTCTGCCTGGCTCTGTGGTTTCTTCCTCAAACCCCAAAAACTTTAACCTTAGACTGTCTACTATTCACCCCTTTCCTAAGAGGTCTGTAGGGGGCATGCATAAGTGCACTAAAGTGCCTACCATCCCTGTCCTAGTGTTTCTTTTATTTTCTTATATGTGTCCATGTATTTATAACTATGTTTATACTTATACCTATTATCTTGTAAACAATTGACTAATCAAATAAATAAAAATAAATACTTTATCCCTGGGCTACCTAGCTCTGTTCCTGACTGGGTGAGCATAACTTTCAAGAATGCTGAGTTATCCATACACGGTTCTTACATTGTTGCTTTAACATTATTTAAATCATACCTGTAGATCAAATCTAATGTGTCTGTTGCTAGAACGAAACCTTGGTACATTCATTAAGATGTTACAAACTGTTGTAAATATTTTGAAACATCCAGGTTCACCATACTAAAAGATATGAACAAACATCTTTTAAATGTGAGTAGAAACTGAAATATGAGCCAACAGTGTGCCGCTGCCGCCAAAAAAGCTAATGCAATCCTAAATTGCACTAACAGAGGGATACAATCAAGATCAAGTGAGGTACTAATACCACTCTATAAAGCCTTAGTAAAACCACACCTAGTGTACTGCATCCAGTTCTGGTCACCACACTATTAAAAATGATGTTGAGACTCTAGAAAAAGTACAGAGAACAGCAACCAGGATGATTAGGGGACTGGAGACTAAAACATATGAAGAACAGTTGCAGGAACTGGGCATGGCTAGTCTAGTGAAGAGAAGGACCAGGGGAGACATGATAGCAATGTTCCAATATTTGAGGGGCTGCTACAGAGAGGAAGGGGTCAAGCTATTTTCTAAAGTGCCTGTAGGCCAGACAAGGAATAATGGATGGAGTGATTTAACCTGGAAATAAAGAGAAACTTTCTGACAGTGAGAACAATCAACCAATGGAACAGCTTGACCTCGGAAGTTGTGGGAGCACCATCACTTGAGACTTTCAAGAAGAGATTAGACTGCCATTGGTCAGAAATGGTGTAGGGTCTCCTGCTTGAGCAGAGAGGGGGTTGGACTAGATGACCTACAAGGTCTCTTCCAACTCTGATTATCTGTTATCTGTTAAATAAGAGAAAACAACATAAGTTAAAAGGAGGCTTTAGTCATTCCCACCAAAGGCCTGGATAAAGAGCCAGGTTTTTAGGACCGTTTCAAATATTAGCAAAGTGGGGGCTTCAGATCTTGGTGGATGAAACCTCATGTCATGCATCAAGGTGCACCCAGGATCAGGACACAGGAAGAGGTTGCACAGGAGTAATATAATCTAAGGCCTCATCAACCTGCCCATTTCAGGCAGTAAGTGGGATCTCAGCCAAACTGTTCACTAATCCCAGGGCCTCAAGCTCTCTCTGGAAGTCAATTGGGTCCATCAACTGAGATTAACTTTCAGACTTGTCTAATTCCTTTACTGTAACCTTACAACAAAGGTAGTGTTAGTATACATGCTTGGTGCTTCTTGTCTAAACTTCCTTGAAGGGCTGACATCAGTCCTGGAAGTCTGAAAGTACATCTCCCTCTGCCTTGCCTTTATAAACCAATAAACTGGAGAGGATCCCTTCTGCAATATTTGCCTCACCCCAGGGGTGGAATGCTACTGGTTCTGCCTGGCTCTATAGAACTGGTAGCTCTGAAGAGCAGCAGACACAGAACCAGTTCTGTGTTTGCTGCTGTTTGGCCTACATGCCTGCCTGGGCTCTTACCTGTCCTTTATTTCCTGCTTTTTCAACCTCAGCTGCTTTGCATGGCACAGCTGAGGTTGAAAAAGCAGTAAAAAAGTGAGTTTTCAAATGCTGTGCACCTGCACGCTGCGCCTTTCAGCTGTCCGGGCGGCACAGTTTAAGGTTTTTTTTCACGTGTGCATGCAAAACGTAATCACCGAACTGGTAGTAACACTGGTTGAATCCCACCCTTACCTCACCCCCATTTCTTCTGCTCATCTGCTTTTATCTGATAGTTGCCTAGTCTACATCTCTTTCTCCTTCTGTCTCTTAAAGATATTCTCAGAGATCCTTACATAATCTTATTATTAGAAGTCTATTGTAACTTGGTCTTGGGAAGGAGATACACTGTCAAATTTGCTGAACATTCTGAATATAAATGGGTTGAATATACATCTTCAACATGCTTATTTAAATGAAAGTAGCCAAAATAGAATCCAGTGCAACATTAGTCAATCAGATTCAGACTAAGGATATGGGCAAGACCTTTCTTCAACTATTAATCATTTAATTCTTAACTTTCTGGTTTTCTGGCTAGCATCATGAATATGTTAACTTTTTTTTCTGAAAGAGAAGACACTAATCTCAATGCAGAGATTTCTTTGCCCAAAGGTGCACTTCTGGCATTCAATTAAAAGCCAAACTATCCAAGCAGGTACTGATCTTAAAAGAGGAGTGGCATTTTATGCTGTGTAGAACTTGATTTTTTTTAATGTGATTTTTTTATTATTTCATGTTTTTTGGATTTGTGGTATGGCCAGAGGGGGAAAAAAAACCAAATGTCTTTCAGTAGTGGAATGCAAATCTCTAGAAGTCCTCTTCATTATGGTAGGGAATTGTTCAGTTTCTGCATTTTTATCTGGATAAAAAAAGAAGAGTGGAAATATTCAGTATAATTTCTGTTCGCAATGCCTCATAATGTAGTAAAGCTTTATTTCTTAATTCATGAAACTATTCTTTTTTATATCAATGTTGACACAGATTTCCCGGAAGATTACATATTTTTTTCACATACATTCACACATACAAATATTTTTAATTTAATTCATTAGGTTTGTCATGGTCACTCATTCCAGAATAGCCTGGGCAGATTACAGAATCCAGAAAAGAACAATAAAAGCAAGCCGTTAAAAGCCACATTAATAGGTATCCCAGGCTAAACCAGCTAGAACTGTAGGAAGTTAGCATCCACACCTCTCCTAGAAAATTGAAATATCCTAGGAAATATTAAAAAGGCAGAATATTTCCCCTAAAAAAGTTGAAAACCCAGAAGCAGAAACTCACCTCAGAAACAGAAACTCACCCCCACCTTTGTTAATGAGTGGGCCATTAAGGCCTGGGCCAGAATACTTTACATAACAAAGATCTCCAGGTAAAGCTATAGCAATTGCCAAAAGCCCTTTTCAGTGCATCATCATCCAGGAAGGCTCAACCAAGCCTGGAACTCAGGACAGCCTACAGAGTTGTCCCTGCATGGCCCCATGGGAGTCTGACAACCAATCAGAATACACGCTCCAATTCAAATCCCAACAAAGGTTATAAAACCCAGGCACCCTCAGCACCTCAGCCTCTTTCTTGGTCTCCTCCTTTACCTTGAAGCATGTGATCATCCTTCCTTTTTACTCTGGAGCTCCAGGCCATGTGGTCCTGCCACCATTAAACCTTCCAAACAGCCTCCATGTTTCCAGTGTTTTTTCCCCACTTGGAACTGAACCCAAAAGGATATTTCTTCCAACAGAACAATAAACAGTATAAAAATAAGTCAGGGGCCCCACCAATACATAACAATCACATTAACCCCAGCTGGGAAAAGAGCCAGGTCTCATGGGCCTTCTAGAAGCCCGGGAGTATAGGAGTCGTCCATATCTCTTGGAGTCGCCCTCCTCCAGAAGGCAGGGGCTGTGACAAAGCACATTTCCACAGCCACACAAGATGGCAACATTTAATTGAAGGGACCTGGAACATACCCACTCTGTCAAAACATACCAGGCGGGAAGAAACAATTGGAGAAACAAAACATGTCAGTGTTCCAGAAAACCTCCACTCCAAACCACCTGCACTGGATAGGGTGGCCCCCTAGGATATATTTTGGTTTAAATTTGAATCTCTTAAAGTGTTGAGCCCAGTGAACTTGTTTGTCGAGAAGCTGACAAAATGCTTATGACAAAGGATAGAAGGGAGCATGACAATTAAGGGGTTCTGAGCAGAATTCTTTTAGGTCCCTTTTGCTGGGACAACTAAAATTTGGGGATTCTCAGTTTAGGTGTGGTCATTATAAATGACCTGGTTCCAGATTCTAACACAATTTGATGCATCGATATTTGATCCAGAAGGAATGTCCTTATTTTGTAAACTACGTCTGGAATTTCTGCGCAGAGGATCAGATGAATCTTGTGGTTTCTTTCTTTGGTTATGATAGCATTATTAACTGTTTTGACCATTTTGGCTTTGGTATGATAATTTTGATGTATTTAATCCCTTGAATTTGTGCCACAGCAGTGCTCTGTTGTGGTAGAAGAAGGACTTCTCAAAGTTTAAAAACTGCATTTTACTATTTGCTTTTCTGCTTTAAGGAACTCTAAAATTGCATGTTTTTTTTAATGACCAACCCACTCCTTCCCTTTTTTAGAACAAGATGAAGAGGAAGAGGCAGCCCTGCTTTCCCTTTCAGGAACTCTTCCTCTTTTCCTAGAAATAAGCCTTTGAACACATGTCCTTGTTTTGCTGCTCTTCAAGAATTCCAGTTCCTACTCAGGATAGATTGTAAACAAGAAACCTGATCCCACAAGGACATAAACACAGAGAGAACAAGATGTCCATAGAAAGATGCTGGAGTGGATTCAAATATCACACTGCTTTGTATTTGTGTATACCATCATTTTGTACATAGCATTGCTAAATACTTTGAGAAGAGAAAGGGGGGAGAGAAAAACAGGAGGAGTTGGGAAAAGCAGTTTTAAAGCAGAAGACAGAGTTTATTGTTAAAGGCACTTAATATAAACCACGTGTCTCTTCGCTCATATCTGTAATACTGTTAAAATACATACATAAACATGCCCTTTATTTGCAAGGGTATCATTTTCACTTTTCCATGTGCAAACACTTGTAAGTCAGGACTTGATACATCAGAAGCTTGTGGAAGTGTTTTACAATCCATCTGCAGGAAAAATCTAATGCTTGTAATCAAAAGTGTTCTGAAGCTAGAAAACATGTTTCTTTTATATCAGGTACCAGTGTTGAATTCAATCCCCATCCATTGACACAAAATCTTGAGCTGCCTAGACCAGATTCACCAACCTTTGGATGCACTGCAAAATAATTATGTCTGTAATTATAGTCGGCTTCTCAAGGTATAAACTTTCATAAAGGAAGTTATTACTTAAAATTACAAAATGTACCATCAAAATGTTAAAAACTAATTATGCAACATATAATTCATAAAAGCTAGAATTAAAAATATGGCACGTGAAATGGCAGCAGAATAAACTCTTGGTTAACTCCCACTTAAGTTAACAAAATGAACCTATTGTGAGTAAAACTGTTGAGGAATGATTTAAGAAAACTGTCCCAATGCTGGATTATGGAAGATTAATTGTCAAATTGCTCAGTAAAGGAAAAGAAAACACAATGCCTCACTTATATATATAAAATGTTCTGCAACTTCAAAGCAATTTCTACTTTGCAGTTTTTTCTTCATCACAAGCTTATTTGTTTCCTTGCTGTGAATGTGAACTTAATGAGGAAATAAGGAAGGGCATTAACTAGAATGCTGGTTCTTCTACTACTTCTTTTTGACCGATTAAAAGACTTTTATAGCTTCCCCTCTTAGAAACACACCTCTGGACAGCTGACAACAATTAGACAAAACCTAGCTTCATAAAAAAATATAAGGCTAAAAACAGAAACAAAAAAACCCGGCACCACAATCATTCTTGAGGCAATCAACACTACTACTTTGCAGCTTCAGCCTTACCCTATTCCACTGTTCAGGAGGAAGGACAACTCTTTAGAGGTTTCCAGAAAGCTGAGAAGCATGCAGTTTGCCAGATCTCAAGGGAAGAGCATTCCACAGGACAGGGGCTGCCACAGAAAAGGCACACTTCCTAGGTTTCATACAACATTTAAAAGCATCTGGAGCATGGATCTGGTAGAATGGGCAGATATCCTCAGGGAGTTGCTTTCTAGCATCCTGTCACATGTATATATCAAATACCCAAGCAGACCTGTTATTCCTTCTAGCTGATAGTTGTATCCTCACAGTAGAAGAGACAGTGCATTTTTTTCCCATAAGAAAGGGGGAACTATTGCTGAGCTGGCTGAGAGAGGACACAGATGGAATAGGGAGCAAATCAAGGGGGGTCTAGATGAGGGGTGGACTGCTGGGGGTTTGCAGGGATTCGGGAGACCCTCTAGCTAAGGTTTTGCACAGTTCAGAGAACCCCCAAATCCCACTCCTGGCTGGCCCAACCCACCCCTCCCCACCCCTCCCAGGAGTCCCCATATGGCCCGTTTGGATGCAAATAAGTGCAGGGCACATGCAGAGGCTTGGGGAGGGTAAAAAATAGGCCTCCCGGAAGTTTGGGAAGACCAGAAACAGGCTTGTTTCCAGCTTCCAGAGAGCCTCTGGAGCCCAGGGAGGCCGTTTTCGCCCTCCTGGAGGTAAAGGAAGCCCTCTTGAGCCTGGGCAGGGCTTTTTGCCCCCACCCCATTGGGGTACAGGAAGCTGACTAGGCCATGCCCATCATGCAACCAGGCAGAGAAACCATTGCTAACATTTTTGAAGCCCACCCCTGGTGTAAATGCTGGCAATTGGTTCAAGAGGAGGTCATGGCAGGATTCTCAGAAGTGGAGATGGTGCACTCATAAAAGTGCACAGTAGAACAGGAGGGGCCTTCCTGAGTCCACCCTATCCAGTGCAGGTGGTCGTTGTGGAGGGGACTGAAGAGAGGAGAGTCCATGTCCTGTCAGGAGTCAAAGAGCGACCACCAGCCCAAAAGAGTGCAAAAATGACAACTAGTGCATTCTTCTCTTAGGTTGGAGATGCGGTAGAGTATTGCAGTAACAATGTTCATATTCAGACTACACAGATAATGTCATTGGACAGGAAGCTTCACTTTTCTAGAAGGGACAGGATTCGCTTTAAAATGCCTGGGCAATTGTATCTAACCGAAGCAGCTGCTGATTGTTTTATTGCTGCTCTATTCTATGCCAGGAAAAGAGATGCTAACTGAGGGAAACTCAAAGAATGTTTCATAGAATTGAAACCAAGGGCTGGTGTTGCTTTGTTGGCTGAATGAAATGGGGGGGAAAAAGCATTCCGAAACATAGTCTGATGTGCTGAGTCTTGGATTAAAAATACTGAAGACCCACAAAAGGTTTTGGTGAAGAGGGTGACAGAAACAGTTAAAGAAATAAATATGAATTATAAAAAAAAGACATCCTCTCAAGATTTTGCCCATCCAGGAGAAGGAGGTCCCAGATTGGAACATATACAAGGCCAGTGACTGAAGTATTGATAACTCTAAAGACTGGCCTATAGGGAGGGCAAGAAATCTGGATATGGATCTGCCTGAAGGAGAAGACTCTTTTAAGCAAAACAGCTATGGGAGATAGTGCTAAATCCAAAATGGCTAACTCCCCCACCCTTCTAACAGGATGTCCAAAGCTAGTCCTCAGATTTTTACCTGATGGGGGAGTTTCAAGAAATATCTACCATGTATACTGTACATATATTGTATACTTCTCATAGAAAGGAAAGAGGAAAGAGGAAAGGAATCATCATTTCTTTTATAAGCATAGTTAAACCAAATGGGGATTAAGTTTGATTTCTAAAATATTAATAGTAGCCAAATTGTCTGTTATAATCCCTGCTTGCTTTTGGGACATCCAAGATGCAGACACATTTAATCAGATGGTTATTCACTAATTGAAATTTACTAAATTTAACAAAATATTTGTATTTTTTTTTAAAGCCATTTATTTATTTTTATTAAATGTATCCTTATCTCCCCAAAAGGTGACACTGGGCATATTACAGGTTATAAAAAGATAAACAGGAAAGCAGTCAAAATTTTAAAACTATGCCAAAAAAAAAAGCCCCAGGAACCAAGAGAGGACGGTACACGATTGAGGTTTATAATGAGGATTATGGCAATATGGAATAGGGAGATTTTTAAAAATCCATTCAATTCACCCTGGTGGGGAAGTCATTTCATACCATAATTAAAAGATGTATAGACGTGATACATGCATCTATCAGGGCTGAGATAGATGGAGGTGAAGTCAGAAATTTCCATGACCAGATTAAAGTGCTAGGAATAAATTGTTCACTGTGAGAAATTGGTGGATAAGGATGTTTGGGAAAGAAATGGGAGCAAATCTACGCATAAACAACTAATTAGGGAGAGCAGAGTAAGTTAATGGCTTTTCTCATAAATGGCAGAGTCCAGGATGCAAAAAGCTGAAAAAGAGATTGAAAGCATTCAGAAATTTTTGTTTTAGTGAACTTACTAATAAGTTCACTGGGGATTTCTATCTTAGTTTCCAAGATTCTGTACCACATCCCTTTTTTTCATTCTTCTTATTAGTATCTGTGTGAACTTTGTTTCCTTAATTGTGCACTGTTGCCCTAGTCTTGACATTGCTGTTGTGTACAGTTGTCTATTGGTCTTAAATAAACCAGCAAAAAAACAAAGTAACATGCACTCAAGAAGCAGTGAACACAGATCATTTAATTTATAGCCAAGGTGTGTCTTTATTTCATTAATTAATACCAGTAAGCCCCTGATTAGCCTATAAACTAATTGAATAATCAAATGTTCACTTTTAACTGGGAGATAAACTAATCATTCTATCTTGTTTTTGTTGGCTTTCATTTCTTTAACCTTAATTTCACTTTAGTTCCTTTCTGGATTAGTATAGGAATTCATTCTTTCCATTCAAAATTTCACCTGAATATGTAAATATCTGTATGGAGCTGTATGGTGGCCTAAAGGTGAAGATGCTCATCTCCCACTAGGAAGGTTGAGAGTTCAAACCTAGGCAGCAGCAGATGTTTCTCTCCTAGGGCGCAAAGAGAAAATATCTGCTATGAACTCTGCATGGCGTCAGGAAGGGCATCCGGCCAGTAAATACTCAGCCCCATTCAGTCACCCTGACTCTACCCTGAATTAAGGAATTACAGAGTTGTAAAAAGGAAGAGTTTTTAAAATGTAAATATCTCTGTACTGTTTCCCTAACACGCTCCCTTTTTTGAAGCAGTTTTCCCCAAAATACTTATTTATGAATGGACTTTCTCTTGTAAATATATGAGAAAAGCATTGATTTTGGCATGCTGGTATGTTCTAATTTGCCTATATGTTCAGGGAATGTAAGCCAACAAGACATAAAAATGCAAACCAAATGAACATTCGCTGCACCCATCTTTTATTAAATTATTCACAAACATAAGCAGAGATGCATATTATCTTTTCTTGCCTATATTTGGGGAAATTAAAGTAGAAAATCTAAGAGATTTGAGATCCTATGTCAAAAGATGGTGGTGAGTGGTGTTAAACAGAGTCTTCTTGAACTCATTTGTCTTAGCTGAAGATCAAAACTTCAAGGTTAAGGAAAAGTGAGGAAAGGTTTCTGAACATTTCTTGCTCTGGGGCAGAGGTTGCTTAAAAGGTTCAGGCTCTTCTTGACAGCTAATTCCTTAATACAAATCAATCTCTTCCTAAAACCAATGACTGCATGCACATTTCTATGTAAAAGAACAAATACCATACATTAGACAGTTGAAACAAAAAGAAACGAAGACAACAGAATTGGGGGGGGGAATATTTCTAGCAAGCTGTATTTGTTTAAAATATTATAAGGGATTTGAGGAATCCTTTTCATATAATGGAAGATATCAAACACTGCAGCAGAAAGTTGAAATACTACATTCCCACAAGGGCTTTACCTGGATTTAAAAAACATATGGAAATAATGAAAAGAATGTACAGTATATTACACAGTGGCATTTTAAATTATAATTACCCCTGGAAGCTACATTCACTCCTGCAGCTCTCTTAAGGATTTGTATTGCATGCCTGCTTGTATGGGCCTGTCTTTCCAAGCTCTTAATGTTTTAATATCAGCATGCACATGTATAAGGTACTATTAAGTTAACTAGAATACTGGTTACAAAAAAAACTAATGAAGCATTTGAATACATGTATTTTCATTCAAGAAATCTGAACAATGGGCGGAAAGTTGAAGATGAGTTAATAGAGCTAAAGACCATCCATCAAATCTTTGCCACACTTTCTTTATTGAGAGCTATATACCTTGTGACATTAGAAGATTTTCAGGAAAAAAGAATTTTGAAACAATTTAGTCATAATTTAGGAAGGACTATTAGAAACCATGTGAAATTAGCAGAATACCTTCTGCCACCAGACTTGAAATTCTAGACCTAGAAAACCTAGAACTACGCCGCCTTCAGTCTGATCTAAGTATAGTACATAAAATCATACATTGCAATGTCCTACCTGTCAATGAATACTTCAGCTTCAACCATAACAATACAAGAGCTCACAATAGATACAAACTCATGGTTAACCGCACCAAACTTGATTGCAGGAAATATGACTTCAGCAACAGAGTGGTCAATGTCTGGAATACTCTACCTGACTCTGTGGTTTCTTCCCCAAAACCCAAAAACTTTAACCTTAGACTGTCTACTATTGACCTCACCCCTTTCCTAAGAGGTTTGTAGGGGGCGTGCATAAGCCACACCAACATGCCTACCGTCCCTGTCCTATTGTTTCTTTTATTTTTCTTATATGTGTCCATGTATTTATAACTATGTTTATACTTATACCTATTATCTTGTAAGCAATTGACAAATAAAATAAAATAAATAAAAATAAAAGGTAGATCTTACCTTTGAACTGTTGATGTACATTACTGTTGCAAAACATTGTAGTTACCTGATAGGATCTTAGCGGTAAAAATAATCTTGTAAAATGAATGACAAAAAAATCTGTTTGGTTAGCATACCAATAAAAGCAATGGCAAGATAAAATCTGGTACAATGTCTAACCTTAAGGGGAGGAAATGATACGTTGCAAGAAGTATATTTCCTGGGCTCAGTTAGTGAATGCACAGGTCATGCATGATATGATCATACTGTTATAGTAATAAAAGCTTTGTTATGCACAGCATGCTTGAAAGGGTTTTTTTAAAATCATTCTTTATCTCAATGGAATGTCAGATACAGGTTTACAAATACGTATAGATCTGTGCTTAGTAATCAAGCTACAATTTTTGTGAGGAGGTGGGGAGGGCGAAAGAAAGGTTGAAACACATAAGTTGAATGTAAAAATTTAATGGGGAAAATATGGGGCCGTAGGCATTCATCTGAAATTTCTGAGAAAGATAAGGCTGAATATATAGTAGACTAGGGAAAGGGGGCCGTATCTGTGTCTGCCTAACTTAACGCTACTGATCACTTGACAATGGAAGTGTTTTTGGACAACGCTGGCTCCCTCGACTAAGAAACAGAGAAGGAAGACATTTTACAGAAAATTTGAAAGATATCTTTGATCATAAGATCTACATACTGTTGGGGGCATGATGGTACAGCAGGTAAAGACTCTGAGCTTGTCAACTGGGAAGGTAACAGCCCTGGCTCAAGATCTTAACCCTGCATGATTGGGTAAGTTCTAATTACTTGCCTCAGCTTCTGCCCACCTAGTAATTTGAAAGCATGCAAATGCAAGTATCAAATGAACCTTTATTGTCAGAGTACAACATGCATACAATGAGATTGGCTGAGTCTCCCTTCATGCACCCCACCCCCAACACAACTCACAGTGAAGACAGAAAGTCCCTAACCCAGTGAATCCTACTAACAAACACACAATCTTATTACACTATGTGAACTTATTGCACAACGTGCCGGCCCCACAAGTCTATCATACTACGTTGACATGAAGTTATTTTCCGTTCAGCAGTCTGACAGCCCATGGATAGAAACTATTCTTCAGCCTGTTGGTGTGGCTGGCTATGCTTCTATATCTCCTACCCAATGGTAGGAGAGTGAAGAAGTGCTGACCAGGGTGTGAGTCATCCCTGAGGATTTTCCTCTCTTCTAAGACAGTGAACCCTAGCGATGTCATCAAGTGATATCAGGAGACAGCCCACAATGTTTTGTGCTGTGCTCATCACCCTCTGTAGTGTCTTTCTATCCACAGCTGTCAAGGCAGCATACCGCACCATAATGCAATATGTGAGGATGCTTTCTATTGTGGATTGGTAAAAGGAGGTCATCAGTTGCTGTTCTGCTGTATTCTTTCACAAGACCCTAAGGAAATGGAGTCTCTGTTGGGCCTTTCTGGCCACCTGGGTTGTGTTGATTTTCCAGGTAAGATCTTTGCCGAGGTAGAATTTAAAAGAGGAAACTCTCCACACAGCCCCCTCTATGTAAAGCAGGGTGGGTTCCACTCTCTTCTGGAAGTCTAACACCATCTAGTACATAAATAGGTACCACTCTGGTGGGAAAGTAATAGTGCTCCATACTCCTCGATGTATAATCATGTTTGCCACATGCCCACAGAAATGTCTTTGGAGAATGCTGGCTCCCTTGGCTAGGAAACAGAGATGAGCACCCCCCCTAAAGGTGGGCATGACTGGACAGGAGAAACCTTTACCTTTTTTTCACCTGCTATATCTAGCATGCAGTGCATGGAACAAAAATAATCCTAGACCACCTTTCTGGTTTTCTGCAATCCATCAGAATGATATGTTTTATTTTTATTTTTGAATCCAATTTTTGCTAAAGCATCAACATTTTTCCCCATGGTTTTTCTCTAGAAGAATGATATTTGATGGATGTTATGTATTCACACTTGTTATCCTGGAGCAAAAGATTGGATACAAGGTGGCCCTGACCCCAGAAACCTTGTTTTTTTTAATACTGAAATGGAAGGAACGCTGAAAACAGATAAACATAGATGTACTGCATGAGCGCCCTGGTTAAAATGAAAAGACTTTCTAACCACTTCTGGGGTCCAAACAAGACAATGATGGAGAGTCTGTGTTCCAATTCAATGAACCATGTCAACTGTTCCAGGACAGTGCACTATTCAGCAAAGCTAAGGAGCGGATTTGCTGTACATTGCTCAGATGTTTTCAAGGCTAACGAAGCTAATTGCCCAATTCCTATTAATTTTAACTCAATTCAAATGTCCAAATCCCTTCCAGAAAAACATCTGCCTTAAATCTTGCTGGTGCTGTTGTTTTATAAGTGTATTAGACTTCTACAGGAATACTTTGACAATACAGTCAAACATGATATTTTCAAAAAACAAATGACAGTGTGTCAGATGGCACCTCAGCATTCAGAACTGACTGCAGGATTTCACTGAACAATAATCCAATCTCTTGTATTTATATCAACATCTTGAATCGGTTTACATTCAGACCTGAAGGCACTGTTGGAGAACAGTAGGGAGTTAATGGACTGTAGTGATTAAAGTATTGGATGAAGACTAGAAAGGTCCAAGTCCACACTCAACCAAGAGGAACACTGATTTGGGACAACTTTAGTCTTGAACCTTCTCTCAGGCCACACCATCTCTCAGGAAATTTTCTTATAAGGATGAAGGGAAGTAGTACAAAGTTTGGAACTAAAGCAAAGACTGATAGAAATAGAATAGAGATGTTAGAAGAAAGTGCAGACCTTCTATTACCTGGCATCTTGAGGAAGATACATTTCTTTTGGTTGGAATATTACAATTGAGTAGCCCAAACAGTAACTGAAATATCACTACATACATGTAATGTATTTATTTTCTAATTTAGGGTATTCCAATTCTTGATGGTTGTTGCCAACAAATGACAAATGGAATCTCATTTTTGTCCTGCTCACATTCCTTTGCTTTTTTAGAATCTGTTTCCTCTAACAGGTATTTATCAGCTGTTGCAGGAAGATTCAGCACCATCTTGTACTCAGCTGAAAACAGGATATGCTTCTAAACATCCTTGAGCTCACTGTGAACAGTCCCTAAGAAAGTGACCCCTTGAAGCCCTCCAACTCAGGGATATATTGGAGAGGTGGCTTTGGCAGACACTTTTGCTGTGTATCTTTCAAGCTGAACATTAAATCAACAGATTGATTCACTGATATGTTGCCAGCAAAATGCTTGTTGATTGATTTCCATAACTTATAATATAGCAGCGTTCTTTCATTAAGTCTATTCACCTTTACTGTACCTTCATTTTGAGGTCTTTAGGGCAAATTCCAGCAATCCACCAATGGTTCTACAGTTTGAATGCCACAGAATCACAGAGCTGGGGGAGGGAAAGCCCAAAAGCTGACTAATTCACTTCTGTGTGACAAAGTAGAACCTCTCATGTTTAATGAATAAAAGAGATAATAATAATCCAGTCTGAACATCTGGCTGACCATGCAACGATCCATAATGAGACAAAACTATGACAAAATAAAGCAAAGATACTACCAATAGTATCTATGTAACTTATGTTTTATGTTTTTTCTACTTAGTTTACTTTTCCACTGAAAAAAATACATATCTATTTATCTTTTTAGGAAAAAAAGTATAAGTAATTTTTACAAATAGCAGAAATGTGCTGATTGGAAACACCTTTGGAATTTTTTGCATAAAACAGAAATCAGTGAATTATAATATATGAATTTGATTAGAATCAATAGTAGATAATAGAAAAAAAGATGTCAGTTATGTTGTAAACTTGGAATAAGTATAATGCAAAAGTATGCTGATATCAGTTGTAAAAGAAAGTTGTAAGTCATTTCTTTGTATTACTTTTTCTTTCTGCATATTTGGCTTTGCTTTCTCTTTTGCTTTTTACTCTTTTCTCCCTTCTATCTTTCTTATTAGTTTTGTTAATTTTGGTGGCATAGTGGTTAGAATGCAGCATTGCAGGATAACTCTGCACACAATTTGGAGTTTGATCCTGATGCGCTCAAGATTGCCTCAGTCTTCCATCCTTCTGAGGACCCATATTGTTGGGGGCAATATGCTGACTCTGCGAACTGCTTAGAGAGAGCTGTAAAGCACTGTGAAGTGGTATATAAGTCTAAGTGCCATTGCTATTGCTACTGCTGTTGCTGTTGCTATTGCAATGTATCTCTCCAATTTAAATATATATATATATAATTAAGCTATCTAAAATATCAAATAGCAGAAAGGGTGATGCATTCCATTTGACTATTCACTCTCTCAGGCTGTTTTGCACTAAAAGTTCAAAAATATTTTTTGTAAAAATAAACAGATAGCAATAAATTAATACATGTCATGGCTTGGCCTGGGAAATGACTTTGTTTAAGTACTGTAACATGGGCAACCAGAAGCCAACAAGACCATGTGCATTATTTTGCCACTTAGTTTTCATAAGTGTTTTCTCATTTGACATTCTCCCTGACTTTTGAGGCTCATTTAGCAATGCAGTTCTCCAAACATATGGTAGTACTCTGTCTTGAGCAAAATAAATGTCTTTCTCAATAGCCACTGCAGTTGCAAAACATCAGCAAAGAACAATGACTTAGATACGAAGCAGGAGATGCATTAATTTTGGCCACAGGTCATGCCTTGAGTTGCCTTGCTGAGTTCCTCCTATTCCTTTGGCACAGCTTTGTTACTCTGTGCAGCAATTTACTTCTCATTATTCTCAAATTCCTATTGTAAAAACTGGAGCTACAGGGGGATCTTTTTTCATTCCACTATACATAATTTTCAACTCTTTCATTGTGGGATAGTATGCTTGTTGCAGCAATAGCTAGCCATAACATATTTCTCTCTAAAGCTTTGCCTTTCCATCTTCATAAGCTATCAAACATGACCATATTTGAAGTTAAACAATAGGTATAACAAATGTGACCCATTGACTAGGACATTCCAGATGTTCAGGTACTGGAGTACCGTAATTATATTCTTAATTTAAAGTACATGTTAATGTAGCAGAAGCAAAGAAAAGTGTTTGTTATGTCTTCCTGGTTAGGAAGCAGCACCAGTGTTTAATTTGAGAGAAACTCAAACAAAATGCTCTCCAGATTCAACCAAAGACTTTTCTATCATGTTGCCAGAATATCTCTAAGGGATATGGACAGAGGCACCAGTTTATCCATACTTTCTAAGCCTAAGGGTAAGAAATGAAACAGAGACAACTTTTATAGCAACTATCTTGTAATTATTACTAGCTCACCAGTCACAAACAGGAGGAGTTAAGTTTTACTATTAAGAGTTTAATTTAATTAACTACCAACCTGCCTTCAGTCGAGGACCTGTATACTGCACGAGTCAAAAAGAGGACTGTGAAAATATTTATAGACCTCTCACATCAACTCCTTCCCTCAAAACAACGTTATAGAGCACTGCACACCAGAACAACTAGACACAAGAACATTTTTTCCCAAAAGCCATCACTCTGCTAAACAAATAATTCCCTCAACACTGTTCAACTATTTACAAAGTCTGCACTACTATTACTATTAATCTTCTCATCACTGCCTATCACCCATCCCCTCCCACTTGTGACTGTATGACTGTAACTTTGTCGCTTGTATCCTTACAATTTATATTGACTGTTTCCTAGTATGATTTGATTGCTTATTGTACCCTATGACTATTATTAAGTGTTGTACCTTCTGATTCTTGACTCTTGACAAATGTATCTTTTCTTTTATGTATACTGAGAGCATATGCACCAAGACAAATTCCTTGTGTGTCCAATTACACTTGGCCAATAAAGAATTCTATTCTATTCTATTTATTCTGAGAAGCATGGATTTTGCATCAGAACCAGACCTTTTGAAAAAATCTGTAGATTTTTTTTTTTGCTGCCACCTTCTGGTTGGAGTATTGCAAAGCTCTTTTCCTTCTGTTCCTCACTGCATATTCTGTTGAATAATCAAACATAGAGTTGAAAGGGTCAAATGATCATTTAGATCAGGGGTGTCAAGCTCAATTTCATTGAGGGCTGCATCAGGGTTGTAGTTGACCTTGGGGGGGGGCGTGGCCAGGGTGGACATGACCAGCTCAACATCACTCATTTGGGGGATGCATCCCGAGCGCATCTGCCAGCAAAAATGGGCTCCCAAGCTCCATTTTTGGCTGTGACGGTTTCTTGCAACCCTCTGCCAGTGAAAATAGAGCTCCATTTTGTCTGATAGAAGCACCATGGGCCGGTCCTTCACTGTTTCCAGGGCAGCCCCACAGGCCAGTTCTAAGCATCCTGCAGGCCAGATCTGGCCCATGGGCCTTGAGTTTGATTCCCCTGGTTTAGATCATAGGGAGTCCAACTGCTGGCTCAGAATAGAAAACCTAAATAGAAGCATCCCCAACTGGTAACTTTTGTCTTCTGCTTGAACACGTTCACCATTCTTCCTAGGGACTGTTCCATTCTTGAATTATTCAAGTTTTCTTAACCACCAGTTGGAATTGGCCTTCCTTATAACTTAAAAGAAAAACTACAGGCAATAAGAAACTGGCTTTGACCACTTTCTACATAAGTAACTCCTTTCAGATATTTGAAGATTTGTCAAATCTAAACATAGCTGATTATCTTGCCCCCCCCAAAAAAATTAGTCCCCCAAGTCATCTTCACCTTTTTCAGCACCTGCTCTAGTTTCTCCAACTCTTTTCCAAACTGTAATGGCTTGAACTAAATGCAGGGCTTGAATGGGATCTGATCAGTCTGAAATGTAATGAAACTGTTACATTTTTGGTATGGAAACAAAGAGCTAATAGTTAAGGTGCTGTTCTAGAAACCTGGGACTGGGAGTTCCAGGTCTCCCTTAGACATGAAAACCAGCTGGGTAACTTTAGGCCCATCATCCTCTCTCAGCTAATCCATCCTGCAAGAATTGGAGGAAGGAGGTCACGTTGACATGGATAAAATAAAGGCAAGAACTAAATCCAAAATAAAATTTAAAAACACTGCTTTTGGGTTGCTCATTTGGTTGCTCAACATCCATCTTTGACTCGCATTTGGCTGCATTTGACTTTTCAACAACCCATCTCAGCATCCTCAATTGATGCATCTTGTTAGGCTGCCCAAATCAATTCAGAATAACAGAATAATAGAGTTGGAAGGGACCTTGCAGATCTTCTAATCCAACCCCTACTCAGGCAGGAACCCCATAACATTTCATGCAACATAGCTTTTCAGTGACTCATTTAAAACTTGGAAATGGGAGTTTGAATCTGGGGGTACTTTGATCATTGTATAAATAAGAAATTATTAAGAGTTAATAATGTCAGAATTCCTTAAAACTTTTTTAACCAAAAGAACCCCAAGAAAAGCAATTTCTGCTTTATATTTTGGTATGTTGTAAGCAAGTGTGCAATAATTATAATATTTGAAGAGGGCGAAAAGTGATGTTATATGTAAAGGAAATGAACCCACGCATTGAGACTTGGAAGATAAGAGCAAGAATCCAATCAAGCCACTTAAGAAAGAACACAAGCAATAGAAAGATATTATTGTAGTGATGGGTGCTACAAACCACAAAACCATCCAGAAGCACTGGATTATATGCCTTTCTGGAACAGATTACAGAACTTTCAAGGAGGAGACATATAGCAAGAATGGGGGACTTCAGTTATCTTGGCATCTGTTATAAAACCAACTTAGCCAAGACTGAAAATTACCTCAAATTCTTCTGTGGTCTTGCTGACTGTTTCATTTTCCAGAAATTGAAGAAGAGACTACAGCTTTCATCTTTGTGAATTGGGAAGAGCTGATTGAAGAATCAAAATCAACGAGAACTTTGGGAGGAAGTAACCATGTCTTCTTGGACTTCAAAATACTACTTAAAAAGAAATTAAGAGATTGTCTTACACATTGACTAGACTTCAGGAGAACCAATTTCAAGAAATTGAGAGGTGCACTAAGTAAAATGGACATAAGTCCCTAGATCAAAGGGAGCACAGGAATACTCACTCACCAGAAGCGTTATTCTACCCCACTCTTGTGAAGAAAAAAATTGGAGGCACTTTAAGATTCTGGTCTAGGTACATAGGAAACTTATGGCTGAAATGTGAATGAAAAGAGACTTATATACAAAATCAAAGATGGGTATCCTCCCCCAAGGGTACGAACCAACAAATAGCTATATCTGCAGAAAGAAAGGCTAAACATATAAAGAATTGAAGTTTACAAGCAGAGTTAAAACAACAACAACAAAAGGCTTTCTTTGACTATATCAGGAGTAAAAGGAAGAAAGGGGAAAGTATGGGCTTACTGCTAAGGAGAAGATAGTAAGATAGGTGATAGAGAGAGGGCAGAATTCTTCAGTACTTTGCTTCAGGCTTGTCTCCAAATGGGAACTATATTCATATGGATTTAAAACAGAACAATGGAGTAGTGGCAATTCTAGGCAGCTAATAATGAAGTTAAAGCTGAAACATTTTGGACACTCAATACAAAGGGAACAGTAACTGGAGAAGACCTTAAGGCTTGGAAAAATTAAAGGCAGTTGAAAAAGAGACCAGCTGAAGATAAAATTATGAGTTCCATCATAGATGACACCCATATGAGCTTAACTGTGTCATAACTCAAAGAAATATACCAACAGAAAGTCCTAATATAAAAAAAATGCCCAATGGGTAAAGCTAGACAATGTCGGCTGGTGGTGCCTCGGGGAAGGGCCTACTCTGTTGCGGCCCCCGCCTTGTGGAATCAACTCCCTTTGGAGCTCCATTTGGCTCCTGATCTTCAGTCTTTCTGCCGCGATCTGAAGACCTGGTTGTTTGAACAGGCTGGGCTGGACTGACCTCCTGGGGGGTTTTAATTTATTTTTTAATTTAATTTAATTTAATTTAATTTAATTTAATTTAATTGTTTTTAGTGATTGGGCTTGTTAGGTTTAATTCTTTTTTAAATATTTATTGTTGTTGTGTTTTAACTGTGAGCGGCCCCGAGTCCTTGCGGAGAGGGGGCGGCATACAAGTCCAATTAAAGAAAGAAAGAAAGAAAGAAAGAAAGAAGAAGGAAGGAAGGAAGAAAGAAAAGTCAAAAACAATTAAATGATTGAATCTCATGAATCAGCCAACAATTCTAAGCTATTAGCCAAGAACTAAGAGGAAGAGGTAGTCATAATAAAATGCTCTTTAGGTCTGTTGCTTCTAGCAGCCTTCCAAATGGTGGTATACGCATTTGGTAAAATCAGTACACAAGTAAAAAATATGATACCCTCCAGAAAAATTGGGACTCCAATACCTAGAATTCCTCTGACTCTAAATGTTGTGATTCATGCATTTTGAGTATGAGGCTAAGAGTCAGTGGTGGGATTCAGCCAGTTCGCACCATTTCAGGACAACCGGTTGTGAACTTTCTGAGCAGTTTGGTGAAGTGGTTGTTGGAAGAAATCATTAGGGCAGAGAACCTGTTGTTAAATTATTTGAATCCCAGCACTAATGAAGTGGATCCCTTACAGTCTAACCCCAGTGAGGTTTGCTCATCAGTCAAGTCCTAGGGAAGTATAGAGAGGAGTGTAGTCTTATTCTTCATCATATATGATGCCCTTGGCAGTATATATGCCTGAAGGAACTCCCGTTCCTACTGTTTCCTATTATTAGTATAATTATTTGAGAACATGGCAAGGATCATAACCTTTGTTATACATCCAAACTAGCAAAATAGCTTAGTCTGCAGTGACAATGCATCAAGGGAATTTTCACTGAAAGACAATTTATCAGCTTGGCTAAGTATTTCATCAGCAGCACTGAGCAAGAGTTCAGATGCTGGGATTAGCTTAATGTGAATATTGTTCAAGGACAAGAAAAATGATGGCCAGTGGAAAAAAACAAGGCAAAATTATAAAGATGCCCTGTTTTTGAAAATACTAGAATGCCTAGCAAAGCAAATTTTCTTATTTTAATAGGAGCTATTCCGGCCAGGATCTTAAATCCCAAAAGTTCTAAACCACTTGACAATGATTTGCCTGGGATGGTATAAGACTCCTGTCTTGAGCAGGGGGGGTAGACTAGAAGATCTCAGAGTTCCTTCCAGTGCCATGATTCTATGTTCTAAATCTTCTTTTTGACCTTCATTGGAGATTCTAGCCTTCCTTCCAGCATTATCTTTATGATCATAGGCACTCGATCCCACCCAAATCCTGTTTCAGAATTAAGAGTTTTCAGGAAATAGAACAGGTCAATGAGCTCAGCATTGGTTTTCTGAAAGTCAATAAACAATTTGGCATAAGGCATTCCTGTTGCTACTGGACTGTTGAAAAGAATTAAAATGTTTATGAAATACTTATTTTTCTGGATGTCTTGCCCTCCTAGCAGAAAAGAGGCAAATGGATTGAGGCAAAAGGGAGAAAAATTAGGATCCAAGGAGAAATGAACAAACTGATTGGATGTCTGCAAATCAATCAAGAGTAAGAAATCCAAAACTCAAAGCCAAATCTTGTGGCCAAGAACAGGCAGAGCAAGCAATTTTGTGTAGCCAAAGTATGCGAACTTGTCTTGGGGTTGGCTTTGAAGTTACTCTAGAAAGAGTAACTTTGAGACTCTAGAAAGAGTGCTGAGAAAAACAATTAGGATGATTAGAGGACTGGAGGCTAAAACATATGAAGAATGGTTGCAGGAACTGGGCATGGCTAATCTAGGGAAAAGAAGGACCAGGGAAGACATGATAGCAGTGTTCCAATATTTGAGGGGCTGCTACAGAGAGGAAGGGGTCAAACTATTTTCTAAAGCACCCAAAGGCCAGACAAGGAATAATGGATACAAATTGATCAAGGAGAGATTCAACCTGGAAATCAGGAGAAATTTTCTGACAGTGAGAACAATCAATCAACGGAACAGCTTGCCTTCTGAAGTTGTGGTAGCTTCATCACTGGAAGCTTTCAAGAAGAGACTGGATAGCCATCGGTCAGAAATGGTATAGGGTCTTCTGCTTGAGCAGGGGGTTGGACTAGATGATCTGCAAAGGTCCCTTCCAACTCTGTTATTCTAGAATTAAATATTGCATTCAGATTCTGAGTCATAGGGAGAGATTAGGGGGATTCAAAAGGGTGGAATGAGTACATTAAACCTCTGCAAGTCTTAAGATATCCATTTTGCACTTCTATCTCCATAAACTCAAAGAAGTCCTCCCACCACCAAAAAAAGGAATTGAAACACTCTAATGATCTTGGGGAGTGAAAACAGAATGAAGGAAGCCTTGCACCTCTCTTAGCTCAACATTCTCTTCTAGTTTGCTCTTAGATCTTCATCTGTTCTTCTGTCTGGATTTGATCTTGATTCCTGATCTGCCCTAGAACTTTACATGCTCATTTGCTGGATCATTTCAGAATGTTCTCCACGATCCAGTCACAATTAAGTCATGCTATATGCAGATATCTGCGGTGACCATGGGAGAACTCAGCACACATAAATGTCTTACTCCCAACATTTGGTCTTTGTAGAAATCTCCATATATAATAGAAAGACCTAAGAGGGGACTTTAAGCACAATCAGCAAAATATACTAGCAAGCCCAGCTGTGCTCTCCTGATTTGATAAAGTATAAAGTTAGATTTTAAGTTTATAAACAAAGTGGGGACTCTCAACACATACAGCATCAATGGTTAACAGTCTGACTTTTGTCAAACGTTCAACATTTGGATGTAAGAGGTGCTTTTACCAAAAGGATGGAATTCTACTGGAGCCAGAAGGATCCAAATTTCTGACACTTTATATCAGAAAGGTTTCAGAGCAGCTTACAAACCGGCTCAGGGGGAAAAGTTGGCAGGAGCAAGGAACACTAGTTAGAGATAAATCACCCCAAAGGGATTGTGAGGGGAGGCAAATGTTTGATGGCTTAAATGGGAGCAGGAAAGAAATAGGAACACTGAAATTCATTTGACACAATAATGATTTCGTCTCTGTTGTCAGATTAAAACTTATCTGACCTTTTAAAATCTTTGTTGTTTAACTCCTACTACAGTGTTAAACAAACTTATTTGACTGCAGGTATATGTTATTGCAATTGGATTTTTAGCACCTGTATTTGTCCCAAAGCTGCTTTTTCAAGAGGCAGCTGGACCTTTTGGTTTTTCTTTGAAGACATTTCAGTTCTCATGCCAGAAGCGTCTTCAGCTCTATATCGGTATTTTGAACTTGTTCTGATGGAGATTGTTTTTGCTTTTATTTATTGTATTCTTTAGTTTAAAATAGTATTATTTTAAAATAAATAGCCATGTAGTGCTACAGAATCAACTTCAGTTTATCCTATAACATAGCTGGTGATCACTGATAAAATAAAATAAAATAAGATGCAATAAAGAGAGTCTGAAAAACCCTTGGACAGGGGTGTCAAACTCATGTCATCATGCCGGTGTCATGTGGTATATCAGGACTCACCCCTTCATTAAACTGGGCATGGGTGTAGCCAGCACATGATGATGCATCTGGCCAGTGGACCAGGAATATGACAACCCTGCCCTAGGACAACATATATCTCAAAAATATTTTCAGAGGGAAACAGCAAATAGATATTTCTGTTCTAATCCTAGAGCCAAGATTTTAGGGTTAGGGTGCTTGATTGCCAAGGAGCCAAAGTTGCAGTCCTGAAACATCAGGAGAGCTTCCTCTAAATAACCCAAATCCTACAATTAGGAAAACAAAAGGGATGTGTAGCAGAGAGTCACTCTGCTACATCAAATAGAGCATTGTGTCCAATGCCTTTCTACAACTCCAGAATTAGCTTTTAGGCCACAAATTCTAAAAACACAAGAAGGATTGTATGGTGGCTCTTGTTCTGTATCACCAGCTATATAATTCACCACCAGAAAGTTTGGATTCTGTTCTTGGGCTAGGGATCATTGTTCTGCTTGATTCAGGAACTTGGCAGTCATGCCTTTCCTTCTTCCCAAGAGAACTGGGTCACTTGAAACATTGAGTAACTGCCTAGGAAAATGTCGCTAAATGGTAGAGGACAGATCGCATAAGACAGCTAGCTTAGTTTGTTCTTTGGCATTTATTTTGCCTTATTTTTACAGCCGTTGTCTATTTTTATTCTTGGTAGTAGCTTTGTAACTTATTGCTGCATTCCTTCCAGCCCTATGAGTGCAGTCGCTGATTATTACACAGCCAAGAATCTCAGGTTTGTACAGACTATTAATTAATGAATGTATTTATGAGTAAAATTAGCATGTATAAAGAAAGAAGCCTCATCACTACACAAAGTGACGTTCAACCCAGCCTGGTAAGAACTGCCTCCTATGTCCTTGTCTCATGCAATTTCACCTCCCTATTGAGACAGTGGTGAAGAAAATAGATGCTGTAACAAGTTGGATCCGCCTGGAGATTCATGCCCATGCCAGCTCAACAAAAAGTGATGGGTCCATCTGCCATTCATCTTGTTCATTCTCTGTACTTCAGAATCATGTTTAGAGAAAATCCTATATCACAATAACAGCCTAAAGGACAAGATCTTGCATAGGACCTGATTACTTGAAGGACATCTATCTCTCATAGTATCTGCCTGGTTGATTCAATTTTGCAGAATTGGCATGCTGCAGGTTCCTTTGATTAAATAATGTCATCAGTCCGTCTTGGAAGTATACTTTCTCTGTAGCAGTGCTTGCCCTCTGAATCATGTGACCCCTTGATATGTATGGCTCCCACCCTACTGTTGTTTAGAAGAGCCTTGAAGAACTGCTTCTTCACCCAGGCCTTTGGTGAGGGAGATTGAGGCCTCTTGCTTCTTTCTATCTGGTCTTTTGTTCTTTCCATTTGTAAGTTTTATTGCAATGTTTTGTTCGTTTGATTATTGTGAACTGTCCAAAATCATCGGAAGGCAGCATACAAGTTTATTTTTATTTGATTATTACCATTCTCAGATTGGAATGCAAGTTCTAGATGGATAGAATGGCCAGCAATACATTCCCACCACTGCCGCCCACCCTCATTTTTGTGGAATTGTGTGAAAATGAACACAAATGGATCCAAATCAAGTATCTTGTCTATTGGGTTTTTAAAGCTCAGCTCTAATGTTGGACTCAAATTGCAGGGCTCTTTTAATTCTTTGTTTCTAGTTGATCCCATATGCTGGTGAAAGTAACATCACCTGATTAAAGGAAATAATTTTATTACAAGTTTCAGTGTAGCAGAATTATATGCAATTTTCAAAAAACTTTTGTTGTCTGAGAGGGGAACTACCCAGCCTAGATACAAATGCATTTAAAGGAAACATCTTTCCCCCTATAAATAGAGTTAAATGCTTCCATTGTTACCATTCCCTGAAGTGAAAACATGCAGTCATCAACAACCATTGAATAGCCATGTCAACCTAAGTGACATTAATTCATACTTTCTGGCCTACATTTTAGCATTTCATTCATAGTTAATCTCGCACCTCTATTCCCCTGCATTAATAACTAACTGCACTTCAAGATCAGGATGTCCTCCTTTCTATTTCACAAGCAGGCAGATTTCTTGCCCTCCTGGAATCTTAGTTTCCAAGCTTCCTGCCTGCCTTCCCTCCCTCCCTCCCTCCCTCCATCTCAATCTTCTAAATGTTGTGATCATCACCAGATGAGCTCATTGATACTGACATCCATTGCTCATCATGGCTTTGATCATTTAAGGCTTTCTCACCCTCTTTTGTATAATAAAGAAGCCAATATAATGTTACGATACACTTCACTAGGTACTGAAGATCAGGTGTAAATTATCTTTAAAGATTCAGTGACAGTTATCTTGCAAACACAGAAATGCTAAAGCATTTAATTAATAGTCCTTCCTTTATATCAAACATGAACCTTAGCTTATGTATTATTTGTTTGCACACTCTCTGCAGTCTGTGCACCAAAGAACTCCAGAGATAAAGTTGTGCAACAGTTGCTTTAAAAACATGCAGAACATTTCTGATCACACCGACACTTGTTTGCCTGAACAATTGACTCTGAGCACAGACACTTATCGACAGAGGATTAAACAAATTAACGTTATTATTTTTCTCTGACTCAACGTCAAGGTCTTTCAGGGCCCGATTGCCATAGTGACATAAAGGCACATGCATTAAATGAGCAACACTATTGCCAAAGCTATCAGAGTTGAAATGGGCAGAGGTTAAACATTAACTTCATTCCGCTATTTGCTTAAGAATTGTTTTTTTTTAAATATCTAGCTTCATTTAGTTATCAATTGCTTGATGCAACCACTCTGGAAAGAGCTGCGGAAAACATGACCATAGGAATTTTTATATGAATGACTAACCACTGACTTATTTGACTCAGGTATCTTGTCTATGGCAGTAAAGAGATACTGCATGGCAAGATGCAAAAAATAGTTATAATGGGCTGTTATGCAAGAAAATGAAATGGGAGAATTATGAGAACTGTGTCCTATTCCACAGGCTTACGATTTCATAATGGTCTATCTTGGGATCGGAGAACAAAAGCAGTATGGAGAACGATAATATTTCTTATCGTTTATAGAGACTGCCTTTTTAGAGTCTGTTGATTACCTGCAGATATCATTCAGGAATGAACACTGTAGGGACAGCTACAGCAACAGTATATAGTTAAAGAGAGTAATACCAGTGAGTCACCAATAGGAAAGCATGAGAGCTTAGAGGAAAACAGACAAGACTTGCTTGTTCATTCAAGAGCCAGAGGTCTTCAACTCAGAGACTCTCAAAATGCACTTGTTACCTCTCGACTCGACTACTGTAATGCTCTCTATTTAGGACTGCCCTTGCACACCATCCGGAGGCTTCAGCTGGTGCAGAATGTGGCCGTGCAGGTTGTGATGGGAGCTTCCCGGTACTCCCATATTACGCCCCTCCTGCGCGACCTGCATTGGTTACCGGTTGCCCTCCGGGTGAGGTTCAAGGTTCTGGTGTTGACATACAAAGTCCTTCAAGGCATGGGCCCAGGATATTTACGGGAGTGTCTCCTGCCAGCATCGAGAACCAATTGCCCTGTGCGGGCCCACAGGCAGGGGCTCCTTGGGGTGCCGTCTGCGACTCAATGTTGCTTGGCGGTCCCCCGGGGAAGGGCCTATTCTGTGGCGGCCCCCGCCCTATGGAACCAACTACCTCTGGGACTCCGTTTGGCCCCTGACCTCCATACCTTCTGCCATGATCTGAAAACTTGGCTCTTCGAACAGGCTGGGCTGTGCTGACCTCCGGTGGGGGGGGGTTAAATTTAATTAGGATTGGTGGGTTTTAGTTCAATTTGGCTTGTAATGTTTAATGTTATTTTTAGGTAATTAATTTATTGTTGGTTTTCGTTGTTAGCCGCCCCAAGTCCCTTTGGGGAGGGGGCGGCATACAAGTCAAATAAAATAAAAATAAAATAAATAAAATGTGGGGATGGTTGCCATTCTATAATTAGAAGAAAAAGGCAAATGTAGTACATTATCCATGTTCCATTGCTGTCCCTGATCCATCCTTTCCAGGGCTTCAACTACCAAGACCTGTTAGGACTACAGAGTTCAGAATGCCAGAGAATACTGTTTTATATGAACCAGAGTCCCCATGATTGTATCTAACTGGGTTCATCTGATGGGAAAGCTGAGCTTTCCTCCAGATTTTGCCTGTGCTTGCTCCTCTCTCCCTCTCCCCCTCCCTTCCTTCCTCCCTCCCCACTCTGTCCCCCTCCCTCCCTCCTATCCCCTGCAAAGGATCATATTAACTTTGGGGTCATCCTCCTTTTGGGTAAACATAATGTAACACTGCTATTAAGGTACTGTTGTATGGTCAGTTGTTTGTAGAAATATGTCTCTTCTGAGAAAAGGACCATCGCATTATACAAAAGCCACAGAGTCCAAATGGTTAAAATGGTGTGTTTTTTTGTGTGCAAAAAATATAGAGATAGAGATAGAGAGATGAGTGACGTATAAATTTATTAAATAAACAAACATTTCTGAGAGATGCAAAAAATAATATTTAGTAATATTTGGGTTTAGAAAGGGCTCTTGTAGCTGTTAGTTTGGCAGTTCTGTGATGGAGACGTGCCAGCCTCTGGACACAAGAGGCCTTCCCATCTTTTATTCTGGATGGGGTAGCATTGCCTCAGATAGACCCAGTGTCAGATTAGGGCGTTATCATGGACTCATTGCTCTTGCTCAAACAGCAGGTGAAAATCATGGCTAGGAGTGGCTTTGCACACTCTCAAGTGGTGTGCCAGTTGCACACATTCCTAGATTGGGAGGCTTTGCTCTTGTAGTCATCTATGCTCTTGTAGCCTCTCATTTGGACTACCACAACATTCTCTGCGTGGGGCTGCCCTTGAAGAACATTCAGAAGTCAAACAAACACTTGTTTGGCGTGGGGGCGTGGGAGGAAGCATACAAATTAAATAAGTAAATAAACAAACCAGTGGCAGTTGTCATAATATTTTATGACAAGAATGAATTAGGGTACGTCATATTTAGGGAAATTAAATTGGGATGTGCAATATATTTTTTAAAAAATGTTCATTCCAATGTTCGATTTTAAATTTTACGTTAGGCATTGATTGATTGATTTAAAACATTACTAATGGTTTTCTTCTTCAAAAGTTGTTCAAAGCAATTTGTAAAAATTTGAGCAAAACTTTGATAAGATGAACATTACATTTCTTTTTAAAGATATTTACTTTTGGCTTAAAAATAAGAATCTTAAGTCACATATTATAAAGACCATATATGAAAATTCAATGACAAAAAAATATAAAACAAGTACAGCTTGTTGCAAAAGGTTCTAATTAAGCATTAATATTTTGTGCTACACCTAAACAGCATGAATAAGCCTGTGTAACCTGTAAACTATAGATATGAAGACTCTGATGACTCATATCAAGAACGTTTTTTTTTAAATTACCAAACATCTACAGAGACTAACTATTTCTGATGTACCAAAAAGGACACACAGCTTTGGGAAATGCAGTGATAACAAAACTGTTAAGAAAACTAATCAAAACAAAGGCGAATATCACAAATCAAATATTGAAGTAGACGCTAAGGAGATGCCTTAAACTCAGGTGTCCACCCTACAAAAATATGTGCTTCTGGAACTGCACATATTATACTTACGTTGTGAGTAGCACTGTTTACCAGTTTGCTTCCTGATTCAATTCAAGGTGCTGGTAATGACTTCTAGAGCCCTACATGGCATGGACCTGTTTTTTTTCAATGACTACCTCCCCCTTGTTACATCTATCCATTTTCTTTGGCAGAAGCCAGGAGGAAAGCCTGTTCTGTTATGCTACCCACCCTTTGGAATGTTATTCCCTACAAGGTGAGATTGGCCCCAATCCTGTAAGTCTTCCAGAAGGCCCTTAAAACTTGGTTTACTCACTGAGCCTAGAGATCTCATGGAAATATTGACCTCATTCAATGGTTGTATTGTGTTTAAATTTAGAACACACTATCCCATGTTTAACTTCCGCCGGGGTCTCAAAACCTGGTTGTTCCAACATACTGACCTGAGCTGAGGGTGGGGAGGGGAGTTTTTCAGATGATGGTTTTTATTATTTTTAGCTTTTAATTGGGTTTCTTATTTAATATTTTTTAAATTGTATATCTGTATTGTTTTATGATTGTACGCCACCCCGAGTCCTTCAGGAGATGGGGTGGGTTAGAAATCTAATTAATAAATAAATAAACTGTTTTAATTGTATTTCAATAGTTTTGGGTTTGATTGTATACCACCCATTATATATCTTTCCACCCTACGCACTTCTTGGATCCTACTAAGCACTGGAAATTTCATTCATTCATACATACATTCATTCAGAAACAAGCATTGTAAATGTTTTATTATTATCAAATTTATTTGCTGCCCATCTCATGGTTCAAGGCGCCTCTGAGCATTATCTGTTTTTATTCTGCTTTTCTCATAACATCCAAAGTTAGATACAGCAAATCATAGAATCCACCATTCCATGTATACAACATTCATTTGTGAGATTCCCTGCATACATCAGCACAATTCCATGTTTTCTTTTTCCCTCCATTCCAAATTTTATTTTCAAAAAAGTTGTAATGGTTAAGGTGTGGAACTAGGATCAAAGCAACTCAGGTTCAACTCCTTGAAAGCTCAAAGTTATTCTGGCTTAATCCCATCTCTTAGCTCAATTTATTTCATAGAATTACTTTTTGTAGGAATAAAATTGAAGGGGAGTGGATGAAGTAAGCAAACTTTTAGAGAAAGAAGCAGATATAAACAAACAAACAAACAAATAATCTAAAATGCCCAGGTTTTGTCTGTTGTTTACATGCATCCTCCAAAGTTCTAAAGTCATTAAAGGGAAATAAACAAAATTTTAAAAGGATGGGACAGGATGGGACGGAACAAAACATGAACAGGAACAGAACAGAACAGAACAGAATAGAATATTCCTTCATGGAGAAGACAGGTGATCCACATGTAATGCACACATGAGTAAATTCAATGGATGTTTTTCCAAAGGGCCCTGAGATTCTGAAGATGAAGCTTTCTACTGTCCTCATCTACATCAACTGGAGTCTCCATCCCCCCATCCAATGAAATGGGAATATTTGCTCAGATGGTCTGCAATTCCTTCAGATGTCCATTCCCTACAAAATTACAGGCCAATCTCAGGAATGGTTGCTTCAGAATGGGAGAAGAAGAAAAAAGCTGTTTGTGTAAAGCAGCTTGAAAATAGCCAGTATTTGTACCCATGTTTTTTTCAATGTGATCCATTTAAAGGCTTTCATCGAACTTTGAAGGAAGTCATTTCCTTATTCACTTTCTAAACTGAAACCCTCTAACTTAGCAGCAAGGGTCCATGGCGTAGGCATTTCCCCTACCTCCTGTCTCTTTGAACCAAGCCTCACTCAGCAAACAGAAATCATGTTTACTGTGGAAACTCTGCACTGCAGCCATGGCACTCAGTGCCCCCTCCACCTTCTTTTTATATCCACATAAGGAACAGATCCTGCATCCGAGATAGTGATATACAGCATTCATTAAAGGCCAGAGGAATGATACTTGAATCCCCTGTCTCATTCAGCTGATTTATTCACTTATTTTTAGAGATGATGGAAAGATGGCATGTAAGTTAGTGGGATTGAGAGGTAAACCAGAGTGTAAGACATATGGCAGGGCTTCAAAGATGTTGTAGTACTGAGCTATCCGCTATACAGGGAACTCAGAGTTTTTAGCTTCTTGAAGCCAGCTACTTGCACCTGATATTATCAGGACACCCTTGTACTACAATGGGCAAATGTTACCAATTCTGGAATCACGTCAACATTATTAATGTATAGGAGAAACCAATCCTGTGAAGACATTCAGCCTGCATATAAAGAGGCTAAAGGGTTAGCATTCTAAGGATTCACAAGCAATGCCCCTAATCACACAGATTCCTGCCAGGGTCTCCTATCATAGGCAAATTTGCTTACAATTTTCCTGTAAATCTTTGTGCTCACTGCCCACAGATATACACAGCAGCCTAGCATATAGGACTGTTGAGGATCAGGCTTCCATGTGCAGCCTTTTCATCTTGAATCTCATTTTGATGATTGCGTATATGATGGATTGTTTATAGAGATAGTTGGTAGTTTAGTCACTTAATGGCATACATTGTGTCTGCTTGTGGGGAGTCAAGCATTCCCTGTTTCGATTCATTTTATAAGTGAGGTGTCAGCTTTGGAAGCCATGTTAGTACCCAAAGCTTCCACGCTGCCACATTCCTGTGCCTGGGAAAGTAGGAGGGGGGGATTTTAACTGGAGTTGGGTTTTTCTGGAACCCTGACATAGGAATAGAAACCTTGACTGGATTCTAGCTTGTGTGCCTTTTATGCCTCCTGTGATGCAGCCAGACAAAACAGAATTATTTCATTTAGGGAAATATTTAATGCAAGAGTATTCAATTTCAGTGATGATCCTTGGAGTAGCACATTACAGAGCACCCTTAAAAAGATGGAGCAGGACAAAGAACTCAATGGAACTATAAGGGGGGAAAAACTAAAATAGATTACATTACTAAATAGATTAGATTTTAGTAATCTAATCTATTAGATATAGTAATAGATTAGATTACTAAAATAGATTACATGCTGTTAGTGCAATCAAATTAGTTCAGTATAGTTAATATAAATAGTCCTCATATATTTGACAATTTTCTCATTCAGTTAAAATAAAAATGAGTTTCATGGAATAGTTCAAGAGCCACAGTTAAGGACCTGTAGCTAGAACACCCCAGATCACAACCCTTGATTTAATGCAAGGAGAAGTCAGACAGAATATCCTTCAATCCTGCATTCTGTTTCCAATGATCTTCAGGATTCCTGTACTAGATATATAAAGTTGAGAAGCAACCAATGATTTATCGGTTGCATGGAAAAATTATGGAGTAATAAGTAGGATTTTTTTTTAAAAAAGGATATTGCCTGAATGGTTTACAGTCCACATGTTGTTGTACCCATAGCAACGTAAGCAGATCAAGAAGCTGACATTAATAATATCCAGAAAGAAGCTGTCTCACTAATGATTGTACAATTATTATTCATAATTCAAATTATCTTTAATGTTTGTCTAGCTTTGGATGGATGAGACCAGTTGCCAAAATGATAAAAAAAAGAATCAAAAGGGAATAGCTGTGTTTTTACAATTTTTCTTTATAGCATTGGCTTCGATACTGACCTTGATCAAAATTTGGCTAGGGGCCAACATTGTAGAGCCTGAAATTACTACCCACTGACCTAGGAGAGTGCTTAGCAAGAAACATGGAATTGTACTTTTTGTTATTCCATCAATTATCATGAGAGTTGTGTAAGATTGTAAAAAAATACAACAATGATAAAGGGCACTCAATTACAACAGGTTAGCTTCAAAACTAAAATAATAAGTACTCTCCATAACTTTCAAAAGAAAAAGAAACAAAATTGATTCTATTTAATGAATCAAATATTTCGAATGTGGATTGTACAAGAAGATGAGTTTTGTATTTCCCCAGGAAAAAAAAATATAAACATGGTCAGACAACCTAGATATGCATTCTAAAGGCAAAAGAACCCCATTGCTTCAAAAATAAGAACAGGGCAGTTATGTGACCTGCGCTGTTAACATTGCTATAATTATTAGGCACAAAGAAGTAACTATAAATACATTCTCAAAATATACTTTTTTCCAATGTTTAATCTTGGATATGGCCAGGAATGGAATACTTTTAAACAAAAAACAAAACAAAAATCCACCCATATTCTGAAAAAAAAAGAAAAAGAAAGCAATTCTCTGTGCTTGTTCTTACAATTGATAGTTATATTACTTCCAAATGAGTCACATGGTATCCTCTAGAACAATGGTGGCTAACCTTTTTGGACTCCTGTGCCAAAAATTGAGTGCGTGCTCGTGCACGTGTGCTCACGTGCCAGCACCCAGAAGGCAATGCACGTAGCCCTCCCACATACCCCATGCACATGCACGCACGATTCCCCCCGATTCCCTCCCCGCCACCCCCTTACCTACACTGCATCTCCCAGCTGATTTTTGGCCAATTTGAGGCCTTTTTCGGCCTCCCAGAGGCTCAAGGAAAGCCTCTATAACCTTTGTAGGCCGAAAAATGGTCCCGTTTCATCACTTCCGGTATTTCCGGAAATACAGGAAATGACGAAACGGGCCTGGTTTTCCACCTACAAAGGCTGCAGAGGCTTTCCTCGACCCTCTGGGAGGCTGAAAAAGGCCTGAAACCAGCTGAAAATCAGCTGGGAGGTGCGCACATATGCAGTGAGGTAAGTTTGCCTAGGCCTTGCATGCCCGCACAAATGGGTGCGTGCCATAGGTTCGCCATCACGGCTCTAGAATCATGCAGAAACAATATGAGAAATGGAAAAAGAAAATTGGGAAATATGCAGATCACCTCTTGAAGTCTTTGCTGGACCAAGGTACTTTCAATAAATACAGGTAGTCCTTAACTTACAACAGTTTGTTTAGTGACCATTCAAAGTTACACAGCACTGAAAAAAAGCAGCATGACCACTTTTCACACTTATGATCATTGCAGTATCCCCATGGTCACATGATCAAAATTCATACACTGCGCAACTGGTTCATATTTATGAAGTCATGCAATCACCTTTGTGACAAGCAAAGTCAATGGGGAAGCCAGCTTCAGTTAACAGCTTGGTGACTAACTTAACAACTGCATTGATTCATTTAACAACCATGGCAAGAAAAGTAGAAAAACGGGACAAAATTCACATAACGAATGTCTCGCTTAATAACAGAAATGTTGGGCTCAGTTGTGATCTACCTGTCAAGGACTACCTGTAAAATGATTGTGTCAGATATACTTGAGATGCATAGATTTAACTCTATGTAAAATAAATGAACAGTGAATTAAATAAACACTGGAAACTTCCCTGAAGCTGAATAGCAAGAGTTCAAATGTGATCGCTCTGAGTAAGGAACATCAGAGTTCCTTCAGAGTTCCTTGCTGAAGGAGAATAATAAGGGTGATTGTGTGTTACATTAAAAAAAAACTTTTTGTTTGGCCTAAGCTACTTTTGTTGGGTGATCCTGATGATGATATATATTGTTTTTTTTTTAAGAGGGAATATTTTTACAGTTGCACCAGTCATAAATTGTGCCACGTCCATAATTTAGTAATGTTTAGAGGAATATTATCATTCTTCTGAATACTGAATTATTGAACGAAGTACATATAATATTCTCTCTGTGTGTGCATGTGTCTGTGTGTGTGTGTGAAGAGATAGACATCCCAATCTCCAGAACTAAAAATTTATATTGTTCACTTAGCTTTCATTAGCCTCTGCTAACATCGTCAGAGTGTAAAACTACCAGTTTTATGAAAGCTTAGTGAACAATATAAATTTTTAGTTCCAGAGATCGGTTCATTAACTGAGTAATGTAACTAAACATAGATTGTTCAAGAAATACCCAATCCTAGAAGTTGATTTTTATATCCCCTAATTATTTTAGACCAGGCTGTGCTTCTCCAACAATATGTTCCAAAAAAAAGTGAGAATTTCTATTTGCTCCTTTTTGAATCTACCAATCCTTGTGAGGGCAGCAATAATCCAATGCAGATGTGTGTGATTTATACATATCTTATATATTCATTGTTTTGTTATCTGTTTCTTTCCTAGAATAAACCCCAGCGTACTCTTCCATTTGCAAAACAATTCAATTACTTCTGAAAGGAGTCATTCACACACACACATATCACAAGAATTTGTGCAAATGAAGTGAAATAAACCCAAATTATTGTGTGCAAGAACTTGTGCAACTATGTCATTGTGAAATAACATTTTCAGCGAGTTTTCTCAACCATGGATCTGTTTGTTAAGCCATCGTAGTTAATTGTGATTACACAAAAAAAGTATTACTGCAGGCAGAGCTATGTTACATAGCAAGAATGAAGAGGCAGAGAACCAGTGAGATGTTAAGGACAAAGCTGTATGTGCCAATGAACTAGGAGAACTAGCAGCAGAAAGAAGAAGCAATTAAGAGTTAAGAATTAAGCTACGGTGATCATTTATTTGTTGCCAAAGAGAGAAAGGGAAAAGGAAAGACACTAGAGGAAAGGGGAAAGATATGTGCATGAAAGTTGAAGGTAAGAATGCACAGTAGAAATGTAGAAATCATTACTGGGATTTAGATATAATACAATATACTATCTGTTTGCTTATCTAAAAAATAAACATTGATGGTTAGCCTGAAGAATCTCTTCAAAACAGTTTCAAATAGAACTGTAAAAGTAAGACTTGATTAATCTAAAAAAACCACCCAAACAATGTGATTTTGCATAGCATCCAAGAATTCAGAGTAGACTCCCACAATATTTAAAGTCAAGGAGTGAAATTCAGATGACTATTCTACTTATCCACCATTCACACTTCGCTTGTGGGCTCCAAATCTGGACTTCTACCAAGGACTAAAAGGAATAGGCAAACAAATGTAGATAAAATTGGTCCTAAACACTTTATAGACCAGCGTTTTAAACTGGATTCAGAAACAAACCAATGTGAAATGTAGAAGATCAGATATGCATGACCCACAAAAAGGATCCCTGTTAACTGACTACATTTTAGACCAGCTGGCACAGACTGAACTGAAGCTTTTTGAGAGCTTTTTAAAGCAGTAATCCCATCCTGATGTTCTCAAGCCAAGCGTGACAGTAACAAGGTCTGATTGTGCATTCGGGACCCTGTATGAGCATGTTTTAAACCAGTTTGACTTTCAAATGATAACATAGATGCTCAACATTAAGGAAAATAAAAGGCTACACTCTTGATTATTCTGGCATCATACTAATTGGCAATTATGATAAATTAAATAAACAATTTGATACACAGTAACTTACTGCCAGTTATATGTATGATTCTGGACACCTTACAAAGTGCAATACTGTCGAGAGCTACTCCTTCCCATCCTTCACCTGACTTTCCCCCGACCCTTAGCCACAGTCTTCTACACAGATCTGTAGGTTTGTGGTTAGATTTTTTATAAAGCCCAATAATCCCAAGAGCTTTTTGAGGCAAAAGAAGAGTTGAATGGTAGGCTTTGTTCGTTGCCTACTCTTGAGCTATTGAAGCGTGCTATATTTAAGGAATTTCAGCCAAATAATCCCACTAGCCAAGGAAACAAGGAATTATGTATATCCCCCATTGCATTTTTTAAAAATATTTATGTTATTGTAAGTTGTCTGGGTGACAGATGGGTTCCAAGGCAGAAAAATCTCATGTTGGTACATACAGTGTGTGTCCAGCTGGGAAGAATAAAGGCTATTTTGCTGAATCTTTAAGATGAGGTTGCCTCATACAGACAACATATGTTTAAAAATATAGTTGGGGGGGGCTGACTCTTGCCCTATAACACCCTAATGGTGAGCCATTATATTTCATTAGGAGAATATAGGCTATGGCTTGTTGTTAAAAGAAAAATAAAGCCGAAGCTTTTCACATTGATATGAATATTTTTATTCCTTTTGTACTAGGATAATGGCTATGTTAGGAGTTAAGAAGAAATCTGCAATACTATATCAAAGCCTATCAATTCAAGATTCTTCCTTATCGGATGCTTTGAGAAATCTATAAAACAGGGCACCCAGATGGCCAATAGGTCCATAATCAAGAATCAACATAATAAATAGCTATAGATCAGGGGTCTTCAAACTTGACAGCTTTAAGATTTGTGGACTTTAACTCCCAGAATTCCTCCTCCAGTCATGTTAGCTCAGCAGTTCTGGGAGTTGAAGTCCACAAGCCTTAAACTTGCCAAGTTTGAAGACCCTTGCTATAGATAGACTTTTGTTGTATAAGGTTTGGCTGAAGGAAGTAAGCCTTGGAATACCCCCAGTATACATTTATTTATTTGTTTGTTTGTTTGTTTATTGTTTAATTATTTGATTATTTGATTAATTTCCTGCCTTTATTATTTTTATAAGCAACTCAAGGCAATAAACATATTTAATGCTCTTTCCTCCTCCTATTTTTTCCTCAACAACAACCCTGTGAAGTAGATTGGGTTGAGAGACAATGACAGTGACAGAGACATGAGTAAGGAGGGACTAGAACTAATGGTCTTCCAGTTAGAATATAATTCTTTATTGGCCAAGTGTGATTGGATACACAAGGATTTTTTCTTGGGTGCATAAACTCTCAGTGTACATAAAAGCTATAAGTGATAAATCATGATCATAAGTCATCATAAATACATTCATCATAAATCATGAGATACAACACTTAGTGATAGTCATAGGATACTAAGCAATCAATCAACATAAATCATACTAGGAAACTAAATAAAACAATATAAACTGTAAAGATACAAGCAACAAAGTTATAGTCATAAGTAGAAAAGGGGATAGGTAATAGGAAAGATAAGAAAAATAATAGTAATACAGCCTTACTAAATAGTTTGACAGTCTTGTGGAATTAGTTGTTTACCAGAGTGATGGCATGGAGGAAAAAACTGTCCTTGTGTCTAATTGTTCTGGTGTGCAGTGCTCTATAGCATCATTTTGAGGGTAGAAGTTGAAACAATTTATGTCCAGGATGTGAGGGATCTGTAGATATTTTGACAGCCCTCTTTTTGACTTGTGCAGTATACAAGTCCTCAATAGAAGGAAGGTTGGTAGTAATGGTTTTTTTCTGCAGTCCTAATTACTCTCTGAAGTCTGTGTCTGTCTTGTTGGGTTGCAGAGCCAAACCAGACAATTATGGAGGTTCTAGCCTGGTGTCTTAATCATTGAACCAAACTGACACGTTTCTCATTCTTAGTCTTTTCAGCTCTAAAGCCAACAAGAGATATTCCAGTAAAGTTGAGTGCACGTTAAACCTATTAATTTGCTTCCTCAGTGAAGCTCATGGTGATGGCAATTAATTTTGTTGGCCTTAAAAGGAATGAAATTAAATTTAAAAAAGGATTATATAGACAGCAACTAGTTATTTTACTTTCAAGAACAACCTAAAATCCTAACTAGGGCTGGGTAAATCCTTTGAAAGAGTCTTTCACAAAGCTCAGGAGTATACACAAAGGACCTGTCTTCCAGTGAATAAAAGTCCCAGGCAGAAACAGCTCCCAAAGTTGCCATATACTCTGTGAGCCTGGAAAAAGAAGCAGCTGTTTTACTGACTTGAAAAGAGATGTCTTGTAATATCCTGCTACATAGGATGCAAAGGAGAATTTACCGGTAGTAAAACAAATTTGAATCACACCACTGGTTAAAGGCCTTCTATATCCTTTGTGTTTACTTGCAGGTAGATCACCCATGATGGGAAGGGTTAGGCTAAATATGATTTCAAGATAATGGCAACTCAGTACAATAGAGGTATCAAACACAAGGCCCATGGGCCAAATCCAGCCCATGAAGTGGTCAGATCTGGCCTGCGGGGCTGTCCTGGAAAATGTAAGGGGCCGGCCCATGCCGCTTCAGTCCAGTCTACCCATTGCAAAGAGAAGTATCAGGCCTGCATGGCTTCTGCCTGGTCTACCCAATGCAAAGAGAAAACATCAGGCCAGCATGGCTTCAGCCCAGCCTACCCAGTGCGAAGAGGAAACATGCCAGCAGTTTGGGGATCAAACTGGCCATGCCTACCCAGTCTGTCCTGCCCACCCAATCGGCCATGCCCAGTGAGTGACATCAAGCTGGCCACGCCCACCCAGGGTATTTGAAGCCATAGATGTGATTGGACACACAAGGAAATGCATAAGCTCTCAGCATACATACAAGCAACAAGTGATAAATCATGATCACCATCACACCATCACACAATACAATCATCATAAATTGTAAGAAACAACACTCAGTTACAAAATAATCAATCAACGTAAATCATAATAGGATACAAAATAAAAACAATCAACATAAATCATGAGATACAAACAACAAAGTTATAGTCATAAGAAGCTAAGGAAATAGGTAATAGGAAAGATGAGAAAGATAATAATAATAATAGTAATACAGCCCTACCAGGTGGTTTGAGATCCCAGGACATAAGACAGTGTTGTGGGAATTTGTTGTTTAGCAGAGTGATAGCATGGGAGAAAAAAAAACTGTCCTTGTGTTTAGTTGTTTTGGTGTGCAATGTCCTATAGCGTCATCTTGAGGGAAGAAGTTGAAACAATCTATGTCCAGGATGTGAGGGGTCTATAGATACTAAAATAGGGTAGAGTGGGTCATTTTCCATATTAGGAGCATCAAGTCTAAAGCAGTTGTCACTATTAACAAAAGGATAGTCGGGGTTTGGATACAACCCCAAAATGATAACTATCTCTATTTGCATCCAAGGTGAGTCAATCAATATTACAGTAATCCAGTTCTATTCCCCAGCCAGAACTACAGAAGTAGGGAAGCTGACAAGTTCTTTGTAACTTGTAACACTTTATTGACATGACACTAAAAATAGGCATATTTATTATAGGAGATTGAATATTAAATTAGAAGCATAAGAGCATGTTGAAAAGTAGAAAAGTTTGCTTTTGGTGTATAAAATAAAGTAGAAGTTAGATTAATAGAATTCTGTCAAGAAAACAAAATAATAAGTTGCCTGCATTGAAACTTTTTCCAAAGAAACAGCTAGCCCAAGTATTAAAAGATGCCAACACTGTAATATCATATATAAACATCAGTTCAAAGTAAGAAATAAACTAATTAATGTACAGCACAGCTGCAATTAAAAGTGAATACTTGGGATCTGAACTCAACAAAGAAGAAGAAAAAACCCAAACAGTGTACCATCAAAAGAAGTTCAGGCTGGAAAATAAGATCAGCATGCTAAGATTAAATACAAACAAGTTGAACAAATGAAAGAAATGAAGCTGAAGAACAAGAAGACCAAAGAATACCTGATCAAGAAATATCACCTAGAAATGAGAAATATCAAATTAATAAAGCCCCAAATAACAGCTGTAGACTAAAAGAGCAGCAGATACAAAGCTCCAATTTCCCACTATAGGCAGAATCTCCAATCCCAGCTGAATCAGAAATGTTTCTACCAATCCATCAATGGAGAGACTGCAGTGAACCAGTCCACACCTGACAATAAGAAACAGTGCAGTTCTGAATGCAGCTGTGGGATAACCCAAAGAAATACCATCAGAATGCAGCTTGAACAATGGAGGTGGAAAAGAAAGCTGAGATGGAAGAACTTGCAAAGTAGCAGAAATGGTAGTGAAAGGGGCAAATAAGATCAAGAATTAGAACCAGATGAAGATGAATTGCACGGGGTTTGGTTGAAACATCTGACTAGTCTGCATCCACTCATTGCCAAGCAGTTGAACACCATACTGTAACTACAGGCAGTCCCTGACTTACAACAGTTCATTTAGTGACTGTTCAAAGTTACAACGGCACTGAAAAAGTGACTTATGACCATTGTGGTGGTGCAGTGGTTAGAATGCAATACTGCAGGCTACTTCTGCTGACTGCCGATTACCAGCAGTTTGGCAGGTTGAATCTCACCAGGCTCAAGGTTGACTCAGCCTTGCATCCTTCCAAGGTGGGTGAGATCAGGACCCAGATTTTGGGGGGCAATAGGCTGACTCTACAAACACTCACAGTAGAGAGGGCTGTAAAGCACTGTGAAGTGGTATATAAGTCTAAGTGCTGATGCTAAGTGCTATTTTTCACACTTACAACCTTTGTAGCTTCCCCATGATCATGTGATCAAAATTCAGATGCTTAGCAACTGGTTCATCCTCATGAACGTTGATATGTCATGTGATCACTTTTTGTGATCTTCTGACAAGCAAAGTCAATGGGGCAGCCAGATTCACTTAACAACCATGTTACTAACTTAACAACTGTGGCAAGAAAGACCATAAAATGAGGGAAAACTTACTTGACAAATGTCTCACTTAACAACATAAATTTTGGGTGCAATTGTGGTCATAAGTTGACGGCGAAGTGTAGCTGAAATTGAAGATCAGCTAACATCTGGCCAAACCTAATTGATACTAAGAGATTCAATAAAAGGGGCAGCACCAGGGAATTACCTGCTTACCAACAACTTTCAGATTGCTAATTGATGTTGTAGTTGAAGCAGTCTAGCAATGTCTGCTTGAAAACAAGCTCTTTCTACCTGAATAGAAAGGAAACTGCCTAAATACAGGGGGAACAAAAGATTGACAATACGATTTTGGAAAACTACAAGAGAAGGAGCTTGAAAGTTGCACTGAAGAAAGAACGAAGGATATGGAAAGAGAAAAAATATTCCCATGATGAACGATTCATTCAGAGATTTGATTATTGAACTAGGGCCAAGCATTTTGGAAAGTAAAGTGAGTCCTAGAAAAAATTGCCAACAAAGCTGCAGGTGTTGATAAAGTGGCATCCTAACACTTTCAAGTCTTTCAAGATGATGGTGTTATTGTGCTATTTGTTATTTGTAAACTGGTATAGAAAACACAGCTGCCACTAAGGGATTTTTATATTCCAAGATGTAAAAGAGTTATGCAAAAGAATGTTCTGGCTACTGAACACATTTTCATCTCATATGCCAGTAAAATAATGCCCAAGATTTTGCAATTCAAGTTTTAACAATAGTTACAACAAGAACTGCCAGACATGCAAACTGCATTCCAAAGAGGCAAATAGCAGTAGCACTTAGACATATATACTGCTTCACAGTGCTTTACGGCCCTCTCTAAGAAGTTTAAAGAGTAGGCATATTTCCCCCAACAATCTGGGTCCTCATTTTACCGACCTTGGAAGGATGGAAGGCTGAGTCAACCTTGAGTCACTCAGAATCAAACTGCTGAAGTGTGCAGTCTGTTAGCCATGCAGTACTGCATTGTAACCACTGTGCCACCAGGATCACATTGGTTACATTGAAAAGACAAGATAATCCCACAAAGATGTCTGGTTCCACTTTATTGATTATAGTACAGCTTTTGATTGCAAAAGCTGTACTACAATCCCTTAAAATCATGGATGTCCCAGGCTATCACACTTGCCTAGTGAAGAATTTATGCAAAGATCAAGAAATATTTGTTAGAATATAATGCAAAGCTACTAAATGTTCAGTATGCTATCACTTTCTTTCTTTCTTTCTTTCTTTCTTTCTTTCTTTCTTTCTCTCTCTCTCTCTCTTTCTTTCTCTTTCTTTCTTTCTATTGGACTATAGGCTCTTGTACAGGTGAGAATACAAATGTTAAAATACAATTAAACCGGTTGAATTAAGCCCAATAAAAATTAAAACCCAATTAAAACTTAAAATCGATAAAACCCCACCCCTCCCCATTCAGTCCAGGCTGGTCTGTTGAAACAACCAAGTCTTTAGGTCGCGGCAAAAGGAACGGAGGTCAGGGGCCAACCGGAGCTCCAAGGGGAGTTGATTCCACAGGGTGGGTGCTCCCACAGAGAGAGGCACCCCCAGGATCAACGGCACCCCCAGGACTACAAGCAGTCCTTGATTTACAACCATTTGTTTAGTGTCTGTTCAAAGTTACAACTGAACTGAAAAAAGTGACTTATGACTGTTTTTCACAATTATGACTTATAATTATAAATTATAATTATGAATTATAAAAATTCAGATGCTTGGTAATTTGTTCATATTTATGACAGTTGCAGTATCCTAGGGCAGAGGCCTAGGGAATTCTGGGAGTTGAAGTCCTCCAGGCCTAATGTTGCCAAGGTTGGAGGCCCTTGCCCTAGGGTCATGCTGATCACCTTTTGCAAACTTCTGACAAGCAAAGTCAATAGGGGTGTCAGATTCACTTAACAACTATGCTACTAGTTTAACAACTGCAGTGATTCATTTAACAACTATTACAAGAAAGGAGCAACAGGCAAAACTGGGGTAAAACTCACTTAACAAATGTCTCACTTAACAACAGAAATTTTGGAGTTAATAGTGGCTGTCAGTAAAGGATTTCATTTATATGTACATATCGTAAGAAAAAACAGAAAAGAAACTGGAGTTAAAATTCCTCAAATATCATCCACCCCAGAAGCTTCCATGTTATCAGATGATATCGCTTTGATGGCTAGAAATGAGGACACCAGAACAGTAACATCTGAACCCTGAGATCACTCTGCTAAACATTCCCTCAACATTGTTCAACTATTACAAAGTCTGCACTACTATTCCTGTTAATCTTCTCATCACTTCACCCATCCCCTCCCACTTGTGACTATATGACTATAACTTTGTCGCTTGTATCCTTACGATTTATATTGACCGTTTCCTAGTATGATTTGATTGCTTATTGTACCCTACGACTATCATTAAGTGTTGTACCTTCTGATTCTTGACTCTTGATGAATGTATCTTTTCTTTTATGTACACTGAGAGCATTTGCACCAAGACAAATTCCTTGTGTGTCCAACCACACTTTGCCAATAAAGAATTCTATTCTATTAACTTGATCTTTCAACAAAACAGGAAGCATATTTTTGTATTATTTTATGTCTCTGGTATTAACAATATCTAAGTTAGAATCTACCACCATATTTTGTGGTAATCAGTTCCCTCAATAACTCTCAACCTTTTGTCAGATGTTAGTAGCTATACCTAAATTATAGAAATGCAAATTATCACGTGGATTCAGACATGAACTTCAAACTCATTCCAGTAGGAAGCATTTGAAAGAGCATCAGTGATCTTTCAAATGTCTCTTGTTGAACCCAATTTAGACCTTCCTACTTTCTTTTCCACACCCATTTTAAGTCTTATATTTTTAGCATTTTGATTGTACTTTTCACCTTCCTTACAAGAGAAATACTTTGGCCAATTTTACAGCCATTTGCTTTCTGTCATTAGATTAGTTATCTCTCCAAAGAAAGTGGGTTTTAATTACACACAATTTACATTATAACAAATCTGTGTTGGTTGATGGCAATCTTTACAGTCAGATTCGCTGATTTGCTATGCAAGGCAAAAGTTAAACACAGTTCAAAGGTCATCCTACCAGTGCAGTAGTATTGCAGTTATCAAAAAGCGTGGATGTCATATTGGTTTAGCAATTTAGAATGTTGAAACTCAGCTGGTTCTGTTGCAACATAAATCACTGCAACCAGAGAAAATTCATAGTCAAAACAATTGGGTCAGAGAAGTTGATGTAGAAGCTGTGGCCATGGCTTGGTGGACATGGCTAGGTAGTCATGTGGCTGGGTGGGCGTGGCCAATTTAGCAGTCCATTTTGCCAATTTAGCAGTCCATTAAACAATACACAGTAGCCCCATTTTCTATTCTTTTTAATACTGCATGAAGTTTTTGCTCTGGGTTTTTTTTTTACTAGGGGGGAGAGGTTGTCAATGCCTGGGGATTTCTGGGAATTTATCCTCTATGTTACAGGCACCAAAATAAGCAAGATGATATAAGGTCTCCTGCTGGAGCAGGGGTTTGGACTAGATGACCTCCGAAATCCCTTCCAGTCCTGGATTGCTGTGCTGCTTCAAAGCTCAGGGACATTGCTTTCTATACATTTAGCTAGATAATGTATTTCCATATTTTGTGGTAATCAGTTCCCTCAATAACTCTCAACCGTTTGTCAGATGTTAGTAGCTATACCTAAATTATAGAAATGCAAGTTATCATGTGGATTCAAACATGAACTTCAAACTCATGCCTGACACCTTAGATGAGGTGGCTTCTAGAAATGAGAGTACCAGTTGCACTGCCAGAGCTAATTCCTGACTCCTTCAGTTATTTTCTACTAAATAAATAAAAGGGGTTTCCCACATGAGGGGGTGAAGGCAGCAATTTTGATATCTTGATACCCATCCCAGTACTCTTATGTAGAGCATAATCCTTCATCTTTCTGTGTTATCCCCAATAAAAATCAAAATTAATGCTCAACATAAGCATGGCTTATGGGTTACATAAAACAAAATAGTGTTCCTGAGTGGGTAAGTGATGCACTGATCCAATAAATCTGCTGAAAAACAAAATACCTCAGACTCATTAAATGGACAGTGTGAATTTTAACACAGTTTGTTTCATCTGAGGGGCCTGAATCAAATGAATACGTGAACCAGTGTTGCCTGAACAAAGACTGCTTTTCAAGTTTTAGAAGTGGGAAACCTATCATATCTAGACCTGATTGCCTACATTAATGGATGACTGCTTAGTTGCTAGATGTAGTGAATGAATTACTCTTCTCTTTTCAAAATGTGTTTTTGAGGATTTCCCGTTATTTATTGCAAAGACAAAAATCTGGAAATGATTGGCAAAATGGAGGAGTTTATTCAGATGACCAAATATTGCTTTTACAAACCTGCTCTTCAACAACATTTATTTCTTTTTTCCTGCTCTTCCTGCTTTTATTTTATACTCAGGATCCAACCTCAAATAGGAGATATTCCAAATTCAGTACTGTAATTACTGCTTGCTAAATAATACAATTGACTACACTTTTCTTTAGAGACCTGAACATACCTTATATTCTCAGATTTAACGTACACTAATCATTTTCACAATGGTGATATTTAGTAGGTTTCTAGGCATTCTACAGATAACTGATTGAAGAGAAGAAGAAAGAATGGTCCCATCAACAGAAAACAGATCCTGAATACAAGGGGGCTCCAGTTGAAAGAAGAGAGTAAAAAAAGACAAAGATCAGTCTGAGCAAATGCAACTGTGTATTTTTAGGCATGGTTGTGTTGCGAACATAGATAAACCAGTGATGGCCTGTTGAGAGGTAATATATGTACATATATTACAGGAAAAGATGGACTTTCAAGAAGGATTTGATAAGAGAATGGCATCACATTCCTACTGTAGAAGTGAGTAGGATTGATTAAGCATTTCATTTGATTTTTTTATTATAACTTATCAAAATTCATGAATGTTTTTACAATTACAATGGCAATAATTTAACAAAATTCATAGTTTTCCCCAACCTTTGAATGTTTCCTTGTTAAAAGATTAGTTTGAATTCAACTGAATTGGTGATGCTGCTTAGAATTACCAGCATATTTCTCTCTCTCTCTTTCTCTCCCTCCCTCCCTCTCTCCCCCACCCCAGTTACATTATAATCTGCTGAAATAATTGTAGCTATTAAATTCAGCCATTGCTATTACGTTTAAATCACCTACCAGAATCTGCATTTTTTCTGCAGAATTGGATCACATGCAAATTCAACATATTTTAAATGGGAGAATGTAAAGGTGGCTCATTTGACCATTTCATGCACAGAAATGATTTTCAAACCTTGAAGTGACCAGGAAAAGGTCATCAATAGTCTTAAAAACTGTCCGCTTAAGGATGTACGATCATAAAAAAAACATATTTTGCTAAGCTTGGCAGAACAATTTCAAGAGGTTTTTGATGGTGATTGTTGCTGAGGGAGGAAGGGAGGTAACATTGTTATCCTAGATTTGGGTGATTAGCAAGTAGTTTTGATGGCTTTTTCCTCTTTTATAAAATTGGATTTACAAACAGCAGGGCTGCCTGTTAGGGAAAACCTTTTCCCTTGACCTGGTGTGCTTCCCTAGTAATTTACTGTGCAATTCCTCAGCCAATTTTTTTGAGAGAGGAAGACCAATGGTAGCCAGGCTGTGTTTATGATGAGCTGTGTTCCCTTGCATACACCTCTGGGGAATGAAAAATAGCAAAAACAACTCCAAACCCAGAAATATTTGTGGCAGAATTCTTTTACATCCTCATTTCTTTGCATGCAACACATGTTTGAGCTATTCTTAACTCCCATGCCTTCTTTTCCTGTTCCCCTTTTACTGCCCACACTCTCCCCACTCCAAAAGTCTTTAAACTCATCTTGTAAAGCAGTCCAACACTATGCCAAGTCAGGCCCGAGGTGAAACTGCAGTCAAATTGCATGATTTATATTGAGCCTAGCATTTGGGTAGAGGGGTTATTTTGGTCCACAGCACATACAGATCCATTTGTGTATTTTCTCCACTTGTAAGTGACAGAGAACCAAGTGTAAGAATTGGCATGAATCCCAGTTGCTGGATCTTTTTCTGTTTCCAGTGCGCAACACATACTCTCTGCAGGCTGAATTGGTAGACCTGTGTTTGCCACTCCTTGGCACAATAATATTTGCAGAGCATTTGCCCTCCCTTATTGCCATTGAGGACCCAACCATCTCTCTGTTTTCCATGCCGTGAGCCCCGGGACACGCTGTCCATGGAAAAATAACCCTCATTAAAGAGAGCAGGATGCAAAACAAGACAACTACCTACTGCCTTTTATAGAATACTGAAAAAAGACCAACTTGAAACCAGCCAACACACACACTGAGTGTTTATTTACTTACATTTTGCTACAGAATGGCTTATTAAATGCCTGGCATCGATTAGACATGTTTGTCTGATATTGTAGTTAGTATTCAATGCCTTAGCCAAGTGTTCATTGCCTCATTACATAAAATGATTTTCAAAAGCAGTAATAGCAATCTGTTTATTGAAACTGGTGGAGATCTTAGAATAATGACCTGAGGAGACAGAATTGCTTTGCCTGTGCCCACCCCCAGAAGAGCAACAGATTATGATAGCTTCTGCCCATTACTCACACAGTAGGGAATACCCTTATTTAACGCCATGCCTGACCTGGGTCACAGCTTACCACTGACTACTTTTAGAACAGCAACTCTGAAAGGTGGCTACTTACTTAGGTGGCTACCAGAGGAGCTAGCGTAGACTCTGTATATTGTACATGGGCTGCAAAAATCCACATGGCCACTTGGTGCCAGCAAATAGTTTAGTTGTTTGCTACACAGAGTGGCCTTAATAAAGTGGCCTGGCTATCAGCACCTGACCAGTGAAAAATAAGATGACACCAGGACAATCTGAGAAACATCTTAGAGTCTTCTTAAACCTGGGAGAAGGACGAACTCAATAGTGGCAAACCTATCCTAAATACTGCAGTTGGATGGGGAGCTTGAAACAGTGTTTGACATGTCATCTACTTCATCTTGTGAACTATGTCTCAGCAGTCATTTTAGACACATCCAAAATATGTATCACCTAATGTACTCGCTTAAACTGCAGTTTAACTTATTTTAGCTGTATGATTGATTGATGCAACATCATTTATTTAGCACCCCAATTTAAATGACTCCAGGCGGCATTCAAGATCATAATAAAACAATGCAAAAACTCCAAACGCATAACCAGAAACTAGATAAATGTTAATTTAATTAGGTTGCAATCCTAAACACTGTAAGAAGTAATGCTAACTGAGAATAAGGCACATTCCTGAATAAATTTGCATAAGATTGAGGTTGGGATCAATAACTAATTACAGCTGCTGGAACAGTTTGTTTCTAGAGGTGGAGTGGATTTGAGATCATGAGAACGGAGAACTCATTACATAAGAGCTATTCTGAAATGTTTTCTGGCTTTGAGGGCATCTTAACAACAGTAAAAGAAAAGGTAACATTCACAGAGATGACAAAACGGTGTATTATGCTAATCAATGCATTTCTGCTAATGTTTCACCTGAAGAAATAATGTTGGAGTAGAAACAACAAAGTATGTGCTTTTTTTTCAAACACGTTTCCTTTTCCCTTTTGTGCTTTTGCGCTTTAACTCCATATATGCCTACTCAGAAATCTTACTAAAATTAAGCTACTCCTGATGCTATTGGATGTCAGATTGCCCTTAGCCATTTTGCCTGAGGCCTCGGTCATTGAGAATCTCAGAAGTAACTGTTTGGAGAGTACCATGGTCTTTCATGTAAAACAGAGGTCTTCAAACTTGGCAACTTTAAGACTTGAGGACTTCAATTCCCAGAATTCTCCAGCCAGCATAGCTGGCTGGAGAATTCTGGCGTTAAAGTCCACAAGTCTTAAAGTTGCCAAGTTTAGGGACCCCTGATGTAAAAGAAAGGCTTTCCTTCTGTCCTACAAGGCAATGGTGATGACTTGAAACCCAGGAAACAAATCAGTTCCCAAACTGCTTTTTTTTGTTTTGCAAGCCATTGTGCCCCACAAAATGAGCTACTAAAATTCAGCTGCAGAACACCTAGTATCAGCAGTATTGTTTACAGCTATTTTATTGGTTACTTTAATGTTTCAACTTCTAGAATGGGCTTAATACAGCACAAAACCACTGCCACCTAAAGTTGGGAAAAATAAGAATACGGTAATCTAGAAAATGCAATCCTGTAGAACTTCCAGATGAAAGAGCCAGCAAGAGTCTTGTCTCAGAAATCAAATGGACTTATTAAAATCTAGATAATGCCATCATGTTTACATTCACTATTTAAAAGGCTTGTTGAATTTAACCATCTAACAAACATATGCAATATTAGTTTCAGTCATTGGTATCATACCATGAAGTATTGGCTCACTTGACGTAAAACAAGTGTACTTCTGACAACGTTGGAGTGTACCATCTTAAAAAACATCAAGGGTTCAGCTTACATAACTCAGCAAAGGGTCACAGTAATCATTAACTTTGCCCTCTTCCAGTTCACTTTGTTCTCAAATCACCTGTTTGCTTGGATTAAACATATAGCAGAATGTTAGAGAAGGAAAAACATTTTGCAGCTGTAGCATTCTTTGATAGTGTGTGGAATTCAGGAGAGAAGGAGACCAAGAGGACAGTTCTTCCAGAAAAAGTTGCTTTAAAAAGAACAAAGATCCACCATCTTTCATTTAAATAGCCCCAGGGCAATACAGTAATATATTCACTACTATAGTGTCATGGTTGCAAGGCATCTAAAAGTGGTACAGCTGAATGAACTAAAAATGTAACAGGAAAATTTATCCACAAAGGAAATATTCTTGGTATCTCATTGTTAGTTATTTATTAAGATATTTCAAGGCAAGCCTTAATTTCCAGTGAAAATTCCTGTCTCCATCAGTTATGGCCAATTTATAACATCAGCAGAAAGATACCCTCTCTAGACTATGATGAAGGGTATCTTTGTTGAATTCCCTTTCAAGGAGAAAGGAGGTGACACACAGCACATGTAAAATTACAATGGCAGATACAATACTAATGGGATATTGCTGGGTTTTTTTATGACTTCAGTATCTTTTTTTCATAAAGGAAGAATTAAAATATGTGAGTCTCCTCTCTATGCCTATTAACCACACATAATACAGTCCAGGAATAGATACAGAATTTGATTCTCCTGATGATTTCAAACATCCCCTAGTCATACCATGTCGCATCTTTTTTGTTAAGCTACAAAGTTTATTTCATATATTAAAAAGTACTAGGAAGTGATATCCTGATTGTCACATTAAAATCCACGAACCTCCAAATAACTTCAAATACTCAAATTATCAGACTTCTCCCTAATAGGCTGGACTGAAATCAATTAATCAGAAACATAAAAATCCAGGAACTTCTGATAAGTAGTTTATTGTAGAAAATACTAAGAAACCATTCTGAAAGAATTCTAATGATTGCTGTGAATGGAATGAGAATCCTATTTATAATGATCTATAATCTATTTATAATAAGAGCCTTGGTGGTGCAGGCTGTTAAATGCCTAGCACTTAGTTCCAGCTGCCTGCAATTAGTGCAGGCTCGAATCCCACCAGGCTCAAGGTTGACTCAGCCTTTCATCCTCTCGGGGTAGGTAAATTGAGGACCCAAGATTGTTGGGAGCAATAAGCTGACTTTGTAAAAATGCCGCTTAGTAATAAGCAGGCATATACAATGGAATGAAGGCTATTGCTGAGCGCATTGGGTTGTGCTCCAAAAAATTGTAAGCTGCCCTGAGTCTCCGGAGAAGGGCGGCATATAAATATGAATTTTTAAAAAATGAACTCAAAGTTGTTATTTTTATATCCCTTCCTCCTGCCGTTCAAGCTACACATTAGGATGCACATCCCTTTGTTTTTGGCAGAAAGACTGGTCCCTTATTTTGTTAACTGGCAAATCTAGTATCAGTTTGTTTTCTTTTGATCATGTGAGAACTCACCAATATGGCAACAAATGATATCAAAGGATCTACTTTAATCAATCAAAATCCCATATGTGGATGGCATTACATTGGGAAAGGTTTTTATAGGCAGAAACTTCCAAAGTTGGTGACCATGATTTTGGTTTAATTTCTTGCAAAGTCAGTAGTTCTTAATTGACTCCAGTTATAAGAAGCATTCATCTAACATACTTCTTAAATACATGCAAAATACCACATAAATCTGATTATTGTTGTTCTGCTGTTTCTTCCATAAACATGTTCTTGGATCAGCAATTCTCAGTCAATTGTGACATGGTAAGATATACATTTTATAGGGAGAATATACACCTTGCAATTATGTGGCTCTGGGCATTTTACATGTTTAAACAACAACAATAAACAAAATTCAAATAAAACAACAAAAGCAGCCTATTCATTGTCTGCTACTATTGTTTCTATCCAATTGTTTCTATCCATCGTAACTGATCTGACAGGAAGCATATGCTCCAGGTATTGGCTAGGCAGTGTAGACTGGCAAGGTCCAGAGGGAGAGATTTTTTTCTGTCACAGCCCCCACCCTTTGGAACATCATTCCCACTGAAATTACACAGATGCAATAGGTGGAGTGATAAGTCTGGCACCAACATGAGGGGAACTTTATCTCTCCTGTTCTTTTTTTCGCTTAGTCCAATGTGCTTACAGTGAAGTGAAAATTAAAATGGCGACAGAAAAGGAGTCCTAGAGAGGCTTCTTTTTCATGTGGCCACTTTAGGGCTATCACAGATGGAAAAAGGATGCATTATTTTGCTGGTAATCCATTCAGAACTCAAGACTGCATGGGGAAAACTAATTCACTTGGGAGAAGTTGTCTGAGTTATTTCTCTGGAATAAGGTGTTTGTTTGCCTTTCACTCTACTCTCCATGACCCAATTAAGCAGGTCAGGTAAACAAGACCAATGAATAATGAGAATGACTTTCAGGCTTCCAAGTGATTCAGCAATTTTTAAAACTTTTCTTTCAGAACCAATACTGATTTACAAGCACCCTCCAGCCCAAGCCTTTATTAAGGCTTTTGCAGTCTGATATGGGATTAAAATCTCCTTGCCTTTTTTCATAAGAATACCTTAAGCGCTGTGATACCAACATTAGAAACTAATTTCATTATCCAGCTATTAATATTTATAACAGTTCTAGTAGTAATAGCGTTGCTTTTAATCTACCAATAATTGACATTCTCTGGAGAGATTATAAAACTACCAAATCAGAAAAATAATCAAACATTCATATATTCATAGGACATATGTCACACAGGAAATACGAAAAATGCCAAAAGGCTTTTATCCCAGTGTGGTGTGGGTGCTTAAAATTAAAAATTAGCTATCAAAATGCTGCTGGAAAAATATTGATGAACTAATGCACCAAAAAGCCACCTGTGTGAGTTCCAGGGATGTGTTTCCTTTTCCTGTGTGGGGAATCACAATTAAGAAGACTTTTTCCTTTGTAGGCACCTGATACATCTGATTAGCTGAGGCAACCAGAGAAGGCCTCCATATCCAGGCAGATATTTTTGAAAAATGATGTTGCTTAAAATACTCTGATGCTAAGTATCTGCAATTTTAAAAATCAAAATGAACACTTTATTTATATCTCACCTTTATTATTTGTATAAATAACTCAATGTGGCAAACATACTTAATGCTCCTTCAATGCTCCTTTAGGCTCAGAAACTGACTAAAAAAATGATCAAATTGGCACGTGATCAACTTCAAGCAAACTTTATAGCTTTATTTATTTCATTCAATTGCTATGGCCACCCATCTCAAACAAAGGACCAAATGCAACCCACAGTGCAGCAATGATACATGTGTCTAAGATCCAACACCGATTACTCATGAGGTTACATTTTACATCAGCTGAAGCTTCCAAATGCTCTTCATGGGCAGCCCCATAGAAAGCGCATTGTAGTAATCCAGATGAGAGGGCATGATGGCATGAGTGGCTATGGAGGTTCCCCAAATTGTGCACTGGATCTATTTGGGGTAGTGCTGCTCCATCCAGGACTACAGGGGGGAAACCTTGTCACTTGAAAGCCCAAGTGCCCAAAGCTATTCAGTGTTGCTAGGGCTGAGACAAAGCCCGTTGCATCCTATCCAGGCTCCTATAGCCCCCAGGCCCAGAGACAGGAAATCCACAGCTAATCACTTAGTCCAAAAAAATGGACTAATGGAATTTTCCAAACAGTCTTCAAAGTTACCTGGACTTTAATACGCCAAAAAGTAGATAAGAACATCTGGTAATGAGCAGAAATTTTGTGGGGAAAAAGAACTTTGAATCTCAGTAAGTATTAAGTAATCAATATGATCATGGAAGTAACATTTAGGGATAGTTTCTCATTCAAGTCTCAAGCAAGCATAAATGAAATTAGAAAGGGAAAGGAAAACTCCTTGTATATTGAAGTCATGTATATTATAAGTTCAGGTGAGTCTTGGATCTGCCGAACATAGTATACCAGTGTTGCTAATTATTTAGAAAATTAGAATTTCTAATTTATGAGTGGAAACCAGAAATTAATATACCATTATTTGTAAAATTTAAAATTTCTTTTTTTATTGTCAAAGTAAATATATTTTATGAAGAACAAAAGAAAAATATACAGAATTGTAACTTATGTACACTGGCTTTAAAGATATTATTTTGACTCTAATTTACATCATCTTTGTGTTTTTAAAAGATATTTTATATAGATATGCAATATGTACAATTTTATTTACATACATTCATAGGATGTGAGATAAAAACCAGTCAATAGGAGCGACATTCAGATAGAGTATACAAATTTCCAGAGGACCAAAAGAATGCATTCCTAGCGTAAAGAACTGCAACTATTGCTCTTAAATGACAACATGGTCTCTGTTTTGACCTACTCAACCCAGAATTGCAGTGTTTTAATTCCTGTTTGGTTAGGGAATGATGCTAAAATGCATTGCTACTGAGCCCCTCTGAAAGCAGAGAACTGCTCACAGCTAATCCTGTCCCATTGCTTTCAGGGAGGTTTAAACAGGTTTCAACCATGGCTAAATTTGCTCAGATTTGCTACCAACGTGACAGCTATGACTGTACAACACATTTAGTTTTGCAATTGAATTGACCCATTGGGGCTTTGAATGATCATCTAAAGCTAAAACAGAACAAAAAGCTGCATTAAAAGTAATCCAAATTAAAATGTTGCATAAATAGTGCCACAAGGTCCTTAACTGATTTGTTATGCATGTTGTGTGATCATAGTCTATTCTTTAAAAATACCAAACAACCCTACTTACTACATTCTCGTTCTCTATAAACATCCTAAAATCAGTAGAGTACAAAAAGAAGAAAAAATGGTGGAAGGACATGTTGCCTAACACGGTATTTTTTTTCTGCTGCATCAGATTATCTGTGTGTTGTATATATTCTCTTTAAAAAACATTAAAGGCCCTTAAGACAGCTACCATGCTAGTTGGCTGGAACACCCAATGCTCCAGTTGCATTGCCCTCTGAATAGTGGCCCATATGGGCACTGAGCATTTTAGTACCGCTTACTGCTGAAATCTCTCAAAGTGCTTTCATAAAACATTCATGAAGTCTGAAGTCCTTCCTTTTCAGCCACTAGGAATATGGATTATGTTCAGTACTGTAAACAAGGGCAAATTGGCTCAACAGGTTTTTTTTTCACCCTTAGTCTGGGAAGATGCTATATAAGCTGAAGCAAAAGGATTGGCACAGTTAGAAACTAAGGGTAACGTTCCAGAAGAGGTCACATAGATGTTTTTGCAGGAATGGTAGTTAAGGCTCCGCATACCCAAAGTTAATGGCACAGCAAGAAATTGACACAGGATTTCATGCAGCTATCCCATTCTCCCACAGTACAATCAGGGGAAGGGGGGAGAGAATGGGATGGGACACACTATCCCGCTGAAGGATCTATTAAAGACTAATGACAAGCATCATTCCTGAAAAAGAGGGCCATGACCCCTTTCTGCTATTCAATAAAGCAACAGAGGTGGCCACCCTTTCAGGGCCAGGAGCACCTTTGTAATTTTGAACCATATCATAGTTAGAAAATGGTCATTGTGCAGGAAGGTTTGCTTGTTCATACAGTGGCTATGAAGAGGATATGGCCAATCACCAAACACCCATTTAACAATATTCAAAACTGGGGAAATGGCTTTCCACTACTACCTCAAGCCTCCTGAATTTCTACACCTCTTCAGCTTATCAATTTTTTCTAAGAGCACCTTCAAGTTCATATCAGATTATGAGGCATTCTTGCATATGGCTTCCCATGGTGGGGGTTGTATATTTAAAAAAAACAACTATCAAGTTGAGTAGAGTCTGGAGCAATGGCCATCACATTCCCTACTTCTGATAGTAGCACCTTAGCTGTGTTATAGTTTGAACTTCACAGAAAAACTTCATTCATTTCCTCCATAGAACTGGTCAGCCAAATACACAGGCATACATGCAAACACACACCTATCAAATCCATAGCCTACCTTAGATTCTTATATGGTAGGAATAGATTGTCCATGGCTGGATTTTGGCACTATGACATATAGTGCAGGATTGATGTGCTCTACTAATAAAGAACCAAAAGAAAATTCCTAGATAAATGATTTTCTAAAGCACCTGTAGGCCAGAAAAGGAATAATAGATGGAAACTGAACAAGAAGAGATTTAACCTGGAAATAAGGAGAAACTTTCTGACAGAACAATCAACCAATGGAACAGCTTGCCCTCGGAAGTTGTGGGAGCGCCATCACTTGAGACCTTCAAGAAGAGATTGGACTGCCATTTGTCAGAAATGGTGTAGGGTCTCTCGCTTGGGCGGGGGGTTGGACTAGATGACCTGCAAGGTCCCTTCCAACTCTGATTATCTGTTATTTAATACATTGAATAGATGAATATTTGGCCTTCTTAATAACTGCTGTGGTTGACAATTCTATTCATCTTTGGTATAAGTCTTTAATTATGCAAGCTTAACTGTTTAAGACCTTGGGAAAAATATTATCAGATTCTAATTACTAAATGTGAGAGAATTGCTTCAGCTTGGATTTCTCCAACTTGATTGTGATGTTTGGGGACTTCTGCAAGACAAATCCACTTGTCCAAGTTGAGGAAAGCCAGTTTTAGCCCCTTCTGTGTATCCAGAGATTATGAATCCAGAGATTATGAATCTGAATAGTGCAAAATGGAGAACTGGGCAACAGGATACTTCTCTGAAATTTACCATAGTTTTTATACAGCCTAAAGAAGACTTGCGCCTAAATTGTGGGACAACTCATGCAAAGCCATTATCTCTGGGCTGAATGACAAAAGGTTATATTTTGGAGATTAGGTGAAAAGGCATGGATGTCTTATCCTAATTTATTTATCTCCTTCAGCCATGGGAGATGTAACAGGCATTTTCAAACATACTAATCTTTACATGGGATTAAGAACAAGGGAGGGTGAAGCATCTTCTTAAGAGGGAGAGCTGATAAGTCTGCAAATGGCAGCAACTAATAGGCTCAGATATGGTGTGCACACAATCTGGAAAAATATAGGGTTTATCCAGACTAGTTCCATACACTGGTTTATTGCTTAGTCCAATCAAAGATCCGCCTATTGGCAATCTTCTTTCTATACACAGACATACTCAGTCACACATGCACACATATTGCTAACATGTTTCTTCTGTTCAGTTTCTTTTGAGAGCACCTATGAAGATCTAGCTAGTGAACCCAACACCAAATCATTGTATCAACAAAAATGAACTCATGAAAATGAAGTGGATATCTTTTCCATTTCAAAAGGAAATTGCTCTTTCCAAAGCGGATAAATAGGCCAACTTAATAATATTAATAATGCATTTAAAAACAACAACAACTCATGATGAATAGCCCTGTACATGAGCAAAAGTGCTCAGGAATGCCAGAACTGTAATTAACTAGCAGCAAGTTGTCCATATATTATCATGATGTTGGAGCTCAACTGACTGAAAATGAAATGCTGTAATTCTGTAATTTTCAAAAAGAAGTGGCAGCGACAGCAACAAAAAGAATTAGAAAAAAAATAGCAAAGTTGGTGAATGATGGGGGGGGGGAAAGGAACATGTGATGTCTTAATGGCAGCGGTTACATGGAGAGAAATAAATTATCACAAGAAAGAAACAAATGCTGCTTGTGGCAGTTCTTAGAGGCATGGTGGGAAGGACTGGACTGGACACATCAATTGACTGAGCGCACCGAGCGGCTGCTTCGTGGAAATCGATGGACTTTGACATGCTTGGACAGGTGGTCACTCCGTGCAAACTTCTTCTCACACACAGGGCACTGATACGGTTTCACTCCAGAGTGGGAACGTCTATGTCGAGAAAGTTCATCTGATCGTGAGAACCTAGAAGCAAATAAGAAAAGATTATCAGTGTGATGCCTTCACCTTTAAGTGCTCATCACCGTACAGTATATAAAAACAGAACCAAGAATATTTAACATTATGATCATTCTTTCAAAGAAATACACCTGAAGAATACTTCATTTCCCCCCTTTTATTTATTTATTTATTTTTTTAATTACATTTATATGCCGCCCTTCTCCGAAGACTCAGGGCAGCTTACAATTTTTTGGGATACAACCCAGTGTGCTCAGCAATAGCTTCCTTCCATTGTATATGCCTGCTTATTACTAAGCGGCATTTTTACAAAGTCAGCTTATTGCCCCCAACAATCTTGGGTCCTCAATTTACCTACCCCAAGAGGATGGAAGGCTGAGTCAACCTTGAGCCTGGTGGGATTCGAGCCTACAGTAATTGTAGACAGCTGGATCTTAAGTGCAGGCATTTAACAGCCTGAGCCACCAAGGCCCTTTATGGCCCTGTAATCCCTTGCATCGAGGTGGAGTTGGGGTGACTGAATGGAGATGAACATTTACTGGTCAGATGCCCTTCCTAATGCCTATGAGGATTTGCAGCAGATATTTACTCTTTGCGCTCCAGTAGAGCAACATCTGGCACTGCCTAGGGTTGAACTCTCAACCTCTTGAGTGTGAGGCGAGTGTCCTCATCTCTAGACCATCACACCACTCAGCTGAAGAATACTTCAATAAATCCTGCCAAACAGATTATTTTTATTCATCAGGACATTTTTTGGGAAGTACTCAGGGACGCAATTGCCCCAAGATCCATATGTGGAAAAAAAATCATCCAAACAATGATTCCATATCTGAAACATTTCCATTTCAAAGTAAGTTATTTCAGAATCTTGGATTATCTCCACCCTCCTGTTTACTGGCCATGGCTTTCAATGTACACATATATTATGTATATATACACACACACATACAAACCAAAACAGAGAGAGAAAATGGCAACTATAAGACATGCTATGAAAAGGAACTGGGCAGAGGTGAGTCTCAAATGAATATTACGCTACTCATGTCTTAATAAGACCCTGTTATTCATACATTGTAGACTATAAAGCAGAGGTTGTCCAAAAGCCTTTTAGTATCCATTTACTCTCACCTACATAAACAATAACAGGCCAATCTATTTTATGGCAATATAGTTAAGCTTCCCTATTTATTGCTTATTTCGACTTGTTTAGATTTAATTTGTTTTTAGGTAAACTTATGTAAATATTTGCTGTTTTATTGTTAGCTGCCCTGAGTCCTTAGGGAGAAGGGCGGCATACAAGTCAAATAAATAATAATAATAATAACAACTATTATTATTAATAATAATTAATAATAATAATAATTATTATTATTATTATTATTATTATTATTATTATCAGTTATGCCTAGCGCTCATTTCCATTTCTTAGCCAAGGGAGCCAGCATTGTCCAAAGACATTTTCCATGATCATGTGGCCAGCACAGCTATAAGCCAAAGGCATATGGCATGCTGTTATCTTCCTACCAAATTGATACTTATTTAAACTACTTGCATTTACATGCTTTCGAACTGCTAGGCAGTTAGGAGTTGGGACAAGTAATGAGAGTTCACCCCATTGCATGGTGTTTGAGTCTTGAACCCAGGCTGTCAACTTTCAAGCTGAAAAGAAACTCTTAAGAAATTCTTTTGAAATCCACATTTTGCTAAGAAAAATTCCAAAGGCCTTTTTTTTACTGCCCTCCCCTCCAAAAAAGAGGGCTTTAATTTTCCACTTTCTAGGATAAAATAATTGCTGCTGTCACCTGCAACAAATCTGAGGTAAGGAAATAAATTTCTCTGCTCCAAGAATGGGTTTTTCCCCACAGAAATTTCATTAGGCATTTCCAAAGTATCATTTGCATACAGAGTTAAAATGAAAAGTCAGTTGGAAAACCTACGAATTCATGAATCACACTTGGGCTTAGACACCTTTTGAATAGTAGAATCTCACAGTTGGTATCAGCCAGAACAGTGATGAAGATTGACATAGACTAGAATCTTTAAGAACTGCTGTTCCTATAGGAAATAAATGAAATTAGAGGCATTTCTTAGCCAAAAATGTACTGATCCCAATAATTTCCTCCTTCTGTCACGTTAAAAGTGGGAAATTTTGGAAGAGTTTGGGAGCCACATCCAAAGTATTGAGAGGCCACATGTAAGGACCCCAAGATGTCAAGTGGTACAACTTTGTTTTAAGAGGATAAAGTTAGTTTTTCTTCAAGAAAAAAAAATATAACTTCTCTTCACAACCTAGAAGAGAACTGGACTTTTTAAACTGAAACACTACCAACAATTATGTGACATTTTTGTTCATTCCTTTTTGTATTTTATCCCTATTCTTTTAGGGAATTAAAAAAATTACCCCTGCTAAATAGAATTCTTGTCTGTATCTTCTCTGATATTTATTAAGCATGTTTGAACAAAATATTTCTTAATGTTTGCAGCTGGACTTTAGGAGTAAAACCTCTTGGAGAAGGGAGGGAGAAGGTTCAGGGTATGTGCTACCTGGCCCATGAAAAGGAACATGAGTTAATACGATAAAAATACATTTTGTATCATAGCTAAGCCTTCAGTTGATCAGGTAACAACATTGCTATGTTGGCATTCAGTTTGCTTGAAAAGATCGGTTTACTGTAACTACAGAAATAAAATTGCAGCTCCTTATGTCCTTGCAATATGTATCCACCCAAACATTAAACATAAAAGGTAAAAGCCTTCAGATTATTATACAATGCTCTCTGAAGACAGAAATGGACAGTGTGTTTTATAAACTGATTTTCCCCATTTAGGTTTGATTGCGTATTAATATACAATCATTATCTTTCATTTATGGAACCTTATAGGGACTCCAGATATTATCATCTTCCATTTTTAAACACTCCCATGTTTTCTGGCCATTTCTTTTGCCTTTTTCTTGATAGGAAACGTAAAGGTTGAGGATAAAAAGGCAGTTTTCTGTACAAGCTTTTGAATAGTAACAGCAGGAACTCCCAAGCAAAGGATTTAGTGATATTAAATATGCTAATTGAAGATTAGTTTGAAAGTTGCCTTGATTCTCTGACTACTCTTCCCAGAAGATGCTGGAGTCATTTTTCTAGGACAGGGAAGTAATAAGCAATCAATTTTGGATCTGTGAATCAATCTAAAAAGGGTTTTGTGCATCTCTTGGATCAACTCCAAGGCATTTGACTTGATCTGAAGATTCAATTATTTCTCCTAATGATATTCAGTTAGCAGAGCTGCATTAGAGTAAAGAAAATGATATCTAAACTAGATAAAAACCCAATTACTCCAGAAAGAGTCTTTAGTATTAATCATTATTTTAGCTGCTACTGGCAGATTTAACTACCAGAAAGTCCACTGAAGTCACCAGTTCTCCAAGAACACAATTTAAGAACAACTGAAAGAGCACAATTAACATTCCTTACAGATAGCTTATAGGGCAGTTGTAACAAATAGTGGAAGGACAAGATTCCATGCTGGATCTGCACAAAAACATCTCTCCCAGAATAATTTTGAAAGGAATTCCAAATTTTTAGTATGTTTAATTCAACTTTCCTATGAAATCAAAATGGAATCTCAATAGACATATTATATCTAGTCTTCTGAAGGAATCACTGATATACTTGAAGTTCCAAGGACTGTCACATCTATAAATTTGCAAGCACTGACTTCTCAAATATCAAGGGCATGAAATTAAGACTAACTTCATAGGTGAAATATGATTCATGGAACAGAGTTTAGGTGTGTGAACTGCAACAGATTCCAAGCAGAATTATTGAAAACAGGATTCATATATTGTTAATTCTATCACTTTCAGTACTTCTACCAATCTTCTACCCATTTAATCGTCTCTTGCATTTTATATTTGGCTAGTTTTTTTTTTGTGTGGCAATAACATACAGTTCAGTTGGGTCCTTTAAAAAAATTATATGGGGAAATTGTTTCTTCTAGAAAGTAGATTTTTTCATGTAACTGCTGTTTAAGAACCCCATAATGGTACAATGATTACAAAAACTATGAATGCAATTAAAAATTAATCAGGGCTAGCAAAGGAGTTAGCATAAACAACTGCTTTGCCCAGAATAATTGTAACCTTGACATGCAACATTTTACTACCTTGTAAGCTTTCCCAACCTAGAACCCTGGCTGGGCTAGAGTGTATATAAGAATGGAAGAAGCTGTTTTACATTTTGTCAGAGAATTTTATCTATTCAATCCAGGGTTATCTCTTCCAGTACCCAGTACCCTAATCCTTTCATTTGGGAGAAATAGCTCCTGAATGTAGGACATTTTCATGTTGAGAGATTGCAATACTGTATACAGTTAGGAGTGATGTGCTACCTGAGAGTTTATATCGCATTACAAGACAGATCTCCACAATCTGCAGAAACAGGGCTACTGCTGCTAGCAGAGGCAAAATAGTGAAAGCAACGCAACAGAAGACCCCAAAAAAGGTGGAAGAAAGTAGATCACCTCACAGGCTGCTATCAGATTTCCTGATGTTTCCTGAACACTGTCTTGCTCCAATGGGATTAGCCCACCCCACTGGCATCAGCAGAAGAGGCCTTTTCTAGATCCTATCGGCCATGGAATTTCACCTAGAAGGATCAAGGAGAACAGACTTCTCTGTCATGGCCTCCTGCCCATAAGAATGTCTTGCCATCAGAGGTGAGATCCTTCTGGAAGGGCCTTAAAATATGGCTCTGTTGGTTGACTTGGCCCCATGATGTGAGCTCGCTATGCTAGAAGTGGTTGATTGAGTGAGAAACAAAATCCCATCACCACCACCCTTCCCCCATACCACCCATGTCCTTGATTTACATCTTCTATTTATTTGCTGTCAACCTTAAATTTTAATGCTTTTTTATCTATGCTTTTATACTATTGTAGGCCATCCAGAGCCACTCGAGACAGTGAAAAGGGTAGCGCATAAATTTAATAAATGAGTATAAAACATCCAGTTTCTTTGGGTTTCTGAGCAAGTATTCTGATCAGGAGTGGAGCTGCTAAGTAAAGGAAAACACACACACAAAGACTCAAACACATCAATCCTTCCATTCTCTAACAAAGCTGCTACCAGATGCCTTGCCTGGCTCAAGATTTAAATAAGAAAAGCTAGGCTCTTCAGAAAAGCAGAGACAAAGGGCCTTTTGTGCTTTTGTACTTTTCAGAGTGTTTCTTGTTCTAGTACCAGTGAGCTCTAAAACACATCAGGAAATGGGATCATCAATCTCGCACCTATCTGTTTCAGGTTTCCTTCCTTCCTTCTGTTCAGCTCGGAGTTACCCTGGGCTTGCTCAGTGGGAGTGAGAAAGAAAGTGGGGCTGATATTAATCCCAGAGAATCGTGACAAGAGCAGCTTTATTTTTTTTCTATGAAGCAAAGAGGGTAAGGCACAAACCGAATTGGAGGTAGTACAGTCCAAATTAATTTTAGAAGCAAAAACATCTAATGCAGCCAGTCATGCTGGCTAGGGAATTCTGGGAGTTGAAGTCCAAAGTTGCTATGGTTGGGAAATACTGAACTCATCTCTTCCAACTACTGTTTGCTCCTCTGCCTTTTTTTTCACCTCATAGTACCTCTGAAAAAAATGGGTACCAAGCTAGAGGAGTGCCAGGCTGAGGTATGCTAACATCTACCAAGCTGTCATTCAACCCTTTTCTCTAGAACTTATACTGCAGTTTGGTTAAGGGCTCACTTGATACTGGAACCCATGGACTACTGATTCTGGAAAAGATAACGAGTTATTTCGTTTAATAAACCTTCGGACAGGGAATAAGAATTTAATCCTGGTGCAGTATCCAAATAGAAGGGCTGTAGCTCTGATCATGAACAATTAAAATACCCCAGCACAAGTTTCCAAAGACTGTATGGAGGAAGGGGCATTTGCAATCTCAGAAATATGGCTTATCAGTGCAGACTAGGATAGTATAACTTGGTATGTTATCAGTTATAATGTTTGGTTATAACATACCCAACCACATTGAAAGAAAACCAAGTTGTGCAAAGCTACTATAGATAATACTGAACTAAATGGAGCAATGATACAAGTAGTCCTTAACTTGCACCACAACTGAGCCCAAAATTATGTTGCTAAGCCAAGACAGTTCGTAAGGGAATGTTGTCCCATTTTACAAACTTTCTTGCCACAGTTGCTAAGTGAATCACTGCAGTTGCTAAGTTAGTAATACATTCATTACGTGAATCTGGCTTCCCCATTGACTTTGCTTGTCAGAAGGCTGCCAAAGGTGATCACATGACCTTGGGACACTGCAACCGTCATAAATATGAATCCGTTGCCAAGCATCTGAATTTTGATCATGGGGCTGATGCAATGGTCGTAAGTGTGAAAAACGGTTATGAGTCACCTTTTTCCGTGCCATTGTAACTTTGAACGGTCACTAAATGAACTGCTGTAGATCAAGGACTACCTGCACTGATAATTAATAAGAGGAAGGGATTATCAATGAAACCGAACAATTAAAAAAAACAAGCTGGCTATATTTGTGTGTGTATTTGATTTTCAAACAAGAAAAATAAAGCACGAACTTTTCATTCTTCTGTTTGTTTTTAAAGATACACACTTTGAGTAAATAGCCAGTCTCTATACAGAGCTCTGCTCTGGACTTTCTTTTCTTTCTGAACTCCAGATCATTGCCCTTGGAGCCCACAGTTACCAGAAATGCTAATGCTTCTATACTGAAACCAGTAGTGGTTTTGGACCTCTGGTATATATATACATTCTTCTTGTGTGACATTTTTCAAGCTTCCCAATAATCTTATGTGCATTTACTTGGAAAAAATGTCTACTCAACCTGACATAAAGAAGAAAGAAAGGGAGAAAAATACCAGAAGCATTTAAGAAAATCTGGAAAAACACAGAGGCTTCAGTTATATTTGTTCTAGTCTTATGAGGTCTCACTCTCTCTTCGAACTCCAAAGAAGTAAACATAACCTGCTGATAAAAGAAAGCTGTGTAATTCCAAGCTCAGCTGGCTCAGTCAATTTGACAATCTGACTTTGATGTTCAAGAAGAACATTCAATTGATGTTGGGAAAGCAGAGATGCATCCCCAAAGAGAGGAACATTTGAAGGAAAAATGCAGCAACTTCCCTTCCTTGGTATAGCAACAAATTCTAGTGGCAAACATGGATTGGGATCAGAATAACACCCAAATTCAGGTGGGATTAGACTAGAGGCATTTGACTTTCTTCAGTACATTTGTCCAGCCAGAAGGAAAAAACCTGGAGAAACATCTAAAATTAGCTTGTTGCCAATGACAGCTTTACTACTACTACTACTATGTATCTCTTAATCCAATGGCCCCCAACCTTTTGGGTACCAGGGACCAGTTTCGTGGAGAAAGGCTTTTCTGAGGACAGGTATGGTTTTGCATGCTGTCTGCATCTTCCACATACATGGATGGGGCTTTACTTGTTTGTGCAGCCTGATTTCTGACACGCCGCAGTCCAGGGGTTAGGGACCCCAGACTTACTCCTCAACGTAAAAGCAATTCCCAAATCACTTGGCTGATTTGTGCATTTAACAAATTGAACCACTAAATGGGAAGAAAGAATAGCCTTGAGGAACAGAAGGAAGAGCTGCAGCCAAGGTAATGGTCAGAGAAAAGAATCCTGAGTCTGGGCCAGAATTGTAATTGTGAGAAAGCATCTCAAACAGGGCTCTCTGTCATTCTCACAAAAATAAAGGGAGTCGGGAAAGCCCATTCAGATCCTGTTACTGTAATCTTATAATAAAAGTAAGTATTTCTATGCATAACTTTGACTTCCTGATCTTCTCTATCTTGGAGGAATGACAGTACCCTTTTGGTGGGCTTCCATCATAGCAATCATGCATTTTAGCTATATTTGCTGAAAACAAGAGGGGCAGAGATGTGCTCGGTTAACACCTGGGAGTGATACAGAAGAGTAAAGTGAAGCATGGATTTGATAGTTCACAAAGGAATATGAAGCAGTGGTATTACTAAGTTCCATAGCATTGAGATTCATTTGCCACTGCTTTTCTTCTATTTTTTTTAAGGCCGGCAAACCTTGTGACATATTTAGTCCACAAGCCATTCTAAATGTTCCCTTCCCCTTTGTTTTTGAAGAAGGACCATTGATCTGGCTGACTCAAGGCACTATTTCTGAATTCTGGTTAGCCAATTTATATTTGCCCAAAGACAAGTACTTATGAACACAGATATACAAGCAAATTTCAGAGTGCAGAGTAGTAACTTTTTTTGGGGGTGGGGGGCTGCACTTAAAATGGGAGGAGGCTAGTGAGGACCACATTAGAGTAAAATGAAAAATCAGCCAAGTCTGGATTTTTGAGATGAGGGGAGAATGAGGGTCGAAGGGAGTAGCTGTTGTTTAAACCATTAAGCCTATTTTAGGGCTTACATATAATTTTCCACCTTTCCCATCTCAAAATGGTGGGACACTATGGCATAATTTTTGGCAATTTTGGTAAACAAATCATTGAGGGCTAGATTGAAAGGCCTCGGGCTACATTCAGCCTTGAGACTTCAGTTTGCCCAACTCTGCACTTATCCAACATTCTAACACACATCCAAAATATCTGGAAAAGGACCGTATTTAGTAAATACTCAACTGCTATGTTCTGAGAGTCAGGGAAACACCCTACCATGCCTACTAAAGCATTATTAAACATCCTGCTCTACAAAGAATTGGAAGCAGAAAAAGATCAGATGATCAGATATTCTTTAGGGAATCCTTAAATTAGTCCCCAACCTCAAGCTGGGCAAGGCAGCAAACATACCTTCTTCCTATTTTCCCCACAACAACCACCCTGTGAGGTGGGTTGGTGTGAGAGAGATTGATTGGCCCAAGGTCACCCACCTGGCTTTCATGGCTAAAGTGGGACTTGAACTCACAGCCTCCTGGCTTCTAGCCTAGTATCTTGATCAGATCCCTCAGCCATCTAAGATGCAGGAGGCCTCTGTCTCTGTGTGGATACTCAAGGGGCCATAGTTGCCCAGGAAGGTACAGGGTGATATTCCAGAATACCCCAAGCTTAATTAATCAAGCCTAGCTAATGCTGCCAAAGTCATCCCCTTAAGTAGACCTGGCAGGATGCAGCTCCATTGGCGATGCTGCAAAGTCATTTCTATTCTTATTCTCTTTCTCTTTAAGCAGTTTGCCAGGAAGATATTAGTCACAATATGTTTTACATAATGGAAAATAAATATTACAAATGTTTATATAAAACTCTTGTCATTAATAGACACCAACCCACCCCACCCCACCCCCAAAAAAAAATCAGAGGAGAGAACCTTTATACCATGCAAGGTAGGAATTCATATCACTAATTCTGATTTTTTTTCACATTTCAAAATTAAAGAAATTAAGTCTTGGGGTTACTTGGTACCATGCTTTTACAAGTGGCCAACCCTGAATATTTGACCTAAAACTCCTACTATCTTTTAACTATTGGCAGTAACAACTGGGGGTCATGGAAGTTTAAATTCTCTTTATTTACAGATTTAGGAGTTATTTTAACTAACTTTCCCTTATCATGAAAAAAAACCATGTGTATTAACTTGAATCAATCTCTGTGTGAAAACATACATTTATAAACTCTCACATGCATACAGTAATAAACAATCTATCTGAAACTACTGGAAGATTACACTTGTGGCTATCCATAGTAGAAAATATTTGTTGTTTGTATCTTAGATTTTTAAGAGAGTCTTTTTTCACAGATGAGATTTCAATCAGAATAGAACTGGAAGGGATTTTGGAAGTTTTCTAGTCCAACCCTCTGCTCAAGCAGAAGTCCCTATGCCATTTTGGACAGGTTGGTGTCTAGTCACTTTTTTAAAACCTCTACTGATGAAGCACCCACAACTTCAGAAGACAAGCTATTCCACCAGTTAATTGTCCTCACTTTTAGGAAGTTTTTCCTTATCTGAGAAAGTATAAGTGCATTTGTGTTGTGTTCATTTCTGAAGAAATTAAGCAATTTACATAATAGAGATATCCTTTGATCCTTTGAGCTAAAAGGGATTTTGGAATCACAATCGACATTTTATGAATTGTAATGGGTGAAATATAGGAAGCTGACTTACATAATTTCTAAATTGGTGTGTTTTTCATATCCCTACTTAGTCTGGTCTTTTGAATTGATGATACTAAATACAGTAGATAGAAATACGATCTCTCTATCACAAATCATTCGCAGCAGTTGCTATCAGACCTCTTAAGTAGAGTAGACAAGAATGAACCTTGGAATTTCTGAATGCAAAGGGTCTCTTTTCCTGCTGAGCTATATCAGAGTATCTAAGCTTTACTAAAACATTTTGCAAAAAGAGCAAACTGTGATTGAGTTAATGGCATTCAAACAGCAGAACTTGCTCTGTCAAGACTGATTTATCTTTTTTTTAAATTACATTTATATGCCGCCCTTCTCCGAAGACTCAGGGCGGCTTACAATTTTTGGGATACAACCCAGTTGCTCAGCAATAGCTTTCATTCCATTGTATATGCCTGCTTATTACTAAGCGGCATTTTTACAAGGTCAGCTTATTGTCCCCAACAATCTTGGGTCCTCAATTTACCTACCCCGAGAGGATGGAAGGCTGAGTCAACCTTGAGCCTGGTGGCATTCGAGCCTACAGTAACTGTAGGCAGCTGGAACTTTTATAAATGGGATAGCACCAAGTATTTTTATAATGGCCAATGCCCTATTATATAAATACAGTTGTTTCTGGAGAGTTACCAAATTTTAAGGGAACATGCTCTAATTACTTTGTTCATTAGATGCGCAGTAGAATTTATGAATCAGATTCAGCCACCAAATGACAGTACTAACCTCCATCCACAGCCAGGCCAAGTACATGCAAAGGGTTTTTCCCCTGTGTGCCTTCTTAGATGGGCTTTCAAATGGCTGCTTTTGGTGTACATCTTGGTACATCCAGGAAAAGTACATTTGTGCATTTTAATGAGTTCTGCTGCAGGATTCTTTTGAAACTTTTGACCCATGATGACTCCAGTTTGACCCTGCATTGTACCTCCTGGACCAATGGGTTTTGCGGCTATAGGAACTGGAGCTATGCGGACAAATTTGGAAGATGAGTTCAAGTTGGATGATTGAACAAGTTGTGGCACCAGTGCAAAAGTTTGCCCTTGGATGTTGACCAAGAGCTGTGCAATTTTAATGTTTTCTTGCACTGGTCCTTGTGAACTAGGGCTCACATCAGATGGTTGCTTAACTTGAACTGGCTGGATCTGGAGCATGACTGGTATCCCTCCATCAAGGGACACTGCTCCGTTGGATGTATGGCTGCCTTCCACTGCACCATTTGATTGTTCATTTTTACTGTCTTTTAAAGTAACACTTGGTACCATCTGGTCTTTTTGCTGTATGGAAGCTACAGTAATTTGGCTGCAAGCTCTCATGTCTTTGGTCTCACTCTTAGGTCCTTCTTTGAGATCAGTCTCCATGTTTTCTTCCAAAAACTCCTCTATCTCCTCAAGGGTTGGCTGGAATGGTCCAGAATCTTCCATCTCCACTGTGAACTCTGGCATTCTAAAGTTCTCCTCCTTCACAATGGGCTGAAGTCTCCTTTTATCCCACCAAGATGCATGGCCATTCCCCAGAGATGCCTGGGACAACAAGTAGTCCAAGATACTGTCCTGATTCTCAGCACTTGATGAACTCCCATAGCTGGAGCCTAGAACCTGTGAATCTGGACTCGAACAAGAACAAAAACTTGAGGAATCACTGTCATCTTCAGACACTGGGGAAGGCAGCATTTGGTATGACCTCCCAACAGCTGTCATGTCCCCAAAGTATCCAAGTGAGGGCCTGATGGATGAGAAAGATTCATCCGCAGGAAGCAAGTGATCCACCATTCCTGGATGATCTCTTTATGCGTGTCCCACCAGCATGTACCAAACGAGTAAAAACCTGAATGTGAGAAACACAAATGTTGACAGTTAGAAACCAGAAGTAATTGTTCATCTCAACATGCCTAAACCCTATAGCTGGATTTAGAATGCTTACAGCAACAGCACATGTTGCTACATGTTTTGATCTAGGTTGTATCACCCAAGAGGATTTCTTGAGTGCTTGCAAGCTTTCTTTAAGATTGCGCCGCGTGCTTACAAAAAGAATTATCTCCCCAAACCATTTCATAACTGTACACTGACGACTGTAGATTTACAACAAGCTTTCTTTTCAAACGTTTGCTGGCAAAAAGATAAAGCTATAAAGATATATATAAAAGATATATTTTAGCCATTAATCCTACAAATAAAGTTAAAGAATACGCAGAGGGGGGGGGAAGAATACCGAGTTTTTCTCCCATCCCTGAATTTCTTTATAAAATAGAGCATTTATCTCTAGGAAGCAGTTTTCTATCTGCTGCAATTTTTATTCTTTCACATATACAAATATAGGCTAATTATTGTGTGAAAGCAAGGAATCGCAGGAGCTAAAAAATATTGGCTGGTCTTCAATAGCAAATATACCATGGCAATTTTCCTTCCTTAGATTAATGAATCAAGCTTTTAGCATTAATATCTTCAGTGCTGGTCCTTCTAAGGTTTTGAACCAAGCAGGATTCCTCAGTTACCATATTTCTGGAGGTGGAATCCATTTTTTTGCCCTGCCAGCTCTCTTCAATAAGTAAGTAAAGATTATAGACCAAAAAAAGATACATTCATTTCTTTTCCTCTTCTTTGCAACATTTGGCCTGACTACAAGGTCACTGTTAAACGGTACTGCCTGCATTACTGAATATTTATCATTTGCAAACACTACCTTAGAATGATCAAAACCACATTCCATTCTTAAATTTGGTTTAGAATTAGTCCTTCATTCAGGTTTTGGATTTCAAAGCCTTGCAACCAATCCAGTTGCAGCTGAGCGCTGCCATCCATCAATTCATTCAACTTCAGCATCTCTATAAAGCCCAGCATTGGGGGCGGGGGGGCAGAATCACTCACAGACATCCATTCTACTCATCAAAGCAGAATTCACACAGGCATTTGTTACGTTCAGATGGAAGCATAAGCCGAAAATGTCTGCAACCAACCCTTGCCCATGTTTTCGTCCTAGCCAACTTTGAATTGGTTGAACAAAGAATTTCATGAACACACTGAAGAATATACATGTTTTTACGGAAGCTGTAATGGTTGTAGACACAATTTATTAGGTCTGCATTTGCAAGGCATGCAAGAGTTAGAAAAGTTGCATTGTAATAAAAAGCCTGTAGTCCACCCTAAAAGAAACAGCAAACCTGAACATTTGTGTTATTTTTAACATGGTCTTCTGCTATTGCTGCTATGATCATTTGCCACAATGTTATCTAAAGAAAGGGACATCATATTCACATAACTGATACCATTTATTCTGCATACTTAACTTTCCAATTTTTGCCTCATCCCATTTGAAGGAAACACATGCAAGATAAATGAGTGATTTAGCAAGAGATATTTTTCATTTAGTCCATCAGGACTCATCTGTTAACATTCCACAGGACATCCAACAGAGTACAAGTACATTTCTCTGAGAGAGAGCATTTTGAATGATCTGGAGTGGGGATATAGTTTGGAAGAAAAAGCATTCATCGGCTTGCCGTTGCACACTTTAAGCACAAATACTAGACTACTCTTTTATTTAACGGACAGCATTTACGAAGTGCTCACATATATAGAATAGCAGGAAGTTCAAGCAAAAGTTAGAGCCCACATTGTGTGACTACCCCAGAAAAAATCTGAACCGCAAAATTAATTCCTCACAACACTGATTTGAATGTTTAGAGCCAAAGCAAGCCAGTGACATTGGCAGCGAATACTTCAAAATGTTCTCCTTGGCTCCACAAACATTATCTCATAATCCTAGATGTGTCTCACTCAGACAGAAGTCTTTTGGGACCCATTCCCAGTATATGTACATTGGATTTCAGCTTTAATCCATTTACTCACTAAACTTAATTAACCTAAGCTTTAGTTAAATCACTACTATGGCAAATGTTCTATCTGCATGTTTGGAACTAGGAGAATATTTGTATATTTGTTCAGGCTGTTTGATGCCGGTACATTGGCATTCCCATTACACTGTATCTGGTAATAATCAATCTGAATGCTTTTTAAAAAAAAATCTACCATTGAATTTATATTTAATCAAATAATTCATTCTTTGACAAATCAATGACTAGGTAGACAAGCGTTGCATCAGTTTATAAACTCATACTTGAATTTTCTCCAGGAAAGAAAAGCCAGATCTACCAGTACAGTGTGAACAATCCCACAAACTGGACATACGGATATCTTTCTTCCTCTGGAAAAGTTGGTTTGTGTAAAATGCAAAAAAGCCACAACAATTGCAAATGATAGAACATTCCCATTTGGTTTCAGTTTTCTGCACCATTGTTCTTCTGACCATTTCTGGTCAGTTCACGATGAAACTAAGTTCTTCCAATATTTTGGGCACGCTGGCTACTCCACAAACATGATATTTAGCCAAACAAATCAGAACTTGAGAAGAGACTTGTTCTCTGCTCTTAGTTAAAGTGATTTAAGTGAATCCAGAGAGACTCAAGTTCAAATCATACCAGAATGCTATTCTAGCCAGCCCACAAAGAGCCCAGTAAATTGCTTTGCTCTTCATTTTAGAAAAGGTAGAACTATTTTACTTGGGCAGCAGGGAGAGGGAGTTCAGCATTTTTATTTCTGCTTTTTTGCAGCTGCAATTTGCTGGGCTGGAACTGTTTGCAGTATCCTGATGTTTTTAGACTGCTTTTAAAATTATGTAGTTATTATTTATTGGGTAAATTCTTTCTGACCATTCCAGTCATATGTTACACAGAGTAGCCAAAATTAAAATTAAAATAATTAAACAGAAAGTGCACTCTAAAATATAATACAGTAAAATATATTTGATTTCTTCCTTTTTATATTAATTCCCTTTTTTCAGGGGACACAGTATTTACAAATAAATAACTATTATACAGCATCACCATTTGGCCTAGTTCCAAGGCTGCAATCGGACCTAGGATTAGGCAGCACACTCACATCCAAGGTTAGAAATGCCATTCAGACTCTTTGTGGAGCAGATCTGATGTCACGAAAAGACAACAAATTGCTTATTAGTGATGAGAATGATAATTGCATTGACACTACCAAGGAAGGGATGGGCTGCTGGTGGAATTGTAGTCTTCAGAGTTCTTCCCTTTGAGCATTAGGGAGTGTTGAGTAGCTCTACTCAAGGGAATAAACTAACTTGGATCTTTGGGATAGCTCATTACTTAAGCTTTGTGGACATATGAAGTGAAACATAACAGATACTTTTCAGCTTATCCATTGGCTAGGCTACACCAGAATTTGTAGTGACAAAACTGGAATAGGACAAGCCAAACCAAAAATCCCAAAATGTTTAGGGAATGTAAAACTGGGGAATATTTTCCCAACTTTAATCTTCTCAGCTCCAAATATTTAAATAGGAACATTTCTTCTTGATATTTTACTGACACTATTCTATCCAGAGCTAGAGACACTTACAGCATAATTCTCTCCATTTCTAAATAGGATTGAATTAGAAGGCTAAAAGCAAGGTTAAATGGGTTGTGACTTTAAGCCTGTTTTGTATTGTGATCACTGGATCTACTGTAGGAAACAATGGCACATCCAAGCTGCCATGCAACCAATGAAGAGATGTACATTGGAGAAGAGAAGTATCTATGCCCATAAAAATGCACAGCTCAGTAGAAGAGTAGAGAAAGCAAAGAAGACAGAAAGTTTCTTTGTAAAATTTTAAGCTTCCTCAGCTGGGTGCCCCCAGATGTTTTGGCTTCATCTTCTTACCTTGGTTGGCATGCCCAACCACAAATGGAGAAATCCTAGCTGGAGAAGGAGTTCCCTTCTCTCAGTTGGACATTACCATTTAAAATAGAATCAAGAATGACAGTGAAGTTCAGCGTTTCTGAAGAATGTGATATTAGCAAGATACATGAGAGGGCAGATGGAATACAAGCTGAGTCTCTGAATGAAAAGTATGCTTTCTAATTAAAGCTCAGCTATTCTTTGTCTTTCATTTACCATATCAGTGAGAGGCCCCAAGACTATCTTGCTCTAGAAACATGAACATAGGGTAAACATACTACCCTATGATGCAGAGTTTAATAAAAGGATGCAAGAGTTTAAGCCACTTCCCTTTCCCATCAAAGCAGTCATTCAGTGCAGGTTCAACTCTGGAGGCTGCGGGAATGCAAATTTTAAGTTGTATGTAAACTGTGAAAAGGTAAATAGAAGACTTTGTATATCTTGGTAGTATGTTTACTGAAAATTTTAAAAAGTAGACAAATTTTAAGGCATGTAAATGCTGAAGGAAAAACTGTGAATAATGTGTGATCTGTTGCAAAGCACAAATGCTTGTTTAAAAAATGGAATTGGTTGTGTATAGGAGGGCACTCCTGCTTAGTTTGTAAGAGGGAAGTGAGAATTCAGAATGTCAAAAAAATTTTAAAAGTAATCTGAAGATTATGAAAATGGGATATCAAAGAAGTACGTGTGTAGTAAAGCAAGACACAGGATCAAGAATGAAGGGGTAAGTGAACAGCAGAAACCAATGGCCAATGGTAAAGAAGTATGTTGAGGTTGTATGTCATATAAGGAAAATGAACAATGATCAATTCAGAAATATGAAGAAAAAGTGAGTGGAGAGAAAGAGAGAGACCAAGAAAATTGGGGTTGTATGGAGTTGATAATATCCTCAGAAACAGTGAAGTGAGGAAATCAAAGACAAAAGGCAATATACAAAATGCTGCATCAATACAGAAACCAGAGTGGTTTCCATGGATAGAAACGTAAGAGGTAGTACATAAGACTGTTGGTGTAAAATAGATTTAGCTGTTTGTTTTTCTGTTTCTTATCTGTGGTTTTAATATTTATCTTATTTCTTAATCCTTTGTTGCACTTTGTATGATTTTACCAGAAAAAGGAACAATGACTATGTTTATATGTATGTATGTAATCCCTTTCTTACTAAACTGAGCAAATTTCTTCTTTAATTTGAAATTCTCCAAACCTAATGAGAGATAATATGACAATTCTAGGCATAGAAGAGAACCTGTATTTTCATTTATTGAAATCTGCTCTCTTGCCAATTGAAACTAGTTCTGGTTTAACAGAGAATAGATTCCTATCTGCTGCCACTGAAAAGGAGCCACATCTAAGGAAAAACTCATTTCCCTACTCATAATAGTCTCAAGGATTCGGCTGGACTGTTTTTCTATGTTGTTTTCACACCAACCTTAAGGCAAGGCTTAGGAAGACAAAGGTTGCTCTGTTTCAAAGAACAGTTGTCAGTTTAGGTCAGCAACTAAATATTAAAAGGACAGGAATTGTATTGCTGCATTTTGGACTTCGACATTCAGAGAAGAATGTAGAAAGCTATGCAAAAACTGATCTGCTTGTCATTCTAGGAGGAGCTGAGAGCATTACAAGGGAATGCTATGTCACTGCAAGCATCATTAGCTTATTTGGTGTTTTTTAAGCAGCTGTGGATATGCTGACAACTGCATTCTAGAGCTGCCAACATCTTTTTTCTCTTTGATGCAAAACAATCCCATAAATCTCTGCTTTCCTGACAGGACCAATTGCCCTGATATAATGTGTAGATACTTGTTTTCATTTGGTATAACCCAGAGTGGAGCGTAAGCATATGTACTTTCTACGTTGGTCTTTGCCCAAATTCATCGGAATGCTGTGGCTCAGAAATTCCAAGAAACTCAGAACATAACATACCATTGCCACTGTTTTTATATAGGGAAAACATTAATCCAGAAGCTAGTATGCTCCAGCAGTCAGTGCTGGACTTGTTTGGATTGGAGAAATTTGAGCTCCAGACTCTGCTTAACTGCAGGATAACCTTCCCTATCCTAGTTCATTTTTTTCTCTCCATCCAAAAAGGCTTATTTTATGTATTTATAATCCCACCTTCATTATCTTAATAAATAACTCAAGGAATTTAACATACTAATACTCTTCCTCTTCCTATATTCCCCACAACAACAACCCTGTGAGGTGAATTGGGTTGAGAGAGAGGGACTGGCTTTAAGTTACGCACCTATCTTTCATGCCTTAGTGGGACTAGAATTCACAGTCTCCTGCTTTCTAGCCCAGAATGGGACAACTTGCCACAGTCAGCTCAGCACTGCCAATTCACCGTGGCCAACTAGCCACAGGGCAACTCACTGTGGCCAACTTGCCACGGGACAACTCACCGCGGGATAATTCAACAACTATATTTAATTATTTTTAAAAAATATTTTAATTTTTATCATTCACATTTCATTTTGTCCTCATTTTGCATCCCTTCTTTAATGAAATGATTCCACCATTTTCTGTACTATTATGTAACTTTTGTCCTGCAGCAAGTTGTCCCATGGTGAGTTGGCTGCTAAACAAAACAGCCAATGAGGCTGACTTGAGATTCTGGGCTTTTCCCACAAACAACACTAGGTTAAAGAGAGTAGCATTGAGTAGTGTTCCTTCTGCCACTGATACACATGTGCCATTCAGGCACCCAACCAGCTATGCACTAGGCTGCCCTGAGAACGGGTCCTATTCATGTACACAGGTATACTTATAGGGAATTTCTTTGTAGAGGCAATTCTGGACCTATCAGAATTCCTTTTCAATATGCCAGGAGTGCCCACTCTGAATTTATTTGTATTCTTAGCACCAGGTGACAGAGGGCAGAGCCAATGGAGGGGCCTATCAATGATTTCTGCATTCTTAGGGTAGATGAACTATGTTTGATGCTTAAAAGCGGTCAAAAGGAGCAAGAAGCAATGCAACACATATGCACAATTGCGTATTCATTACTTATTATATTATTATGTAGACACTGAATAAAGTATGGCATTGGGAGTGATTGTCCTCCACAATTAATCCTTGGGGCTTTAGATTCTATCTGAAGTCCCTCCCTGGGTGTTTCCATAGATGTGCACGCACCATAGCGGTTGAGTGTATGAACACAATGCACTTCTCAGACTTCTTTGAATATACAGGTAGCCCTCGACTTACAACAGTTCATTTAGTGACCATTCAAAGTTACAACAGCACTAAAAAAACTGACTTATGACTATTTTTCACACTTACAACCATTGGAGCATCCCCATGGTCATCTGATCAAGATTCAGACACTTGGCAATTGATTCATATTTATGATGGTTGCAGTGTCCTGAGCGGAAGAGGTATTCAGCAGGTTCTGACCAGTTCTGGAGAACCGGTAGTGGAAATTTTGAGTAGTTTGGAAAACTGGCAAATACCGCCTCTGACTGGCCCCGCCCCCATCTATTCTCTGCCTTCCGAATCCCAGCTGATTGGCTGGGTCTTCTTTTGTTGCCCTGCACAGGAGAACGGAGCTGGAAAGCAGGTTAGTGGGGTGGGGAGGGAATGGGATTTTGCACTATCCTTCCCCTGCCACCCCCACCAAGCTATGCCCACCCAGCCACCCCCACCAAGCCACACCCACATAACCGGTAGTAAAAAAAATGGAATCCCACCACTGGTCCTGAGGTCATATGATCACCTTTTGCAACCTTCTGACAAGCAAAGTCAATGGAGAAGCCCAATTCACTTAACAACCTTGTTATTAACTTTACAACTGCAGTGATTCACATAACAATTGTGGCAAGAAAAGTTGTCCAATGGGGCAAAATTTACTTAACAAATGTCTCACTGAACAATATAAATTTGGGGCTCAGTTGTGGTCATAAGTCAAGGATTACTTGTACAAATTGGCTCACTCTCTGTCATTTTTTTCCCTTTACAACGATAAGTACTGTGCTCTTGAATATCCTCATATTGTAAGGTTTGATAGCTCTGCCAGAAACGAAAGCCTCCAGATAACAATCTAGAATACAACATAGAAGAGGAACTCCGTTCTAATCCACAAAGATGAAACTGGAGCATACACTATATGTGTTTTGAGCAAGGCATACAATAACCCAGTGTTAGGTACTGATGTATCCCAAGGCAAGGCAACAAGTCTTGAGTGCTCTGGTGCGATCAATAACCCTGCATGGCCGAGTGATGGAGAAATTGGGACAGGGTCAAATTCATTCACTGAACTATGTGATTAACCAGAGATTTCAGCTCACAGTCTGTGTGATCCAACACTCCAGAAAGAAACTTGGGCACTGTTCAACTTGATGAGTATCATATGAACATTTTAAAAAGATGCATTTGAATCTGAATCATGGCTGCCGTATGCCCTGCTGTTCATGCCAGGTCAAGAATGAATGAATGAATGAATGAATGAATGAATGAATGAATGAATGAACAAATCAAATGTATACTATATAGTATCTCCTAATAAAAGCCTTTGCTGTCTCTCTGCTTAGGGAAGTTTAAATATATAGCTGCAAGAAAGGCTTTCCAGCTTAGGAGAGACTCAGGTCTGTCAGAACTGTTAATTTTGGCTGGTTGTATGTTTTACAGCAGGGGTCCCCAACTCCCAGGCCGTGGACCAATACCCGTCTGTGGCCTGTTAGGAACTGGGCCACACAGCTGGAGGTGAGCAGCAGGCGAGCGAAACTGTGTACACGAGGGATCTAGGTTGTGTATGCCTCTTCCCTCTTCCCCAGTCTGTGGAAAAGCTGCCTTCCACAAAACCTGCCTCTGGTGCCAAAAAGATTGGGGACTGCTGTTTCACAAAGACAAACATTTAGTAGCATCAGACGATAATTTCCATATATTAATTAATTACTCTGTGCATCCGATAAAGTGAACTCATGAAATGCCTTTTAATAAAATGTATTATTGTAATTTTTAAAAAGGCTACCTAGACTCCATTTTTCACTACCACAGACTAACGTGGCTCTTCTACAATGTCTACATAACGGTGAGTCTCTATATAACCATGATGGCAAACCTATGGCACGCGTGCTGGAAGTGGCATGCAGAGCCATTTCTGCCAGCACGTGAGCCATCGCCCCAGATCAGGTGCACTGTGCATGTGGGCGTGCCTCCCACCAGCCAGCTGATTTGTTGGGTATCTGCCATGCCTGTGCGGGGGGGCTGTGCACATGCATGAGATGTGCATACATGCGCAGAGGCGTGCGGATGCGCACAAGGGGGTCACGTGTGCATGCGCAGGGGGCGGGGGTCATGTGCGCAGTGCATTATGGGTGCAGGTGCGCGCTTTCGGCACGCGAGGATGAAAAGGTTAGCCATCACTGCTATATAACATGGCAACAACTGGACAGGATACCATCTGCTTAATTCTTCCAAGGAGAAGAATTCTTTTGTATATCTCATGGCCACTGAAAACATCACAAGGATGTTCTACAAGCCTCTTAGAAGGTTTAAATGTTAAAAGGTGGGTTCCCACCTTTTTTCTCCCGCTCCAAGCACTATCTCAGTCCCTTCACTGCCCACCCTAGGTCATTTCCTAAGCTTATTGCATTATTTTGCACTTTGTAACCTGTCACACTTGGCTGGATGGGCAGCAAAGTAGGAGTTCTGATTCTTAAAGCAAAGGAGCCATTAGGACACATGGATTCAAGCGCAGAGCAGTTGTCAAGCTTGTTTTATAATTTTCAGGATTTCCTACCTTTATCTCTACCTCTGCTAGAAATGAAACACAGCTGAGAAGGGGCTGAAATCCCTTTCCATGCCTGAAGTTAATTGGCTTGAAAATATATCCATCCCTTTATTCTTTGCTGAAGATTTTGCTTTACAGTACCAACATTTTTATAAGCTTTAATCTGCAGCTCTGGCCAAACTACCTGAGGTTTGGTCATTCATGCTGGTCACACACGCATGCAGTCCCGAATCTGTCTGTCTATATGCTCCTCTATCCAGCTGGCAATGGAGGAAAGCTCTGAGATTCATTGAAGTGGGGAGGGGGGGAGAAGAGAGAAGAGATGGAAGTGACAGCTGTATGAAATTACGCTGCAGTTTAGGCAAATGTTTTTAAACCCCTCCCTCAACTTTACACAGCAGGTATTAAAGAAAGGGACTGAACTCAGTTTCCTTGGTGCTATTCTCTCTTCCCCACTCCCTTCCTTTGGACTCTGAAGTTTGGAGTGACCGAAAGTAACCCAGCAGCCATTTCTCTTTCTCTCTCTCTCTCCCTCCCTCCCTCCCCACTCTCTTTCAGCATTATCACAACAGCCAGAACAGAACACGCAGCTGCCTCCTCCTGTTCCTGCTCTAAGTTACTTCCTCACCATTACCTTCCAAAAGGAGTCCAGTACACCCACCCTACCCCAAAGTTCGGCTGGAAAAAAATATCAAATGTTTCTGCCACAGCCATTGGAAACATCACCTCATCTCCAAAGGTAAAAATGATGTAAGCCACAAAGTTTCCACAGCAAAAAAATGTTGCAAGGAACGAAGGGAAATCTCCCTGCAATTCAGAACAAGAACACCTTGAGCGCTCTCCGGCCAGGTGCAACAAGACCTTCTCCAAACTGCTGCCCTCTGAATATGCAGATTATACCTCAGTCCAAGCTTTGGCCAATGGCCATACTGGCCAGGGTAAAGATACAAACTGTATGTGGAAGGACAAGACTGGAGAAGATCAACGGAGAGAAGGACAGAAATGAATCTTTGCCTTGGCAACATTTGTGAAAAATAATAGGAGTTGGGTTTTCCCCTACATTCTTGAAAGCTGTCTCACTGACACTCACTTTCACACGCACACACATGAAATGAACAGCTTCCAAATAGGAAACAATCCTATACTTTCTCCCGAAAATTTGCAAAAAAAAAAAAAGACTCTTTGGGGAATAACTTTGGGGTATCGGATATACCCAGTCCTCAAACAGGATTTGGGGTATACTCTATGGTAAAGAGATAACTCTAACAATTAGGATTCTATTATTAGCTCCCCCAAAAGAAGGATTTTTCTGGGGCAAGGGAAAAAATGCTGATGGCAGATTGGAAACTTTCTAATCCCATAGCAGGTCTTATCGAAGAGACCTTCCATATAATTCTATCATTGCTACTATCATTGCTACAAATCCATCTATTTAAACATTGCAATGTAGCAACGAGTTAGCTGCTTCTTAAGACTTAATCCAGCAATTTCTGGGGATTTATGGTTGGCATGGGCCGCCAGCCTTCCTCAAAGAAGACACCCAACAGATATCTTCACTTCCCATCATTTTCAACCCCCAGCAGCCCTGTGTTGGCAGGAATGATGGGAGATGTAGTCAAACACCTTCATATGGCTTCCATATTCAGCAGTTACCAAAAGCACCAATTATTTTATCTCTGCTAGGCTCATGCACGCTGCCTGCAGCCTGCGTTTCTGTAGGCTACAGGGGATATTGAAAGAGGGGGGGTTATGGGGAGGAAAACGAAAAAGACAGCAGCCCAGCTTTTCTGAGCTGCTTTTAAGTCCAAAAGGGAACCAAAAGGCCAGGAAACATTTGCACACAATGGTACAAGTGGCAGATCTGGGACCTTGTCAGGTGGCATTGAAAACCGGCCTTCTCACGTCCTGGGTTAACAGAAGAAATGGAAAAGTACCTGCCTGTTTATTTGCTGCCGAAGGGGAGGCGACAGTCACCGCACCGAGCTCTTGCACAGCGACTCCCAGAGTTTACGGCCGCCTGACGAAAATGAGTTTTCTCTAGCAAAGCTCTGCCTGAACATATGGTGGGAAATCGCTTTTTTTTGCTCGTTCTTCGGAACTTGGGCGCTCCGATCGATCGGAGAGCCACCGGCGCCTCCTTCAAAGCGGGGCAGAAGGGGGGTCCTCCGTAATCTCTCCCACCCACCCACCCCTTCTCCCCGTCCCCCTCCTTTATGACAAACAACTTCGCGCCCAGAGAACGCCGCCTTGGCCTCCATGTCCTGGAGCAGAGGCGGATTTTCGCCCGTCCTTCTTCCGTCCACTTGTTTAGCATCCCGAAAACCAGAGTCCACCCCACCACATCCCACCCCACCCCAGAGGCTGGCTACCCGATCAGCCCCGCTCCTCTCCAGCGACCCGGGAGATCTGCGAGCAGCTCGTTCCCTTCCCGAGCAACGCGGCTTGCACACAGTGTGCTCTCTCTCACACACACACACAAGGACACACGCACACGGCTCGGATTCCTTCACTAACAGCCGCGCGCTTCTCTTTCTTTCTCGCCGCCTTCTTCTTCTTCTTCCCCCTCGCGGGTTCCTCTTCTTCCCCGCCACCCCACCGGCCCCGTCCTCTCTCTCCAGTCGCGCCCTCCCATTGCGTGAAGAGGCGGGATCGTGTCCTTCCCTCCTTACCTGAACTTTCTCTGTTTCCTCAACCCTCGGAATGCGGGTGAGTCTGTTAGCTGGGAGGGAAAGAAACACCCCGCCAAACTTTAAATTAGCCCCAAAGCAACGGAGAAAAAAAGATCCCGACCGGCAGCCACTCCTCCTGGCATTTAAAGGGGGGGGGGAAATGAGGGGGAAAGATGCAGCTATTAAAACAAAAAACAAAAAAAACAACGTTTCCCCCAAGAAGATTGACAGAATGGCAAACGTCGTCCCTGGCAATCGCCAACAGGCGAAGGGAGTTCCGACGTGCGACCAGCAATCCAGAGGGTGATGTGTCCTTTAGCTCTCCTCGCGTAGTACTATATCCCCATCACATGACTGCCGGGGAGGTTTATCGCAGTAAAAACAGGGGAAGGCTTGAAGGAGGCTCGACCCAAACTGGCGGCCTGGTTGGCTAAGGAAAAGTCAAGGGGCGGGCCATGGATTTTGTCGTCAATGGAAGCCTGTGGCACACCGGCGCTCTCTTGCCAGCCCGCTCAGCCAGCGGTGGCTTCTTTCCGTGCTGTTTCTCAGCCACGGACGAAAAGAGTTCTGCCTTCTCGCAAGGTGGAAATCTCCCAGCCTTCTAGACAGGGTTACCTATTTTTTTCCCCTTGATGGAAACCACGTGGGCACTTCTTACAATGGTTGGTCCTTGCCTGGGATTTTCAAGGATGCCCTTCCTGGAAGAGCACGAATGTTTGTGAGACCCTGTTCGTGAAGTTCATGAACCCTCACCCTAACCCTAGGAATTAGTTGGGATTCAGTGGTGGGATTCAAAAGGTTTTACTATTGGTTCTGTGGGCGTGGCTTGGTGGGCGTGGCAGGGGAAAGTTACTGCAAAATTCCCATTCCCTCCCCACCGCGCTAACCTCCTTTCAAGCTCCGTTCTCCTGTGCAGGGCAACAAAAGAGGACCCAGCCGATCAGCTGGGACTCGGGAGGTAGAGAAGAAATGGGGGCAAGGCCAGTCAGAGGTGGTATTGGCCGGTTCTCCAAACTCCTCAAAATTTCCCCTACTGGTTCTCCAGAACTGGTCAGAACCTGCTGAATACCACCTCTGTTGGGATTGTTGCTTCCTGCTGCATAAGTAGCAACTTCCCTATCTGGACTCCTTGGCTCCATTTCTGGGCTGGCTGTAGAGTTCCCCAGAACGCTATGGTTCTGAAGGATTTTACTCTGCCTTACTCTGCCAGTGGTGGGATTCAAATTTTTTTACTATGGGTTCTGTGGGCATGGCTTGGTGGGCGTGGCAGGGGAAGGATACTGTAAAATCTCCAGTCAGAGGTGATATTTGCTGGTTCTCTGAACTACTCAAAAGTTCCACTACTGGTTCTCCAGAACTGGTCAGAACCCGCTGAACACTACCTCTGGACTAGGCTCTGAAGTGGCTTGGGAGTTCATGGCTTCCATGACAGCTGAGAATCCACACCATCCAGACTCCATCTCAGGACACTGGTCAATCTCCAGTTTTGATGTTCCTGTCAAGAGCAGTGGCAATGTCATTTAAAATTGGGGGATCTTTCCAGTCATGGTTGGATCATGCCTGATTTCTATGGGATTCTTTAGAGCCACTATCCACTTCAGGGAGGCTGGACCCATTAGAGTGGTTTGCCCCTGGCAACTACTGGACTTGGCAAGGTCTCAGGGGCACTGGGAGTTGTCCCTGCTGGTCTGTTGCACAGACCTTGGAAACTTTGGTTGCTACTTGGGATAAGGGGATAGCTGAGGCCTTGGACAGAATTGTGTTTATGCAATCTCTCTCCTCTGGGGAAGCCTGACACTCCCTATGGGATATGGAGGCATTGGGTGAGATAAAACAGAAGAAGAGGCATCTAGAGCCTTGTTGGCTCTAGATGCCAACAAGGCTCTAGAGCCTTTTCGGTCGTGGCCCCTGACCTCTGGAATCAACTGCCTTTGGAGCTCCGCATGGCCCCCGATCTCCACACCTTCCGCCGTGAACTAAAGACCTGGTTATTTGACCAACCTGGGCTGTGACCCCTCCTTAGGGGAGGGAGGGTTTTTTAATGTTCATTGTTTTTACGTCTTATATTTGGGCTTGTCTTTGTTTAATTATTTTTTAAATATTTATTGTATATGTTTTAGCTGTGAGCCGCCCCGAGTCTTCGGAGATGGGGCGGCATACAAGTTCAAGTATATATAAATAAATAAATAAATTCAACAAAGGGCAAATCTGACTAAACATAGATTAGAGCCACTATTAAGGCCTACTTCTCCAACCTCATTGCATCCTCAAATTGCTGCTCCACAGTCCTGTTTTCATTGATACGGGCCCTCTTGGTTAAAGGGGGTGTGGAGAACCTCTTCCGGAGATGTGCAGAGGAATTTGCACACCTTCTGTTGGATAGAGTCACTCAGATTCATTCCAGAATGGACACTGCGCTTGTCAAAGGCCCAGAAGAGATATGTGGGTTGAGCCAGGTGTGACTTGCCCAGTTATTTGGGAACTGTTTGAACCTGTTGAACCTGAAAAAGTGGACAAAGTCCTCAGAACTGTGGGCTCAGCCACCTACTCTTTGGATTCCTCCTGGTTTGTTAATGTGGCTCTGTGTGTGTATATGTGTGTGTGTGTATTAATGTGAGTGGATTCTAGCAATTCTTCTTTGAGTGGGGTAGGGGTTGTTCCTTTACCTCCTAAGGAGGCCTTGGTTTGTCCCTTCCTCAAGAAGATCTCACTGTATCCTTCCATACTGAACAATCTCACCTCCTTTTCTAGTGTAAAATGGAAGAGAAGGTGGTAACACAACAGCTTCAGAGGGACCTGGAGGAAGTAGATTATTTGGTTCCTTTTCCAGATGTGAGGTAGAAATGGCATTTGTCATGCTTTTGGATTCCCATGAATGAGGTAGGACTGTGCATCCATCCTTGCCTTACTTGACCTCTTGGTGGCTTTTCACCCTATCAACCATGGTACCCATCTAGACCAATTTAGAGGACTGCGGATGGGCGAAACAATCTTTTGCTGGCTAGCCTCTTCAGAACAGATTCCAGTAGGTGATGATTGGTAGGAGAGTCCCGTCCTCAGCCTCTATTATGTGGAGTGCCTCAGGGTACAGCGCTCTCCCCTCTCCTCTTTAACATCTACATGAGGCCAGTGGGTGAGCTCATCTGTCACCATGGGGTGAGGTATCATCGGTATGCTAAGAGATAAAACCCAGATGCCATTTCTTGTTACTTACATGTTTCACGCCTGGATCTCTCACCAAACAGGTCTCCTGATGGTCAGTCCGACTATGCCAGATTCATAATTCCTTGTCTCTCCTCCTTCCTCTCTCAACCTTGTAGAACAGAGATCTCCAAATGTGGCAACTTTAGCACTTGTGAACTTTAACTCCCAGAATTCTCCAGCCAGTTATGCTGGCTGGAGAATTTTGGGAGTTGAAGTCCAGAAGTCTTAAAGTTGCCAAGTTTGGGGACTCCTGCGGTAGAAAACCCTGGGAAATCACATTGGATTAGAGAGGCTAGAATGTGGGGACTCAGGGATTCTAGTACAGATCTTCCCTGGCTTCTGCAAGGCTGCATGTAGGAACATGCAAGACCAGTTACAAGTGAAGCTTTCAAACAAAATAGCCCATGGCTTGAATGAAAACACTATTTTCATGCCAAAATGAGGATTATTTTTGCTGGAAGTCTAGCATTGGAGGAGGAGACAACACTAAACTGCTTGGGAAAAAAAATGTTTGCCAAAGCATCTGTGCTGGCTTTCCCTATCAGTCCAACCATTTTTGGAAGAATTGGTTTTCAGTCCACCTACATTTTAACTACTGTGTGATGAACTCTGCAGTCCTCTGTTGAGAAGAAGTCTCGCGCGCAGGTTGTCCTGAGCCTTTGCTCACTGAGTATAGGTAATCCTTGACTTACAACAGTTCGTTTAGTGACTGTTCAAAGTTACAATGGCACTGAAAAAACATGACTTGTGACCATTTTTCAGAGTTACAACTTTTGCAGCATCCCCATGGTCATGTGATCAGAGTTCAGATGCTTGGCAACTGGTTCGTACTTATGACCTTTGCTGTATCCCGGGGTCATGTGGTCCCCTTTTGCGATCTTCTGACAAGCAAAGTCAACAGGGAAGCCAGATGTCAAGTCATAAAACATTTTGTATAGTTGACAACAGAAAGAAGTGGGGCGAGTTTCAAAGAGTAGGCGGCAGTGTGGAATCAAAAATACATTCCATTCATATTTTCTTCAAAGACTGATTAGACGACTGAAGCTTCTGCTGCGCAAAAATCTAATTGGAGAGCATGATTGATGACTCTTAGCTATGGACGTTTTTCATTGGATGATACACCCAGAGGGGTGGTGGGGGAAGCAGGATCAAGGGTGACAGTGAATTACATATCTCAGAGTTGGCTACACCCAGGTAAATATCTGACATAGAATGTTACCTTCAAATAAATCTTTTTTAGTTTTGGAAGTGTGGCTCGAGGCTCATGATTTAATTGGAGTAACTGCCGGAATTCTGACACCAGATTCACTTAACAACCAGGTTACTGGTATCGACTGCAGTGATTCACTTAACAACTGTGGCAAGAAAAGTCATAAAACAGGGCAAAACTCACTTAGCAAATGACTCACTTAACAACAGAAATTTTGGGCTCAATATTGGTCATAAGTCAAGGACTACCTTTATTCAAGTTTGAGAACACTTATTTCTTCATAAATTTCTGACTGCTCCTCTCTCCACTGATCCATACATAGCATGCTATGGTAAACAATGTAACTGAGATATTACAGAGTTAGGCAACCTAGTACTTCAGCAGTTTTGGACTACAACTGCAATAATCCTTATTATTGGCCATGCAGATTACAGTTGATAGAAATTGTCATCTAGGGTGCTAAGAGCAGTGTTTCCTAAATGCTACACTCCCCTATGACTGGAAATAATTATTCCATTTATTCTGCTTCTCTGTATCCAGTTCAAGGGTCCACATTTTTAAAAGATTCAAAGAAAGAGAAACATAGAATGTTGTCTAGAGAACTATTTCTTCATGTAATCCTGAAACAAATACTCAAAATCTTTTTTTTCATTGCCTTTGCCCTCATGGTGTTGCCTTCCTCTGATGCTTAGCACATACCTGAGGCAAATTTAAGATATGTTCAGCTGCTCTGGTCTTAAAATAGCATTTTCCTTTTTATCTCACTTTCCCAGCTATTCTGTTGGTGCGGCAGTCTGGTGACTCTTAACATGTAGGTCAGCTTTCTCCTATTTAGGTTAGTGCAGGCAGCCCCCTCCCGCTTGGTTAATTGGGCAAAACTCCCATGGAAGTTTTGACATATGTCTAAAATAAACTTGCCAGTCTATATCTATCCTTTAAAGCCCACATTCTCTTCAGTCCTAACTCCATCCCACATTAAGAATGGTGTTCCACCACTGGAGGCTTTTAAGAAGAGACTGGATAGCCATTTCTCTGGAATGGTACAGGATCTCCTGCTGGAGCAGGGGGCTGGACTACAAGACCTTCAAGGTCCCTTCCAACTTTTTTATTCTGAGTAATAGGACTTCTGCCAATGGTGACATTTGGTAGGAGGAGAGCAAAACAAAACCCTTGAAATTCATCAGTCTCGTGCAGAAAGGGATTGGCAATAAGGAGAAATTTTTTTATATCCATATGGTTTTCTGGTGGTCAGAAAATGGGAGATAGCTCTGAAGAACAGTTCTGGAAGCCCAGGCATTGGGAGGGAAAGAATTGACACATGGAATTTGAGAAGATTGAGGGAGCAAATGGTAGCACTTCTCAAATATCTGAAAAGTTGTTACAAGAGAGGTCAAGACTTACTTTCTTGTCTTTGGAATGCACAACATGGAGTAAAGGATTTAAATAGAAGAAATTCCAACTAAATGATAGGGGGGGAAAAACTTTTGAGAGTGGAACCCAGAGAGATGATAACTTTTCTGTAGGTGTTCAGCAGTGGTTAGGCTGCCCTCTGTTGGGGATGCTTTAATCTCAAAAGCCAGCATCACATCTAGACATAGTTTAAAACTAGACAAGTGTTCAAAATGTTAACACTTAAAAGAGTCTGAGAATTGGATTGGGAAATGTGGAGACTGTTCCATCAGTCTCTTCCTGAATGCTAGGGTTGTAAGCTACAAACAACACTCAGGCTGTCCTCAATAACTGGATATTTGCAGGGGTGGGATGATATGGAAGCCCAAGCATTGTCTTTGAACGTTACCTAAACCTGCCTAATTGTGATAAGATCAAATATAGATTGATTATTTGTACTTTTGGGAAGGGAGGAAGGCAACTTTGATTATCCTCACCACAGACTTTATCATGTCTTTATGAACCTGGCCAGCTGATGTTCATAAATACGAAAACATAGATGGGCATACTGAGGTAATGTGCATCATAAATTTCAACTACAGACAACTGTGCCATTCCAGATTTTTCTATTTTTTATAAAGAAAAAGATACTTTTATTATTAGAATAATGAAATGCAAAGGAAAAGCAAAGTCTACATTGACTAATAACAGCTGGCTAGCACACAAAAAACCCTACTGTACTACTGAGCATGAAGAAAACATACATAAAAACATTATAGAAATATCGAGCATGAAAAAAAAAATGAAAACATTATAGAAATATTTTTAGCAATATGTTCTCCCTTTCCTTTCCATTTTCTTCCCCAACTGCTGACTGCAAACTATCTCTCTCTCCTTCCCTCCCTCCCTCCCTCCATCCCTCTCTCTCTGTATTAAAGAACATATAGAAATTAACAGAAACTAATGCAAAATAAAAAGAACAAAGACAGAAAAAGAAAAAGTGCCAAAAGAAAGAAGCATCCCTTTCCTTTGTGGCAAATGCAAGTATGATTACAGTTATATCCTTCTCTTATGCTTATAAAAAAGCACACTTGTTCTAATCATTATCACCACACATCTTAAGTGCATTTCCCCCCATTTCATGCAAAATGTCTGCAAGGGATTCCCAGTCAGCCATAAACGTACATATTGTCTTTTCTCTAATGAATTCAGTTAATTTAGCCATCTATGCAAGTACCATCATCTTCAACACCATTCCTCTGTTGTGGGTAGCATCCAATCTTTTGAGCATACAATAATGTTGTGTAGCTGACATACACAGGACAAAGCTCCACAACCTTTTTCAAGCCATTAGCAACTGGTTTCACTTGTATTTTAATCTTTAAAATCTTCTGAATTAATGCATTTGTAATTTTTAAATCTTTTTTATAGGTGAGGTCCATCACCTCTTACTTTTCAATCTCACAAAATTTTAAATCATACTCTCTTTTTTCTTCACTACTCCATATGAACCTCTTTGCTGTTCTTTGTCAGTCATACAAGGTTTTGCGTCAGTTGACAGTCAGTGCCATTTCAGATAAAACTTTCAACTTGGGCAGGGTTTTAATTTTTACTATCATGATTAAGTGCTAGTCACGAATACTTTTAAAGTTTTTTCACTTTTTTTTTTTAATCTTCAGATGTCCCTTTTCTAAAGTCCTAGCTGGGGTCAGTCTCCCAGAATGCCATTACTTCTCAGCATAGGTAAAGCTGTGCCTGTGTGCTACCTTGATAGACAGCAATGTCTTGAACTCCTCTTTCTTCCTGGTATAAACCATCAATCAGAAGCACGTTTAACATTACCAGTGGCTATTCTGTACTTCCAACATACCAGTATACTGATATACAAAGGTTTAGGCAATTAACCCTGCAGAAGTGGGAGAGTCTCTCTGTAAAAGGAAGCATGTTGGCTCACTCTACGATGCTTAAAATATACTGCTTTTCTGAGGAATCTTCTGCCTTCTTGAGACTTCCTCAAGAAAGATTAGCCAATCCAGATAAAATATAGTAACTTGCATACACTGCAAGTCATATGACTCATGTCATAAAAAGGGTAAAACCTTTAAGTCACAAGTTGTACCATGATGTTGCTAGCATGGTAATATTTTGGTGCTCTCTAATTTACTATTAATTTGATTCTGACTTTGGTTTACTGATTAAGGAACTGCATTCCTAAAAGATTTTATTATTCTATTTTTTTTTAGGACAAGCAGCTTCAAAGGCAATTGATTCATTGATCTATTTATTCATTTATTTTCTAAGTCATCCAATAATTGAAATCCGTGGGGAGATGAGAACATACCTTCAAATATTAAAATGTTCTAAAAATAACATAAAAAGCAGATAATGCCAAATATATAAATCCATGTTTGATTGTATGCTGTATGCTCCCATATTGAGTGCACCAGAAAGAAAACAACAAGGCAAGATAGATGTACTGGCTATAACATTAAACAAATCCTGCCTTTTATATGTTGTGGCTTGGTCTCTCACGTCCTGTGCCAAGCACATCAGGGCTAGAAACTTATCCATAATTCTAGGTCCACAGCTACAGTCTCTGCATCTTTCCATTTAGTTGATGTTTTTTCAGATCTTCCTGAAATGTTTGGTGCCAGATTTTCTGTGGCCTTCCTCTTTTTTTTCGACCATCTAGTGGTATCCAATTGATTGTAGTCTTTGCTAGAGGTTGCTCACTCATGTGGAGCACCTGTCTAGCAAAGCACATTCTTTGTTCTGTCACTCTGAGACTCTTCTTGAATGATTCCTCTGTAGAATTTCCTCATTTGTGACATGGTCCCGATATGAGATATTAAAATATGTGGGTTGGTGCTGCTGAAAATTTTATTGTTAAGTTAAACGTATCTTTGAATTGAAGCCTGATTTAGATTTAGAATAAAAATTAGGAATCTTAGCCCTCCTTGCCTGATTTTATTTTATTCAAATAAAAATCTTCCTGGGTGACCATCAGAGATCCTGGCCTATGAGTGTTTTTTGGGTGAAAAGTGCTAAAACTGCAGATGAGGATTATGTCCTAATACTCTAGAGCAGTGTTCCTTAACTATGACATTTTAAAGAAGTGTGGACTTGACTTCTAGAATTCATGCTGGCTGGGGAATTCTGGGAGTTGAAGTTCAGATATCTTAAAATTGTCACAGTTCACCAACACTGCTTGGGAGGGAGTAAAGGAAGAAGGGTATTTTCCTTACTCCCACTATTATCTCTACCACTCTTAAGGTAATGGAACTGTTTTTTCACTTTTTTTGGGTCCAATGATCTAATGAACTGGACTGTGCTGGAAAACTGAAAAAAACTGAGCACAACTTGAATGAACAGTATCAGTCTGTTTAATAATTCCAACACTGAAATATACTTTGGATATGAACCATCCAGTGACATGGGCAATTCTCTCATACACACCCTCCTGAGAATGGGTCCTGCACTTGCTGTATCAGTATACTGTATTTAATGAACATTATATGAGCCAGAATAAATTCTCTCCAGGAAAGAAGGAAGATACAATGTTACTACTATGTTTCCCAGAAAATAAGACTCGGTCTTATATTAATTTTTGCTCCAAAAGACACATTAGGGCTTTTATTTATGGAGAAACACGGTAGTAATTACTGTACAGAAGCAAATATTCCAGCATCTTATGCCTGAATGTTATTTCAAGGATAGCAAGGTGAATATAATTGTTCCTCTCTGCTAATAAAGCAGGAAAAATCTAATTGCTCTAATTCAAGGTCATTTATTTATTTAATGAATTTATAGGTCACTTATTGAATGAAAGTCCAGGTAGCAAAGCAAACAGAATAAAAACAAAAGCATTCCACAAAATCCAACAAAAGAAAAATAAACACTATCTAATATGCTAGAGCTCCCATAACCAACATCCCAGCCCCAGGACCTGGGAAAAAACCAGTAGGGACTCCAAAAAACCAGTAGGGCTATCTTTGGGTAGGGGGAAGATGTATTATAGGGCAGGTGCAATGGTGGTGGTGTAACTCATTAGCAACATAAGCACAGAAATCCATTCTAAGGGAAGAACACTGTTCAGCTTCAGTTTGAAAGTGCTACTTAGTTTTAGAACATCATAAACAAATAGATGACAACACACGGATGGAACTAACTTCTCTAGAAATATTCCCAATTGAGCAATTCAGTTAATGTTCCTGGTTTCTCTTTTGGGGAAGTGGGGGCAGGAGAGAGGATGACATTCCCAGGTTGATTTTGAATGTCAAGATTCTTTTGGTAATGTTGTTGGTTTCAATGTCTTGCCTTGAAGCAGGAGGTGAATTACCAATCTCATTTTGTGGCTATGACTTGTTACAAGAGGCTAGGTGAGAAAGGGATTGGGAAGTCAGAACTCACATGAGTTTCAATGACTCTTGTAATGATCCCATGACAGTCAGGGCCATATGTTGGCAAGGGTGAATAAAGGTCAACATTGGCTCATGTGAGATGCTTTAAAAAAGAAAAATCAGCCTTGCAAAAGTGTTCAAACTCTAGATCTTGCCTCTTTAATGCTACACAGTACCCTACCCTCAGTGGTATTCATATGGGCTATGATGAGGTAAAAAGATGAGGTAAAAGCTATCAACAAAGTCCTTTTCAGCTAAAAGCATGTATGCTTTTTATATTATTTTCCTTTTATTTAGCAAGAATGCACAGAGCTTCAAAGCCATAAGCTTGGGCTATTAATGAAAGTGTTTGGATCCCATTTCTACATAGGCCGCTAGGCTGCTTTGTTAATTTGCAGTCCTTGAACATTACCAGATAAGAACTCCAAGTCCTCTTAATGCTACAGGAGTATTGACACAAAGAACATGTTTATCCTCTACTGCTATATTGCAATAGAAGGTAGAAGCAGTGACAGCAAACCAAGAGTTCATCATTAATTGCTGAGAATATTTTTCAAAGGCATTCAGCCAACATGGCTGTGATGTTTTCAATTTTCATCAGTTTTGTAATTACAGAGTACTGGCTCATGGTAAAATGTACTGAGTAGAAATCTAAATTTCTATGTTAAAGGTAACAGATATATTATCATTTCCTAAAAGTAACTGAAAAAGTGGGTTTTTAGTGCTTTTCTAAAGAAAGACAAGAATGGAGCCAGTCAACTTTTCTGAAGGGATGGGTATTCCAGAAGATGGGACCAGTGAAAGAGAAGGCCCAGCTCTGGGTGTCTGTTTAATTGGTGAATTCTAGATCATGCCTACCCTTCCTGATCTTACATGATGGCAGAAATAATTAGACAAAGGTTATCCTATAAATAACAGACTTATGATACCATACTACATGTTAATTTATGACTTAACCCAGCAGCTTCATCTAGATCAGGGGTGTCAAACTTACATCGTCATGGAGGCATCACTTGTCGTACTGGGACTTTCCCCCCTTTGCTAAACTGGTTGTACGTGGCCAGCGCGTGATGCATCTGGCCCACGGACCGGCAGTTTGACAGCCCTGATCTAGATGTTAAATAAGAGGGGGTGTCAAGCTCAAGCCCCAGAACAACACAGAGAAATCCAATTAAATCCAATCCTTTATTGCTTACACTTAATGGACAAAATCTTGCCAAACTAAGGCTATAGTCGTCTAACTAGATCTATCCTGAGAAATGTTGGGATGTAGCTACCCTGAACATCTTTCTCCTCTTCCCCCCATCCAGCCAGGGACTGTGAGGTATCTTAATCTAGACTTCCTTTGATGAGATTTACTGCCTCCTCCATAGGAAAACACTTTGATGTCAAAATTCCTCTCAACTGATTCTCTATCACCAGGGAAAGAGTAGATCTCTGAGTCATTCCTCACTACAAAGCAGGGCTCCATACCCACCCCAGCCCTAACAATACTGATTGAAATCAGCTCCAGAAAAATGGGAACCATTGTAATGTGTGGCCCTCATCTCAACCATTGGTCAATACTACTGTGCCCCTCCCTAATCTCCTACACCAGCCCTCATCTCAAGCCTGCCAAACTGACACTAGAATAAGTCAATACCTTTTGGTAGTGTCTTATGACTATGACTAGGTCTGAGTCCTGAATGGAAGGGGTCCAAATAATCTACTTCTGGAGCTATAGGCTAATCATCTTCTCAATTCTCTTCCTAAAAAGAGCCTTGGTGGTGCAGGCTGTTAAATGCCTAGCACTTAAGTTCCAGCTGCCTGCAATTAGTGCAGGCTCAAATCCCACCAGGCTCAAGGTTGACTCAGCCTTCCATCCTCTCGGGATAGGTAAAGTGAGGACCCAAGATTGTCGGGGGCAATAAGCTGACTTTGTAAAAATGCCGCTTTGTAATAAGCAGGCATATACAATGGAATGAAGGCTATTGCTAAGTGCATTGGGTTGTGCTCCAAAAAATTGTAAGCTGCCCTGAGTCTCCGGAGAAGGGCAACATATAAATATAAATTTAAAAAAAGATTTGGCTGGAATCAGGATCCTCATCAACTGACTTCTCCTGAACCCAGGATTGATTGCTAGCTGAGTCAATACTTACCAAATTCTATGGCTGATAATCTGCTGAATCAGTTTCATGTGATTCTTGATACTATCTCTTCAACTTTATGTCTAAGTGAGAGGGAGAGAACTTGAAAGATAGAATTTTTATGGAAAGTAAATTAGCCACTGTAATGGTTCACAATGGAAATTCACTCATAATAACTCATATAGAAATAAAATTTGACACAACCCCAATCTCAATCAAAACCAAATGACACCCCTATTTTCAATTTGGCATCAAAACAGGCTCATTGCAGCAGTGGTTGGTTGGCTACTGAGATAGTCAGGAAGTTTTTCCTTCTTTGCAGTGGTTTTCCAAATAAATAAACATGCAAAACCCACAACACTTCAAAACAAGAACAGAAGGCAACTTGAAGCATGAAGAACAGAACAGAATACTATCCAAAATATTTGTATCACTTCTAGGGAAGTAGGAAGGCAATGTGTGACCTTATTTCTAAATAAATGTATATGCATGTTTTTGGAGCTAAGAACTCTGTGGCTTCTCATTTTTAACTGACTGTAGTTCAAAAAAAGCAGCTACTGTGTGTTCTGGTCCCTCTGTTTGTTGAGCCTAAGGCATTGTAACAAATGAAGATAATTATTTCTTATGTTTGGTTGCAATTTCCTTGTACTTATTCATCGCTCTCCATCACAAACCCTTTGGGCTCCCATTCATCACAGCCCTAAGGTTCAGAGTTTATTCAAACAGAAGAAAACAATCCAGTTGCACCAATCATGAGTCTTCCCCAGCTTGACTTCCTTGTCATTGGTAGATTCATAAATGTCCTTCTCAGCTAGCAGAGCCAAAAGGTGGGACAGCTTGTGGTTGATTTCCTCTCTTTTCTAAATATGTTAGTTCTGTTGGTTCTGTTCCTGCCCAGCTAATCACTCTTTCAATGGGCACTCTCTTCCCCTGCTTTCCATGTCTCCACTGATATTAGGATAAGAGTCACTGATATGATAGTAATCATGGTGGCACATTGGTTAGAATGCAGTATTGTGTACTAACTCTGCCCACAGTCTGGAGTTTGAACTTGGTAGGGCTCAAGGTTGACTAAACCTTCAATCCTTCTGAGGTCAGTAAACCAAGGACCCAGATGGTTGGGGGGAATGTGCAAATAATGCTTACATTGTAAACTTCCCAGAGAGTGCTGTAAAGCACTATGGAGTGGTATATAAGTCTAAGTCAGTGGTGGGATTCAAAAAATGTTACTACTGGTTCTGTGGGCGTGGCTTTATGGACATGGTGTGGCTTGATGGGCATGGCTTGATGGGCGTGGCTTGGTAGGCATGGCAGGGGAAGGATTCTGCAAAAATCTCCATTCCCACCCCACTCCTGGGGGAAAGTTACTGCAAAATCCCCATTCCCTCCCCACCCCACCAACCTGCTTTCCAGCTCCATTCTCCTGTGCAGGGCAACAAAAGAAGACCCAGCCAATCAGCTGGGACTTGGGAGGCAGAGAATAGATGGGGGCGGGGCCATCAGAGATGGTATTTGCTGGTTCTCCAAACTACTCAAAATTTCCGCTATGGGTTCTCCAGAACTGGTCAGAACCTGCTGAATACCACCTCTCATCTAAGTGTTATTACTTTCACCCACACGTATCAAACTCTTGACTGCCATATTTATTCACTTGCAGTTCTAACCCCCCTTGACTGACTTTCTATCCTCATTTCCTAAGCATGTAACAGTCTAGCCTTTCTATACTTTTGACACATCTCTTCCTGTCACTTTTACTGATTTTGATCCATGTGTTCTGTTAATTACATAGTGGGAAACTAAAATGGAAGTGTCAAGGTGTCCAGCTCTGAGCATACTAGCACTCCAAAACCAGTGGAAGACAGTGTAGTATCAGCAGGCATTGGACCAAGAGCAGAACAGGTTCAGGTAGAACAATTCTTCAAGGAGATCTTCATTTGTTTGAGGATGCTAAATAAGGATTTCACACACTAAGCTCTGAAATAAACAGGTGGCCAATGCAGGTTCTTTCAAGGCTGGTTAATAGGGGTTTCAAAAACTCAAGAATTGCCTTCTTTCTCGACAAAATATTGAGGCTATGTACGGTATATGCTACTCTTTGCAATTGGTCCAAAAATGGTAACTCTGTAGGAAAACCAAGCAATTGAAAGAAGGTGATAACATAGAGTAAACTTTTTATTATTATTTTGAGACACTAATATTTATTGCAATTGTCTGAGAGATCCAAGAGGCTGGGCTGGAAGAATCTTACCCTTCAGCAATAACAATGCACTGTAGTATTGCATTCCTGGAAATTATATACACCCAGTATGAAATTGGCCTGGATCCTGGACAAGACGGATAATGCCTGTGAGTCAGTAGTTTTCAGACTTGTGCCAGAACATAGGGGAATGCTGCAAAAGACTTGCTATTCTGCAACAAGCCCTAATAAACACATAATTAGAAGAGCAAGCTCACCACCCCATCAAAAGCACTGCAAGCCATGCTGCAAGGCAATTCTCTTTGTTCTTGCTCCAGCTTGCCTGAAAGGATGGTTCATTCTGCCACTCTTTTCATCTAGAAGGCTGGAGCCTTCCAGCCTTCCTTTTTCTCCTTGATAATGAAAACTGGCAGTAGAACATTTATGAATACTACTTTGTACCAGAGTTGGATTCAAGCTTTACCCTTAGCAAAGGCAAACCAATCAGTTACCAGGGAGGTGCTAAATAGATGCAGGTAAAGGCTCGGCAACCAGGGGTGAGGCTCTACCAGTTTGGACCCGTTCTATAGAACCAATTGTTACGATTCCGTGCAGTTCGGAGAACCAGCAAATTGTGCCCCTGGCTGGTCCTGCCCCTCTCTGCCCACCCCTCCTCTCCCCTCTCAGTCAGTCCTTATCGCACATGCCCGATATCGTGTGCATGCCCGACATCACTGACTGCATTCTCCCCCACTCAGTCACTCCTTAAGATATTTCTTTTTTTTCTTCCCGACGATCAGCTGTGCCGGGATCCCCCTTGCAGGCCCAGGAGGCAAAAAAAAATGGAGTATGGGGGGGTGTTACAAAAAGAAGAAGCCACGCCCACCCAGTTACATGGCCATGTCCACCTAGCCACACCCACCTAGCCATGCCCACAGAACCTGTTGTTGAAAATTTTGAATCCCACCCCTGCTGGGCAACTATATGAGAGATAGAGCCTTGGTGGTGCAGGCTGTTAAACACCTAGCACTTAGCTCCAGCTGCCTGCAATTAGTGCAGGCTCCAATCCCACCAGGCTCAAGGTTGACTCAGCCTTCCATCCTCCCAGATAGGTAAATTGAGGACCCAAGATTGTTGGGACAATAAGCTGACTTTGTAAAAATGCCGCTTAGTAATAAGCAGGCATATACAATGGAATGAAGGCTATTTCTGAGCACACTGGGTTGTGCTCCAAAGATTGTAAGCCGCCCTGAGTCTCCGGAGAAGGGCAGCATATAAATGTGAATTTAAAAAAAAATGCATTAGGTTCCTGCCTCTGGCAAAGGATTGAAGGTTGAACTAGTCTCTAGTTCCATAGAGGGAATCTATGGAATCTCTACCCAGCTAATATATCCTAAAACTTTGTCACCCCAAGCAATCCTCCTTCTCCATTATCACCTTATTTAGTGATAATAATATTAAGGAGAGCTTCTAGCTGTGTTACTTAGATACTTGATTAAGCTCTGGTATTACGACTCCCAAACTCAACAACACACTACTATATCTTTTTCCTACATCTTGTTTTCCTTCTATCTTCATTCCTGAAACAAAGAACATAATTAAAAATATTATCATTAAAGCATATTGTATTTCTAATAGTTTTCTACCATCCCGAGAATGTTACATACTATTAGTTAAAGTTTCTAGGCACTTAATTTAAATTTGCTTTTGATGTCCACCTATTTTAATTTACCATTATGAATCATGTATGAATCATGTAGAATTACCAAGTCATTCGTTTTAAGCATCCATCTCAAGCACCATCAAAACCTATATTTTATTTTTCAGGATAATGCTGTATTATTCAGGAGAATAAAAGATGACACTCTTAAATCATTGGAGTGTGCATCAGTTCTCATTTTTTTTAGAGACACTTTGCAATTTTCTGTTGACTAGAGAAATTTCTGACTTCTATTGCCAAAGGAGAGGAGGTAGCAATACAAGCTCTGGTAAATCTCTGTCACTCGCACATGTTTCCTTTTGGTAACCCATTAACCAGGATGTGTGGAGATCAAACTCTCCTAATGCGATTTTGGTCATTCGGTGACAATAGCTGCAATCTCACCTGGAAACCTTACCACTGCTGGTGTTGAAATGATCTACAGGGAGGAGATTGCAGGCTTTGACGTCATTCCAACAGCATGAAAGTCAGCTGTTTGCCCAAAATGGGATTGCAAGTAGATTGCTTGAAAAACAGAATGGTTGCACAACAACAGAAGACTAGATGAGGCATAAAATGATTTTAGAACATACAGCTATGGCAACTTCAATAAAGGAGATATAACATGATGAATGACATATTGCATTGCTGGCCAGAGATATCCAGAAATATTATCAATTCTCAGAATGAAACATTGTGTACCTTGGAAAAAGTCAGTTAGGTTCATTTTAGGTTGAGTTTTTTCCTGGTGGATCTGAGTGGGACTTATCTTTAAGTGGATATGTATAGGATTGCACTACTTATAGGAAAATGTAATGGTGGGTATTCAGTAGCTGACTTTGCAAGTGGCCTAAATCTTCAGGGCTTAATTCCTAATACAGCTGCTAATTGGGCCAAGAGGGGAAAAAAGAGGACCCAGCATACTAATAATTATAAGCTAATCTGCAGAAATAAGTAGCCAAAGATTTTTAAGGGGCCATGCAAGTGTTGTTATCAATAATGTATTGGATATTGCAATCATAGGCACAATCAGGAGAGCTAAAGCCAAGTAGGAATTTTGTTTCAAGGTGTGTTTGATTCTAAGTGTCAGTAAAGGAGGGCAGATTGAAAGATAACTAGGGATAACAAGCACAAATATAAAAACCAGCCCATGGATGTGTAGATCCAAAATATAATCTGCCTGAAGTTATAAGAATCCATCTCCCTATCATATGCTATGGCCCTCCAGATGTCATTGGAATGGAGCTCCCATTACCTTTCCCTTTTTACTATGCTGGCTAGATATGAAAGGGAATGACATTTAGCAATATAGTGAGAACCCAACATTGCATCTAACTCTGATTCAAAGACTGATCACTGCCACTATTTCTTTTAGATATCAGCTCAGTGAGGTGGCAGAGTTTGGGTGTCCAATAAGCTAAGATCAAAGAGCTTCCCCAGAGCAACAAAACACAGCAGGGATCATTCCTTCCACCAAGAGGTCCCATGTTGGGACCTTGTTGAAGAATGGTAAATTAAACAGGTGAAACTTGAGGCACCATTCCTTTAGACTAGGAATCTTTAAGAATCTGCCTTCCTTCAGCAAGGCCATCAGCTCCACGGTAGCTTATTTCCATCAGTACAGCTGCAAGACAAGAACAGCTGCAGCAGCCCTTCTATTTATAGCCTGATCAGGTGTCAGCTAAAATGTTTGTGTTCTCTATGGATTGTAAAACACCACAAGAGGTGGAGCAAATTAGTGCAGCTTAATGAAGCAGTATTCTGCTAACTGAATACACCTGGGAAAGAACACCTTCTGGCTCTGTGCCCAGAGTTTCTGTCTAGTTCTCAGGAAGCCAAGCAGATTGTCGAGCAAATGCCATCAGAGATCAAGGAACGTTTCAGATAGTTGATTATTGCCATTTAAAAATAGGGCTACTATATTAGGTAACATACCCAGGGGACAGTGAAACAGATCTTTCTTTACGTCTGTATTTTGTTTAACCATTGCTGTTGTGACCATGTGCCCTTCTTGCTGCATCTGGTTTAACCAAACACAGAAACTGGCCATTGACTAATGATTGCATCTTACTTTCCTGCTATTCATGCCGTTTGTATCTCTGGACTCCCCAAAACTTCATCTGAGCTGCTTCTTTTCTAAAGAAAGAATGAATGGACTAGACTGGAGAATGGGGTCTTCTATTTACTTTTAATGGTTTGACAGCAGCATTGGCTCCATTTCAAAAATGCACTGGACTCAGCCAATTATGGATCCCACATCAGAGTAGAGTAACACATTTTCATTTCCCATAGACAGAGCAGATAGATCAGAATCAGAAGAGAACTGGAAGGGACCTTTGAGGTCTTCTAGTCTACCCCCCTGCTCAACCAGGTGATCCTATACCATTTCAGACAAGTGACTGCCCAGTCTCTTAAAAACCTCCAGTGATAAAACACCCACAACTTCTGAAGGCAAGTGTTATGTATGCAGGTTTGAATGTCATTGGTTTAGTTTGAACTGTTCTTGTAAAATGTCAGAAATGATTGGTTTAAAAAGTGCGGGAAAATCCTGCACTCTGATTGGCTGGCAACTGCGGCTGCTGGCTATAAGTAGCAGCCACAGCCCAGCCAAATCGGGTCTGTTATGAGCTGTAGTCACTAATAAACTCTTCACTGAAGCACTCCGCGTCTGACTCTTCATGCAAACATAACAGCAAGCTGTCCCACTGGTTAATTGTCCTCACTGTTAGGAAGCTTCTCCTCAATTCCAGGTTGCTTCTCTCCTTGATTAGTTTCCATCCATTGTTTCTTGTCCTGCCCTCTGGTGCTTTGGAGAATAAGTTGACTCCCTCCTCTTTGTGGCAGCCCATCAAATACTGGAAGACTGCTATCATGTCCTCCTTTTCTCTAGACTAGCCAAACCCAAATCCTGCAACTGTAGGAGACTAAAATATGGTTTAGTCTCCAGGCCTTTAATCATCTTAGTTGCTCTTCTTTGCAACTAAGCACTTTTCATTCTGGGCCTCCACAAATCTCCAGTCTTGATATCTTCATCTGGAGCTTTAATTTACTGCAAAAAAAACAAAAAACCACCAAGCGTATAGTAGCTTTAGGAATTGCAGGAGAAATCATCATTTTACATGACAGAGAAAGGTAAAAGGAAAAGACCTGCCTTTAAACAGTCAGGTCAGTATTAGTGCTTTCATGGGATAGATAAAGCAGAGAGGTGAGAACCTCTTAACTTTATCATTTGGTCCATGAATTTTTGTTTTATTTTTCCCCTATACATGCCCAGAGTGGTTATGTGATCACCTACCCACAAATCTGCTTTAGTTGATTTGTGATTTATTTCATATCAAAACCATGAAATTTCCCTCTGATATGTCTTTTTTGTTCAAGGCAACTGTTTCCCCACCCATTCATTCAGGAAGAAGTATCTTTTTTTTAACAAATAGGATTTCCCTGCTTGAAGCTTTCTTTAAGCAAGCAATCTAAAATGTGTCACAGGTCTTCCCCACGATAGAAGCTATTATTGCTGATCTTTTTTGTTTTCAGGAGGCTAAAACTCTTTTTTAAAAGTAAAAGACTGTACTGTTGCTCAAAATCTCTGCACCAGTTTTAATCAAATTTAACATAACCCATCCCCACCCATTATAGAAATCCAGCACACAATTTCATCTCCTAAAAAACATTATAGCTGTTTCATGTTTGCGACATATGGGAGAAAACTGATCTCTTTTTACAAACCTCATGCTTGATGTGGACATAGAACTCAATTGTAGGGGTTGTGCAGTGCTTCAGATTCAAAGGCAAAAATGTGTTTGGAAGTGAGCAATGAATGTGAACACTTACTACGGTCGAGATGGAGATGGTGTTAGACTTCTGGAAGAAGATAAAGGAACCCGCCCCCATTTACATCGAGGGGGGCTGTATGGTGAGAGTTTCCTCCTTTAAATTCCTGGTAGTCTACCTCAGCGAAGATCTCACCTGGAAAATCAACACAACCCAAGTGGCCAGAAAAGCCCAACAGAGACTCCATTTCCTTGGGGTCTTGCGAAAGAATAAAGTGGAACAACTACTGAAGGCCTCCTTTTATCGGTCCACAATAGAAAGCATCCTCATATATTGCATTATGCTGGCTTGACAGCCGTGGATGGAAAGACATTATAGAGGATGGTGAGTATATCACAAAACATTGTGGGCTGTTCCCTGATACCACTAGATGACATCGCTAGGGCTCGCTGCCTTAGAAGAGTGAGGAAAATTCTCAGGGACGACTCACATCACGGTCAGCACTTCTTCACTCTCCTACCATTGGGTAGGAGATATAGAAGCATGGCCAGCTGCACCAACAGGCTGAAGAACAGTTTCTACCTGTGGGCTGTCAGACTTCTGAATGGAAAATAACCAGTGGTGGGATTCAGCCAGTTCGCACCACTTCGGGAGAACCGGTTGTTAACTTTCTGAGCAGTTTGGTAAATGGGTTGTTGGAAGAAATCATTAGGGCAGAGAACCGGTTGTTAAATTATTGGAATCCCACCACTGGAAATAACTTCATGTCAACATAGTATGACAGATTTGCAGGGCTGGTGCGTTGTGCAACAAAGTCACATAGTGTAAAAAGATTGGGATTGGGTTAGGGACTTCTGTCCTCACTGTGAGTTGTCTTGGGGGGGTGCACGAAGGGAGGCTCATTCAATCTCATTGTATACATGTTGTACCCTGACAATAAAGGTAATAACCTCAGCATACTCCAAAGCCCTTGTATCTGAAGCACTGAACAGACCTGTAAATTGCACTGCTTCTGGAGTTATCCACACAGGTTCATGCTTTTCCCCCAGCACTGGACATGAACTGTGAACCAGTCTGGATAACCTTTGCATACCTCTACAAGGTGGGTGGACTCAGTTACAGCATGCAAAAATGGAAGAGCTGAAGGACCAGGCTATGGACAGATTGTTCTGGAGAAAATCTGTGTGGCTGCTAAGAACTGACATTAATTTGATGATTCAAGATAAAAATCAAGTGTCAACAAATTCAGAACTATCCACTACTGAATCTTTGTATTATTCCACAGATTATAGAATAATCCTAATTGCTTTTTTTTGGCTTGATTCTAGTATGTCCTGGCTATTCTGGGTGACCATTTGTAGGGAAAGAAAGAACAGAAAACTTATCATCCATTTTGGGTCAGGATAGCAATAGCACTTAGACTTATATATCGCTCCATAGTGCGGTATATCCACATTTTACTGATCTAGGAAGGATAGAAGGCTGAGTCAACCTTGCCTGATAAGATTCGAACTGCAGGCAGCCAGAAGTAGCCTGCAGTACTGCATTCTAACCACTGCATCACCATGGCTCATAGGATGACTGTATTCAATTAACTGGGATGATATTTGAGGGCTTTAAAAATTAAATAGACACATTTGTGGGGAATAAGATGTCCAACAGCTATGGATCAAATATTATATGGACCTTCTCAAATACAATCAGTATGGAGAAAAATACAGTATTATTGCCCTCATGTCTGGCTATGGAGGTTCCATTAGCATTTTATTGGTTGCTATAGGAAATAAGGTGCTGGAATAAAGTAAGCCTTTTTCTGATCCAGGTAAATCCTTGTTTGATATAAAAAAGGTGGGATGATAACAACACAAAGTATGATTTGTAGTTCTTTTTGGCCATGCTCAAGGCTGAATCTGAACCTTAGGAGAGACATTATTCAACTATGTTTTACACACACACACACACACAAACCTAAGGTCTCATAAGCCCTAACTTGACAAAGGGGAACAAAGATTTGTTCGAAAAAAAATTTCTGGCAAAAAAGACAAAAGAAAAACCATTCCCTCAAACTGAATGGGATTAGTTTAGGTCCTTTCTAGAATTGGAAGAAGAAAAAGAACATGCCCTCTGTGAGATCACCCCATATATTAACGAGGTTGTCCCTAATAACAATCTTATCACTATGCAGGGCATTAACCTGTGGTACAAAAAAGTGGATGGGAAAACTTAGGGAAAGCAATTAGATGCAATATTGACATAAGTGGCCTTTTAACTGCAAAACAGCCTCCAGGATCTGCTGACATCCTGGTTCATGGAATTTTGTGAAGGTGTGCCCTTGGAGAGATAAAGTGATTGATCGTTGAGCTGGATCCTTGCAGTTTGAGTGTTGTTTGGAATCAAACCAAAGAGCTTAGAACTTCCAGAGAAAGAAAGCCTGGTCTGATCAGGTTCTAGGTCTCTTAGCAGCTACTTAATTTGTAAAAATTAGCAGCCTGCTGTATCAATATGCAAATATATTATTACCTGCCGATACTTGAACATCCAGGGCTGAATAATTATAACTGGGAGTGTTCCTGGAAAATAATAATTTATTACTCAGCTATTTTTAACCTTGTCCTCCCTAAATGGCCATTTTGAAATGGAACTTTGCAGCGCCACTTTCTACGTGGCTACAGGACATACAGCATGCGTATATGTAGTCTGATGAAAAGAAGGACTAGGGGGTGACATGACAGCAGTATTCCAATATCTAAGGGACTGCCACAAAGAAGAGAGAGTCAAGCTATTCTCCAAAGCACCTGAGGGCAGGACAAGAAGCAATGGGTGGAAACTAATCAAGGAGAGAGAAACAACCTAGAACTAAGGAGAAATTTCCTGGCAGTTAGAACAATCAGTGGAATAACTTGCTTCCAGAATGTTATGAATGAATGCTCAAACACAGGAGGTTTTTAAGCAAATATTGGCCATCATTTGTCTGAAATGGTATAAGGTTTTCTGCTTGAGCAGGGGATTGGACTAAATAGAAGACCTCCAAGTCCTTTCCATTATTCTATCTATTATTCTATCTTTTGCTTGATACTTAACACACAACACATATACAACACATTTCACACAGGAAAAATCTAGGGGTTGCATTGGCACAAAATATTAGGATTAGTTATGGTGTTTGTGATTTGCATGTATGAACATAGCATGTTATGATGTGGCATGGAATGTTATCCCTACCCATTTGGTTGCTGTAGGCCAAGGGTCTTCAAATTTGGCAAGTTTAAGACTTGTGGACTTCAGCTCCCAGAATTCCTGAGCTAACATGACTGGAGGAGGAATTCTGGGAGTTGAAGTCCACAAGTCTTAAAGCTGTCAAGTTTGAAGACCCCTGCTGTAGGCTTTAAAGTATTGAATGGATTAATTTAACAATCAAGATCTATATCAGCACAGCCAGCGTGTAGCCTTTATTTCTACTTTTTAGGAATTAGTCATATGTCAACACATTGGAAGATTATATTCCTTTCTTCCCAGCATTGACACCACCCAAAGATATCTGGATTCTCACCTTGAGATGCTCTGCTCTGAAGTGTGCTTGCTGCTTTACTGCTGGTCCTGGGCATTTAATCTTGAATTAATGCCCTTTAGAAGCAATAAAGTCAGAAGCAAATGTTCTGAAACCAGGTTGGTCCATTATAGTAGCAAATGCAAAATTATCAACCATTCCTTCTTTCCAGAAGCATGGGTCTCTAAGCCTGTTACACTTCACAGGCAAGAGAAGAGATATGAAAAGTGACTCTCACTTCTACTATAAATATGGCTTGCATTGCATAAGTATAATATAGAAATATTAAACACACACAAATACATATATGACTTAACATTTTATGGATTTTTAAACGGCTTTACTAGTTTTTGCAATAATTATAATTTATCAATGAATGTGTCCTTGACACAATGTCTGGGAGATTGCTAATGCTTGCACTGTTTGGCAGAAGCCTGACAATCATCATTTCATCCTATCAATTCAAATAGGAATCTCACTTTGTTATAAGAGCATTTATGTCCATAGAGAGGCCTCAATACTTTAAACCTAAAATTCTGGCAGGCCATTTTCAGTTTCATTGAATTCATTAGGGTTTTTAAGTTAATTTTCTATATATGTGTACGTGGGGAGAACAGTTTAGATTGGCTCAGCATGGCGTCTGCTGGGGAAAGGCGGGGATGCCAAATGATAAAAGCTATAATGTACCATCTTGACCCCTATTGTGCTATTCCATGCAGATATGGAAGGGCTGAACTTGCGTTGTGATTCCAGGATCATTAAAGGAGAATATTTGTAGCTCAGGGTTGAAATGAGCGGTTTTGGTGCTCTCTGAGCTCGATTGATAGGATGAAATGATAGGTAACATCCTCAGTGCTGGTAAGGAGTGGGGTTTGCTCTCAGTTTATATTCTAGCGCAGCGGTCCCCAACCTTTGTGGATTGGCGCCTGGTGGGGGGGAAAGAGGGGAACTGGGTCAGGCAAGCAGTGGGCTGGTGCATGCAGTTCAGCTTGAACAAGTGGCAGGCCAGCATGCACGCACATGCACACCTAGCTCAACTTGTGCAAGTTGAACTGCAGGCACGCTACCCTGCGACTCGTGGAAGTTAAGCTGCACATGTGCCCTGCCACTCACACAGCCCGGTTATGAATAGACCATGGTCCAGGAGTGGGCTGTGGCCCTGGGTTTGAGGCTCCCTGTTCTAGTGGCTTGCCCTTGGATGGTCTTAGAAGTTCTTGGTTGGGCTGTTTACTGTTGGCTTGTTTGGCAGTTCCTTGATTGGGGTATTGATTACTTGTTAGTTTGATAAACTTGGAATTAATCTATACTAATCTGGGTGCTGATTTCTGGTGGAGAGGTGTTTGGGCATTTTTTATCCCCTTTTGGCTGGTTGATTGTCTCTTTTGCATAGAATATAGATATTGTTTACATCTGTGTTTCTTCTTTTTTTAATATTTTTTTTTTAAAACAAAAATACAAATCTCTATTCACATTAACAGTGTTCGTGTCGTTATTGATTCCCAGTTGAAACTATGGTTAAGTCTGTCCATAGGTTGTGAAATTGAAGAGTTTTCATCATGTCTTCTGACTGCTAGTTGGTATTCATGGACACATTCTGCCAGTTTTCTGCCTGTTTGTCTTACATAGTAGCTGTTGCAATCATTACACTGTATGTTGTAGATGACTTCTGTCTTTTTCTTCTGGGGCTGCTGGGTCTTATAGCAGAACTGGTCTTGCCATGTGCAACCTAGAGAATAATAATAGCAAGAGCAGCTATGTTCCAAACCAGCCTGTGGGCCAATCTGTAGCCTTCCAATGCATTGAGGCATTGATACTTCAATGCCTACTGAGACAGATGCCCAGGACTCACTTGAAAATTTACACTCTTAGTACATGGCTCTGACCAGCCTATATTTACTGCTCTGTCTAAAAGAAGGAACTTTCTACAGCAGTAAATAAAAGTGCCATGGCATTCAGTGGCAGTGTTGCCCGTATAGGTATGCACTTTTCAATAAATTAGCTTATAGCTCAAATTAGCTTGACCTGGCTTGAACCTGATAGGAATGTTAGAACTCCAAGTAACCTCCAGAGTGGACACCTAAGTTTAGATGAGCACAGTTGGTAGCCTTTTCACAGTTGGTAGTTTGCTCCCTGCTTATTTAACTCCCAAGGAATATTGCTGGAAAAATAAACTTTCAAAGGTTCACTTGTACAATTTCATAATGGTCATTTTCAGCTGAAAATGCCATTTGAAAAAGGAAGAAATAAAGAATAAGAGCTAAAAAAACTGTAAAATAGTTATATAGTAGATAAGACTTCAGCAATTTAATACCCTCCAGATCAGTAGTGGGATTCAATTTTTTTTACTACTGGTTCTGTGGGCGTGGCTTGGTGGGCGTGGCTTGGCTTGGTGGGCATGGCAGGGGAAGATTAGTGCAAAATCCCCATTCCCTTCCCACCCCACTAACCTGCTTTCCAGCTCCATTCTCCTGTGCAGGGCAACCAAAGAAGACCCAGCTGATCAGCTGGGACTCAATGGGAGGCAAAGAAGAGATGGGGATGGGGCCAGTCAGAGGTGGGATTTGCCGGTTCTTGGAACCACTCGAAATTTCCGCTACTGGTTCTCCAGAACTGTTCAGAACCTGCTGAATACCACCTCTGCTCTAGATCTGTTCGGTGGTGCAATTTTCAAATTTCTCAGACATGTGGCCTTTGGCTGCAGTTTTATTTTAATGGATAGCCAAGGACCATAACTGACAAAGCAGCGAGGTCATGAAAGTAGGCAGAGTTGGACTGGGTTCAGATTTGTTTTGGAAGCGGGTATTCTCAGCATAATCAAAGGGCTTCCTGCCTGTTATTATTTATCTATCTTTCCTTCTTTCTTTTTCTCCTTTCCTCCCTACCTCCTTCCTTCCTTCTTTCTTTCTTCTTTCTCTCTTTCCTTCCACCCTTCCTTTCCTCTTTACCCCTTCCTTCCTTTCTTTCCACTTTGTAATGTGTTAGGATGGAAGGAATCCAGTTCCTTTAAAATCACTATTCCTTGAAGGTCAGAACTCTGAAAATTGGAGGTGCCTTGGGTAATTCAAAGTGCTGAGAATGAACAATTTAGAAACAGTCATACTTGAATGGAACATAATGTGCAAGTGCTATTTAACTCTTCTAATATTTTTATCTCACTTCATTAGCTCAAAAGGGGAACTCTTTTGTCATATGCACTCACTGAGATCTCACCATTTTTAAGTCCCATTAATTTCAATGGATCTATTCAATATACGGTTGAATCTGAAACCATCCAATTTATTTACCCGACCTTATATATTTACTGAACATACAACAGAGGCTTAAAACCCAACTTTGCTTACAATGACAAATGTGTGTTTTCCATTTGTTAACAGAAGAATTGTTTCTGGTTTTATAAGATCGCATCAGCATAAGAGAAAAGCAATTTTTACCATTTCTCCCTTCTTCCATATAGTCCCATGATTAAGCCAGCAGGGTCTTATTACCTTTGAATCATATTTTAGGAAGACACAAGCTGAAAAGGGAAGAGGGGAGCAACTAAAATTACCCACTAGGACCACTGGTGGGAACATCCTGTGAGTTGGATTCTGGTCAAAGAGGGCTTAGAGTAGTAAGAGAGAGCAAACTTGGGAGGCTTCTATAAAGCAACAGCAACAGGAAGTAGAGGAAATTGTCAGCTGTAAAACAGCTTCTCACTTTCACCTGTACGTGCATAATTGAAAAGGTATCTAAGAATCCTGGGCATAAATTCTGTGCCATGCATACACACAAGGAAAATAAAAACAAGGGTTAAAAATGTTTTATCTGTTTTGTTCCTAGAAAGAAAATAAATCCCAATGAGGAACGACACCCCGTGGCGGATCTGGGTAATGCATGTCTTAAGGGTGGAAAATTTTCTCTGAAACCATTACTAGACTTTTTCATAACAAAACAGTTGCAATGAGAAGCCTTTCTTGCATCATGCTGCAATATAGGCTATAGAATGAAAACAAGGCCAGCCAACCAAAAGCATGGCTTTTGACCTGAGGTCTAGAGGATCAGATGCCAGGGCAAAAATGATATGGTAACACATTTTCTGAGCCTTTTTTGGACACAATAGAACCTCTCAAAACCACAGCTGATTTTCCTGATTTTATAAAATGGGCATTTTCTTGCTTCTTGCTTTACACTGCATAATTCCTACCTATATAATTTGGGGGGGGGATTTAATTTAATAATATAGATATGATTTAACCCCTGAAGTCAGTTCATTCTTTGACTGAATTGCCACAGGCCCTTTTATAAATAAATGCAAAAATTGGGTTTTTTTAAAAAAAGAATAATGGGATCTCCACGTTGAACTTTAAAGAGAGGCATGCACTCCCTTTCATAAAAATAATAGCTAAAATCAATGAACTGAGTGCCATGTCTAAGATTCCAATCAAAGGCAAGGTCATTCAGTCAAATATACCTACAATTCCTTTTCAAATTGCCATCTTAAATCTACTATGATCTTTGCAATCTAGACACATGCATGAGAATGTGCACCCATGTCTGTATGAAGCTATAGCATTATGGCAACTATCTCTAATGGTTGCAGCTGTAGATACAAAATAAGGTAGGATTAACCACATGGGATACATTGCTGTTGTTCTGACCCAGGCTTCGTCAAACCTAATTAAACACAAACTTGTTTTAAAAGCAAAACCTATTTTATTGCAACGCTGGGAATTACTTTCATTCCCAGCCAGAACTAATTATAAACAGTTCCCCAAGATAAGCACATGCCTTTCAGTGCTGTGGAAATGCTGCCAAAAACAGAAGTCTCCAATTATAACAGAAACCCACCAAAGTACCAGGAAAAACCAACCAGAACCTCAAGAAGGGCTCAGAATCTATCGATGTAATTTGCTTCCTGCAAAGCTTTCATAATTGAAATCTGACTTTTATCTCTTATGGGAGGGGCCATCACCTTCCAACCTTACTCCCCACTCACTCCTTCTGCTTCAGCTGCTCTCGTCTTCTAGCAGCTCTGTGCACACGTGCCCTGGGAACAGGCTCCCCTGGGTCCTCTGCTTCGCTGCTGCCAGACTCCAAAGGCCAAAGGCAGCACCCCATTCCCAGATGGTCCTGGCCGCATCCCTGCATCGGACGCAGGACCCTTGTCCAAGTCCTCTCCAGACTCCCTGACTGATTCCCTTTCATCCTCACTGTCCGATTCCATTGCCGTCTGCACTGGCTGCTGGCGAACCACAACAGCTGTTGATCACTTAGACCAGGGATGTCAAACTCACAGCATCATGTTGTCATCATGTGACATATCACAACTTCTCCCCCTTTGCTAAACTGGGGTAGGCTTGGCCAGCATGTGACGCATCCAGCCTGCGGGCCGCGAGTTTGACACCTCTGATTTAGACTGACCTGTGAAGAAATGTCAGTTTGGAATAATGATGAAGTTAAATGTTGACTACCGAGAGGTCAAATAGGTAAAAAATGATTAAGGGCTAGGGCAGGACTTGCATTCATGTGCTATACTGGATTTTGTGCTTTTTAATTACTTATGAGTCTGAATAATTACAGTTGTTCACTTCTGTTTGTGTAAGCAGGTTGTTCATTTTAAAAAAAGTCCTAAATGGAAGACGGAGAATCTGTGGTTTTCAGGGCTTGTGAGCAGGGACATTCAGATTAGGGATCCTTGCAAAGGATGGGGCATCTTCCCATTCAGCCTTTGGCAGGATGTAACAGGCACCAGCCTTAGAAAGACAGATGGGAATTTAGACCAGCCCTGCCAAAGGCACCTGTCATGCCTTTACAGTACATAGCTTGTAATTAAGGTCTGTCATGTGAGCTGATGAACCTATTAGCTTCTGTCAAATGAATTTTGTTTAACTATGCTGTGGAAAATTAACCTAACAGCTCTAAGAACTAAGCTAGACAAAGGGCGCTGCACCCTTACCTAGACAGCTAAGTGACTGCCTAATTTAAATACATATTTTGCTGGCAAAGTATGTGGGGGTCTGATCCAAACAGCATTTAAGGTGAAATGATATCCAAAATCCATCTGAGATAGCAACTAACCAAGTCATTATCAAGTGGAAGGAACAGCTGTGGGCACACAGCACACCATCAAGGCCAAGCTCCCACCTGATATAGGGAAATCAAGAGGCCTAGCAAAACTAAGAGTTACCTGTTCACTTTCACACCTTTCTCCCTGTTAGGTTTCTCGCAGTTGTCCCAAAGGTGCCTCTTGAAAAAAGCACCTTTGGGACTGTGATGACCCAGGGTGTGGCACAAAGGCAACACAGTCAGATAAGCAAGAAGAGTCCCTTTATTATCTCCAACTTTGCCCTCAATGTCTAGACCTTCTGGCTAGAGAAAAACTCTCCCAGGAACAGCCTTTGACTGCAGAAAATTAAGTCCAATACATGAGCAACACAAACTGTAAGTTAGTGTAATAAAAGTCCAAACAAACCAAACTGAAGTAATTAGTTTGGCAGGGCAAAAGCAAGAATTTCAGACTTGAAGGCATGGCAAAACTCATACGGTCAGGAACACAGATAAGCCACAACAACACAGGATAAAGTCACATTTGCTCCCAGAAGCCTGCTGCATGCAGCCTGCTCTCTTATCAACTGTCTTCCCAGCTGTGGCTAATGAAGGGAATCAGGACCCTCTCCTCCCTCATAAGCCACACAACTCACTTTGCTCTCTTCTCCGTTCCTCCCTGCGTGCCCTAGGATGAAGAGGGGGTGGGCTTGGTTCTTCCTCTGAACTTCCTCTCCCTTGTTCTCTCTTTCTCCCTGCTCTGCGCAGCCAGACTTTGCCCTTCCCCAGCCTCCTCCACAGCCAATGGAGTCACACTCCCACTCCCTGTCAGCTGTCTGGCTTCCTCCTCAGATTCAGACTCCGACAGAGGCATGCCAGGGACAACCATGACCTGGATTACTGAGAATCTCCATAGACATTTCCTTCAGTTATGTATAGCTCTTCACATTCATTTCTCCCTCTCTGCATGATACATCAAAAGTATGGAAACGCTATGTTATGTTTTTCTCGCTCTGTTATTACTGCAGTGTTTCTCAACCTTGGCAACTTTAAGATGTGTAGAATTCATCTCCCAGAATTCCCTGCTCAGCAATTATGTTTGTTTGCAGTTAACTTTACTGGTATTTTGTTGTCATTCCTTATGAGTGCCTATTGCCTGTAATTAGGTTTATTGTATGAGCTGGTAAACTTATTCACATCTGTCAAATGAATTTCATTTAACTATGTAGCAAAAAGCAGACTTTTGTTTTTCTTAAGTTCTGGATGGGAAAAGTGATGCTTATATCATGTTCAACATCTGTGTCTCCTATATGTATATAATTTGAACTTCTCCTCTGGAAATTCTATTTTATGACAAAAAAACACACGCTTGGAAGAATCTATTTATCTCTTCTTGATGAATGCTGTGGGGTTTTCTCCAGCCAAACAGATGTTTGGCATGTTACTGTTTATTTTTTTCCTCTGACACTTTCATTCTTTCTTGCTTTGCTTCATTAAGTGCTTCTTACTGACTCCAACGCTGAAATGATTGGCACGATGGGAAAAAGACTCTTTCTGGACACATAAATAAACTTGTGTGTGTAAGAGAAAAGTGTAATCAAGCATTATAAATAATGCCTAATCCCAATGTTGAAATAAATAATCTAATAAATACAGATAGTCCTCGACTTACAACAGTTTGTTTAGTGACCAAAATTACAATGGCACTGAAAAATGGGACTTATGATCATTTTTCACAGTTACGACCTTTGCTGCATCCCCAAAATCAAAATTCAGACGCTTGGCAACCGGTGCATACTTATGACCGTTGCTGTGTCCCAGGGTCCTGTGATCCCCTTTTGCGACCTTCTGACAAGCAAAGTCAATGGGGAAGCCAGATTCACTTAACAACCAGGTTACTAACTTATCAACTGCAGCCATTCACTTGCCAACTGTGGCAAGCAAGGTCATAAAATGGGGCAAAACTCACTTAACAACTGTCTCACTTAGCAACAGAAATTTGGGGCTCAATTGTGATTATAAGTCGAGGTCTACCTGTATTACAAACCCCTGCTTTCTATGAGAGGGTGCTCAGCGCTATTCCAACACTGCTGATGGCTGCAGATTGAAGAACTGTTAAGGACATAATGGCAAGCAAAGTAATTTTAGATTCTGAACTTAACTGTTGTACATGTCCCACTTATGGTATTGGTATTGGTGTGGGGGGAACTCTTTAGGCCTGTAATGCAGTGCTTCATACACTTCAAAATGTGGTAAGGAAGGCCTGATTAATGTGGATGGGTTTTTCTGGATGTCAGTCTACCTTGCGCCTCAAACTGATCCCCCTTCACTGTCTCTGGACATTGACATCAGAATAGAATAGAATAGAATAGAATAGAATAGAATAGAATTCTTTTATTGGCCAAGTGTGATTGGACACACAAGGAAAGTGTCTTTGGTGCATAAGCTCTCAATGTAGATAAATAAAAAATAAAATACATTCATCAAGAATCATAAGATACAAACACTTAGTGATAGCCATAGTTTACTAATAAGCAATCGAATCATACTAGGGAACAAATAAAACATATAAATTGTAAAGACACAAGGAACACAGTTATAGTTATAAGTTGGAAGAGATAGGTAATAAAAAGGATGAGAAGAATAATAGTAATACAGTCTTTACTAAAGAGCTTGACAGTGTTATGGGAATTAGTTGTTTAGCAGAATGGTCGCATTGGGAGAAAAACTGTCCTTGTGTCTAGTTGTTCTGGTGTGCAGTGCCCTATATAGGAAATATCAAATTATTTCCCACAAAACAACAGTATCCAAACGGCCGGCCCTCTCTATCTCCTGCAGCAATTAACGTTTTCTGTAGTTAAGAATATAATTGTCTTGCTTTTTACAATATTCTCCACTGACTGATCATGCATTTTTCTGTGACTAGCTTGTTTCATTTAGTTTCCAGATTGTTAGAACTCGTGGGTGCTTCATCGGTGGAGGTTTTTAAGAAGAGACTGAGCGGTCACTTGTCTGAAAGGGTATAGGTACTCCTGGAGGGAGGGGTTGGACTAGAAGACCTCCAAGGTCCCTTCCAACTCTATTCTGATTCCGATTCCGATTTGGACGTAAGGCGCTGGATTCCAGCTCGCTGCAATCTCGATCGCATCCCCCAGCGCTTCCCCCACATCTCATTATGACGTCAGCACCTCCTGGCAACCGGAGAAAATGGTTTCCTCGGCAACGTAAACAAGAACGGAGAACAATGGAAGAGGCGGAATGTCGAGAACGCTGGAACCTGCCTCTTGTCCGAAAGCGCTGCGGCTCTTGAGTTAAATTGGCCAAACGGACTCGCAAAACCTCCGGACTCGCCAAGCAGAAGCAATTAAAAGAGCAACGTGAGATCGGAAAATAACTTAAGTCACCGGATAGTGCTTTCCTTCTATAGAGAGCCATACTTTTTTTTAAATTTCCAATCGGGAGAGAATTCAGGCTGAGCGCGATATACTTTCTTGAACTTCCAGCGTTGATGAAAAGGCTACGCCTGAGTCGCCGAAAAGCAGGAAAAATCTACAGGGAAAAAAATCTCAATATTGAAATTAAGCATCTGTGTCTCTGGAGTGAACTTACCCAGCAAACATATTTACCGTCTGTGGTAATTCATCTTGTATTTCTATCAGGAGGTTTAAAAACTATTTTTACTACATTTTCCTTTCTCTCTCTCCCTCTTTCTCCCCAGTTGATTTATATAGTTGTGCTTTCAAATGCAATGTACTCGTCCAAGCAGGTTTTCCTGTATGTAACCTTTCTGGGAAAAAGAAAGAGGATGTGAGCCTGAGGCTGTATATGAACATCAGCAGGATAATATTAAACAGGCTGTTAAACAGTAATCCTGCTCCAGCTCTTGCAATGATGGCAGGCTTCAAGTGAAAAAGGGTGTCAGTCTTCAGCTTCAAATGGAATTGAAAATGGAATTAGGGTTGTTTCCTCCCCACTCCCCTTTCAAAAGCAGCTGTCAGCTTGCTTCCCTATCTGTCACAATGATGAGATACTTTGAACCTTTTCTTAGTAAAATGCAACTAGTGCTTGACATTCGGTCACAACAGGGAGAAGAATTTCCATTGCTAAAGAAAGCAGTTGTTAAATGAATCATGTCTGGATTTTTTTTTTTTGGCCACGATAAGTGAATCCTTGCAGTTGTTAAGAGAATCAGGTGGCTGTTAAGCAAACCTGGCTTATCCCATTGACTTTACTTGTTGGAAGGCCCTTGCGAAGGTTGCAAACTGTGATCACGTACAGTGGTGGGATTCAAAATGTTTTACTACTGGTTCTGTGGGTGTGGCTTGGAGGGCGTGACGTTGCTTGGTGGGCATGGCAGGGGAAGGATACTGCAAAATCCCCATTCCTCCCCACCCCACTAACCTGCTTTCCAGCTCCATTCTCCTGTGCAGGGCAACAAAAGAAGACCCAGCTGACCAGCTGGGAGTCGGGAGGCAGAGAATAGATGAGGACGGGGCCAGTCAGAGGTGGTACTTGCCAGTTCTCCAAAATACTCAAATTTTCCGCTACCGGTTCTCCAGAACTGGTCAGAACTTGCTGAATACCATCTCTGATCATGTAATCCCAGCACACATGAACCAGAGTAGCAGTAGCAATAGCATTTAGGCTTATGTACCACCCCGTAACACTTTACTGCACACTCTAGTGGTTTACGATATAAGCATGATTTGCATATTTCCCCCAACAATCTGGGTCCTCATTTTACCAACCTCGGGAAAAAGGGAAAGCTGGGTCAACCTTGAGCTCCCTCAAGATCGAACTCCAGGCTGTGGGCAGAGTCTGCCAACGACACTGCACTTTAAACCACTGCGGCACCAGAGTTCAAGGGTAAATACACGCTTGTTTCCAAGTGCCCAAATTTTGATCACATGGCCATGGGAATGTTTTAATAGTCATTAGTGCAAGGACTGGTCATAAGTCCCTTTTTTCAATGCGGTTGTAACTTTGAACAGTTGCTGCAAGACAAGGACTACCTGTAGTTTAGATAATTCTGTAGTTTAGATGACACCTGCTACTCCTAAATGAGTGAATACAGTACGGAGGCTTTAGGGCTTCAAAAACCATTTCACCAAGCAGAGAGGAGTTTTCTAAATACTTATATCAAAGTCAAGCCTTTGAATCAAGGTGACATAACCATGCAGCCATGCAATTCAGCATGGAATTGTTTGCCATTTTTTTTCTTACAGGATCTTTTTTCTCAACTTCCCAGTCTAGCCTACAGCCTTAGATTTTCCTGGTGGTTTCTTCTCCAAGTATCAGACAAGGCGAACCCTGCTTAATTTCTAGGCTGAGCTAAGGTTGGTCAAGGGGTACTATCTCTACAGGAAAAAGGTAATGATTTCCCTGTTTGGTTCTGTCCAACTTTAGGGTATGGTGCTCATTGTCTGAAGTCATTTTCCATGGTCATGTTGTCAATATGGCTATACGTCAAAAGTGCATAGAACACTATTACCTTCCCACTGAAGTGGTACCTATTTATCTACTTGCATTTGCATGCTTTCGAATGTCAGGTGGGCAGAAGCTGGGGCAGGAAGGGGCACTCTACCCATTGCATGGTAGAGGTCTCAAACCTGGGCTGTCAGCTTTTCAGCTAACAAACTCAGCATCTTTTAAGCATTAAGCCATCACAGCCCCTCATCTAACGATGTACTTTACATTACATCAAGTTAATTTGTTAGAAGCTACTGAAATTAGTGTGCATGAGGTGAGATCATTTTCCTGAAAATAACTGCTTCAACGTGAACTACTGATGTAGCACTGAAAAAGCATCTCATAGAATTGGTAGCCATTAATGTTATAGTGATCCTTCCCTCTATTACAGGTCATGGCTGAATGAGTGTTAACAATTGGGAAACAATTTCCAGCTGCAGATTTCCAGACCCCTTTAAAGCAAGCAAGTCATTTAAAATTATAGTGATGATGATGATTTCTACAAATCTTTTGTTCGGATTAGCATCATTTTATTTGACCCCATGCCTTCTTTATGTGCATGCTTCCCTTTCTTTCATTTTGTTTTTGCTTAAAAATGGAGGAAGGACATGCCATTCTTTCTGTGAGAAAAATTCTTTGGATGGTAATAATGATACAAAGATTGGGAGTAATTCAGGTTTTTCTATGGTGGAAAAAACTTAACCTGCACAAAATTCCTTTCTTCTACAAGTCATGAAACTGTAGAATGTTAATGCTGGAAGGGGAATTACAAATCGTTCAACCTAACCCCTTTCTCCAGAACAAAATGGATGTCCAGTGAATCAAAGCCCATCATCATTTTCAACTGCTTGCCCCAGTCTTAATTTTAGTTATTAGGTCCTTAAAAATATTTTTAGTTATTAGGTCCTTCAAAATCTTTTTCATTACCATTTTAATTTCTGGCCCCAAATGTTAGCAGATGTAAATTAGTTTCTATGTTGTTAAGGTTTAGCTGATCAATGAATAAAACCACATTTAACAAAGGATTCCTTATATACATCTCTTCACAGGCCAAGATTCAGTGTTGCGTCTGGAGACATCTGTTCACCAGGTGGAAAATTGTCAGCCTTCTTGTTAAAATTAGAATATCCTCAGGATGTCTGGAGTCTTGTTTGCCCCTTCAACTACATCTGCAGGCTCTGTGGACTCTGAAGAAATTTACAGTAAGACTCTTGTTTTATTTCCTAGAATTTAATGCTTCCTTCTTTTCACAGTTTTAAAATTCATGTCAGGGTCTGGGCAGCTCCTGAAGCAGTATATGTACTGTAGATTGTTCCTTTTGAAACAATCAACTTCACTGGTGCTTGGTTTCTTTGGAGTTTAATACCTGGAGCATAAACTTCTCCTAGGTTGAGAGAGATGTATTGTCAGGATGGTATTAATGAATGTGACTCTGTTCCCAATCATCATCATCTTCATTTAACGACCCCATAATCCCTTGCGGGTGGAGTCTGGGCAACTGAATGGAGCTAGCTTGTTTAATGGCCGGATACCCTTCCTGTCACCAATGCAGAGTTTTGTACAGCAGATATATTCTCAGTGTGCCCAGAGAGAGAAATATCTGCCTCTACCTAGAATCGAACTCACAGCCTCCTGATTGTGAGGCAAAAGCTCCACCTCTAGGCCACCACACCACTCTTGACTCTGTTCCCAATGATATATACAAAGTGCCCCATATAAATTGATCTTCAATCTTCAAACATTGAAGTACGGTAAGTCCTATGATGCTGACACCTACGTCTTAGCAACATTCCCTATAATATAACATATTTCTGGATAACTAAGTGAAGTTTGTTGTTTATTGGATCAGGGACACAGCTGTTATCTCAGCAAACCGGAGATGTGTTTACAATACCCTCTGCTAAGTCCAGCTCTAGACCAGCCACCACGTCATGTAAGTCTCTCTTTTTAATTGTTTACTGTCAGCTCCCAAATTCCATTATGCAAGCAATCATCAGTAGATCATTGAGCAATTTTAACACAATAGATCAGTTTTTAGAATTGTGGCACAACAGAGGAAGCCATTGCCATTTTAGCAACTTTGAGCAGATCAGTTACCATTCTTGCATTATTGTTTCTAAGCTTCCTTAACAATAGGATCTTTCAGGATCAGAGAATCTTCCAAATCATGTAGAGCTAATGTACTTTGATTTTCTCTTGGGTCTGAAATCCAATTATATATTTTCATGAACATAAAAACCTTCCCTCTGTAATCCTCCCAATACCTTTGAAATTCTTTTCAAAGCATCCTGAAGTCACAGAGAATAAAGGAAAGAAGAGGAGATAAAAAGAAAGTTATTTTCAAAACCAATGTTTATAATGTGGCAAATAATAAATTGTCTTGATTTTAAAGAAGGCTAAGTATAGAGCTATTCCTAATTTGGAAATTATTTGGACTAAATGCTTGAGATTCTATTAAAAATGTGAACACAGCAGTACTGTGTCCAAATTTCTTTTCTAGTATGATACGTTGCAAGGTTTCCAAAAAGTCTTTTAACATGAAACGGGATAACTCGCCACAACCAACTTGCCATGGCCAATTTGCTGCAGGACAATTCAATGCCTTATTAATCATTTCAACCAGTTACTTTTATTTTTGGTGACCACATTTCTTTGAAATGATTGTTACTCTTGTATTTCTGGTTTGATTTTATTTCATTATTATTGGCCACAGTTCTGTCAAAATTAATTTAACTTTTGTATTTGTTGAATTGTCCTGCAGCGAGTTGGCCATGGCAAGCTGGCCAGTCAATTATATTTGTTCAAATGATCATTCATTTGTGATGAAGTTCACCAACATTCTTTCATCTATGCCCAGTTGGACACATATTGGTTATTCTTATTCATTTTCTTGTTATATTTGGAAGAGCGGCAGTGGCTCAGTGGTTAGAATGCAGTACTGCAGGCTACTTATGCTGGCTGGCTGCAATTTGGCAGCTCAAATCTCACCAGGCTCAAGGTTGACTCAGTTTCCAATCTTCCGAGGTTGTAAAATGAGGACCCAAATTGTTGGTGGCAATATGCTGACTCTGTAAACCACTTAGAGAGGACTGTAAAGCACTGTGAAGCATTATGTAAGTCTAAGTGCTATTGCTATTGCTATATAATGCTGTTCTGCTATTTCTTTCTTAATCTTTTTTTTTTGCAGTTCCTCCTCAAAACATAGACATACTGTTGGATCAAAATCCATTCAAAATCCCGGCAGATGTTGATATTTTTTTGCTGAGAGATAAACAGAAAGAAAAGGCCAAGATGGTATGTAGAAAATACAGGATGTTTCTGAAAGTAATTCTTCCCAGTGATGGCCAATCAGAATGCTGATTGTGTGATGTGCCCTCTTCCCTGAACTGGTGTACTGTCTCATTACATTAAGAGATTTCATAGCAGAAATAATGTCATTATTCATGCAATATTATTTTGCCTGGGTTAAGGAGAATCTCTGAGACTTTTAGAAAAACTCTGTGTATTAAATAATAAGATACAGCAACGGTTCTGTAAAAGAGTCAAAAGTGCAACCTAAGCTGAAGTGGGGAGAGCTTTTTTTATTTTTTTAAAAGACTACAGATGATAAGAGAGGATTGAATGTTCTGACGGCATGGATAGAGAGAATCTTCTTTCTTGTAAGATTGGAATCCAGCACCATCCACTGAAAATGATTGGCTATGCTAGCTGGAGATTATGGTGTCTGGAACTCAATCCAACTGGAAGGCAGCTGGTTAATGAAGCCTGATCTTTGGGTTTTGGGTATGTGTGTATATATATAGTCTTGCTTGGCACTAGATTAAACAAATGTGGAATAGTAGCATCAAAGCTAATTTCATAGTCAGTTCTGAGAGAAGGATGCTAGGCCCCATTTTTTTTAGAGAGTCCCAAGTGTGTGGTGCAGCATAGGGTCTCCTGCTTGAGTCAGAGGTTGGAGCAGAAGCCTTCCAACTCTGTCTTTCTGTATTCTGTATATTTCATACACAGTATAACTGATCTCACGGAGTGAATAAAGCTCCAATGTTACAAAATACAATTCCATTTTGACCTCCTGAGCAGCTGCATTTTCTCATAGGGTCCTTTATGCTGGAGATACACTTTTGCTGGGGCAGCCATCTTGTGAGGCCTCCGATAACCAAGGGAGCATTTAATCAACTCGTTCTTCCTTTAGGAGCAAGAGCGACGGAAGACTTTGAAAGTCCACGAGAAGATGACTTGCTCCACTCTGCAGAGTTCCAAACAGTCGGGATTCAAGAGAGCGATCCAAATGGAAGAAGAAGCTGAGGACAAGGAGTTAGCAGCAGAAGCCGAACGACTCAAAATTCTCCGAGAAAGCATCTCCTGGAAGATAGCAGTTACTAAAGGTAGCTGAGGAAAGCGTTCAGATTCTAGGCTGCAATGTAGCAGGATAATTACTTGGTATCAGAACATACATTGTATAAAGCTTCCAGCTTCAGATTCTCGTTTTTTCACATTCAGACTGAAATAATTTTAGACATTGTTTCCCAAAAATCTGATCTAGGTGAGGGTGCAAACTTGCTTTAGTAAGCTAGTCTCTTCCTGTCTCTGGTTAGCATTATCATTCAAAAGTAAAACACATTTGGAGTTATTTGTTCCAAGCTTTTAAGAGAAAAACAGTTGGGAAGGAAGGATTATTTTGAATAGGGAAATAGCGAAAGCAGCAGGCCTCTGCTTATTAATGTTTCTATAATCTTTCATTTGTTGTTTGGGTTTTTTAAAAAAAAAAATAAGTCATTAAGGAAACATCTATGCAAATAATTTCGGGAATGATCTTACCATAAAGGGGAAAGTATGGACTCTATTTTTATAGGATCAGCTTAAAATTCGCTTTACATCTTGACCATAAGTTGGAGTATAAGATGAATAAATTTTTCTTAAGTGTCTTCAAAATGTTTCTAAAACACTCTGTGATATAAATGAGGTTCACCAGAGTTTGGAAGTTTCTGATGGGCTCTTAGCATATGAAAGAGTTTTTTATGGGCACCAAATTCTACAAAAGCCTGCTGCCTCTAGAAATGGTATCTGATGCTGTAATGCACACTAGTCAGGTCCATATCTAAAAAGTCCCTGATAAAAAGATCCAACTGTTATTTACAAGCACTCAGAAAAGAAGATTAAATGAAATAAATAGAGCAAAGATGAATAGAAGAGATGAGAAGCAGGTTCACATAGAAGCAGAACACTTTTAGTAATGGAACAAGCCAGTTTCTAAACTATGGAGGTGATAAAATCGTTGCCTGCAAATGTCTCTCAACCAACTCGGTCGACGGAAAGAGATTTTGGAAGCTCTGCTAAAAGCATTGTCTCTCACTTCACTGTGTCAGGCTGCATTTGGATGTTGTGACTTGCACAGCCGCCCCCCCTTTTTTTCCTTCCCTCCTTCTTTCTTTCTTTCTTTTCTTTCTTTTCCCCCCAGACCAGGTTGTAGAGAGAGAGACCATGCATGATTACATCAATCAGAAACGGCAGATGTTCTTGCTGCAGGTATTTCTTTTTGTTCTAGTGGTGTTGCCTGTGTGTCAGTTTGCAACTGGGGTCAAGTCTTTTTTTGGTCATCAAATTCACTGGAAGGCCTTGGGGGAGACCAATCTTTCCAACCATATTATTGCAAGGATTATTGCAAGGATAACATGGGAGGAACCAGCACCAGTCTGATCCTGAACGCTTTGCAAAGGGAAGGGCTGATTACAAATACAGGAGTAAATGAAGTTACTTCATTGCAATTCAACGATAGCTTTTAACATGAGGAATCATTTCAGTAAATTGCCTGGTGGAAGATGCTAAATGGCTTATGCCATAGGCTTCTCTGCTTACATAGAGTAAGTTCTGGTGGGGAAATACATGGTCATATCATATCCCATTTATAGCCACAGCATATTTTCCCATGTCTAGGAATAGATTTGTTTGTGTGCATGAATTGTATATCTGCATATATAAACACAGATATAGATACATCTTACCATGTCTGTTTATGAAATTCTGCACCACCCATCTCCCGTAAGTGGCTGTTATCTGTTATCTGGTTATAACTGTGTAGCTGTTAAAAAGAGAAAGATAGAAATTATTGGACAGTTTGGGGGTAATAGCAAAGACGGGGAGAAGAGATGAAGAGGAGTTTCACATAGAAGCAGAATTCTTTTAGTAATGGAACAGCCAGTTCTTAAACTATGGAGGTGATAAATTATCCATTAACTGAAAAGAGACATTACTGGGCTTTCCTTTCTCAATCACTTTTGACTTACATTTCAGTACGCTGTAACTGTGAAAAAAGATGAAATTCAGAAACTGGAAAATCTGGCAGTGGAAGAAGAAGCAAGGCTGGAAAAAGCTGAGGAAGACTTGGAGAAGGACGCTGCCATGTTTGATGAGTTCCTGAAAGAGAATGACAGAAACTCTGCCCTGGCTCTGAAAATGTAACCCTGAACTACAGGATCTGTGCTGTAGCGTTCATAGACATCTCAAGTCCTGGGGAAGTTCTACAGTTTTCAGTAGGAGACATAAAATCTGGCACTAAGTGTTGCAGGAGCTTCCTACAAGCATTTCTGCAATCATATTGGACAAAAGGGGCACTTGAACTTTTTTGGGGGGGAAATGTCCCAGGAATACAGAGGGCATGGTAGGGCATGATATCAAAGGGGGAGGAATTACAATGTTGGCTTTGGGCTTCCCACCCCCCTATATTTATTGTAGGATTAACATATTGAAGAAATTATAATCATAGGCACACACAGGCAGACAAAGGTTGAAATATCTGACACATCGTGTTCATAACCGGTCTGAAATGGGTGGTCAGAGATGCTTGATGAACTAAAGGAGTGGCTTAAGTGATGCTCACCTTCTATCTTAAGACCAGAGAACAAATTATTTCAGAAGAGACATCCTGAATTTCTAGTTTCAACAAAACATGGCAGTTTATATCCCGAGAGAGAAGGAGAAGTTTGTGCAACTTCAGCATACTGTGGACAGTCAAATCATATCTCTGAGCATTCTGCCTCTAATGCTTTCACTGGGGATGAACCTGCTAGAGCATGGGTGTCCAACTCGCCGCGTCACGTTGCTGTCACATGACGTATGGCAACTTTTTTTCTCCTCTCATGGAGCTGGGGTTGGTGTGGCCTGAGGGTGATGCATCCAGCCTGTGGGCCGCCAGTTTGATACCCCTGTGCTAGACTTTCACATGCTTTGAGAATGATTCAGAAGTGCTTGACACCATATATCCCTGTAGCAAACCAAGATTGTGTCAAAAGGGAAATACCGTGATCTCATCAGACAAACACCACCCTTGTATTATTGCATCCCAATGTCTGATACAGGTATGCATGTTAGGGGTTTTGTATCATGACTCAGAGTTATTCACCTTGACTCTCCTGTAGACAGATCCTTGTGCTTCAGATCTCATCAAGTGGAGCCTCTCTCAGCTACCCCTTAAAGAACTCAAAGGCTACTCAAACTTCTGCCTAGCCCTGGGGGGAAAAAAACCACTGCTGCTTTAAGGAACCCATTCAGAGTTAATGAAATTCTTCATGGGATTCATAAGAGGGACTTGATTTATTTGTCAAACCTTTTCTACTGGGATTCAGATGCCAAATAATTCATGAGTCAATTTATTTCTATACTATTCTTTCTTCTTGTTTAACAAACACAAGAAAACCCACCTATTGATATTTTTAAAGAGTTACAAACCTGCTACGTAATCTAACAGCAAGTAGTTAAGTTTCCTGAAGCTAGTTAGCTAGATGTCTTCCACTTCCCACCCAGACTAGCATGATTTAAAAAAAAGAGAGAGCTCATATTGAAGATCTAGAATTGAATCTATGCTGACAGTTTAGGAGAGCAGCCTTTCTGTTCTCTAGCTAACATGTAGGCTGTCCACACACACCCCCACCTTAAAGAGGGTGTTTAACAGACAAGTCAATTAAAAGATCCAACAGAAATTCACAGGTAGATGAAAGTTGCAATAAAGCACTATGGAGTGCTACATGAATAAGTGCTATTGTTATATGACCCCTCCACAGTTGACCCCATTCTTGTGTCATCTAGTTGTCAAACTAACTTCACCGAGAATCATTACATTCTACATATTCTTCAGCCAAATTCTCAATATATGGGTAGAGACAATAAAGAAATGACTGGGGGAAGGAAAGAAATGGAACATCACCAGGAAGCAATTTATATCTCCCTAACCATTGCCTCTGGCTTTTCATGATGGCCTAAAACTTTGAGATCTTCCTTAATTCTGATATTACTTATCTCTGGTCATGCTTTGCAGGTAATTTCTGTCTTTATTTCTTCTTTCTTAGTGCCGAAAAAGAAACCAAAGCAAAGCTGGAGAAAATAATTGAGATCCGAGAATTGACAGCGCAAATGATGAACATCCAAAGGTAGCAGTTACAGAAGATATAATCCAGGGTATATTTTCCTTCCTCCCTGTTTCCCTTTCCTGGATGTTCCAATACAGTTACAAGTACATTAGTTCTATAAGTCTTTATGACATGCTAAATGTTTGTGCTTTAAGTTATTAATTATATGCCTGAATTATGGGTAACAAGATTTTATAGGTTTCCGTTTGTTTCTCTCTTCAATTTTAAATCCATAGATTGGTAAAAAAAATCATGTCCCCAAAGATAACAATCAGTGTTGTTATTTCCATTGACCCTGCCTATGAAACATTTGGGAAGATGGAACGAAATGCTTTGGAATGCATTAAAATTAAAAATGAAAGTTGCTATTCTTCTAATTCAATATTCTAATTCAATATTAGAAGAAGTGAATTAGACCTGTTTCAGGAATTATTTTAAAATAATTAATGGTATTTTTGTTCCAAGAATTGCTGCCTGGAAATGTTCAATTATATTGGTCAATTGATCAAAATCAATTAAAATTTCATTTAAAAGATTCAGACTTCCTTGAATTAAGTTTGACCTTGGATGATTACATAGATACAAGAATGTTGTTTTCTTGGCAAGAATATGAAACTAGTTTTCCATTATATTTTCCAGAATGGATTTTTTTTGCTATTGCTCTGGGATTTAATGATAGTCATCTAAGAAATACATTTTAGATAGCCATCTATGCACTTACCAAGTCTGACCTTGATGACTTGGCAAGGTCAGCTAGATGCTGCCACCTGCTGGGACAAATTTCATTTAGCCTTGTCTGAATCTCTTCTTTGAAGGCAGAAGAAAAGAGACAATGGAGTCACGTCAGAGGAATCAGTGTTATGGTAGCAGTATGGGGCCATTAAGTACCAGTAAATGGCATCAGGAAAAAGATGGGGCTCTTGATAGACCAGATTCTTCTCATGACCAACCCACAAAGACAATCACACATCAGTATGCCATATGCTTTTTATGAAGATGTCCTAACTTCAGGCAATATAAAAAGTATTGTTTATCTTCTACCAAAGCATTCAGAGTAAAATTAAGGGGTACTTTAGGGATATTCATCCATCCATCCATCCATCCATTCATATATTTTAGTTGTTACCTTCTTGCAGTTTCACTTCCCTGCACTCTTACTGTCTCCTGGTGTCTTGTCCAGCATTCTTCAGGTCTAAAACGTTTATGGTTAACAATTTATTTTCCCTGGGAAGATGTACTTGGGGAGAGGAGTTTTATACCCAATACCTATCCCAATTTTCCACAACAGTGTCCTTTGGAAGTACTGCAGAGTAATTCCCATTCATTCTTGATGCAATGACTGTTTCTTTTCCTCAGTGAGATAGCCCGATTTGAGGACACTTTGCAGGAGTATGTGGTGTTCAAGGATTTCCTCTACCAACTATCTCCCAAAGAATGGCGGGAAGAACGTGAAAGACGGCGGATGAAAGAAAAGGCAAATAAATTCAATTCTGACAGTAAAGAGGAAAAATCAGTACAGTCAAAAGGTAAGCGCTTCCGTAATCCCAAGGCTGTGTGTGATTCTCAGATCTGCATAGAAATAACAATAGATCTTCAGAGACTATTGCTGAATCTCATCCATCTTCAGAAGAAACCAATCAGAAGCAAAGCCATATAACTACAGAAAATAAAAATAATAGTATAGAGAACTTCCACATTAAACAGGTAAATTCTACTATCTTGTCAAATTAATTAGTATTAAAGGAGCTTCCATTCAGGTATCATTGTTCAAATTATACTCCATATATTCATATTATCCCACTTTTATGTTTCTTCTTTCTTTTATATTATTAAAACAGGCTGTGGAGTCCATTTTGAGGCAAAATCAAATAGAGTTACTTTTACATTTTTTAAAAAAAGAAAATATTTGAGCCAACTTTTTACGGCTGCAAACATTTTAAATTTCTTAAGATTTCTTAAAGTATTTCACACCAGTACTCAAATGATACTCTTGAGTATCTTCTTTCCTTCTCCTTCTGAAAGCATTTTGCTTCACATGCACATATATCCACATGGATGAAACAGAACAACCCAATTTTGAGGTGACCTTTGTGCATCCTGTAAAATTATAATATGAATATGTGTTTTCTAAAATGATTGGCTTATCCATTTTTTCTGTGAATTGACCCTCAGACTAAGAGAAGAAAATTACTGGTTATTTACTATCATTTTTCTATTCAGTTTTTCCAGAAGGTGATGAATAAACTCATTTGCCAAAGAACATGGGAAAATCAATGTACCTATTTTTTAATATCTCATTATGATCTAACAGCTAATGAATATCTTTGCTTGATGTGTTTGATGTAGGCACTTGTGAGTGTTACTATCTGCCTTTGTTTAGTCACAAGTGCCTTGGCTTGATATAACTGAGTAGGACAGTTTTAAACTTGACAGGATATATCAAGTTATGGTAAAATACGTCTTGTTTCAGACATACTAATAATATGGGGAATAATAAAAGACTCATGAACCTCTCAAGAATAAGAAAGTGAGCAAAATGCTATTATTACAGTATTTAAAATGCTTCAGATAGTGGTATTTCTCATCATGTTTATTATTACTTATGTTGCTCTAATTCAGGGGTATCAAACTTGTGTCATCACAGCATCATCATGTGACATATCATGACTTTTCCCCCCTTTGCTAAACTGGGCAAACTGGTCAGTGTGTGACACATCTGGTCCGCAGGCTGCGAGTTTGACACCCCTGCTCTAATTTCTATTTTCCTTGTATTTGCTTATATTTAAAGGGCAACTAATGAGACTCTTATAAATTACAAGACTTTGGTCTTCTTTTTCAGTCTTCAGTGTCAGGAAAGACAAGTTTATTCTGCAGTTGCTTACTGTCAAAAACAATAAGCAACATTGAGGAAAATGTATGACTGACACAGATTTTCATCATATGACTTTTCTTTCTCAGTACTAGATCTGTGTACAGTTTTATTGGCAGTAACAGAAAAAAGGCCCCCTTCCCTTCCCTTGATTATATGCATTTATTTTTTGGAAGAATGAAAAATAGAAATGATAGAAATATTAATACTAATGATTAGCATTTTATAGAGAGTTTTAATTAATTATTTTATTGATTTATTAAATGTATATGCCACTCATCTCACTTTCAAGCAACTCTTATTTCATAAAATGATATAATCAACCTAGTTCTATAGATTTAATTAATTAAAAAATAATGAATTTCAAATGTTATAATTGTAAATCCTTTATTTAGTACTAATATTTTATTCTTCATCCACTATGGCTTTTCCCATTTATTTTTATTGTATGTAGTTATTTGGTTCTTCAATTGTTTGAAACAAATACATTACTGATAATGTTAAAAATTATTAAATCTAGAGCATGTACTCATGACAAAATTCACACTTTTCATATCTTAACTCACAATCCCAAATATGCACAAAAATACATATTAAAGAATTTGTCAGGGCCAAAACCAGGAATGGCTTGTGGTGATTCATCCAAGCTGAGTTCTTTATTGTTTCATAAAACCATACCATGCCAAGCACTATACTGTCTGTATCTACAATATACTCTGTGAACTATTAGAAGGGAGCTGTCTTCACCCTCTTTCCCTCACACATAATATGTGAGCTGAGTTGCCTCTTTCTCCTTTGGAATGCACCCCTCCCTCCTCAGAATCAACCTCCTCACCACATTCCATCACAGATTTACATTTAAAATATATATTTCAGAGAACATCTTCACAGAGGTGTAAATGGAGAGGTTGGTGTTCTCTTTTCTTTGGGCTGCATTCATAAACTGATGTAGAACCAAACCTTTAGTCATTAAAATGAACAAAACTGACAAATCTACCCATCCCTCTTTCTATTATGGCTTACCAGTAATAGTCTCCACCCCCTTTTTTCTCTCTCTCTAAATAGTAACACTCAAATTGTTGGGGGCAATAAGCTGACTTTGTAAAAATGCCGCTTAGTAATAAGCAAGGATATACAATGGAATGAAGGCTATTGCTGAGCGCATTGGGTTGTATCCCAAAAATTGTAAGCCGCCCTGAGTCTTCAGAGAAGGGCGGCATATAAATGTAATTAAAAAAAATGGGGATCACACAATTAATGGGCTTTTCTGTATTCAGGTTCAGGAAAGGATGTTCAAGAATCTCAAGACAAGGGCCGACGTCGAACAGCAAGCACAGCAAAACATTCTAGTTTTGATGTCACTAATGTAGAACCTTCCACTTCTAGAACGCCAAGCCAACTTTTGACTAGAAAGGAATCTTTCAAATTAAGCCGAGTATCTTCTAGGCAGACTCTAAAGTCCCAACAAAGCAGAAAGCCGTAAGTATGCCAGGGAAGTGAGTTGGGAGAGAGACAGAGAGGAATCAAAGTCACCAATAATGGGTATCACAATATTGGATCTCACAGGAAAATATCATAGTATACTATCTTACAGCAGCACATCTTTCAAATTATGCCTTTATTTTGCCCTCTCAAATGAGAACCAATGCAAAGATGTAAGATGTGTGGAGCAATATATATAAATGCCTGTGGCTTATGCAAGTCAAACTTTGTATATATTGCCAATTTACATGGTGTCAGGTTTTTTTTCCCCATGTCGGAAGCACGGAAGTGCTTCTACCGTGTTTCCCCGAAAATAAGACACTGTCTTATATTTTTTTTGGCTCCCAAAAACACACTAGGTCTTATTTTCGGGGTAGGTCTTGTATTAGGGCAGGTTTAGAAAATAGTGCTAGGTCTTACTTTCAGGGTAGGTCTTATTTTCGGGGAAACATGGTATAGTGAAAGGATTTGCTGGTGATATTATCATTGCCTAGAAGATGCCAAGTTGAGGGCTTCTTTCAGGTCCTTGTGAAGTTGCCCACTGAAGTGGTACCCATAAATCTACTTGCAGTTGCCCGCTTTCAAACTGCTAGGTTGGCAGGAACTGGAGCATGTGACAGGAGCTCAGCTTCACCATGGGAGCAGTGGGTCTTGAACGTAGGCGTGCCGATTGTCAGCCCAGTGTTGTAACCTCGTGCGCTACCACACTCCATGATGATGTCCGTTTACATGAATTTATAATTGACTGCATCTTCAATGCTCTCTTTCCACTTCCACTCTTCAGAATTATGTATCCACTGTTGTAGAAATAGCTCTCTGGTTTTCTAATGGGACTTCCCTTCTTTTGCCTCTGTATTCCCCTTTTGAAAATTTGCCATGAAATGTTGTCACTCTTTAAGGGGGGTAATGGAAGTATGCAGGAGAGAAGGAAGTCCAACCATTAACTGAAAGGAAACAGCTAGTAGCATATAGCTGAATTTAGCAAATCTTGCAAAAGCTAAGGAGGAGTAAATCTTGTTAACATTTGGGACCATCAGAGAATATTCAAGTTGTTGGCTAGACATGAAAGCAGGAAAAAAATTCCCAAAAGAAAGTAATGGCAAAGTACTTTCATAACATGGCCAAGAAAATTGTTGGTTTGTGTCTAGGGTAGTCATCAGATGACCATAGCATAAGGGCATTTTTAAAATAATCTGTAAGAAAAGTGTGTAATTTCCTGGAAAAAACTACAATTCCCAGAGTTCCAGAGAAAGAGGATAAATGATTGAATCAGTTTAATATTTTTCATCTATGGATATCCTGTCATCTCTTTCAACTTTCCACAAGGTGGAAAATAGTGCCTTGTAATCCATTTCCAATTCCAGTTCAAAATGCATGTTGAAGGATCAGCAAGATAAGCTATTAAATAAATATTGCATTATAATCCCTGTAAACAACTGACTCAAGAATAACCTCTACAGGAGTGTGCAGATTGCCCCATCAGAAGAAAAATTTAGTTCAGAATTATCGGATGAAGAAGAAGATGAGGTCAGTAATTCAATGTTTTTAGCATATAACTGCAGCATTGATGGAGCTCAGCAATTAATTGTACATTTTAAAGCTGGAATTCTTAAGGTGAAATAGTATAAAAAAATAGTTGCTTAAAAGGTACTGAAAAGTTTAAACTAAACAATGGAGGACAATCCCACCATTAAAAATTACAATTTTCATCTTGAATTTTTGATAACACAATCCTGACATTGTGGAAAATGTGGTTGGGCTCTATACAGATTATGAGTTGCCCACTCTGCCCAAGGTGGTCACATGGATGGTATTTTTCCTTATTTAATATTTCCTTATTTACTCAATAATCTACTGAAGTAGTTTGGAAGAAGTAATAGTTGCCAGGGAACTCTATCATCAAATAGGATTTTCAGAGACCCAGTCTAACATGTAGCTTCTTTATTTCATTAGCTGAATTGGATGTACTCATTGAAGTACATCACAAAGTTATAGATGATTGACAGAGATGATAACTAGGTAGATAGCTAAATAAAGATAAAGATTGTAGATATTTTATTTATTTACTTTTTTATTAAATTTATCTGCTGCCCATCTCACAGTTGAGATAGATAATTGTTTTTCCCTCTTTCACTATTTTCTTGCCACTAAAATTAGCTATAATTTAACTTTTTTATCAGTGCTGTGGAGAAATGATTAGCAAAGCTTATCCAGGATAAACAAAGATTGTTTTTTCTCTCAACCTGTACATTTGATTAACAATATGGGAACTCCTTCATGTTAATACTTTTCTTGGCAGGTACCTGAATTATACTTTACAGATCCATACCAGCTGCTGCAGCTTTTCACAGAGCTGGAAGAACAGAACTTGTCTCTGATTCAGAATTCTCAGGAGACAGAGGAAACCTTGGATGAGCTCCGGCACACTTTGGAAAACACACGCAATAAAATGTAAGCAGTTACAAATGATTGCCCATAATAATCCCTTGCAACTACAAGGATGTTCTCTGTTTCTTTTCAAACATGAGCAACTCAGCCATTATTTCTTTATAATTCAACAACACAGTATTGTTTTTCTGCCTTACTATTAAAAAAATGTTCTCCCTCGCATCTCCCTATATCTCCTATAGCCCCAGATGTATTAGCATCTATTTGAGAAACAAAAAGGGAAGAGTCATTTGTAAGGTTTGCAAACAATTTCTTCCACTCCACTTTTGAGAGTAAAGGATCAGGAGATACACCAGCCTCCGTTCATCTATTTCTGCCAGCTGCTGCATTACTTACATACAGTCTTATATGTTGCCATAAACTGAAAGATTTTAAATAGTTCAGATTGCCACAAATGTTAAGAGTTACAGCTTTAGTTAAAATGTGCACATGCTAGTTTACACGATAAAACATTGTTAACAGTAATTATTATGATTTAAATATTAGCACAAAGCATCTTAGCATAGAGAGCCAGTTTGGTCTGGTGGTTGAGGTGCTGGCCTAGAAACCAGGAGATTGTAAGTTCTAGTCCTGCCTTAGGCATGAAAGCCAGCTGGGTAACCTTGGATCAGTCACTCACTCTCAGCCCAAATCATTTTAAGGGGTGGTTGTTGTGGAGAAAATAGGAGAAAGAGCATTAGGTATGTTTGCTGCCTTTAAGCTACTTATAAAATAATAAAAGCAGGATAAAAATCTAGTAAATAAATAGTAGGGAAAACGATGATCAGATTAAGTTTACCCAGAATTTTTTTCCGAGTGTTAACTGGTTCGACAATCTGAAAAACACTTGTGCTCCCTCCTGAAAAGGACCCCCCAACCAACTTTATACACTTTATATCAGGAGCAGTGTCCTGCAGCCACTATTCCACTGTTGTACCCAGTTCTCCCATGGAGCCAACCAGCATTTGTGTCAAGAGAAAAGTACAAAAAGCTAATCACATGGAACAAATGGAGGAATGCTGGCAAAACATCACAAAACTTTGCCAATAGTACAGGTAATCCTGGGGTTATAAGCATTCCCTCAGCAAATGTTTGAAGTTACGCAATAAGCGCACCTTAGCATTTATGAACAAGACCCAAATCTATGAATCTTACAGCACCACGGCAGTTGGTTGCCCTTAATGAACAACCGCAGAGGGTCTGCAACATTCATCCTGCACTTTGCTGGCCAAAATAGAGGTTCAGAGGAGTGGGCCTGCCCTCTGATGCTCCATTTATGCCTACGCAGGCTTTGTCCGGCATGTTGCTGGTCAAAATGGGAGGTTCGCAGGAGTGGATCCACCCCTCCAATGCTCTGTTTGGGCCACTGGAGGCATCACTGGCACGTGCTCCAGAGCTCCATTTTGGCCTGCAACGTGCCAGATGAGGCCTGTGCAGGGGTAAATGGAACTGCAGAGGGGTGCACATGGTTGAGAGGCTGGAGAGGACACAGCTTGGTAGATTTTCACACAGTAAGTGACCCGGCATGGCAGGTTGGGTGGGACGGAAAGCAATGAGATGTTTCAGTGGGTCAGCTTTGGATGGTCTAAGGCAGATGGCCTGTTCCATCAGTAGGCCCCCCATCGCCTTCCCCACCCTGAAATATGTCATGTGCACTTAACAAGCCTCGCATTCGATTAGCAAACGAGTGGGCAAAAGGAGGGAGTGATCTTGTTCAAGGTACGAGATTCATTCCCATGAATCCTTGGGTTATGAATGGAATGAGCAGGCTCCATTACATTTATAACTTAAGGACTACCTGTATAGAGAGGCTGGGAAAATTCAGGACCTGGGAGTTGAAATAAGATGATCTTGCCAGTGGAAAGCTGCTCACTTACAGCTCCAAAGAAAATGCTTGAAAAACTGGTTGAACCGAGTAAGAATTAAACAGATATTGAATTAGCTCATCTTTCCAAGTAATTGCATGGTATAAAATTACTCATGTCAAACTCGTTCCAAAAATGACTTCATTCTTTTCTGGATTAGGGATCGTGAAATAGAACAACTGAAAATGCTTGCTGTCACTCTGCAAGCCAATATCGTTAAAGAGGAGGAGACAGCAGCAGACCTGGAACTTAAAGCACGCGTCTTTTCTTTTGGGGAGTACAAAGCTGATGTTCAGGTATGTATAGCATCAAGCCAATTGATAAAACTTGAACCTGAAGATCAGAAGGTACATGTAGTGCCACTGAATGGTGCAAACGGGAGATGGCTACTTTTCCTCCAAGGGGAAAGATCATAAGACCATGTTCCACAGTCTACAAGATAATTTGGATTCTCTATTCTGATGTCAGAAAGAGTGCTGTGATCTTGTACAGGGTAAACCGATACTAGAAATCTCCATCTCATGCTATTTCCCTGACATTCTTCATCCAGATCCCAAGAAAAGATTTTAAAAAAAAGACATGGTGGAGATTTAGGTGGCATGCTGTTGAAGTAACAACCTTGTTGAAGAAAACTGAGATCAAATGTGAGCTGATCTAAGCATTTGTGTGTGCATGTACATGCAATGCTTCATGATGCTTTACCTTCTGTAGTTCTCCACATCTGGAGAGATTCAAATTCTTTCTGTATGTTTTTGGTTCTCTCCTACTATCAAGAGCCCATGTCACAGCTGGGTTTCTTAAAAGACAATTCAGATGGGAGGACTTTTGAATTATTAATATAATTCAAAAAGCTGATGCCAATATCTAGATTTCTGAGGCCTGAAAGTTCACTATTGGTCCTTAATTTGCAGGACAAAATGTTGGTGAGCTTGCATCGAAAGGTGTTGGAAGTCTATCGCCGCTGCATTGGAGAGAATGAGGCAAACCTGGGAACCTTGCAGATGCTTACTGTTATAGAACACCAGTTAGATGACTTACTAGAATGCCTTGAGAGAGTCCCTCCAGGAAAGATAGAACAAGCTGAGAAAGCCAAAGAGAAAGAGCGAAGAATGAGGTAAGATAAAAACCCTGTTCAAAGAGTTGACTCCAATATGCCTTCAACAGAATGATTACATTCCTCCTCTACCTCCTTCTGTGCATCTTCTAGTTAAATCTTATTGATGCTGATATTTGTTGCCATCAAAGCTGCTTTGTATGCATGGTGAGAGCACGGTAAGAGCATCAAAGAGCCATGGCGGCGCCGTAGTTAGAATGCAGTACTGCAGGCTAACTTACTGCTCACTCCAGGTGTTCGATTCTGAACGGCTCAAGGTTGATTCAGCCTTCCACCCTTCCGAGGTCAGTAAAATGAGGACCCAGATGGTTGGGGGCAATATACTGGCTCCATAAGCCACTTAGAGAGTGCTTTAAAGCACTGTGATGCGGTGTATAAGTCTAAGTACTATTGTTAGTGCTACCAAATGAACTGGGATAGTATGTCATGGATGAATCTTGTGCTCTTACATTACAGGCATGGAAATAGCTGTCCTTACAAGCATCATCTGGGTTTCCTTATTAAATCATACAGGTTTAATAAGGATGCAGGGAACTGAGTTTGAACTTCAGAACCTTTCAATAAAGGTTCTGAAAAGCTCCGTTTTGCAGAGTACATGCTATGGATAGTTTATCAATATACAGTACCAATCCCAGAACCAGCTAAGATAATGAGATAGCATTTAAGCCCTTTGGAGCCAGTTCTTTTATCCCGGAAGAGGCTTTCAACATAGCATTATGTGAAGAGCAAAATTCTTAGTGGATCCAACGCTGTATATGACACAAACCAGTAGAATTCTCCCAAGACAATTTTGGGCTTATGTGACTTGCAGTTGTAACTTTTAACCTGCCATTTTATTTGGTCAGGATGAGAGAAGAAAAGATCAGGCAGCAGAGACAATTACAGGAAGAGAGGCTGCAGCGGGCCCTGGCAAGAGCACAAGCTGATATTAAGAAGAAGGTATGTTTATCTCCTGAGCATCTGCTGTTGCATCCTTGTGTGATTTCAGTAGTTCAGACTGTTGTATCAATTCTCCCATCCAAAGCCTTTTGTAACTCCAGTTCAGAACTGTCTGTACATGAGGTACCAATAACAGAGAATATTTGTAGCTCAAGGTTGAAATGAGGGGCCCTTGGGGCTCTCTGAGCTTGCTTGTTTTCTTGCAGATGTTTCATTACCCAAACTAGGTCAAATCACCCAAATCAGGTATTTGAATGAAGGGGTTTGCCAAATAGTAAAAGCAACTGCAATTATTTTTATTGTTAAGGAGTTATCTTCTCTCAGGAAAGACAGGTAATACTTTGAATTAAGTATTGAATACTTGCTGGAAGAAGCAGTGTTTCTTTCTATGATACTCATATCGCATGAAATAACGACAGAAGGGAAGAAGCATAGTTAGAAACTTATTTGTGGAAGGAAGAAATAAAACTGTGCTCAGGAGAAAAGGTGGTCAGGAGAAGTTGGCCCTGATGTACCCTTAGTGTAAAATGAATTTATTTGCATTATTTCAGTATAAAATGTGCAGAGTTGTTCTTAAGTGTCTCTCTGATCATATTTTAGACCGGCAGAAGATTAATTTTTCGTTCTGAGCCTCCCGCTTTCAAGGAGAAAGAAGATGAGGATCAGGGGCTGATCGATAAAGAAAAAGAAGAGCTGCTCTACTACTTTACTTAGCAGTCGAAAGTTGCAAGACATTATGAAGCACACAGCAAATGACAAACTAACAAGAGAATATTTCAACAGATGCTCTGTAAATTTGGGGAGAAAGCTAGTCTATCCTAAGTATAGTGACATACAGTAGATCAAAATATGGATGACATCTTTTCATAGTTGTAAAATCATTTTTTGGGTCAATAAATTAACTTAGTGATAGAAAACATCTACCAGTGATTGAAGATCACAGACTAATCTAAAGTCTTACAGCTAGGAAAATAGATATAGCAGTGACAAGTACAAATTTCTTTTTAAAAAATTCAATCTTCAAGATCAGATTCATTTTTTTTAAGCAGGTTGTATGGATATAGCAAAAATAAAGTTGAAATGAAGAAACTGAACATTAATTAATTTTATTAGTCTTTTTAACTCAGTGATTATAAATATCCATTGCCAGCAATGGACTTTGCCAGAATAAATCTAATGCTTGCTCTCAAGCAATTAGGACTTTACAATGAGTTAAAACTTGTATAAACTTCATAAAAGAACACATTTGTCTGTCCACAGAAGCAATTACTTATTCTTCAATAAGCAAGCCTCTGTAAAGCAGAAGCACCACAACGAATGGATACAATTCACATTCTTACCAAGTTAGGGATCCTCTTTGGGTTAAAAAGAACAGAGTGGTCTGTCTCATACATGCTTTGAAGAAAATGTAGGCCACACCTACTGTGGAAACCACCAAAGTTTATTTGACTCAAAGAAAGGTATGAGGAATGAACAGGCTTCTTATGGTCCACCTATTTAATCTAAATCTACCTCTGTGTCTTTACCACAGACAGATGTGCTTGCAATCCAGTTTATAGAGGATCACTATCACAGTAAGTGTGTGAACTATTCCACTGAGTTTTTGAGGTGAGAATTGTTCAGGGCAAAATGCCCGCAACTTCTCTTTAAAACTGAACCTTGGTGATAGAAAGAAAAGATAAGATGTTTAAAAATAAGCAATTTCTTCACTTTTTCACTGAGAGATTTTATATCAGAAATAAAAACAATTCTTTTGATAATGTAAATGTATACTAATAGGTCACGATAGTCAGGCAAACGTTTTACAAGTCAATGAAAAATACCCACTCAAGATTTTTTTTTCTAAAAAACATCCACAAATGAAATTCTGAATTAATGTAATCTGTATAAAATGCTTCTAAACTACATTCTTCTGAAAATGAAGTTCAAAAGGCACAGGCTTCAATTAGTATATTTCTATTTATGGGTAAACCTTCTTAATTTGGAATGACCTATTATGAATAATCCAAGACAGAAATTATCCATGGTTTAATAAACACAGTAGAAAATAGTATTTCCAAAGCCATTCCAGACCTAATATCCTCCTGGTCTATAGAATGAAGGAACACCCCAGGCCCAAGAACCTTCCTTCAGATTTCAACAGCTCTAAGGAAACTTATACTGCTCAAAAAAAATAAAGGGAACACTTAAGCAACACAATGTACAGTAGTTGAATGTGCTGACAACAAAATCACCCAAAACTTAACAATGGAAATCAAATGCATCAACCCATGGAGGTCTGGATTTGGAGGTACACTCAAAACTAAAGCGGAAAACACTACAGGCTGATCCAACTGTGATGTAATGTCCTTAACACAAGTCAAAATCAGGCTCAGTAGTGTGTGTGGCCTCCATGTGCCTGCATGACCTCTCTACAATGCCTGGGCATGCTCCCGATGAGGTGGCGGATGGTCTCCTGAGGGATCTCCTCCCACACCTGGACTAAAGCATCCCCCAACTCCTGGACAGTCTGTGGTGCAACGTGGCGTTGGTGGATGGAGCGAGACATGATGTCCCAGATGTGGATTCAGGTTTGGGGAATGGGCGGGCCAGTCCATAGCATCAATGCCTTCATCTTGCAGGAACTGCTGACACACTCCAGCCACATGAGGTCTAGCATTGTCGTGCATTAGGAGGAACCCAGGGCCAACCACACCAGCATATTGTCTCACAAGGGGTCTGAGGATCTCATCTCGGTATCTAATGGCAGTCAGGCTACCTCTGGTGAGCACATGGAGGGCTGTGCGACCCTCCAAAGGAATGCCACCCCACACCATTACTGACCCACTGCCAAACCGGTCATGCTGGAGGATGTTGTAGGCAGAAGGACACAGCGTCTCCAGACCCTGTCACGTCTGTCACATGTGCTCAGTGTGAACCTGCTTTCATCTGTGAACAGCACAGGGCGCCAGTGGCAAATTTGCCAATCTTGGCATTCTCTGGCAAATGCCAAACGTCCTGCACGGTGTTGGGTTCTAAGCACAACCCCCACCTGTGGATGTCGGGCCCTCATACCACCCTCATGGAGTCTGTTTCTGACCATTTGAGCAGACACATGCACATTTGTAGCCCACTGGAGGTTATTGTGCAGGGCTCTGGCAGTGCTCTTCCTGTTCCTCCTTGCACAAAGGCGGAGGTAGCGGTCCTGTTGCTGGATTGTTGCCCTCCTACGGCCTCCTCCACGTCTCCCGATGTACTGGCCTGTCTCCTGGTAACGTCTCCATGCTCTGGACACTACACTGACAAGACACAGCAAACCTTCTTGCCACAGCTCGCATTGATGTGCCATCCTGGATGAGCTGCACTACCTGAGCCACTTGTGTGGGTTGTAGACTCCGTCTCATGCTACCACTAGAGTGAATGCACCACCAGCATTCAAAAGTGACCAAACCATCAGCCAGAAAGCATAGGAACTGAGAAATGGTCTGTGGTCACCACCTGCAGAACCACACTTTTACTGGGGATGTCTTGCTAACTGCCTATAATTTCCACCTGTTGTCTCTTTCATTTGCACAACAGCATGTGGAATTGATTGTTAATCAATGTTGCTACCTAAGTCAACAGTTTGATTTCACAGAAGTGTGATTGACTTGGAGTTACATTGTGTTGTTTAAGTGCTCCCTTTATTTTTTTGAGCACTGTATTTCCTAAGGCTCCTGACTTCCAAAGCATAGATGCCCACATGATGCACAGTAATATTTTAAGGTCCAGAGAAGGCTGTTTATCAGTCTTGCTCTTTGTCAGTGCTGCTAAAGATGTTGCAGCAGTAATAGGGCAAGGCTAGTTTTATTTAAGCATGAGTTCCAAGAATTTAGAATGTGATGGAAGAAGGGTTGATTTAGAGAAATTTGTTGCTCACTCCTTGTATATTCAAAACAATTAACCTTCAATTTTCTCCTAACTGTAAATAAATTAGCAAAATTCAAAAGGAACACTTGTATAAAAACAATGTTCACACAACTTTTTAACTAAGTTGTACATATGTATAATTTTAATGCCATGCGGCATATCATAAAATGTTTTAAGTTCCAGACTTAAAATTCCTTTGTAAAACACTGACATCTTACTTCTCTCCTTAGCTGAAATCTTAGTATTTTTTCTTAAAAGTCTGCACGAATTAATTCTATTATATCTATAATAAAAGACAGGTGTTTTAAAAACGTGTATTTTTAAATGTTATTTTTTATTTTGGTCAAGTTGTTGCTTTTATACGCTACTGATACTAGCTGGAAGCTCTTCCTTCAGATAGTTTGTATCTAAGTAATAAGCAGACCATCATGTCATCATTAATTTGGGAGTAAATTCTACTGGAATCAGCAAAACCTATTTTTGACCAAAAAGCCATGATAGGTATATGTAACAAAGGTGGCTTTGTACAAATTGGCAATACTGTTTTATATTACTGTAAACATAACCAAAGTGATAAGAAATAACATGTGTTAGGCAGCTTTCTCAAGTTCAGTGTAAAATGCTAAATTAGAGATAGCAAGAGCAAGAAATCATATTGCTCTACTAATTCAACCTTTACTATCCCTGAGTATGATACTATTTTAATGCTCTTATCTCTTTAAAATGTCAGTTTGCAAAAATAAATTGGTCTTCCTGCTTATTCCTTCATTTTTAACCCAAAATTTAATTAGGGATTCATTTCAAGAATGAAAGTGCTAAGCTTAATTGTTATCTACTATTTTGAGAATTACTATTCTTAATTCTTAAAATCACTGTGGGCTATCACCATTGCACTCTAATGCAGGAATCTAATTCCGCCATATGTACCTTTTCCTGACTCTAAGATAGAACATACCAAGATTTCCAATTGCCTTATCAAATAAAATGTACTGAACAAGATTTTTGTTGCATGATAACCATCAAGTATCCCAGCACTGGTGACCATGCTTCCATTGTTCACTTTTTCCTTTAAAAGCAGGAACAGACTCTTATTTCTCAGGATGCTTCTGTGTCTGAACGTTCTAATGCTTCTATCTCAAACACAATCATTCAAGGTCTTGTAGATTAATGGTGCTTCCTGTAAACTGGGAATTATCAGAATTGGCATCTTCTTCAGCAGAATTGTGTGGCTCCTGTTTAAGGCAAGATTTTAAAGAAAGGTTCAGAATTTCACAATTTGCAATTGATTAACTTCACTCCCTTGATTACACAAACACTGCAGTCTTCAAAATCTATTAACTTTTTTAATAGGAATAAACTACTCATATTTTTCAACAGGTAAAACTCTCACTAAAAAGCCTGCAACATGTTTCTATTATTAACCTGCCAAATTTAAAAGACCCAACCAAACACAGAAGGAACCTTATTGTAAACTTAAAGTAGTGTTTAATTTTATGATAATGAAATCAGCCAAAGCGGCATTTTATCCAATTTTGAAGCTGAAAAGTTTTGTACCTGAAGAATATGAACAGGTAAATCTACTGTCAGCTGAGAGTGTGAAGAGGAAGATTGAGAACTGAGCTGGAAGGGTAGATCTCCTTCTCCTGGAGAATCATCCTAGCAACAAAGGAGTCAAAATGAGTTTCTAACTACAAACCGTATTCTCCCACATCCCAACCACCAACTGGTCATTCTTTGCAAACATGTGGATGTGCTTAAAAGCAGTTAACATATAATTTATCCCCACACACTTTCACCTCGGCAACCCAAGTTATATCATTGTCTAACACTGACTTAATAAACACATATTTATCAATAAATTCTATTGCAATCAACTTCTTTCAGGAGGCAGACCTTGTCAGTGTTAAAGATTTTGCTAAAGGAAGACCATTCCATTTTTGTTTGCAGAATAAACATATAGCCAACTTGATTTTAGTGTTGTCCATTTGGTGATACCCATCCAGGGTGCCATATCTGAGATTGCCGGAAGAAAAAAGAAACTGGAGAACCAGTTTGGTGTAACTGTGATGATTAAAGTGATGGCCTACAAACCAGAGTTCTAGACCTGCCTTAGGCATGAATACCAGCTGGGTAACTTTGGGCAAGTTACTCTTTCACAGACCAAACCATATCTCAGGGTTGTTGTTGTTGTGGGCAAAATAAGAGCTGCTCCAAATCATGCTGCCTCTATAGCATTTTTTTTTCTATTGCAAATAGTGCTCAATAGTCACAATTGGGACCAGTAACTTTGTGTCATTAAGTGACACGATTATTAAGCAAAACATCACATGACTTTGACTTGTGATTTTGCTGTTGGCTTCTCCATTGGTTTCACTTCTCAAAAGCTGGTGGTGAAGCAACCTAATGTATGACTGAGAGGGGTGCTGGCCGTAAGTGCAAGGACCTGTCATAAAGTTACTTTTTCAGTACTTTTGTAACTTCGGACACCACTAAACAGAGCAGTTGTTAAGCAAGGACAACCCGTATTCCAAATGCTAAATTTCAACTTTAGCATTCTAGGCAGTTCCTATATCTATATGACATTATTTGGTGCCATGTTAGTAAGGCACTACAACTGATTGGCTTGGCTTGGTTTTGAATTTATGTCATTCTACTGTTTGGGAACTTTGGGCCCTTTGATATCCATCTATTCAGCAATGCTGGTGCTCAATTTCATCTATGATTTTTCTTCTCTGAAGTAGAAAATCTGATTCTTCCATGATGCAAAGTGACTCATTCCAGCCTATTTAAGTTTGCCGGTTCCTATAATGTAAACACTGAATCTCGATATGTCTAATCTGACATGAAATATGTCTCAGTTCGTGGTTCTGTCATTCCATGTACCAGTAGTACATTTATTACTGCAGCAGTGTACCAGGGAAATTTTTAGTAGCACATCTCTTTTTTCAGATAGAAAAATCCTATAGCCACTTAGTGGGAGAGAACAAAATTGCACCTGAATTTATTTTTCCCCTTTATCAACTTCCAAAATTTATCTTTTTGCACTTCTCTGTTATTTATTACCAGCATCCTTCAAAGAAATAATAATTGCAAATATTTATTTCTCAAGCAAAAGGATGGCAAAAGTTATTTGGTTAAAAAATCAAGATGGAAATTTTAGACATGTGATTTAAAAAAAAAGCATTGTTAACTTAAACTTTGCAATTATTTCCTAAGCAGAACTTGGGTTTACTACACCAAATTATAACATACTTGCTCTATCTAGCCATCTCCACCAACATATTGTATCACATATCCCAGTTACATGTTCCTGAAAAAAAATGATTATTTTCCGTAAGTTAAATTGCCAATTGTTACCTGAAGCAATTGAATTTGAACAAACTGTGTGCCAGCCGAAGGATCTCTTACTGTTAGATTTCCATTAGGCAAAATACTGTTGCATAACCGATTTCCATGACTAAAACAATTAACTTTATCATTTTTGTTTTTTCTTATAGCAGAATCAGTTGAGCCTGAAATAAAAAGGTGGCATTTGTAAATATAAAGCTGCATTCTGAAGTAAATATTATTGTATGTCTGGAAATACTTCTCCTAAATAACTTTGAATGCAAGATCTGGTATTACCATGTATGGAGCAGATTATTTAAGCACTGTTGTTAAGCATATTAATAGTTGAGGAAAGGGCAATTTCCACACCTATTCATTCCATGGTTACTTTCATGTTCTAAAAATGTATTCCTAAGAATTGGAAGGTCTTTCAGAATAGGAGGAAAGATTATATATACTCTTATATATTCACTTGCCTTGGAAAGGAAGAATTATAAAAATTACCTAATATAAAAATGCAAACAGTGCTGTTTCTGTCCTGTATCAAGGCCTGAAATCTGACTAAAAAGGGTCCAGATAATCAATTTCAACCAACATCCTCTGGAATTGAAACTTTACCATCTTCTAAACCAAAGATTGGATGAAAATTGTCCACAACAGTGAGGCCCAGTAGTGGCTTCTAGTGGACAGGGTACACTAGTGCCTCTTCAAAAGCTTTAAATATCCCCTCCCATCAAGGATGAATTCATCATTGATTGAGCCGCCCACGTGGGCAGCTAGGGGGGACATGGATCTAGCTCACAGATGATGGTATTTACAGCCCAAAGGAAGGATCCTGCCCACTTTCTCATGTCCAATAGAATAAAACTGCCCCAGATAATGGGCTAAGCCTATTCCATAGGACTTGAACCATACTTGGCATCCACCTGATCCAGATCCAGCCAATTTTATCTATCAGTTGCACACGAAGTTCCTCTGCATGGCTCTGATTGTCAGAGATGCCCCAGTCTGATCCCTTAGAGAAGTAAAACTCTCAACTCCATTTGAAGTGAAAAGGCACTTTTACTAAGAGGTGCTTGATTGCAGAAGAGTCAAGGGGAATCTAAAATTCCCACACACAAATAAGAGAACTAAAAGCCCTGATTTCCCCTAGCCTCTCCCCAGGATAGGCTAGGCATAGCCAATCCAGCACTGCCATGATGTTTTGAGGTCCTTAGGCTGGTGAAATTCCACACACAGTGCAAACAGCCTCGAAGAGCCAGTGTGCCCTGCACTAACTGGATTCCAAACTGCTCTGTTCTTCCTCAACTATCAATCCCCCCTACTTCCCATAATAAAGGTATACGGCTTTATTGCCTATCTATTCCCCCTTCCTTCCCCAACTGATGACAGAATGCCAGCAAGACACCAACCCGAAGCTCCTTTTCAGCTCCCTCAAGTCCACAGGGAGCAACAGGCCAAGACAGTTTGAATGGGCACAATCCTGTCCGTGGGTCTCATCCCCGAGGAAGATACACCTGGTGGGGCCCAGAAGGGCCTTCTCCGTGGTAGCTCCCTCTCTGGAACATCATGCCCCCAGAGATTAGAATGGCCCCCACTCTAACATTCTTCCAGAAGGCGCTGAAGAGCTGGTTCTGCCAGCAGGCCTGGGGAACACAGAATGGGATGGAGCTCATTAAATGGCTTGTGTGATGTGTTGTCGCTGGGGCAGGGGGTTATTTTATTACATTATTATATTAATTTATTATATGATTCTCTCATTTATTAGTTTTATTGTTTTTATATGAGGTTTTTATATTCTTGTAAGCTGCTTTGAGTAGCCATGTGCGAATAGGCAGCAATATAAATTTCCTAAAATAAATAAATATAGATTTAGATCATATTGCAAATTTTAAGTTGTAACTGCCACTCTATTTAACCTGGGGCGGGGTTTGAATCCTAGCAACAGGCTGGATAAGTTCCTGCCATTTTCTTGGCAAGATGTTCTGGAAGTGGTTTGCCCTTGCCTCCTTTTAGGGCTGAGAAAGAGTGACTGGCACAAGGCCACCTAGCTGGCTTTGTGCTAAGGCAGAACTAAGACCCATGGTCTCCTGGTTTTTAGTCTGATGCCTTCACCACTATACCAAACTGACTCTCTATTCAACTTAGTATCATTGCTAAATTTACAATCCTATCTTTAGATCCAGTTTGGTGTATACACACAATATACTGTACTAAATAATTAATACTCACCTATGTCACTCCCATTTCCCTTTTGTTTTCTTTTTTTGGCAAGCTGAATAGCTCGATAATCTGTTCTTGCAGACCCACCACTCTCCTGACGAGATAAAAGGGTTTGTTCACATCACTAAATCCAGGTAGTTAGATATGCAGCTTTTCATTATGAATTCCATTCCCCCCCTAATAACATGTATTAATCCCTAACAGCTTCCTTGTTCATATTGAATTCTGTGTAGCATCCTTCTGCTTAAGTCCAAAGGAAAGAAGTCCCTGTTTATTTTACTCTGCTAGATGTTGCCGACTACAGGGGTGGTGTTCATCTTCGTTTCAAGGCCTTCATTTCAGTACTGTCCGAAAATATTTCCGCAGTCATGTGGCCAGCATGATGTCATGGAGCACTGTTTCCTCCTCACCAAAGTGGTAACTATTTATCTATTTGCATTTGCATGCTTTTGAACTACTAGGTGGGCAGGAGTTAGGCAAAGATGGGCACTTGTCTTGTTGCACGATGCTCAGGTTTCAAACCCTGGTTTGAAACCAGCATATTAACCACTGAACCATTGCAACGCCTCCTCTATGGTTAAGTCCATAGAAAAAAGAAATTTCCCTTACTTTTATAAAACACCATCTGCTGATATAAGACCCCACAGAACAGATTGTTTTTCAGAGGGGGCTGCAGAAAAAAAGAGACGTTCTATGTGCACGCTATCTTTGCATGCAGTCCTGTATATATGTCAGTATATATTTTAATAAGATAAGTCATGCAATTAAAGGCATATTTCAATAGTATGAGGGAGAAAGCAACATCTAAACAAGGACAAAACTTTAAGAAATGTCTTTTTCTGTAAGTGTGGAATATAGTATACTTTTTCATTACTCAATCCCAAAGCGCTACCTAGTTTTAAATATTTACAACGATTTACAATGAGAAGGAAGTAACAAATAAAACTAAGCTTTGACTCTAAGCTTCTGCTATGAAAAAGACTATCCTCTTTCACTTAATATGATGCACAACATGTAACAGCATTGAATCCCTTTCACAGGCAGAAATAATTTATGCCACTTACATTATACAAAATATATGGTGACTTCACTCAGGGCAGACACTCCATAATTTTTTTTGATCTGGCAGAGTGCGACTCACAATGACAATATCCTCAAAACCAAGAAACTAATAAAAACTAGTTATTTAGAGTTATTGCATACCGGAATAGAGCTGCCAGTCACCGTGCTTAGATCAGTTTCTTTTTGTGCACTGTAACTTCCGGAAGGATTGGAGAACACATACTGAGTGACCACTTTGCTGCCTTCTTGTTGCTCCACAACATCCAGGCTAGGAAGCAAAGTTTGCTCTGCTTTATTTGGACCTAATAATTCAGCTGTATTGTTCCCACCAAGACTGCTGGAAGGGGATAAAGTGGCAGTGTCTACTGACAAGTTATTGCTAGAAGTCAAATCATGCAAGTCTTGACTGGAACTTCTTGCTGACAAAGATGCTAAGGAGCCTAAGGCTTCTGCATTCACTGTCTGTACTTCATCCAAATTTAAAGTGCTTTGCTGTAAAACGGTGGTGGTGGTTCCCAATAAAAGAGAGCTATCCAGGCTGTGGGGAATGTCGCTACTAGCCACCAAAATCAGTGGGTCAACTGTCTGAGCAAGGGAATTGCTATTGACAGACAGACTGCCTCCAAGCGTAGAGCCTACCGAAGCGACATCTATAGTAAGAATTCCAGAGTTTATTAGAGCCATATCAGCTGAAATTCCAGAGGAGTTCCCAGATACACTAGAAAAAAGGGAAACCAGATCTACATTGCTGAGGTCACTTTGTCCTGAATTGGCAAGTTCATTGCTAGGTGTGAGGGAACCAATGGTTTCCATCTGATTTAATAGATCTGAAACGAAACAAAACATGTTTATAAGATTATCTAGTTAGTGTAACAGGTAGGCTACAAATCTTGCCTCCTTCCTCTCCCTCCAATTTGGCTACATATCCTCATTCCAAGAATCTACATCTTGCTTTTTCCGATCAAAGCAGCCAACTCATTAAATTTAGAAGAAAACAGTACAGGTAGTCCTCAATTTACGACCACAATTGAGCCCAACATTTATGTTGTTAAGTGAGAAATTTGTTAAGTGAATCACTGCAGTTCTTAAACTAGTAACACAGTTATTAAGTGAATCTGATTTCCCCACTGACATTGCTTGTCAGAAGGTTGCAAAAGGGGATCACATGACTCCAGGACACTGCAACCATCATAAATGTGAGTCAGTTGTCAAGAATCCAAATGTAAATCATGTGACTATGAGGATGCTGCAACAATCATAAGTGTGAAAAATGGTCATAAGTCACTTTTTTCTGTGTCGAGGACTACATGTAGTGCCAGAACTCAATATGCCATGGTAATGTAATTTTGTTAGGATTTCAGATAATCTCTACTTCCTGATAGCACATATGCAGACCTCAATAAATGCTATGCATCCCTAGCAAAATAGATGGTGCTAAACGTGATTTTCACATAGCTAGCAGTTAAGTGCCAGCAGTATTTACAGAAGGTGTGAAGGAAGGCATTATGGTGTAAGCGCTATCCTTAAGTATGAGTGTTATAGTATCTTACCACATAAAAAGGGCAGATCTTTGCAGCATTATGGCACAAGCCCCACCTCTCCCATATGCGCATTTTACTATTATGTAGGAAAGACAGAACTTAGGGCAAAATGCAACAGTGCTTCTGTCATTCTCAGCTTGCTAATCTTTGCTGAACCAAACAGAAAAGCAAGTCACACAGAATACTAGAATTTCTACATGAATGTTTAGAAGACATTTTCAATAATAAAGAAGATAGCTGTACTAGTGTCAACTGAGAAAACCTTTGAGCAATATCCAAAACAAATGATTGTTTCATTGCCTACACTTAAGTGACCCATTTATTTTGCATTCAATTTTTATGTTACTCCTAATATATCCACTTCTTGCTGCCATTGAACAAAGTGATGTAATCACCTTTGTCCAAAGATGCTTTTTTAAGAGGCAACTTTAAGAGCCTTGATGGTGCAGGCTGTTAAACGCCTAGCACTTAGTTCCAGCTGCCTGCAATTATTGCAGGCTCGAATCCCACCAGGCTCAAGGTTGACTCAGCCTTCCATCCTCTCGGGGTAGGTAAATTGAGGACCCAAGATTGTTGGGGGCAATAAGCTGACTGTAAAAATGCAGCTTAGTAATAAGCAGGCATATACAATGGAAGGAAGGCTATTGCTGAGCGCATTGGGTTGTGCTCCAAACATTGTAAGCCGCCCTGAGTCTCTGGAGAAGGGCGGCATATAAATATGAATTAAAAAAAACCTGGATTTTCTTGTTTTTCTTTGAAGACATTTCACTTCTCATCAAAGAAGCTTCTTCAGCTGTGACTGGATGGTGGGGAATGGAAGGATTTCTATTCCTTGCAGACAGCTGGTCCATCTGCAAGGAATATATATATAAATCCTTCCATTCTCCACCATCCAGTCAGAGCTGAAGAAGCTTTTCAGATGAGAAGCGAAATATCTTCGAAGAAAAACAAGGAAGTGCAGTTGCCTATTGAAAAAGCATCTTTGGGGCAACCTTGACCTGGATGACTGAGAATCTTCATAGACATAATCATCTTTGCCTCTTTTGATAGGCATTCATTATTTGAAAGAGACTACTTAAAACCCAACACTCATATTCCTATCTTTCATAAACATTTTATCAACATTCTTTTACTTGCTGTTATTTTTGCCGTTTATGTATAGCCTGCCACCATTCACTCACTTTCTTTGTTAAATATAACTACTTTGGCCTTTGATACATTAATTTTCAGAGCCACAATTCTGGTTATCATAAAATTGCCACTTACTAATGTCTACCTATGAAAATACATACGTAATATTTTACCAAACAATACCTCCTGTAATTACAATCTTTTCTTTATTCATTTATCTTTAAATAATCAAGGAGGATCACTCACTTATCCTTGGGTAACTCACTCAATTCTGAACAATCTGCTAAGTATTCTAGTTTTCGTTACTTATTACATTCAGCAAATAATCAACATTATGTTGATATAAAATGTCTTATACCTCAAAATCATTTTATTATATGCTTTCTGTAAAAATCAATAGTAAGCATTTTTAATGTTTATACATAGATAAAGTATTTACGAAATATCAAAACAGTTATATGGACACAAATAATTAGCTTCAGTGAAATGAAGACTTTTTTTTTACAAGATCTTTAGATAAAACATATTCTATACATTATTCAAATCTCCAGATAACTCAAGTCTTCTAAAGTAGCAGATCATACCTGCACTAAAGTTGTGTTGCTTGACCATATGTGTTTTCATACTATGCTTTGAATTGAATAACTTGCTACAACTGGATACTGGGCAACGCATCTTCAATGAGTCCACATCCTGAAGGTGTTTTTTGGAGTGAATATATAGACTACTGCGTGCTGAGAACTTTGCACAACAACCTGAAATATACAACAACTGGATCATATGAATATAATACATACTTATAGATTTAAACCCTACTATAAAAGTTTCCTATGAGATTGCAGTCAGCACAATTTCTCACAATCCCTTATTTCTAGGCCTCACTGTTATGATTCCCCAGATTTTTCTCTTTCAATTTTTAATGATATATAGATTAAGCCTCAAATAGGTGACAAAGCTAAGACACTGCTAAGGAGAAAAGGCCAGTCTGAATTGGTTGTATGCATTGTACTCAGTCTGTCACACCCCTAAAGAAGAGAAAGAAAGACATAGCTAAGCAAAGAGCTATAGACTGACAGCAAAAATTACCTTTGAAAGGTGATCTTGCAAAATTTAGAACAAAAGCTATGTGATACCAGCTTCAAAAGCTTGTGAGAACCCTGCATGCAATTCAGAGCCAGATTAACTAAAACAACTGCACTATTCAACTATGGTTGCATTTATCAAGGCAGTGGAAGCTTTAAATATAATACAGAATTTAAATCTTCATTCTGGCCCCACTCTAATTTTAATTTTTTTTACTGGTGGATGGATGTCTATAATCCCTAAAAATGAAAAAGAAATCTTGAAATTAAATAATTTTTGAAAGAACAGCATGCCTTTGGAAGAAAGATTTACTTAGCTCCTTCTTCACAATTATGTTGTACTTTGAAAGTATTTTCTTTCCTGTCATGGGATTCAGTAGCAATCCTTCTGTCTACATAAGGTACAGCTTGGTCTTGTATACATATCATCAATCTATGCAGAAACAGAATCAATTGTTTGAGTAATACCTTCCACAGGGCATTCAAATGGTTTTGTACCAAGATGAGTTATACTATGGCCTTTCAAATGTTCTGCTCTGGTAAAAGATTTTCCACAACCTTCTACAGAGCATGTGAATCTCCTGTCATCTTCATGTTTCCTAGGAGAGTAATTAAATTGATGTTAACATCAACCACTTAGTACACAGAACTGAGAAAATCATACAATAGATTGAAGTCTGATAAGTTTGTAAAGCCTGTTAATAAGACTTAACTCCAAAATGTTTTAGCTAAGCAAACTGCTTAATTTAAAACAAAGTCTATTTATGTTAAGAGCATTTATTCAAGTTCATTTTCTATTACTGAACTTATAACTCCGCAAACTTAAACTGCAGGTTCTTTAAAGATTTGTATACAATATATGTATGGCAATGATTTTCAGATCAATCATTTAGAACATTTACCTTTTATGTCTTAATAGCTTAGACATACTGGTAAAGGACCAGCCACAGCCTTCAAAGTCACAAATGAAAGGTCTTTCTCCTGGGGGAAGAAAAGGGATAACAAAATTGTGAATATAAAAATTAACACATTCGTTTTCAAAAAACCCTAAACTTATTTGCATTTACATTCATTAACTTATTTACACTGATGATTTTACCAATCAAATTATTTACAAGATATAATTAAATCCTTGCCTACAAACAGATGATCAGTTTTTAAGCCAACCAAATGCAAACTTTAACAGTACCCTAATTCACACCTGTGTGACTTCTCATGTGGATTTTCAGCCGGCAAGCTTTGTCATATTGCTTGTTACAGCCTGGGAAGGAGCAGGAAAACAATTCTTGTTCCCTGAAGTGGACTCGATTATGAGAAAATAATGCACTCACTGTTATGAAGGTCCTCTCACAACCTGGAGAAAAAAGTAACAGTTAACCATGTTCCCCAGGAAAGCAGAAACAAACAAAACAAGCGGCTTCAATAGCTCAAATAGTATGTTACAAATAAATAAAAACACAATTTTCAAAAGCAGATTATTGCCAGGTACCATATGCTGCTAAAAGCCAATAAAGGAATGTTTTCATGCTCAATTTCTACATCTTCCAGCTAAAAGTTTTTGAAAAATAGAATACCAGCAGATGTATTCTGCTCTATGCACCTGTTATAACATAAGAATCTATTATCTGACTTCCATTCTACCACAATATGGCCACCAAGGTATCTAGAAATGATAGAAGCTGAGATCCAGCATTTGCAGAGGACTACAATGGGAAAGGATGCTTTCCCATTAGATGTTCCTTTTGATAACCTATATAATATTAAACTAGAGATCAGACTTGCAACAAAAATTCCAAAGAATAATAAATTCACATATCATCTTAAAATCAGCGTACCACAATGGGAGGTATATTACATTAAGATTAAGGAGATCTGAGTTCAAATAAGGAAAAATATGGTAAGTATGTAGAGAGGTAATATATTTCTGAATATTCCCACTTACAATCAGAACAGGCACGCCACATTTCACAAAATTTCCTTTTTCCCTAAATGGTACTCTTATTATGAATTCAGCTATGGTAGTCCACAAAGCTTTTTAAAAACTTTCTGTAATAAATCATGTAATTAATTTAAACAGAGTATATTTTATTTAAAATTGTACTGAATGAAAAGGGATTCTTTTCCATGTGAACATATATAGGATTGCAAATCTGTCAGCCATTCCAGAAATTCAGGAAGATATTAGTTCATACCAAAGGTCACAGAAAGATTCATGGGTATTTTTTCTGATAACATGTTCAACATATAAACATACAAAAACACACAAAATAATAATACAATGGATATTTTAACACTGGGAATTAGTTCAAGGCTGAAGCTATTATCATATAATAATACTTCGATTTGTGTTTGTGAATTGCAGGGTTTTTTTTTTACTTTGTATGGGTAGCCCCCAGCATATGTCCTTTTTTTCAGTGACCATTCAAATTTATAGTGACTTATGACCAATTCTCAAAGCTCCAGTCACTGCAGTGTTCCTGCAGTCATGTGATCACAATCCAGATGCTCTGGTGCTTGGCTTGCGATTATGACATTGAAGCAAACCTTATTATGTGATCAACATTTGTGACCTTTCAATATGAAAGCTGGCAAGGAAGGTTGCAAATTGCCATAGAGCAGGGGTGTCAAACTGGTGGCCCACAGTCCAGATGCCCACCCCAGCTCTGCAAATGGGGAAAACATTGTTAAATATCACGAGACAACAACATGACATGGCGAGTTTGACGCCCGTGCCCTAGAGAGTTGCTCCAACTGCCTTTTCTCCTTGAGGAGCCAGCTATGGAATCAAGAACCCAGGGATCTTACACTGGGCAGCACCTCACCCACACTTTAGTGCATGCCTGCCCACAGCACCCTGCCCTCTGGCCAAGGCCTCTGCCACCCCTTCTATGCCTCCAATGGCCCTTCCATAGTCCCTGCCAATTTAGCGTGACATCTGTGCAGCCTCTCTACACTTCTGAGTTGGGGTTCCCATCTCTTCCTATTAAGCACTTGCAGGTCCTTGAGTTACAATGGCAACCAGAACTGCTGGTCGCTAAACGATGCAATCATATGACATCTCTTAGCAATGTTCCCAACTGCAGTCATAACCCAAGGACTTCCTGCACTCAACTATGGATTAAAAGTTAAATAATTTTATGCTTCTAACACTTTCAGGGATTTTTTTTTACCTTTCTCTCTTTATTTTCAATTCTTTAAAAATTGTAAATAATAAAATGTTATATGTACATATTGATTGTATTGTCGCATTGAAATCTGCATAGAAATAATACAACGATCTTCATTTGCTATTTTACAATGAAGTATCGTATCAAGGAATATTTGTTTCCGACATTAACTGGAATACACGTTTTGCAAAACTGAAAATCCATAACTAACTAGACCACACACTCTCGAATTAAAATAGCCCTCCTTTTTCCCTGTTCGTGTCAGAAACGCTGCACGCGAGCAGTTTGCCCAAATCAACCAGGTCCGGGTCGACTAGATTACCTGGATACTCGCAGCGGTAAGGCCGGTCTGGCTCCAGGTGGCTCCGCCGCTGATGCGCTCCGAGTCGGGCGGCGCTGGGGAAGCGCTGTCCGCAAGCCTCGCACTTGAGCCTCGCCTCTTCCTCGTGAGCCCTGCCGTGAGCCCGAAGGTTGTAGATGGTGGTGAAGCGCTTCGTGCAGCCCGGTGCGGAGCAGGCGAAGGGCCGCAGCTTGTCGTGGGAATGCAGGTGGCGCCGCAGCTTGTAGGCCGTGGCGAAAGCCCAGGAGCAGCCGGGAACCGGGCAGCTGAAGGGACGCGCCGCCCGGCCGGCGCCTGCCGAAGGAGCCACAGCTGCTGCGGCCTCTCCGCTCTCCTGCCCAGTGCCGGTTGGGTTCACGCCCCGCGCCGACAGTTGATGCAGCCGCAGAAGCTGCTTGCGAGAAAAAGTCTCGGCGCAGTGGGAGTCCGGGCGAGGATATGACGCCGGAGCCCTCGAAGATGCAGCCGGGGGCTGGGCGTCGTCGCTCGGCTGAGCCGGAGCAGGCGGAGGGGCTGCCGGCGCCGGCCCGCCGAAGCTAAGCGTCCCATTTTCGAAGCGCACCAGCAGGCTCTGGTTGTTGATGGTCAGCGTGCCCGAAAAGGAGGAATTCCCCTGGCCGCATCCGCCGCCGCCCTCCTCTTGCGGCCCGCCGCCGTCGGAGAGCGGCGCCGAGGCCTGCCCTTCTCCGCCCGCCTCGCCGCCCGCCTTGCCCTCCCGCGGCCGTTGCGCCGGCGGGGAATCCTGAGAGGAGCCTCGCGAGGGGCTCCCGGAGGCTCCGCCCCGCACCAAGTTAAGGACCAGCAGCAAAGCGTCACTTTCCGGCGGCTGCCCGGGGCCTCCGACTGGCGGGGACAAGGCGGCTGAGGCGGTCGTGGAGCCCGAGGTAGCAGGTCCCGGCGGAGGCAGCGGAGGCGGCGGTGGCAACTGCTGAGATGGCGGCGGCGGCTGCGGCTCCGGCAGCTTCCCTTCGAGGAGCAGCAGCACCGGGAAAGTCACGTCCAGGCCCCAGGCCCCGGCTGCCGCAGCCCCCGCCGAGTCACGAGGCTGAGGAGGTCGGCGAACAGGCCCTGAGGGGGGAACCCCGTCGTCCGCGGCGGCCGCACCGGCGCCATGTTGCTGGATGCCGGATTCGGGCTGGGCCGCCTCCGCGGCGGCAGGCAGCCCCTGCGTTTCCATCTTGGGGGTCCCTGTAGCAGCGGCTGAAACCGGAGCCCGCGGGGCGGAGCCGGCCGAGAGAGCGGAGAAACCCGGAGCGCGGAGTACAGGAGAGGAATCGATCCTGCGCGGCCGAGTGTAAAACCAGGAAGTGGTGTAGTTCTGAGTGAAACCGGAGGATACCTCAGAAGCGGGGCGGAGATCCTGAAAGATTTAAAGCATAACTAAAACTGAAGCGGGGGAGAAATGCCCCTTTGCATGGTGTTTTATGCTCCTTGGTAAATGGGGATCTCGTCGTCATTTATTACCATATAGATAAACAGAGTTGGAAGAGACCTTGTAGGTCATCTAGTCCAGGGGTCACCAACCTTTGGGGCTTCAGGGACCACCAAACTCATAATTTTAAATCCCATGGACCAGAGACCCTGTGAAAATCCCCAAAAAAGTCTGCAGGAAAATTCCCCACCCTGTTTTCCTACCATTCTATCATTCTTTATTTGGGATCACAGGATACCATCCCCAGCTCCATTGTTAGGGGGATGGGGAGAGAGAGATAGACTTTTGGCTTTGTAGGAAGTTAGCACCCATCCCTCTCCTAGAAAATTGAAATAGCCTAGAAAATATTAAAAAGGCAGAATATTTCCTCTAAAAAGAGTAGAAACTCACCTTAGAAGCAGAAACTCACCCCCACCTTTGTTAATGGGTGGGCCATTAAGGCCTGGGCCAGAATACACTAAAAAAGATCTTCAGGTAATGCTATAGCAATTGCCAAAAGCCCTTTTAAGGGCATAAATCATCCAGCAAGGCTCAACCAAGCCTGGAACTCAGGACAGCCTAGAGAGTTGCCCCTCATGGGAGTTTGACAACCAATTAGGATACAAGCTCCAATTCAAATCCCAACAGAGGGTATAAAACTCAGGCACTCTCAGCACCTCAGCCCTTTTTTTTAAATCTCTTCTCACCATGAAGCATGTGATCATCCTTCTCTGGAGCTCCAGGCCATGTGGTCCTGTTCACCATTAAACTTTCCAAGCAGCCTCCATGTTTCCAGTGTCTTTTTCCCCACTTGGAACTGAACCCAGAAGGATATTTCAGCTTCATGCAAGGAAAGCAGCAGAAGTCTTTCTTTCTCTCCTCCAAACTCTGCCAGAAATGAGTCTTTGTGAGACTTGTTGCACCGGCGCAGCCTCTTGGAGCAGGATGCCTTGCAGGGTCCCAAAGACTCATTTCTGGCGGAGTTTGGGGGAGAGAAAGAAAGACTGCTGCTTTCCTTGCATGCAGCCAAAAGCAGAAGAAGAAAGAAGCAGCCCAGTGGCTAGGCAGGCACATGGAGTGAGTGGGACAACTTGCCCCCCTCCGCCCTTTCCCCTTCCCCTCACTATTTTGGTTTTTCACAATGCAAGTGACTCAAGCCTTGTGTTCCCGCAGACCATGTGGGCGGCGCAGCCTTGTGTTCCCCCACAGCCTGGATTAATTGCTTTGTGGGGTGCTTTGGGAGTGACATTTCTCTGCGGACCACCAAAATTTTCTTGTGGACCACCAGTGGTCCCCAGCCCACTGGTTGGCAACCACTGATCTAATCCAACCCACCACCAAGCAGGAGATCATAACCATTAAGATATTAGAGCAATGATTAACACATAACTTATATTAGATTCACTGGGCACCCGCTCAAAACTGTATCTCCAAACACTGCTAACAATGGGCCTCGTAAATAAAACTTTGATTTGTGTAAAAGGTGTTTTCCCTTCATTCCACTTCCGCCAGGAGTGTAGACCTTTGCCTGGTAGGTAAACCAGCTGGGATTGCGGAATAATGTTGGAGAGCTCAGTTCTTGGTCCCTTGCCTTCAGATGTTTCATTATTACTGAAACTTCCATCTAAAAATACTTTCCCAAATTTGATCTCCTATAAAGTGACTTTCCTTCACAGCCTTAATGCACCCTGCCCTTAATGTTTTTTTTTAAATTACATTTATATGCCGCCCTTCTCCGAAGACTCAGGGCGGCTTACAATTTTTGGGATACAACCCAATGTGCTCAGCAATAGTTTCCAAACCAGTTGTTATGACTTTCCAAAAGATTTGTGCTTGCCGGTGTTTGCCTTTTATTCTGAAGTAAATAATGGTGCTGGGCTGTTTCAAGCTTAATGCAAATGATGTCTGTTTTTTTTCTGTAACATGTTTAGTGATGTTTAGTCTGATAGGTCCCTTTAGGGAGGTGAACTCTCTAAAAAACCAGAAATAAAGAGTAACTGCTGAAGGAGAAAGAGAGGATTTACCTCCTTGTAGCAGTTAGCAGACTGGTTTCCAGACATGATGTGAATTCTTCAGTTTATTTGTCCAATTTAACATGTTGAAAAGGACAGTAAAACTGGAAAGGCTAAAAAGCTGGAGAATAATAATTAGATAAGTAAACAATGAGTGTAATGTTCGGTGGAGATTGAAAAAAGGGTTGCTGGGATGTATAAACTAAACTTATTTACTCACCTATTTTACACTGCATTCAGATGTAAACTGTTAGATTTGCATGAAGAGTCAGACACGGAGTGCTTCAGTGAAGAGTTTATTAGTGACTACAGCTCATAACAGACCCGATTTGGCTGGGCTGCGGCTGCTACTTATAGCCAGCAGCCGCAGTTGCCAGCCAATCAGAGTGCAGGATTTTCCCGCACTTTTTAAACCAATCATTTCTGACATTTTACAAGAACAGTTCAAACTTAACCAATGACATTCAAACCTGCATACATAACACCCCTCCCCACTAGGTTCAGTCCATACTCAAACCCCAGCCTATCTAATGTATTCTTTTAAATAGGTGGGGCTCTTACGTGTCGTTGAGACCTTCGTGGTTCAGAAGTTTTAACGTTTTCACCCAGTGAGAGGGGAAATGTGTCTGTTGACATTTCCCTAGTTGGACTTCCTGTGAAAAAGACCCTGTTTGATTGTTAGACTCTGGTCTCTCCTCCCAACCCATCTCCAGCCCAATGTCAGCACCCAAGTCAGGTAGTGATGTGCAATCTTCCACTTGGAAGGATGGATTTTGGCATTGTGACAGGTTTTGGGATGGTTCCTGTCATAATGGCTCGTTACACATGGGGTTGATTCTTGCTTGCTGATTATCCTCATGTTCCTCCCCTCCCCTAGAAAAGCATTAGGTATGGGAACTAGAGAGGAACAATTGCGATGTTCCTGAGGTAACCTGGATCTAAGCTGATCAATGTGCCTGCTCCAGAGGACTCCATCCTCTGTTTGTACCCTGTAAGAACGAGGGCCTGTGATTTGAGTTATTTCAGCAGGAATCCACGAAGGCTCACCCATAAGGTTCTTAGCATAAACAGAATCACCCACACTGAACGTGCAAACTTTGCTAGTAGAATCTAGTGCATTGGGTGCGTAAGTGGGATGAAGGCGGTCAAGGGGAGACCTAAGTTTCCTACCCATCAACAACTCTGCTGGGGATAAGTTAGTTGATGGGTTAGGAGTGATGTGCTGAACACTAAGAAGTTTTTCAACTTTCTCAGTGATGTCCCCAGGACCCAATTGCTGAAGCTTTTCCTTGGTAAAACGTACCATTCGTTCAGCCCGGCCGTTAGCCGAAGGATGCCCAGGGGCTGTCAGGGCATGTCTGATACCCAGTTGTGCTAGATAGGATTTAAAAGGGTTGGATGTAAATTGAGGGCCATTGTCAGAGACAAGAACATCAGGTAACCCGTGGGTTACAAAGAGCTTTTTAAGCTGCTTGATGACAGCATCAGTTGTGGTGGATGCCATAGGGATTACCTCTAGCCATTTGGAATATGCTTCTACTATAATAAGGAAGGTGTGCCCTCTGGTAGGGCCAGCGAAATCAATGTGAATCCTAGACCAGGGGCCCCTAGGACATTCCCATTCCTGTTTGGGGGCGAGAGGTGGGGCAGGCCTGACTACCTGACAGTTGGGACAAGCTGCAACCCAGTTTTCAACCATTTTGTCAATACCTGGCCACCATACATAACTCCTGGCCAATCCCTTCATCCTTACAATACCAGGATGACCCTCATGTAGCATTTCCAAAACCTCCCTTTGCAGTTTTGCAGGAATAACCACCTGGTTACCCCACAAAATACATTCTCTTAATACAGATAATTCAGTTTGCCTGGATTTAAAAGGTTGGGCAAGGTGAGGTAGATCTTGAAGAGGCCAACCTTTCTTAATCCAGCCTATAATAGGAGCCAATAAAGTGTCTTTGGCAGTCTCTCTGGCAATTTCAGCAGCGTGTACTCGAAGCTTGGCAACAGTTTTTAGGAAAAAGGTGTGTGCCTCAGGTTCAAAGTCCTCCTTGTGACAAGGAAGTGGGCAACGACTCAAGGCATCAGCATGTCCAATGTCCTTGCCAGGCTTGTGGATAAGGTTGTATGAATAAGCAGCAAGAAATTCAGTCCACCTCAGCATTCTTGGTGACAGGATAATGGGTGTAGGTTTGTCTCCTGCCACAATGCCTAAAAAAGGTTTGTGATCTGTGACAATGGTAAATGTTCTCCCGTATAAATACTCATGAAATTTCTTGATAGCTGCAACAATTGCCAATGCTTCCTTGTCCAATTGGCTGTAATTCCTCTCTGCTTTGGTCAAGGTGTGAGAGTAAAATGCAATAGGGGCTTCCCTCCCGCTGGGAAGCCTGTGGCTCAAACCCCCCACTCCAAAGAGGGATACATCACAAGTCAGTACAACAGGTAAATTCTCAGAGAACTGTATGAGTACAGCATCAGACGTGATTAGTCTCTTAATACTGTTAAATGCTGATATTTCCTGCCCCAGACCCAAACAGACTTTTTGTCAAGCAATCTGTGTAATGGTTCTGCAATGGTTGCTTTCTGAGGTAGGAACATGTGGTAAAAGTTAATAAGTCCAAGGAAGGCTTGCAAATCTGTTTTGCATTTTGGTCTAGGGGTTTCTTTGATTGCTTGAACCTTGGCATCTGTAGGGTGGATGCCATGCTTGTCAATTATATAACCCAAGAACTCAACCTTGTCAGTTCTAAGAGTGCATTTTTCTTCCTTGACTTTTAACCCGCTTTCTTGAATCTGGTAAGGACTTCTCTGAGTCTCTCTTGTAATTGAGTGTCATTTGCAGCAGAGATTAATACATCATCAAAGTAAGGCACTACCCCTGGCAGTCCTTGGAGCATCCTTTCCATAAGGCTTTGGAAGATGCCTGGTGCCACGCTTACTCCAAACTGTAACCTTTTACATTTGAAGGCACCTCTATGAGTCACAATGGTTTGGGCCTCTGCAGTGGCATCATCAACTGTTAGTTGTTGATATGCCTGGGCCAGATCCAATTTGGCAAAGACTGTACCCCTGCCAAGTGAATGTAATAAATGATGCACCACTGGAACTGGATATGCTCTGTTGAAGTGCATGGTTCAATGTCCCCTTATAGTCCCCACAGATTCTCACTGACCCATCAGTCTTGACTGGTGTGACTATGGGTGTCTCCCATCTGGAGTGGTCATGGGCTCTAAAACTCCTTGAGCTATTAGTTTATCCAATTGTGCATCAATTTTTCCTTTAAGGCAAATGGGACCCTTCTGGGCTTTAAGCGAATTGGGGGCACCTTGGGATCTAGGTTGAAAGTGATAGGGGTCCCCATATACTTGCCCAATCCGTCACTGAAGACCTCTGGAAACTCAGACTTCAAGGCCTCCTCCCATTCAGTGTTGCTCATGTGATTGATGCCAGTCACCTTGATGCCTAGTGGATTGAACCACTCAAGTCCCAGCAAGCTTGGGTCCTTGTCCACGATGGTCAGGGGCAAACGTTTGGTGTGGCCTTTGAACTTCATGATGAATTCTCTTGTTCCAACTACTGGAATCTTGTTCCCTTGGTAGTCTTTAAGAGTCAGTGCTTGCTTCTTGAAATGCTTCTTCTGAATGTTGGGAAGTAGCCTGTGAATAGTGTCCCATGACACCATAGATAAATAGGAGCCTGAGTCCACTTCCATTTGGCAAGGCCTTCCTTCAATTAGTACCTTCACATGTACTTTTCTGCTTCTTAAGGGTGAAGAATGACCAATGGTGACTGTTTGATGAGTTTCATTCTTCCCATTTGCTTCTGTATTGCACCCCATTTTCTCACTGAAGTTGTTAGGCTTGAATTCTTTGTCAGGAAACTTCTTTCTGCTTGGTGGAGTTCTGGATGATTTGCAGACTCTTGCTAGGTGACTCTTTTTTCACAACGGAGACAGATGGTATCAAAAACTTGCATTCAGTGCGGGGTGGCCTCCCCACAACCTCTGCAATAAAAGTCTTGCCTCTTTCTTCCAAGGTCTTTCCTTTTCTTCTCCATTCTGAGTCTATAAATTCCTTCCTCCACCTCACTACAGTCTGAATCAGAATCTATTTGCTCTCAATGGGTTGTTGTGGATTTTTCCACATCATGATGGCTTGTGGCCTTGTTAATTTTCTTCATGGCTGCTGCTGAGGACTTGGTAGCTTCGCTGAAGAAGCTTCTTCTATGGCCTCCTTAAGCGTGATCTTAGGTTTCATTAATAATTTGCTCTGCAAAACCTTGTCTTTTAGGCCTAGAACAAATCGATCGCGCATGGCCTCTTCTAAGTTGATAAATTCACATGCACCCCAATGTCCCTTAAACTTGCCATGAAGTCATTAACGTTTTCGCTTTCCCTTGATCCCGACGGTAGAATTCGGTGTCTCTTAATGAGGCACGATACTTGTGGGCGTAATGGGCTCTTAATAACTTTTCTAAATGGGCCAGTCCATTACCTTCACGTCTGCAGCTCCCGCCAATGCCTTCGCCATCTTGAAAATGGCGGACCGCAGTGGTGAGAAAGACCGCCCTCTTCTGCTTGTCGGAAATGTCGGCAAGATCGTTTCCCTCCAAATACATTTGGAAACGATCTGCATCGAGTCCCAGTCTTCTGCCGTCGGATCGACGGGGCTGGGGGTGTTCAGCACAGCCATCTCTCTCGCTTCTTCTCCGCGTTGTCTTCTCTTCGGAAGGATCCCACCTTCGCCAGTGTTAGATTTGCATGAAGAGTCAGACGCGGAGTGCTTCAGTGAAGAGTTTATTAGTGACTACAGCTCATAACAGACCCAATTTGGCTGGGCTGCGGCTGCTACTTATAGCCAGCAGCCGCAGTTGCCAGCCAATCAGAGTGCAGGGTTTTCCCACACTTTTTAAACCAATCATTTCTGACATTTTACAAGAACAGTTCAAACTTAACCAATGACATTCAAACCTGCATACATAACATAAACCATTCAGTGTGGTGCACAGAATTCAAAATATGAAGTATGGAAAAACAGCAAACTGGATGGTTGAGCAAGTGAAGGAAGTGGCAATGAAATCTGGTTCCAGATGGGTATTTTCATAGGCAGCCACCCTTAAACTCAGATCTTCCCAATTGTAATGGAAAGTGAGATTGGTGGCATATAAATTTAATAAGTCAATGGGCTTGTAGGTCAGAGTATTGTACAGGAAGACAACTGTCAATGTATCTTCTAAGAAGATGGTATGCATTCAGTGGTGGGATTTTAAAAAAATTACTACCGGCTTGGTGGGTGTGGCTTGGTGGGCGTGGCAGAGGAAGGATACTGTAAAATCGGCATTCCCACCCGACTCCAGGGGAAAGTTACAGCAAAATTCCCATTCCCTTTCCACCCCACTAACCCGCTTTCCAGCTCCGTTCTCCTGTGCAGGGCAACAAAAGAAGAATAGATGGGGGCAGGGCCAGTCAGAAGTGCTTTTTGCCAGTTCTCCAAACTACTCAAAATTTCCGCTACCGGTTCTCCAGAACTGGTCGGAACCTGCTGAATACCACCTCTGTATGCATTATATATATTGAAAGAAAGCTGCTTCTTTAGTTATTATTTAAAGCTGTTGACATGTTTTATCTATTACCAATTCTCTTTCCACCTTATAGAACTGGACTGCAGATTACTCTTAGGCTGGACTCACACTTTGTGTTTTAACCAGCCAATCTTTTTGACTAGATTATAGTTTGCTAGTTTGCACACCACACTAAACCATAAGTCATTTACAAATCAGCCACTGGGTTTAACCAACACATGAAGCAAAAGCCAGTTAAACCTGTCATGGAAATTGCCATAAAACATCTAAATAGTTAATAAAGGCAGTAGAGCAACAATCATTAAAAATGAAAATAAGCATCCATTAACATATGTTTTAAAATCTAAAATACAAACAAAAGAACATACTTCAGACACCACAGGTGGCAATTCTCTAGTAAATGTGCTTGCAGCAACTATGAGCAGATATCCTGAAATAACTTAAGCATGTGTGTGAGAGTGTGAAATCATATAAAAGAAAGTCAAACTGCTTAAGGACTTACAGCAATAACCAGCTCTTAATAAGCTACCTGAAAATGACTTGGAAGTTGACAGGATGCTTTTAGCAAAGTTGTAAATGTGATGTCCTTGACTGGCTCCACAAATCAGTCTAGCTGCTGAATTTTGTGTAACTTTATTTATTTATCATATGGCAAATACATGAACTTACAGTAGCTAAAATATCAATGTCCAGTCCATCCAGCCATTCAAGGACAGGGCGGTCCACGCTGAAAAAGAGCCTTGGTGGTGCAGGCACTTAGCGCTTAGCTCCAGCTGCCTGCAATTAGTGCAGGCTCAAATCCCACCAGGCTCAAGGTTGACTCAGCCTTCCATCCTCCGGGGCAGGTAAATTGAGGACCCAAGATTGTTGTGGGCAATAAGCTGACTTTGTAAAAATGCGGCTGGGGTGTGTGTGTCAAAAGCCCTAGTAATAAGCAGGCATATACAATAGAATGAAGGCTATTGCTGAGCACATTAGGTTGTGCTCCAAAGATTGTAAGCCACCCTGAGTCTCCGGAGAAGGGCAGCATATAAATGTGAATTTATATATATAGACACTGGACCAGTGCAAGCTCCTGATGGACACCCGGACACAACGTGATGGATATTCTGCCGAGGAGCACCACAGTCACTCTCAGGGGCAGAGACAAGAGCCCACTCAAACAACGAGTCCTGGCAGACACCATGCTGGGCACGGATCCCACTCAGAGCCGACCAATGCTGGCGAAGAAGGCCAAAACCCAGCACCTCCCATGCAGGGCCATCCACACAATTGCTTGTATCTGGGCACCCAGCAGCCCACCGGCCTTCCACTGTGTGCCGATGTCAAAGCTGCCAGACAGCTGCCAAGCGAGTGCCAGAGAGGGCCCCCTGAATCCAAGCCTTTTGTGTAACTAAAGTTTCTGGGCTACATACAAATGCAGCCTCATTGCAGTATTCAGGCTGGAGGTTACCAGTATGTACACCAGTACTTAGTTGTTGGCTTTTAGAAAGGCCAGTTTTGTGTGTTACTAAAAAATGATAAAGGAACTCCTGGCAATTAACTCAGCACATAGAAAAAGAAATATGGATCCAGAAGTGCCATTAAATTGAATACCTGTTCCTTTGGGGGAAAGGTAACTCCAAGTGAAGCTGGAAGATCGTCCACTTATAAAGAAGGAAAACAGAACTCAAATTTGTTGAGACTATTAACAAATCTACAGAGAACTCATAAAGAGATGTTATAGCCTGGGGAGATTAGTTAATGAAGCATGGCAGAAAAAGGTGCACTGACTTTCTGAGAAAAATTAGCCAGAGGGAATAGAAGGAATTGCATTCTGAATGTTTCACATGAAGGAAATGTGCCAATTCATGCCTGTCCAGATGGCCTCTGTTATGTATGTAGGTTTGAATGTTATTGGTTTATTTGAAGCCCCTATTGCATTTTACTCTCACACTTTGTCCAAAGCAGAGAGGAATTATAGCCAACTGGACAAGGAGGCATTAGCAGTTGTTGCAGCTGTTAAGAAATTTCATGAATATCTGTATGGCAGGTCATTCACCATTGTTACAGATCACAAACCTTTATTAGGCATTGTGGCAGGAGACAAACCTACACCTAATATCCTGTCACCAAGAATGCTGAGATGGACTGAATTTCTTGCAGCCTGTTCATACAAACTGATTCACAGGCCTGGCAAGGACATTGGACATGCTGATGCACTGAGTTGTTGCCCACTGCCTTGCCACAAGGAGGACTTTGAACTTGAAACACACACCTTTTCCTAGAGACTGTTGCTAAGCTTCCAGTCCATGCTGCTGAGATTGCCAGAGAGACTGCCAAAGACGCTGTGTTGGCACCTGTTATAGGCTGGATTAAGAAAGGTTGGCCTCTTCAAGATCTACCTCACCTTGCCCAACCTTTTAAGTCCAGGCAAACTGAATTATCTGTATTAAGAGGATGTATTTTGTGGGGTAACAGGGTGGTTATTCCTGCAAAACTGCAAAGGAGGTTTTGGAAATGTTACATGAGGGTCATCCTGGGATTGTAAGGATGAAGGATTGGCCAGGAGTTATGTATGGTGGCCAGGTATTGACAAAATGGTTGAAAACTGGGTAGCATCTTGTCCCAATTGCCAGGTAGTCAGGCCCGCTCCACCTCACGCCCCACACAGGAATGGGAATGTCCTAGGGGCCCATGGTCTAGGATCCACATTGATTTGCAGGCCCTACTAGAGGGCACACTTTTCTAGTTATAGTAGATGCATATTCCAAATGGCTAGAGGTAATTCCCATGACATCCACTACAACTGAGGCTGTCATTAAGCAGCTCAGAAAATTGTTTGTAACCCATGGGTTACCAGATGTCCGTGTCTCTGACAATGGCCCTCAATTCACATCTAACATTTTTGAATCCTTTCTAGCACAACAGGGTATCAGACATGCCCTCACTGCCCCTGGGCACCCTTCGGCTAATGGCCGGGCTGAACACATGGTACGCTTTACCAAAGAGAAGCTTCAGCAGCTGGGTCCTGGGGACATCACTGAAAAGCTTGAAAAACTTCTTAGTGTTCAGCACATCACTCCTAGCCCATCAAATAACTTGTCCCCAGCAGAGTTGTTGATGGGTAGGAAACTTAGGTCTTCTCTTGACCGCCTTCATCCCACTTACGCACCCAACGCACCACTGGATTCCACTTCCAAAGTTCGTTCTTTCAGTGTGGGAGATTCTGTATATGCTAGGAACCTTATAGGTGAACCTTTGTGGATTCCTGCTGAAATAACTCACATCACTGGCCCTCGTTCTTACAGGGTACAAACAGAGGATGGCCTCCTCTGGAGCAGGCACATTGACCAACTTAGATCCAGGTTCCCTCAGGAACATCGCCCTCTCTCTCTTGGTTCCTCACCTGATGTCACTTCTAGGGGAAGGGGAGAACAGGAGGAAAATCAGCAAGCAAGAATCAACCCCATGTGTAACGAGCCATTACGACAGGAACCATCCCGAACCCTGTCACAATGCCAAGATCCATCCTTAGAAGTGGAAGATTGCACATCACTACCTGACTTGGGTGCTGACATTGGAATGGAGATGGGTTGGGAGGAGAGACCAGATTCTAGCAGTCTAACAGGGTCTCCTTTCACAGGAAGTCCCAACAGGAAATGTCAGCAGACACATTTCCCTCTCACTGGGTGAGATTGTTAAAACTTCTGAACCACGAAGGTCTCAACGCACGTAAGAGCCCCACCTATTTAAAGGAATACATTAGATAGGTTGGGGTTTGGTATGGACTGAACCTAGTGGGGAGGGGTGTTATGTATGTAGGTTTGAATGTTATTGGTTTATTTGAACTGTTCTTGTAAAATGTCAAATGGTATTGGTTTAAATAGTGCGGGAAGAAACCCTGCGCTCCCATTGGCTGGCAACCACGGCTGCAGGCTATAAGAGGCAGCCGTAGGCAAGCCAACTCGGGTCCATTCGAGCTGTAGTCACTGAATAAACTCTTTGCTGGAACTCCTCGCGTCTAACTCTTCATGCAGACTTAACAGCCTCTGCATGACAAAATTGAAGCATCAAAGCCAAATTGGATACTGAATAGAGAATTATGAGGAACTAGCCAGGATCTAGTGTAGGCTTTCACAGATGGTATCTTTTGAGCATCTTCATTTACAGTCGCTGGTGAAACATCAGGAAATTTTCTATCTATGCCAGTTACCAAAGCCTAAAGCCTAACATTGACCTTGTCAGGATTCATATAGACCTAATTAATTTGATAACTAAATGATGTTTCTTTCCTTAATGCACTGTTTGCTACAGCTTTCTTAGACTCCCTACAGCAGCATTCCAACATTTAGTGCCCTCCAAATGTCTTGGATTTTAATTCTGATCTTTGACCATCTGACTTGAGATTCCACCCATTTAGAAAGAGAAAATTTGGCCTAGAATTAGCCAGGCGATACTACAGCTGAGATTTAGTTTTAAAAATATAGGAAATGATAAACTGTAACTGTTTAATTACGGATTTCACCCTGTTATTTCAGTGAAGTTAAAAAGATATTCTAACATATGCAACTTGATTGGCAACTAAATACTGCAGCATGAATTATTTTTTATTTATTTAATTTATATACTGTATATATACTATGATATGCACTAAGACAAATTCCTTGTGTGTCTAATCACACTTGGCCAATAAAGAATTCATTCATTCGTTCGTTCATTCATGTTGATTTCTCTACATAAACGCCAGCATTATTTTGTATCTTGAAATGAAAAGAAATATGTGATTTTTAACATCCCTGGAGAAAGAAGGGATGGGGAATTAAGTGATGCAATTAATTTAATGTTCAAACTTTCAAGCATAATGAACAGGCTACATTACTGTTGTAACAAAAGAACAACCTGTATATCAAACTGCCTCTCTCACATTATTAGTTATATTATAGTATTGTAATATTTTCTTATATTTTTCAAACAGTAGGTGGTGCTATATTACCTCTTATTTGCAAAATAAGCGAATTATTCATTGCTAAATATGCAATTGTAGTTTTAAATAAAGCTGAGCACACATCTTAACTAACATTAAATAGCAAAAGGTGCTCCAATACTCCAGTGATTTTACTAATAGGTTACTACATTTCTAGCGATTTGTTATTTCTTACATTGAAAAATATTAGATGTGGAATGGCTAGCTTTTAATTGTCAAATGTAATACTGCATGGTGTGTTTCATTAGGGTATAATAATTGTCACAAACATTTAAGCAACACATCATAGTTTATAAATAAAAATTCTTGGGATTACATATTATCCTGAACTCAAGACATAATCATCTATTTTATGTGTCTAATCATAGCAATTACATTGTTTAGTGACCACAGTTACATCAGTGATGAAAAAGTAACTTTATCACCAATCCTTGCATTTTTTACCTATTTAGGTCTGTAAATCAAAGAAAAATTGGAGTAAGGTCATAAACCCAACTGGAAACGTTTCAAGGAATTGGAGGTAAGAGGAACTTCACAAGTCATCTAGTCCATGCCACTACCACTCCTTGCAAGATCTGCTGAAGCATTTTGGATAGATGGCTACCTAGCACCTGAAGATCTCTAATGAAAGACATAATATCACTCCATGAAGCAGCCTGTTCTACTGGTTGACAGCTTTTACTGTCAGCAATTTCTTTTTAAAATCTGACTAAAATTTACCTCCCTGTAGTTTGAAGTACTGGTTCTGGACTTGGTCGCCAGGATAACACAGAAGTTTACTTTCTCCTTTGCATAAAAACTCTTTGGACAGAAGAAGGATGGTATTATATCTCCCTTACTACAGGCTAGATGTACCCATTTCCTGACAGTACTTGTTTCCATTCCCTTGCCATCTTGATAGATCTCCTATAAAATCACTCCAACTGTGTCCTTTTTAGACTCTGACCAAAGAAGAGTAGAGTGGAACTTTGTGCGTTCTGGGACCTATATCTTTTAATACATTCCAAAATTGCATTTGTTTTTTAAGAGCTACATCACTTTATTGGCAGAAGTTAAATTTGTGATCTAGAACACCCAGATTTTTTTTTTGCTATGTACTGTGGCCAAATCACATCTCCTCCACCTTATACTTTTCATTAGTCTTCTCCTCAGATGCAGGAATTTATATTTCTCCCTCTTAAATTCTGTTCAGACCACAGTTTCAGCCTATATAGGCTTTTTTAAAAATCTTTTCTTTTTCTTCTAAAGCATTAGCCCTTGCTCCTAATTTAGAGTCATTGTTAAAACAGAAAATGGTCCTGATGAACTTCCCATTTGGCCAAGTCATTAATAAAAATGTGGAACAGTATGGGCCCAGCCCAGAGTCCTATGACATTCCACCTGATACTATTCTCCAAGCTAATGGATTTGCCATAGAACTAGCTTAGTACTGATGAACAAGGAGTGATTCACATATAATTTAGCTTTTAAACCGTTGCCGTGGATCCGTGAAACAAAATCACATTTTGAAAGGAGATTAAAATTATTTTGTTCAGCTTCCAAATCGAAGAGTAAATCTCACTTTTAACAATAATCATAGCACGTCATGGCCACGTGCATTTGAATTTCATTACAGTGCAAACATGCCTGTCAATCTCTTTTTTCCACTCCACATATATTCCCATGATACCGCTTTCACCTCATAGTTTGCTACCCGTTCTAGGACATATGGAGAGCACTGTAAATCAGTAGTGAGGAAAGATCTTCATCTCTGGCTTTTCTTTGCCTGATCAGCCCCTGCTTCACATGACCACTTTTTTTACCTATGTCTCTCACTGCCCCTTCTAAATCAGAGCCAAACTGCAGTCTGCTACTCGGTTAACTCCTAGGTAGGAAAGTTACTCAGTATGCTCATATAAATTCAGGATGATGAGAAATAAATCTGGCATGTTGCTATGAGAATGAACATCCTGTGATTCAGACAAAGAATATTGAAGATCCCATACTTTAAAGCCACCGTATGTTTTTAAAGTGAAAGTATCCAACTTTAAAATGTCCAGTCACCACCTTCCAAGTGAGATGCTAAAATACGTTGACTGTTGAAATGTATTTGAATATAAATAGCTCGCGTTGGTAGTTGGTCTGGTGGTCTGCTCCGAGCTTGGCAATTTGGTTGCAAATATTTTGTCACCCTTCGAGGATATATGCCAAGCTCAGAGTCAGACCAACAGTCCATACATACATTGACTGTGGCTGTATTCAACAGGGTATATGCAATCATTGTCTAATAAAATTGAAAGCCTTTAAAATACAAAATATAAAAAATGCAGGAAGTTGAACAATGTCAATGGAATTATTTGGCGCCAAGTTAGAAATCTTTTTTGTATATGGAATTCTAAAGTGCAGGTAGTCCTTAACTTCCAACCATTTGTTTTGTGAATGTTTGAAGTTACAATGGTACTGAAAAAGTAACTTACAACTGGTCCTGGGACTTATGACCGTTGCAGCATCCCCACCATCACATGATCAAAATCTGGGCACTTGGCAAGTGACATGTATTTAAAAACAGTTGCAGCAACCTGGGGTCCTGTGATCACCATTTTGCAACCTTCCCAGCCAGCTTCCACTAAGCAAAATCAACGGGGAAACCAGATTCCCTTAATGGCCACATGATTCACTTAAGAGCTGTAGGGATTTGCTTAACAATCACGGCAAAAACGGTCATAGAATCAGGCATGACTCATTTGGCAAGCATCTTGCTTAGCAATGGAAATATCAGGACCAAATTGTGGTCATAAGTTGTGTTAAGTTTGCATAGAGAGGCAGACACGGAGTGCTTCAGCTCTTAATTTTATTGTGACTTCAACTCAGAATGGACCCAATTTGGCTTAGCCGAGGCAGCTATATATAGCCGGCTGCCTCGGCTGACAGCCAATCAGAATGCAGGGTTTTCCCGCACTTTTTAACCAATGATTTCAAACACTTTACAAGAACAACCAATCAATTCAAACTCTGCATACGTAACACCCCTCCCCACTAGGTTTAGTTCATACTCAAACCCCATCTATCTAATGTATTCTTTTAAATAGGTGGGGCTCTTACGTGTACGTTGAGACCTACGTGGTTCAGGTGTTTTAGGGTTCTCACATTGTGAGGAAGGAAATGTGTCTGTTAACATTTCCTTACTTGGACTTCTAGTAATGGTAGAACCTATTTGGTTACTACAACCTGGTCTCTCCTCCCAATCCATCTCCAACCCAATGTCAGCACCCAAGTCAGGTAGTGATGTGCAATCTTCCATTTGTAACAATGGTTGTTGGCACTGTGACAGGTTTTGGGATGGTTCCTGTTGTGTTAGCTCGTTACACATGGGGTTGATTCTTGCTTGCTGATTACCCTCATAATCCTCCCCTTCCCCCCTAGAAGAGGCAGTAGGTATGGGAACCAGAGAGGAGCAATGGCGATGCTCCTGAGGTAGTCTGGATCTTAGCTGATCAATGTGCCTGCTCCAGAGGACACCATCCTCAGTTTGTACCCTGTAAGACCTGGGGCCTGTGATTTGGGTTATCTCAGCAGGAATCCATAATGGTTCACCTAGAAGGTTTTTTGCATAAACAGAATCACCCACAGTGAATGTGCGAATTTTGCTAGTGGAATCTAGTGGTGCGTTGGGTGCGTAAGTGGGATGAAGGCGGTCAAGGGGAGATCTGAGTTTCCTACCCATCAACAATTCGGCTGGGGTTAAGTTAGTTGAGGGGTTGGGAGTGATATGCTGGACACTGAGTAGTTTTTCAACTTTCTCAGTGATGTCCTCAGGACCCAATTGCTGAAGTTTTTCCTTGGTAAAACATACCATACGTTCAGCCTGGCCGTTAGCCGAAGGATGCCCAGGGGCTGTCAGGGCGTGTCTGATAGCCTGCTGTGCTAAATATGATTCAAAAAGGTTGGACGTAAATTGAGGACCATTGTCAGAAACGAGTACATCCGGTAACCCATGAGTTACAAAAAGTTTCTTAAGCTGTTTGATGACAGCTTCAGCTGTGGTGGATGCCATGGGGATAACCTCTAGCCATTTGGAATATGCATCAACTATAATAAGGAAAGTGTGCCCTCTGGTAGGGCCAGCAAAGTCAATGTGAATCCTGGACCATGGGCCCCTAGGACATTCCCATTCCTGTTTGGGGGTGAGAGGTGGGGCAGGCCTGACTTCCTGACAGTTGGGACAGGATGCAACCCAGTGTTCAACCATTTTGTCAATACCTGGCCACCATACATAACTCCTGGCCAATCCCTTCATTCTGACAATTCCTGGATGACCCTCATGTAACATTTCCAAAACCTCTCTTTGCAGTTTTGCAGGAATAACCACCCTGTTACCCCACAAAATACATCCTCTTAATACAGATAATTCAGTTTGCCTGGATTTAAAAGGTTGGGCAAGGTGAGGTAGATCTTGAAGAGGCCAACCTTTCTTAATCCAGCCTATAACAGGAGCCAACACAGTGTCTTTGGCAGTCTCTCTGGCAATTTCAGCAGCATGTACTGGAAGCTTGGCAACAGTTTCTAGAAAAAAGGTGTAAGTCTCTGGAGCAGGGTCCTCAGTGTGTGAAGGAAGTGGGCAGCGACTCAAAGCATCTGCCTGCCCAATGTCTTTTCCAGGTCTGTGGATCAGTTTGTATGAATAAGCAGCAAGAAATTCAGTCCATCTCAGCATTCTTGGTGACAGGATCGTGGGCGTTGGTTTGTCCCCTGCTACAATGCCTAAAAGAGGTTTGTGATCTGTGACAATGGTGAATCTTCTGCCATATACATACTCATGAAATTTCTTGACAGCTGCCACAATTGCCAAAGCTTCCTTGTCCAGTTGGCTGTAGTTTCTCTCTGCTTTAGTCAAAGTGCGAGAGTAAAATGCAATAGGGGCTTCCCTGCCACCGGGAAGCATGTGGCTCAAAACCCCCACACACACTCCAAAAGGGGATGCATCACAAGTCAGTATAACAGGCAAATTCTCAGAGAACTGTATCAGTACAGAATCAGACGTAATTTGTCTCTTAATATTGTTAAATGCAGCTTGTTCTTTTCTGCCCCACACCCATGCAGATTTTTTGTCCAGTAATCTATGTAGGGGTTCTGCAGTGGTTGCTTTCTGAGGTAGAAACATATGATAGAAGTTAATGAGTCCCAAGAATGCTTGCAAGTCGGTTTTGCATTTTGGCCTGGGGGCTTCTTTGATTGCCTGAACCTTGGCTTCTGTGGGGTGGATGCCATGTTTATCAATCATGTAACCCAAGAATTCTACTTTGTCAGTTCTAAGTGTGCATTTCTCTTCTTTGACTTTTAATCCCACTTTTTTGAATCTGGTTAGGACTTCTCTGAGTCTCTCGTGTAACTGAGTGTCATTTTCAGCAGAGATTAAAACGTCATCAAAATAGGACACCACCCCTGGCAACCCTTGTAGCATCCTTTCCATAAGGCTTTGGAAGATGCCTGGTGCCACGCTTACTCCAAATTGCCACCTCTTGCATTTGAAAGCACCTCTATGGGTTACAATGGTTTGGGCTTCTGCAGTGGCATCATCAACTGTTAACTGTTGATATGCCTGGTCCAGATCCAATTTGGCAAAAACTGTGCCCCCACCAAGAGAATGTAATAAATGATGCACTACTGGAACTGGATATGCGCTCTATTGTAGCACATGGTTCAATGTCCCCTTGTAATCTCCTCAGATTCTCACAGACCCATCAGCCTTGACTGGTGTGACTATGGGTGTCTCCCACCTGGAGTGGTCAGTGGGCTCTAAAACCCCTTGAGCTATTAGTTTATCTAATTGTGCATCATTTTTTTTCCTTTAAGGCAAAGGGAACCCTTCTGGGCTTTAAACGGATTGGTTGTACCTTGGGATCTAGGTTAAAGGTGATAGGGGTCCCCAAGTGCTTGCCTAATCCGTCGCTGAAGACCTCTGGAAATTCAGACTTCAAGGCCTCTTGCCACTCAGTGTTGCTCACATGATTGATGCCAGTCACCTCGATGCCTAGTGGATTGAACCACTCAAGTCCCAGCAAGCTTGGACGGTCCCTGTCCACGATGGTCAGGGGCAAACGTTTGGTGTGGCCTTTGAACTTAACGATGAATTCTCTTGTTCCAACTACTGGAATCTTGTTCCCTTGGTAGTCTTTAAGAGTCAGTGCTTGCTTCTTGAAATGCTTCTTCTGAATGTTGGGAAGTAGCCTGTGAATAGTGTCCCATGACACCATAGATAAATAGAAGCCTGAGTCCCATTCCATTTGGCAAGGCCTTCCTTCAATAAATACCTTGACATGCATTTTTCTGTTCTTTAAAGAAGATGAATGACCAACAGTTACTGTCTGATGAATTTCATTCTTCCCATTTGCTTCTGTGCTGCGCCCCATTTTCTCACTGAGGTTGTTTGGCTTGAATTCTGTGTCTTTGTTTGCAGCAAACTTCCTTCTGTTCAGTGGAGTTCTGGATGATTTGCAGACTCTTGCTAGGTGTCCTCTTTTTTCACAACAGAGGCAAATGGTGTCTAGAAACTTGCATTCAGTGTGGCAGTGGCTTCCCCCACAACCTCTGCAATAGAAATCTTGCCTCTTTCTTCCCAGGTCTTTCTTTTTCCGCTCCATTCTGAGTCTGTAAATTCCTTCCTCCACCTCACTGCAATCTGACTCAGAATCTAGTTCCTCACAATGATTTGTGGTGGACTTTTCCCCATCAGGATGGCTCATGGCCCTGTTCATCTTCCTCATGGCTGCTGCTGAGGACTTGGTAGCTTCTGCTGAAGAGGCTTCTTCTATTGCTTCTTTCAGTGTGATCTTAGGTTTCATTAATAACTTGCTCTGTAACACCTTGTCTTTAAGGCCCAGTACAAAATGATCGCGCATGGCCTCCTCTAAACTGTTGAATTCGCATGCACCCCCAATGTCTCTTAAACTTGCCACGAAGTCGTTTACGCTTTTGTTTTCCCCCTGATCATGATGGTAAAACTCGTGTCTCTTAATGAGGCACGATACTTGTGGGGCGTAACGGGCTCTTAACAGCCTTTCCAGATCAGGCCAAGCCATTACCTTCCGCTGCTGCTCCGCCGAGTGCCTTCGCCATCTTGAAAACTGCCAGACCGCAGTACGTCAGAAAGACCGGCCTCTTTCACTGCTCGGAAATGGAGGCAAGATCGTTTCCCTCCAAATACATTTGGAAACGATCTGCATACGACTCCCAGTCTTCTGTCGTCGGATCAAACGGGGCTGGGGGGGTGTTCAGTGCAGCCATCTCGCTCTTCTTCTGTTCCACGTTGCCTTCTCTTCAGGGAAATCCCACCTTCGTCGCCAGTATTAAGTTTGCATAGAGAGGCAGACACGGAGGCTTCAGCTCTTAATTTTATTGTGACTTCAACTCAGAACGGACCCAATTTGGCTTAGCCAAGGCAGCTATATATAGCCGGCTGCCTCGGCTGACAGCCAATCAGAGTGCAGGGTTTTCCCGCACTTTTTAACCAATGATTTCAAACACTTTACAAGAACAACCAATCAATTCAAACTGTGCATACATAACAAGTTGAGAGCTATGAAGATGAGTAATATTAAAAGGTTAGAAATATCATCTGGTCCTTTCTTTCCAGAAACATATGACATACAAGAGAGCAAGTAAGAAAAGCATAGCTAAATAAGTAAATGATTATTTTAAATTACCACAATCACACCATCCGAGAGGCAAACCAGTTGACTTTATCTGGAAAATGCTTATATGGGGTGGGGTGGGGAGCCTACTGTAGAAGGATAAAGAATAGAAATCAATCCTGATCCTCCTTAGCAGGTAATTCTGAAGCCTGTAAACAGCTCCTTCTTGAGTTTCTTTCTGATATGGTCAGACCTTGATAACAGTCTCCCCCAATGATCTTAAAAGTTGACCAGGCTCACAAGGGAGAAAGAGTTATTTTTTCCAGATAGCCTTGTCCCAAATCATACAAAACTAAAAGCCAACTATAACACTTAAGGGTGAATTTACAATTTGGTTGGGATAATTTCCAAACTGTAACATGCGCAGAAAGCTGAAACCTGATTAAAGGCTGGACCATGTGATAGCTGCTCCTCACCCAGATATAACAAAGAGGAAATCAACAGACTGAATTGTTAGAGAGCTAACACAGACGTATTCTATATCCTTAGTCTCCATATAAATCAGCCAAAAAACACTGTATTGAAATCAAGGCTTTTCAAAATGCATTTATTTTAGCATTACTTTCCTGAAAGATAAAATTCAACCATTCTTTTATTGCATCACAAATGGGAGCTTTGGACTAGAACAAGAGGAAAGTAGCGGTTGGAACCTGATTCAAAAAAGGCAGAATAAATGATGGTTGTACAGTTAACAACTCAGAGCTTGTTCCAAGATACTGTCATCTAGCACCTTGTGTGGAAGTGTCACTTTCAGATTCTTCTCTTTGTCCATGGCTTGACAGATGGTTTCATAAGCGTTGTTGTTACCAGACCAACAACGTCTAGCAACCTGCATTTATGGAATAAAAATGAGTGGATACAATATATACAGTATAAGATAGCCAACTATTTAAATATATACCAAAATACATTTAACATTTTTTTCCTAAATTGAGTGATTTCTTGAAATTCTTGCAGTTGCATCTGAAGTGTTACTGTTTAATAAATACCCTGAATAATGAAGATAATATTTTTAGTTCTGATTTAAATGTTCAAGCATAGCATTTTCTAGAGATTGACATGGTATAAGGAAGATGTTTTGCAAGGTTACTAATACCTTTGGATTAGAAGTGTAGCACACCAAGTATATTCTGTAACACACTGTATTATTTTAATTTGTGTCATTTCTTGTGCGCTGTAATGAATGCATTTCATGGAAAATATAATAACTTAATGCTGAATTTAGAAACAATGGCTGGGAAAGTATTGTTTGAATACTTTCAAACTTGTCTTCAAACTAATATTGCTTGAAGACAATATTTGAAAACATGCATATTGAATTATTCCACTAAAATAACTTTCCCTGACCTTGGTGCCTTTTCCTGATGTGTGCCAGTTGGCAGAGTTCCCATCTAGTGTGACCTTTGAAAATTTTAGGAATTCCAGTCCTGGTACACTGAAGCTGCCAATTTGGAAATAACTATGTCACTGTTTCTCCACCTTGGCAACTGTAAGATATGTGGACTTCAACTCCCAAGATTCCTCAGCTATCTTAAAAGTTGTTAAGGTTGAGAAATACCAAGCTAAGTTAACATATGTTTAATTCAAGATTAATGATTCTGGGGAATAGAATGATATTTCTTCTGATTATTGCATGCACGCCAGAACAAGGATGTAAAAAGATGAAGGTAGGGAGAACTCTGGTATTACTTGCAGTATATTAGCCACATCAGTAGGTTATAACAGAACCTTCTCTAGTTTTAATATTTAACAAATAGTTCAATTCCCTGGAGTAAAATAATCATTACTCCTTTAAGCACCTACATCGTTTGGAAGTTACATAATAGAGGATGGTATTAATACCCCTAAGCGCTCTCTGTCTACACCAGGGTCTCCAATGTGGCTAAGACTTGTGGACTTCAGCTCCCAGAATTCCTCAACCAGCCGAGCTGGTGGGGAAATTCTGGTGTTGAAATCCACAAGTCTTAAAGTTGCCAAGGTTGGACACCCCCAGTCTACACTTATTCTAGAAGTAATCAACACTGAGTCGAGTTGAGAGACACTGCTAGGTTTGAGTGGTCCGAAGGAAATATGTTCAGGGTACAGTTTTTTTCAGCCTGAACTTTACTGCCCATCCTAATTAGCAGCTGTGGCTATAGCCAGCTACCTATACTTCCTCATCTAGGTCTGACCAATGAGTTTATAACCACCAAGAGAACAAAAAATTGTGCTGGAATAGAAATGAGGAAATTACATTCCTTAGGCTTGAAAATTTGCTGGGTGACTAAGCTAGTCACTCTCTCTCACTCGAACCCATCTCACTGGCAGGAACATTGGGTGCCTCACTTACAGTTTTACAAAATTAAGAAGGGATATAAATACAACAATAAAAAAGCTAGTCAGTTGACAGTGAAGGAACAGATGAATGGCAGGCACCAAAACTAATTCATTTTTGCCTTAAGTTGGGACCAATGAGGCCCTAGTGGCATTTTTTTCTTCTCAAATGCTCTCATTAACTGTCAGTCACTATATTGTGCTTGATTCAAATGGAAATTCTTCTTTAAAATAGTGGGCTGCTACTGTTGCTGCTATCAATTAATTGCCTAGTTAACACACCACTGTTGGTTTCTGGAGGCTATTTGGAACTCAAATCAAGACCACTATAATGGAATATAGGAGCAGAGCCAGCTTGATAGGATATTGAATCCAGAAAACTCATAATTGATAAGATGATACTAAGCTGGTACCATTTTGGTGATTAATTTAACTACTGTCAAAAATCACAGCAACAAGATGCTGTACTCTTTTACCTACTCTTTCAGTTACGAAATATGATGGCTACACAAGCTGTTCAGGTAGCATAGGGCATGAATGCATGAATTGTGAGATAGGGGTATTTGTGCCTCTTGAATGACATTCTCACAGCATTGCTAGTTCAGAAAAAGCAATTTGGAAGTTAGAAACTTTCAGTAAATGGAATAAGCAAGATTTTATGATGCCATGAGTTTGTATAGTAAATATATGAAAGCATTTGTAATTAAATATATATTTTATCTGGAAAAAAATTAATAAAACTCCCTAAGATAACAAGGTGGGGAAGCTGAATACTGCACAAGATTTGGGTATATTTGTATATGTATATTCCTCAGGGCGGCTGGAATCATCTTAAATTCATGTCATTTTTCATTAGCATAAAAAGGAAAGTGACATGGATTTTGCCCTGAAAGGTTTGTTCCTCATTCTGTAATTACCCAATACAGATAGTAAGCAAATCCTGAAGATCCCATCAAATATGCAATATACTGTATATTGTTAGAATATCCATAGCAAATATTCCATAATCCAAATATCCTTGCTATATATATAATAAATTTACTAAGTTACTTAACAAAATCTATTCGTTTACATTTCTTTTAAAAAGTACAACAATTTCAAATTGATCTCTGTTTTCTTACCCCATTAGAAACATCCCAGTTCAACATCATCTTTGCACGCTCTTCGGCACCTGTTGAACCATCCAGGACAAGACCAAATCCTCCATTGATCACTTCTCCCCTTCAAATTTAATAACAATAAAAACAGCTCTTCATTTTTGTGGAGTTAATAAGACAGATACTCAGAAGCAGGAGGCGGAGTTCTAGGGTGTCTGGTGTGGATAGTTCTATCCAAGCAGCTGGTTACACTGTCAATAAGTGGAAAAGTGCCTCCTTCACCTGGAATCCCCCTCCCCAGGAGTTATATTGGGAGCTACAACCTCTCATAGAAGAAATGTTAATTATGTCAACCACAAACACTCTTCTACTTCCCAGATTGAAAAATCCATTGTGAAACATCCCCTAAACTGGGAAGGGCAGGAAAAAGAAACACTAGACTTCACCACCACAGGCATAAGAAAGGTCCTGACTTCAAACTGACATACAACAATCATCAAGCAAAGTAAGTTCCTGTAGCATGCAGTAAAAATACAGACCCACCAATGCCACATTGGGGGTATGAGGAGCTTTTGCTGAGTTCAGTTCAGGGAGCCTGACAATTCCTACCTCAGTGGGAGGAAAGCCACTGCATGCAATTCAAAGTTCAAAATAATGGCTACTGGCTCCACCTCCATATCATTTGTTAAGCCAATACTTATACCCAGTATCTTGGGAACAACTAGATAAGGTTTCATGGAATTTGTGGTGTGTGGGTGGTCAGGAGAAGATCAGATTTACGCTTCTTGTAGCTGCCTAAGAACTCTAGGCTAGTTCCCCACTTGACTCCTCTTTGCTGCCTGGCTGGGAGTTTACCAGCAATTTTAGATGCTAACTTAAGATGTGTGCTACAATCTTTGGAACTCTCTACAATTTCATTTTTGCACCCAATGAAACTTTTGGAATTAATCATCAACTAAATCTATGCTTAAAATAAGCAGGAACCTTATATGTAGGTCAGGATGGATGACATACATTTCTTTTGGCTCTTGGAAATAGACAGTTATGAAACTGTGGCCAATTTGTTAACTCCCATTTAAAAAGAGCATTCACACATGGAGATTGAAGTAAAAGGACAAATGTCAACCGTTCCTGTCACTCTGATCTCAACAATCACCATGGAGATGGAGGAAGGGAAGAAACACCTTCCCTCCTGCCAATTTGAAACAAGAGGTAGGAGGAGTGGTTCCTGGTCATTTTAGACACATAGAAGAGGATGGGATGGAGAAGAAGATGATGGGGGAATTAAGTTAGGAGCCAGAGTTTTTCAAGACAGAAACATCAATTATAGATAGTCCTCAACTTATGATCACTTAATGACTATTCAGAGTTATGATAGACACATACACACTTTCTCTCTCACACTCACACACATACATAATTGTAGTCACGTGATTGCATTTTTGGGTACTTGGCAACCAGCTCACCTTTACAGATGTTTGCAGCATTCTGCAGTCACGTGACTACAATTTGTGACATTTTTGCTAGTTTTTGTTGTTTGTCTCTGGTTTGCAGTAAAAATCACTCATTGGGGAAAATTAATTTGCTTAACAATTGTCGTGTTTGCTTAATGACCACTGTGAATGTTTTTAAAAAATTGGGTCCAGTCACATGATGTCTCAACTTACAACCCCAATGACTTAGGACCATAATTCTGGGCTCAATTATTGTGGTAAGTTGAGGCCTATCTGTATGCCAACCAACAACAGGAATCTAGCTCCAAGGCTGAAAAGCACAAAGCAAACAATTTATTAAATTGTGAATAAAGTGGAAGAAAGAGCTGCTCTGATTAACTGCTGTAGATATATACTAAAATTTGCATTTTATGTTGACAGTGGGAAAGCAACTATTTAAAGTGGTTCCATTATTATACACAGAAAAGATATTATCTAGGGAGGAGATGTTAAGTGTGTGGAAAGTTGCGTCAAATTCAAAGTCTGACAGCCAGCTGAATTCTAGCCTGGGAATCTGCCATCCTCTTCACCAGAAGTGAAGGGTTCAATGAACGGCTCCAATTTCCATCCTAAACAGGGTTATTAAGGTTTAAGTGGTAGGGGGAGTGTACCATGGTAGAAAACCAGCACTAAAATAAAAAAGAATAAAGGAGTTTTGTTTTAATAAGGACAGCAAAAGAAAGACTTGAGGAAACAGAAGAGCAGAATGAAGGTGCTTAATACTTAAGATCTGCATGCTGAAACTAGACAAACAGAGAGATAGTACAGAACATGGGAATAAGAGTTCCTCAGTGGGGAAGATGAGTGGTTTAAAACTGTGATGAATAAAAATACATGAATAAACAAAAACAAAACAAAACAAAAATAAGGCTATAGAACAGAAAAGCAATACTAGGGGGAAAAGACACATAACCTGGCATAGCCACTCCATATTTTTCCTGCCAAATTTACATTACTGGATGTAGTTCCCAGGGAGACTGGGCAAAGGATCTACATTTTAGGACCACTCAAATGAAATATATTTTTTAACCTCCTTGCTTTTCTGAGGACTTCTGCCAGGGCTGCCTGGGGACCAAGAAACTTCTAATTCATTCTTTTCCTGAATCCCACATCCCAATTTCATTGGAAGAATTAGCAATTTTAGTTATTTTTCTTTATGTTTGCATTTATATATTTGTATCCTGCCTTTATTATTTTTACAAATAACTCAAGGCAGTGAATATATCCAACACACCTCCCACCTCCTATTTTCCCCAAACAACTACCCTGTGAAGTAGTTTGGGCTGAGAGAGAGAGTGACTGGCTCAAAGTCAACTTTTATGGCTTTTAAGGAAGGACTAGAACTCACAGTCCAGTCTAGTGCCTTAATAAATAGACCAAACTGGCCCTTTGTGGAATAGTTATTATGGAATACTTTAAGTCACCAGCTAGTCTGTAGGCCTCTAGATCTATTATAGGCTATTTATTTTTAAATTACCCCAAAACTGTGGAAAAGTAGAATTATTGTTCTAGAAAAGCATAACTATTACATGTGCTAGAGAAATTAGGTATAATTACTGTAAGTGTGCTGTTAAGTCATCTGTCAGGAATGTTAGTATTGCAAGTTTCTCCCACAGAGTAGGAGTCTGACTGGATTTATTCCTCTGCTTCCCTCACCCCCTCCTCTCTCCTTCTGGGTGGGCAGCAAAACACATAGATGGCGACTTTTAAGGAGGCTTTCCATTCTAAAATTAGGTAACCTCATTGTTGAAAATTTCTTAAGATACATGAGAAGAAATGAGATTCTTAATATGGGATAAGGAGGCAACCATTTTATTATCTTTACATTACCAGTTTTACAATATATATAGTAAAATGTACTTTACAAGATCAATTGTTATCCTAGTGTGAATGCCAAGGGTTTTTGAGCCTACCTACTGCAGTTCCCCCTGAGGACTGGCCCATCTAAAATGTACTTGTTCAGACAAATAATGAAAATGCCAACGTGTCTGAGATTAAGTAGCTGTTGCCTTAAAGTCCAGACGATTTAAGACAAACTTATTTAAGTTTATTGCATAGCGGTTTGACATTCCGTCGTGATGATGTCAAATTAGTTGCTGCAAGTACGTCAGTCGAAATAAACTCTTGCTTCTGCATTATCAGGAGAAAATGCATTTTAAAACGTAAATAAAATAGAGATAAGTGAAGGAAACAAATTTCTTAAAAGGTAGTGCAAAACAGATGGGTCCTTGTCATGCATAAGGGCAAAAGCAAGAAGATTTTTAAAAAATAGCATTTCTTGATTTTTAGGCAATTTTGGGGCTAGGATGCTTAGATGAATCAATTTGAAATTATGTATTTTTAGCTTTTGTGGGTTTCTTGCCTTTAAGCACAGTCCCAATTTGGGCAATTGTTCAGAGACAGCTCAAGGGCATGCATACACAAATGGGGGCTGATGAAGTTCAAAAGCCTCACATTGTCTGCCTTTAGGTTTAGCGCTCCCAGAATAATTATAGCATACCTGGGCTGCAATCATCCAGGATAGCTACAAACACGTTTGCTGCAGTGTAGTGATTGTCTGGTTTTCACCACCCAAATATGCTGTAGTATACTTACTAATTTACATCTTTAAATCACAAAACAATAAAGTAGCTTGTTGTCTTGCACATTTAAGTGCACACCACCAAAAAATCAGTTATATTTAGCACAAGGCAGAGCCAGTCTTGCATACGAGTAAGTGAACACTACCTAGTCAAGCGCTTTCATGGGAAGGCTAAAATCCCATGTGATTCGCTCATCATCATCATCATCATCATCATCATCATCATCATCATCATTTAATAGCCCAATAATCCCTTACAGAGTGGAGTCTGGGCAACTGAATGGAGCTGAATGTTGACTGGCCAGATGCCATTCCTGTTGCCACCATATGATTTACCTGTAACAATAGCAATAGCATGATTTTTAAGAGTAAGGATGGGAACATTTGCTTCTTTCTCATTCCTCTCAATTCTACCTTTAAATTTTATTATGCTTCCAAACAAAGCCCATATATGTTTGGCCCTGTCACTACTGGTGACATCCACATGGCATTCAAAAGTCTCTTACAACTGCAGCAAGGCGGGGGGAAGTTGTAGGTTTTTACAAGTCCTTTTAGTCCTTGGGCTTAATGGATGTGTCAGGGAGGAAGCAGATGTGTTGTTAACGTATTTTATTATTATTTATTTATTTATTTATTTATTTATTTATTTATTAATGGGACTTATATGCCCCCATCTCGAAGACTCGAGGCTTACAAATAAAACAACAGCAACAATAAATAATTTAAAAGCAAATTAAACTAAAATAAGCCCCATTACAATTACAGTACACCCATAAAATCCCTTAAAACTATCCCATAAAACCATCCCGTCCCAGAAAATCACAACCGGATTGGTTAAACAACCAGGTCTTCAAGTCATGGCGGAAGGTGCGGAGGTCAGGGGCCAGGCGGAGCTCCAGGGGAAGTTGGTTCCAGAGGTCTGGGGCGCTATAGAATAGGCTCGTCGGGGGACCGCCAGCCGGCATTGGCCAGCCGATGGGACCCCAAGGAGTCCTTGCCTATGTGCTCGCACAGGGCGGTTGGCATTTGATGTCGGCAGGAGCGCTCCCTTAAATATTGGGGACCCATGTCATGAAGGACTTTGAATGTTAACACTAAAACCTTGAATCTCACCGGGCGCAACGGTAGCCAATGAAGGCAGCGCAGGGAGGGGGTAACATGGGAGAACCGGAAACTCCCATCACCACCAGCGCGCCGCATTCTGCACCAGCTGCAATCTCCGGATGGTATGCAAGGGCAGTCCTAAATAGAGAGCGTTGCAGTAGTCGAGTCTGGAGGTAACAAGGGCATGAGTAACCGTCGCAGGGCATCCGGTCCAGAAAAGGGCACAGCTGGCGAACCAGGCGAAGCTGGGCAAAGGCCCCTGGCGCGGCCCCCACCTGCTCCTCCAGCGGGCCGAGCATCCAGGAGGACCCCCAGATTCGCGCCCTATCCACAGGGGTAATACCACTCCCCTATGGCCAAAGATGGACACTCCAAACTGGGACCGAGATGCCGTGACAGCCACTCAGTCTTGGCGGGTTGAGCGAAGCATGTTTCCGTTCATCCAAATCCGTACCGCATCCAGACACTGGGTCATCAGGGAGAGGGCATCACCGATCTGGTTGGGGTGGAAATGTACAGCTGAGTATCATCAGCGTACTGATGGAAACTCACCCCAAAACCACGGATGATCTCACCCAGCGGCTTCATGTAGATGTTAAATAGCAGGGGGAGAGGACCGACCCCTGAGGGACCCCACAAGAGAGCACCCTCGAGGTAGACCTCTGCCCCGCCAACACCGACTGCGATGCCCGAGAGGTAGGAGGTGAACCACCAACACAGTGCCCCTATACCCAACCCCAGGCAGAGGAGGATACCATGGTCGATGGTATCGAAAGCCGCTGAGAGGTCTAATAGGACCAGGACAGAGGAAAAACCCTGTCCCGAGCCCTCCAGAGATCATCCATCAGTGCGACCAATGCCGTCTCCGTGCTGAAACCAGGCGGAAGCCCGATTGATACGGATCCAGGTAGTCAGCTTCATCCAGGAAAAGCGAAACTGCTGAGCCACCACACTCTCAACAACCTTCGCTAAAAAACGAAGGTTGGAGACTGGACGAAAGTTGTCTAACACGGTAGGGTCCAGGGCAGGCTTCTTCAGAAGGGGTCTCACCACCGCCTCCTTCAAGGCAGTGGGAAAGACGCCCTCCCTTAATGAAGCGTTGACAACTGCCCGGAGCCAGCTGCAGGTGACCTCCCTGGCGGCATAAGCCAGCCAGGAAGGGCACGGGTCCAACAAACATGTGGTGGAACTCAGACGTCACATAATCCCGTCCACTTCATCCTCGGAAACAGAATCGAACTCATCCCAGATCGTACTGGCCAGATTGCCTACATCCCGTTCCTCAGACCACTGCAAATCAGAGGGCAACCGCCCCGAATCCGAGCAATCTTATCCGACAGATGTTGACCAAACTCCTCAGCCCTGCCGCAGCGGGTCCGCCCCTCCCCTACACGAAGGAGAGAACGGGTTACCGAAACAGGGCGGCTGGCGGTTATCTCGGACGCTATGAGGGCGGAGAGATAAGACCTTCTCGCCGCCTCACAGCTACCAGGTAAGTCCTAATATAGGCTCTTAGCTGGGCTCGATCGGACTGGGAACGGGTGGACCTCCACCTGCTCTCTAAGCCCCTCCGACGGCGTTTCATCTCCCGGAGCTCCTCCGAGTACCAAGGAGCCATCCGGGATCCACGACGTGTGAGGGGTCGCATGGGGACAACCCTGTCGAGCCTCTGACGCTGCCTGCTGCCAAGCAGCCGCCAGGTCCTCAACAGAGCTGTGGGCAAGAGAAGAGGGAAGAAACCCCAGCTCCGAGAACCGCCCGGGTCCATAAGGCCTGGGGCGGAACCATCTAAGCGCTCCTCATCCCAGCAGTGGGGGCAGCCTGTTGGAAGACCAGCCGTGGGAGATAGTGATCAGACCATGGAACGGGCACAGCCGTAAAATGGCCTGCCCTCTGTCACTACGCCACTGTTCAGAGACAAAATTAGGTCAAGAGTGTTCCCCCTCATGGGTCGGGCCCTGAATTAATTGGGTCAGCCCATGGCCTCCATAGAAGCCATGAATTCCTGGGCTAAACCCGACGCACCCCCCAGGGAGGGCAGATTGAAGTCCCCCAGGACTATAAGCCCCGGGAACTCCACCGCCACCCCCGAGAGAACATCGAGAAGCCCAGGTAGGGCCGCTGTCACATAGCTGGGTGAAAGGTATGCGAGCAGCAAGCCCACCCGACCATTGGGCCCCCAATGTCCTTCAAAACACAGTAGGCTGCTCTTCTAATCTTTGGAGGCCTAATACTTAATGCCCCCAGTAGGGCCTCAAGCCTCTACTTGGAGGTCCCCTGGAGAGACCACTGCTGCTAAGGGGCAGATGTGAGGAGCTCAGAATGACCAAAAGTTTGAATGAGTTCTTCGTCTGCTGCTGTTTAAAAACACACACTAAAAACAATTAGGGGCAGAAGTGAAGAAAAAGATGGCTGCACACCTGATCTGTTTTATGTCAGCATATGGGGATGTTATATTGAAGCCAAAAGGTCCCAGATGTAAATGCTGTTTGATGGAAGTCTAAATGCACAACTCCTTCACAGACACAGACGACTGATGCAAGAATACAGAATTGGAAGTGAATGCTAATTTGATACACCTATACACCATAAGGAAACCTGTTTTGTGCTTCATAAATTGAGTTTTCCAAAGAGTACTATGTCACTGCCTAACAAACATGTCAGCTACTAGAAAATAACTAAATGAAAAATACATGCATACATACATACATACATACATACATACATACATACATACATACATGATAGTTAAAGTGACATGAGAGAGGAAAGTGGGGAGGAGGGGAAGCAGGTATTCAGTGTATATTGTGCAGACACCCATATTGGTAGATGGGAATTCTACTAATTAAGTGAAGTCACTAGTTTTACAAATAATCTTTTCACATATCATTCTGAAAGGCTGGATATAGTTGAAACATAATCAGTAATGAAAGAAGCCATCGGTTGAATGTAGATTCTACAATCATTTCACCAGTAAACATATTAAGCTGAGGTACTTCAAGGCCCAGAACATGTATAACTTTCACATTGAACAATTGTGCAGCATTTACAAGTATTTTATTATATTTTAGTTTGTCTTTCCACCCTAAAGCCAGTAAGCTCAAGAGAACTTTTGGGTTTCCCAAAAAACAATGAAGATCAAAGATAAATTTGCTAAATAAAAGAAAATAAGAAAAATGTAATCATCAGTTGTTCTGAAGAAGAAGAAAAAACCGACTCAAAGAAACGCTGCCAGAGCTGAGAAAAGAGACATGTTTCATGAAGTAGACCACCTTCTCCTACTGTTTGGGGATGATGGGAGATCAAATTCAACATTACTGGAGAACAGATTTAGATTAGATCAGATTTCCTCAGCAAAACCTCATTTTGCTACAATGAATAATACGGCAGCACCATATATTTTTCCATCTGCCTATGGCTTCCATTGCTCAACTTTTTTTCCCTTTGAAGGCGAAATCTCCTTACCAGCCAACACCACCACCATTGTGTAAGGCAACCCAGGTTGCTCCTCTAAATGCATCTCCTACAAAATTCTGAACAGCCATATCTGTTAGGGAAGAAAAAGAAAGACATGACAACAGCATTCAATGGTAAGATGAAGAAATATCTTTCTTTCAAGAACAGGGGGGGCAAAAGTTTTGTTTCAGCACTTCATGAGCTCTGTTCAGATATTGCTGTTTCTCTTGCATTATTTAAAAAGAAATCCGAAGTCTACAGGGCTTCTCTTCTGAGAAAACAGGACACTGAGAAGCTCCTGGAGATACAAATCTAGAAAATAAATAAATCTTCCAATATCCACTGATACAAACAAAAATGAGTCCATGAGACCTTTTGCCTCTCCCAAATCTCTCTTGCATTTATTTGAATTAGTTATTTAGAATTGAAACATCCTATTTAACTGGGAGAAATGAATTGCTCAAATGAATGCAAATTAAAGAAGTCTTTCTCCACTGTTTACTACTGGTAGTTAATAGCTGAATGTTTAAACTGGGTTTCAGTCATATGCAAGATATGCTGATTATTAGAAGCATCATGATGAGAAGACTACAGAAAAAAACTCTGGTGCCTCTGTGTGTGTGTGTGTGTGTGTGTGTGTGTGTGTGTGTAAAACTGCAAGCTGGCAGTCATGACCACATGATTGAAGGCTGTTGTAGCCCGCCAGTGGCCAGTGGCGCTGGTGGCAGATTCGGACAGTGAGGAGGTTGAGGAGGAACATGGGCCAGTCCTGGAAGCTGGGGAAGGCTCTGACGAGTGCTCTGCATCAGAGGCAGAGATGGGATCTGACAGTTATCAGTTGCCTTCGGAGTCAGAGATCAGTGGGGCAGAAGAACAGCTGGAGCCTGTTCCCAGTGTGCGCATGTGCAGAGCTGGCAGGAGAAGGGAACAATTAAGGAACAAGGGTTGACTTGGGAGTAAAGGCTCAGATGGACGGTGAATGGCCCCTCCCATATGGAATAAAGAGGAACGAAAAGGGAATGGTATTTGCAGGAGACAATTAGTTCAATTCATTAGAGTGAAGATCTGTTCCTGACTTCTTGTCAAGTAATTGCTGCTACAGCGTGGTGTTTGGAAGATATTGGCCTGGCAACTCTCCAAGCCTGATAAAGGTCTGTAGTTGTGTAATCTCATGTAAGAGATGGGATTTTGCTGGAGATTTTGCTGGAGAGGAATTCACTTTAACCTAAATAAAATGGGTTTTATTGGGACAAGGAGTCTGCTTCATGATCTTGGGAAGCCTAAGTCAGAACGAAGGCCTAGCCATTTTGTACATGAATGGATGTAATTTGCATGAAAAGGTGGGGGTTTGATTATGCTGCTGTGATCACTATCTTGGTTTTTTAATATATCTATTACCTCCCTACCCCTACACACACACACACACCCTGTGCACAGTTGTCAGGGCATTACTGAGCCAGAGAAGCAAATGTTAAACATGAACACGCACACACCATTTTTTCTGATGTGGCTCAAGATTGACAGCCTTCCATCTTTCTGAGGTTGATAAAATGAGGACCCAGATTGTTGGGGACTATATACAAATAATGCTTACATTGTAAACTGTCCAGAGAGTGTTGTAAAGCATTATGTAAACCTAAAAGCTATTGCTATTGTTTGAAATTTCCCCTTTTAAAATGTATTTTGCTTTCTGTTACACTTGGCCATTCTAGAACTGTCTTCAGGTTACATCTAATTAAGACATACTTTGATCCCTATTATAAATGTTACAGTCTGGAATACTCTTGGATTCAAAATATTCCATTTTAATCCCTCTTTTTCCTGGTTTCCTTCTGCCCCAAATATCACCAGCACAGAACTCCTTTGTGTCTTTTTCCTAAATACTTTCAATAGTTCAGGTCACAAATACAGATTTCCCCTCCCCTTTTACCCCCTTAACTCTTTTTTGCATCTCATCTTGCAATTTCCCCCTGACCATGTTTTAATAATGCCTTTTTCTGTCTACTTCTTGAACCTGATTAAAGGTGTGCTCAACTAACGGCAGGACTACTCTCCCAGGTGCTGCAGTTTTGGGGAGTTTGATTTACAAGCAATCATTATGGGAAATGAAATCTTTATGGGAAACAAAATCAAAAGGTGAACCAGTTATAGGCATGAAATGTAGTTGTTCATCTTACAGAAATTATGTTTACTAAAGATACTTGCAATCTATTCAGCTAACCTGCGCAAAATGCAGAACCGTCATAGATATTTGAGGTTTCTCGGTAAGGACTGTCTGCCCCACTCACATCATGGTGGTCTCGACTAAGAACAACTGGTGCCTGAAAAATAAGCACAGGTTTACAGGGGGGAGGGAATAGAGTGGAATCAACTAGGCTCCTTGGCCTAATTCTGTTCATGTAGATGAAGAGATCAGTTTTCTGTTTCGGGGGAACAGGGAAATCAGCAATTTGATATTTGCATTTTTAGTGCCAGAAAAGCTGAAAAATCACACACCTGAAAACTGATAGTTTCAGAAACTGCAAAATGTAGATGGAGAGGTTGAATTTGGTCTTGGTGCACTGCACCTCATCTGTATAATGAAAGAATCAGGAAGCACACAAGATCTCCCTTCATTAAATTAGGAAATACTGTGAGATTTTTCAATAAGAAATTATTCAGTGATCTGACAACATGGGATATGTTTACAACCTACAGTTAATATTATATTGTAGTCACACTCATTTCAAATAATTAGTCTTTGTTACTTTACTGGAAATTCGTTGACTTTACATAGTTTGCATTTTTATAAGAAACATTCTTGTCCCATCATCTACTCTATTTCTCTCAGTATGACCTTTTCAATCTCCAAATCAATCTACCACATCAAAGAAAATTAACAGGTTATGTTGAATAAAAACACAGAAGAACTGTACCTTAATTCTTCCTTCAGCAATGCCTTTGTTAATAGCCACTGCAATAGCTACACGGCCTTTTTGATCAGAATACAGAATTCTGGCTTGGGAACCAACAACCTAAAACATAGAAATAATATAATGATAACATCTATGGCTTATCTCCACAGTCCAGATGTGGATCAGAGACAATGCCAGTCTGTTTAATGAAGAAAGCAAGACTATCCATTTACACATATCCATAATTAAGGATTTCCTTTGATTTTGTCTCAATTTACTTTCATAATATCTAGCTTTAAATATGTTTGCCATTTAAAATCAAGATTCAAAGTCTGTTACTAGGTCTCACATTATTGTTAGGTAATATCTTGAACTAGGAATGGAACTGGAATTTTAAAAGGTAGGATTTTTTTTGCCCATAATATAAAAAAAAAACCTTGCAATAATTGCATTTGGCTTTTTCCTAAAGGCATTGTATGGCTTTTCCCTGGAAAGATAAGCTTATTGGCTCCCAATATTAAAAATAACTCATCTAAAGGATTTTTTTTGTATATTCATCATACAAGAACTTGATTGCAATGAAAGCAAATTAGAATAAAGTTGTCTTTGGAATTAGTTTTTAATCTATAAATTCTTCAGATTAAATATTTAGAGTGCTTCCAGGGAATAAACAGACTCACAGATTCTGAGTCTGATTTTACCATTGTTAAAACTGGTGAGGCAATGTTATTGCCCCAGGCCCAGGATATCTGAAGGACACTGCTAATTCTATGGCCTGAAACTCAGCAGGGAGACAGTAGCTATCATTCTAGCAGGGTCTAATATTGCTTGCCAATGATAGGACATTGCATGGCATGAAAATCCAAAATTCACATGTAGGGCATATCTGTGTGGCACCCTTATGCTGTGTTCTCATTGATTTAACTTCAAACCAAATTTAAGACAGTCCTGTCCAGGATGAGATGCTTGCAAGGTATTCAGTCTAGAGTTCAAGCTACCATGATTAATTCCCCTGCTGCTGGAAAGAAATTCCTTTCTTTCATCTTCCCTCTGTAACATCTGCTGCAGATGCTGTGACAACAGATGTTCCTTACTAGGATAATAGTTATAACCCTTGTCTGATGCACAAAATATTCCTGATTCAAAACTCAGCAGAAATATTTTCTTTTACTATTTTCATTTCCTGAGCTACTGAATTTTAATGAAAAAAATGCTCCAGAAAAATATGCGACTCAGAGAAAGAAAAATATTAATTGAAAAAATACTGCTGGTTTCAAACCAGGGACATTTTGTATATAAGGCTTTTGAGTTACTATGGGGTCCCTGGTCCTCTCTGAACCTGGTGTTTTTCCTTGCAGATGTTTTATTACCAAAATAGGTAACATTTTATCTAGTTTGATAGTGAACCACAAAAGAAAACCACAAAACTCAGAGAGCACCAAGGATCTTCACAGTTCAACCTAGAGTAGACTATAGATGGCAGCCTTCTGCCCAAACTTTTTCTATTTATAAAGTCTAGTTTCACATATAAATATCCATATTTTCTCCTTGGCATCTGGTTTTTGAGTAAAATATTTTTTAAAAATAGAAAAATAACCATGAGGGTCCCTGTAGCCATTTTAAATGTTAAGCCCAAGAAGTAGGTCAAGATGAGATTAATAGAAAGAGATTGGATTACAGTATGTGGAAATTGCTTCAACAGACAAGCATGAAGGGGTCTTGACTTTGATTGGATGCCCCACAGTGCAATGGAGTTGGGATGATAAAACTGCTATATGTTCTTTCAAGAAATGATTTTAAGGCATCTTTTAACATTGTCAATCACTTTGAGTACCTTATGGGCAGAATGGCAAGATAAAAATCATAAAAATAAATAGAATAAAATTATAAAATAATGGCACTGTATTCCAATTAAGAATCATCGTAGTTGGATTTACATACCAAATTATGTCTTCTGGCTTCCTGAATCCAGCGTATGTTATCATAATATTGCTGCTTCACAGATGAATTTGCTAGGCAAGAGAAGATTACACAAATGGTTCATAAAAGCAGTATCAAAAGACCACTGCCAGTTTACAAATGGATTCCGAAGTATCCACAAAACAGTGCAGAAAATACCTGCCTTTAGGAGGAATCCAATGATATTACACAAATTATCACAGGAGAAAGGAATAAAATATTTAGTTGTCTTTAGAGATAAAGGTAACCTGCATTGTCTGGAGGCAAGAAAAGGATAGCACAGATGTAATCAAATTTTATATATTATTCAAGAGAAATATAAAATGCACCCATTAATAAATGCTTAATAATGAGATATTTCAAGGCCTGCTGCAGCAATGTCTTTCTATCATAAAATACTCTAAATCTGTGTCTCCTTAAAATAGTCATAATCAGATTCTTGTAACGATGGCATGATGGTTGTCCCACACAATCAAAAAGGTTACATTGTGTAAACACTAACTGGAATTGTCTTTACAGCTGTCAGATAAATGTTGATACTATTGCAATTTATAGACATATTTTAGTAGACATGTTGCAATTTATGTTTTTCAGCATTAACCATTTGACATGCTAATTAAAGCAATTCCCATATAATATTGGTGTAGATAAAATGTACATTCCAGTAAATGAAAAATGAGAGCAGAAAATTTGTATTCAATTTGGACTGAATAAATCATAATTAATGTTACATTTGAATCTAATGTCTTTCAAGTTTATTTCTTTAAGTATTCTTCATTCATAATTTTCTCGATGAATTAAAAGGGAAAAAGGAAACACATGAAGAAATATGGAGAGAGGGGGGTTCGATTATTAACAAAGTGACAGGGAATATCCCATCAGCCATTTTCCTGCAAACAGATTCCAGTTCAATATATTTGTAATCTAGGTTGACAGGAATACAGGCAGTCCTTGGTTGCTTAGCGACCATTTGAAGTTATACTGGACATCTCAAAAGCTGCTTACCACCCAGTTCCGAAGTTCCAATGTCACCGCCCGCCTTGCAGACACATGACTGCATTTCACTAGGCAACCAGACTGCATTTACACCTCTTTGTAGCACCCTGTAGTCACATGACCACAATTCATGTTATTTGCCAAAAGTTGGCATTTACATCCAGTTTCTGGCAAAAAAAATGCCTCATAGTTCACTTAACAACCATAGCATTCACTTAACAACTGTCGTGAAAAAAATGTTTCAAAATTGGGTCCTGTCACATGGCAACTTGCTTTACAACTTATGAACATAATGGCTATACTCCATTACAGTCATAAATCAAGGAATAGCTGTAATAGGAAAAGGGAAAAAAGAAGAAAGACATGGTGGATGGGGCACATTTATGTATTATATTTTCAAATTATCAAATAAATGTCATTCTTTGGGTACTGTAGAAATCAGTAAAATTTTTTAAAGCATAAATAAAAAGAATAATTGCAATAGATATTATACATACATTCATACATACACGTATGGATGGATGTATATTTGTAAGCCGCCTTGAGTCGCCATGTGTAGGCGGCAATATAAATTTTCTATAAATAAATATATATAAAATGACAATAATATCTCAAAGAAATTTGTGAAATTCTTTAAAAGCCTAAAAGAACAATATCACTAATGAATATGAATTAGGGGTCCTTGGTACCGCTAAGATAAGTACTGAATTAAGAATAAAAGGGATTTGCAATACTTTATGAAAGAAACCTTTGTAAAAAGATACGGAAACAATGTTAAAATCAGAAAAGCAATTAATATCTCTTATTTTTCAAAGGATTTCTGGATATGCAACCAATATTCAGACAATATCCAAAGAACATTTTAGGAAAGTTTTGTAAAATAAAAAAATATGGCAAAGTTGCTGTTTCTTCATTGCTATTGGGAAGTGCAATGTTTTTAAAATGGTTCATGATTTTATCTCTTTTCATGCATCTAAGTATTGCAGTTCATCTGCCCATCATAGACAGATTGACATCCTTCCACTATTTTGGACTTCCAACATTTTTCTCTAAATTACCGAAGTCATTGGAAAAACCCTGACAATCTAATTTATATAGTTTTCACACTCCTACAAGAAAATGCACACTTATGAGATGAATTTTAACCTTGTTTCCTTTCCCCACCTTGCTGCAGCTTGGAGTCTTCTTTATTAAAAAATTCTGGAAACACAAATAGTTGCACACCAACTTTTGATGACTTTGGATTTGCTTAATAAAGAAATCCCAAGGCTGCATTTTGCACCCATTTTTCTTTCACTTCCATAAAAAGTTACTACCTCAGTTTACTTTGTCATCTTTCCTGTTTGTTGATTTTATTAAGAGTATAAAAGACACTGAAAGCACACTGTGATCTCATCAACATTGTCTCAGAAAGGAAGTTGACTCCCAACATCTTTTTTTAAAATTTGTTTTCTATTTCATTTTGTACTCCATCCAAGCCCATCTAAATATACCCAGGACAGGGAGTACATTCTTCCCTTTAAACCATTTAGCATCACTGCACTCCCATTACAGCCACGGTCTAGGGCCTTGATGGGGAACCTATGGCACACATGCCATCGCCCCAGTTCAGCTCTGCTGCGCATGTGCACATGCCTCCCACTGGTCAGCTGGTCTTTGGGTGCAGGGGCAGAGCACATGCACAGGGTGCATACACAGGGGATATATACGCATGTGTGGGATAGATGCATGCATGGGAAATACACACTGAATGCACACTGAATGCACTGATACACGTGCATGCATGGGGGACATGCGCACAAGCATGGGAGACATGCATACATGCATGGGTATGTGCGTGCATGCATGGGGACCCATACATGGGGCAGGGCATGCACGCGCACTTTGGGCACTTGGTGCCGAAAAGGTTAGCCATCACTGATCTAGGACAGGTGTCCCTAACCCCCAGGCCATGCAAATAAGCAAAGCCCCACCCAGAAGATGCAGGCAGCACACAAAACCATGCCCCCTCTGGTCCGTGCAAAACTCTCTCCATTTAACCAGTCCTTGGTACCCAAAAGTTTGGCGGCCACTGGCCTAGGGAAACTGTTTTAGCCCATATTCTGGTTCTTCCAGAGCAACTATTTTGTCCATTAGTAGGACAGGTTTGACATGCTGGCTAATTTTCAAGCAGCTGGTTTTGAATTTTAAAATGTGATCTGAAATTTAAAAGGACCACTATGGTCTCTCTCTTCCCTCATGCAGCAACAGCAACCCTCATGGTTCAGTGGTCACTGAGAAACTGGTAAGAAGAATCATAGCAAAGGGTTAGCAAATGTCTTTCTGCACATCCTGTTATCAAGCATGAAAGGGTTCCCAAATACAAAACAGCCAATTCAGAAGATCTTGACAGAATTGTGAGGTGTCTAACTTTTTACTTGCTATTCCTATTACATACTTCACATTACTCCTTGATAAGACAGAGGGTTATGAATTGATTCACAATTGATTCTCCATGGTCAAGCACTCAAAAAATTGTCACAGTGTCCATTCTGTTCATATAGATATGCAAACTTATACCCATACATGTACCCTGAGATATGTTCATATACAGTTATTGATGTAATTCAACAACATTAAAATGACTACTTAGGATCAGAAAATCATAGAGTTGGGGGTGACCATTAGGCCACTTGATAACATGCTCAGTGAATTAAATCAGTGCATATAGATGGTTGTCTTGTCTCCACTTGAAAACATCCAACAAAGGGGAATACACCACCTTTCTGGATAATTGTAATCTGCTTTCCTATGAATTATATGAATTATATCCATTACCTCATGTCCTGCACTACAGAACAAGTCTTGACTTTCTTCTCTGTAACATTCTTTCAGGAACGTGAAGAGCATAATAATAAACACACCAAGCAATCATTTCTAAAGGATAAACTTATCCAACTCCTCCAAGCTCTCTTCAGAGAGCTATGTTCCTAATTCTTTTATCATTTTTGTTGCTGTGGCTGTTGTGTTCAATTTCTCTGAATCTTTTAAAAAATGTGACCAAAAACTGGATACAGTACTTACAATGAAATCTGCTCAAATATTTCCCATGATCTGGAAATTATACTTGTGTTGATGCTATTTAAAGTTGTATTATTGCATTGTTTTCAAAGTGATTACATACATATTTTTACGTTATAATACTTTATAAAACTTTACGAACTGTTCTAGAATCTTCTCAGATGTTGATGGAAAACTGACTGCTCTGTCATTTCCTGGATCTATTTTCCCCCTTTTGAACACACAGACATTTATTTGCTCTGCTATCATTCTCTGGCATTTCACCAGTACTCTGAGATTTCTCAAGGATAATTAATAAGAGTTTGACTAGAGAATTGGCTAGTTCAAAATCCTAGGATGGATGTTTCCTGATCATGTTTCTATCTGGCCCTCCACGATCTCTCAGCAACTTTCAAAATCATCAATCATGAAATCCATCTGGACTGGCTTGGGATGGGTGGCTGGGAAGGGAGGACTGTATTAGGGCTAGTGCTCTTTTGATTCAATCTTCAATAAAAAGCTATGTGTTCCATCAGGTAACCAGGGAGGACAGGTGAATAGGCAGAATGTAAGCTGTTCCTCTTAATATTTTCTTTACTCAGTAATATACAGTCACCCAATCACTCACAATGAGCGTTTTTAGCAGCTGTCAGGTTAAACCCCTTACAACCAGCAGCTATTCTGGAGATTATCTTTATCCTCATAGCTCAACACATAATCCTTCAAAATACACAGTTTCTCTAGCCACACTCTTCTCTTCCTCCTGATGGAATTCCCTCAACAAAACTCCTGTTAGTTCTTCCCTTGTTTGCTCTTACAATAGGCAGTACTTAACTCAAATAAAAATTGAAGTTTCAGCCTCTTAGCATTAAGGACATAATAATAAGTCACTCTCTGTTTCCTTGACCACCAGTATAGGTGTTGCCATATTATGACCAATTTCTAATAAATATGGGGTATACTATAGGCCAGGTTGATGGCAAAGCATTACATGTTCTTCAAAGTACCTTACTCTGGATCTGATTTCTCATTATATTACTATGTTTAAAGTAAGGTTAGTACATAGGAAAGTGAGAAACCACAAGCAGAACACTAAGTAACAAAGAGGTCAGTAGATATTCTAAGAAAGAATAACAGGCAACTTTCCACTGAAGTTCAGCTATCATTTCTGTCTAAATTCTGTTACTCATTTCTCTGCCAACCATAACAGCAAATCCAGTAATTAAATTGCCACCAAATCTGCTTCAGTCAGCTGGAATGTAAAAGGTCACTTTAAATATATGTGTATTTAATTCCAGTGGTTATTTTATTATGGAATGAATATTTTATCTAAATTTACCATGTATTAAAAATATTTAGGGCTGTTTTCCAGTTTGAATGGTGGGAAATGCAAGACAACTTTTCCAAAACTGGATAACATAACTTCAAAGATTTTCTGCTCTTTGGGAATAAGAATAGTTCACCTTTCATAATATTTGACATCATGGAACACCCCAGTCCTCAGTTAAGTGGATGCTGCCTTAATACTAGCATCCAATTTACAGAAAGGAACCTGCAAATTGCTACAGTGCCATACTAGCAGAAGGTTGTCTGTACCTTTCAGAAGGCCTAATTCTCAGACTTTGTGTAGAAAAGGTCCTACATTCAATCTGAAGTTCTTCAGAAAGGCCAGGGAGAATTCCTGTCTGGGAAGACTACCAGATATGGTACCAAATTTTATGGCTACTGCCTGAAACTGAAAGTAGTTCTTGTCCAAGCATGATTCTCACAGAATTTTTTTAACAAGATTCATGATCAGGATGGAATAACGATCAAGTGAACTATTTTCAGTTTAGAACCAATATATTTCCCTGATTAGATAGAGGCAGGTCTCCTTATTGATAACAAGAACACTTGCAAATAGTTCTTTACAGTACATTTTTCTAATCTCTCTGGGAACCAACTTTCCTATTTTTAAATTTATCTTAGCAGTCTTTCCTGAACTCCTTCCTGTAAAACACTGAATACTTGTAAAAAATGAAGCTGAGATGTAATATAATGGAAAGCACTCAACCACACTATTGGCTGATAGATTAATCCATTCATGTTCCATGAAGATTTGAAGTTGTGACCTATAACTCCTAAATATTCTACTGTAGACCTCCATAGACCTGGTCTTTGTGTCATCTTTGGCCTACATGGACATTCTGAAAGTGCTTATAGATGCTGCACTAAAACAGTGCCCAGATGCTTGTTATAATATGAATGTTGTGGAGGGCAAGGCCAGTTCAAATTCATCCAAGTTGTGGAAACATCCCAGAAGAAGATAGTGGCAAATTGCTTGCCAAGTAATTTGTAGGGATATGCCTATATAGTCACCAAGCCTTTTGCATGATTTGCTAAATTTGATGAATATATGAATGGAAGGATGGATGGATGGATGGATGGATGGATGAGATTTTATATATCCCTTAGCCAAAATATTAAAATATATGCAGTGCTGAATAAAATATATTCAGGTAACAGCCTGAAGAAGTTTGAGACCACAGTTATAGTCATATAGCATGCAAGGAAGTTCCATTGGTAATGATAACCATATATGCATGTATGTTACAGGACATATGATGGAGATAATGTTGAGCAAGTACAATTTTTCCACACAGCATATATGAGAAAAAAAAGCTTTTAATTCCTCAAAAAGTATAATTTGATAGTTAAAGTTTAAATTATAAAGTATAATTAACTGCAAGTTATTTTTCTCATGCTCGCCACTGTAGCTAGAAGACAACACGTCTCACCTCCTTGGTGTATAAGTTCCTCAAGCACTGTTGTAGATATAAAATCAGTGGTTGCCAAGTCTTCTGGGTCACCAGAGGTACAAACCCACCGAAATGGGCCAAATCCCATAGAAAAAATATCTCTGGGAAGAAAACACAGTTAAATATTGAAAAGATAGCTTAAATTCCTGTTTATTTATACTTGTGGTTTGCAGTGCTTTTTTTTCATTAACCGAGGATAGAAGAATTTCAGCTATTTTGAACAGACTAATCCAAACACAAAGCTCTTTGAATCCCTATTTTAGAACTTTAAATAAAGCTTTACTTGCAGACATAAGCAACATATCTATGGCTATTTGGCCACTTGAGTTTACTAGTCATTGTTGTGCCAAAGTAACAGGAATTCAGTTGTAATGTACTTTTAATATCAACTATTACAATTGCTTGTATTATTCTACTTGTATTTAACTTTGTTTACACCTTTTATCTCTGGTCTTTGGCTGTAATAAAGATTCATTTAATCGTGAGTTGAAAGGGCCTGCCAGTGCATCCTCCAGTTTAGTCCTGCAGATGCAAAGGTATGGATATTATGGGGAAGAGGGAAGCAAAAGAGCTAGCTTTAGATATCTAGCAATGCAGAAGTTGGTACCCAGGTAAATATATTGGTCATATTTCACCAAGCCTGAGTGAGAAAAAACATGTGGGTTTATCACATACACATTTGGATCGTTATTACCATAACTGTCACATTACTTTTCTCTAGTTCAGATTTCTCTCACAACTTCCCAAAATATTTAGGATATGCAGCACTCAGAATTCAGTTTATAGCCTTTAGCTCCTACAAGGCAATTGAGCCAATGTGAAAGTTACTTAAAGTGATTTATTTATTTTATTTATTTTACTTTAATTAAATTTATATGCCGCCCTTCTCCAAAGACTCAGGGCAGCTTACAATTTTTTGGGATACAACCCTGTGTGCTCAGCAATAGCCTTCATTCCATTGTATATGCCTGCTTATTATTACCGTGTTTCCCCGAAAATAAGACACTGTCTTATATCTTTTTTGGCTCCCAAAAACACACTAGGTCTTATTTTCAGGGTAGGTCTTATATATTTATGGTGCCAAATAGTGGGTGTGAGTGTGTAGGGGGCGTGTTTCACGGGTGCACGGTTGCTCCCTGAAAAGTCTTCCTGAAACTGGAGATTTACACTAGGTCTTATTTTCGGGGTAGGTCTTATATTAGGGCAGGTTTAGAAAATAGTGCTAGGTCTTACTTTCGGGGTAGGTCTTATTTTCGGGGAAACATGGTACTAAGTGGCATTTTTACAAGGTCAGCTTATTGCCCCCAACAATCTTGGGTCCTCAATTTACCTACCCCGAGAGGATGGAAGGCTGAGTCAACCTTGAGCCTGGTGGGATTCGAGCCTACAGTAATTTTAGACAGCTGGATCTTAAGAGCAGGCATTTAACAGCCTGAGCCACCAAGGCTCATAAGATTTAAGAGAAAGAAAGCTCACATCTGGCAGCTCTTTCGGGTCTTCCCTTTTCCCATCCTGTCCCTAGATACATTCCTTTCTAGATAAAAAAAGGATTGATGTTTCATATTTTCCTCTTGTACATACCCCATAATGTGCTGAACATAGGAAGGGTACCGGAATTCTCCTTTGCTGCCTCCTCTTTTTGCAACATCAGCACCTTCCAAAGAATTTAAAGGCAAATGTTCAGTGAGAAGGAAATGCAACACTCAACAAAACAGCAGCTGAATAAAATAGGACTGGATATGCACTGACTGTAAACAGAGTTAGGTGGGGAACAGGATTGTACAAGAATTCATAACAATCCTGCAGAGAAGTACTTCTGCATTCAGTGGATTGATGTGTTCTGGTCATGAAATCATCATATACAGTACACAAGAGTAATACAAAATGCTGGCTCCCATGTAGAAATTATGCGATGCACTTTTCATGCCAGAAAAAGGGAAGATATTCTCCCCTTACCAGCTCTCTGGGCTTCTAGAAGGAAAGCATTGCCATAATCCCAAAAAAACATTCCTTGATCAGACAGCTTGTTGATGGCAGCCACTTGTCTTCTAAGACTGAAAGAACAAAAAAAAAATATGGAACTTTATTTTTGACACCATCTTTTATCATTTAAAAAAAACACTTCAATTTGAATTACGGGACACTATATGAGAGAAAATAGTTTACTAAGGAAATATGGAAGATGAGAAATCTGGGTTCAGATTTCACTGCTGAAATAAATAAACCTTTTGCATTTTTTCTTTTACTAAAAGAAGAAACTCCAGATTTCAATAGTAATGTTGCGACAAGGAATAGGAATGCTGGCACAAAGAAACATATAACAGTTCTCATCCACATTCTTCAACCAAGTTCAAAGAATACTAAGGACTCCATATTTTTCTTAAATTACCCAGTCCCCTTTAGACAACCAGTGCCCCATTAGGTTTCATAGATATTTTCTTGTTTAACTAGAGAAACAGAATGACAATTGGTAGACAAAAATTCAGGGGAATAGCTTCAATTTCTGACTTCCTATAGACTTCTCCATTAAGTTTTTTTTTGTCGGGCACTTGTTGAGAGTGTTGGAAAGCTTTCCTTCCTTCCTTCCTTCCTTCCTTCCTTCCTTCCTTCCTTCCTTCCTTCCTTCCTTCCTTCCTTCCTTCCTTCCTTCCCCCTCTCTCTCCCCTTCCCTTCCCCTCCCCTTTCCTTCCCAGCAGGCAAGTAAATGGATGCTGCCAGGTAGGGGAGTGTGTGTCCAGCACAGTGTGAATACAGAGGGGCTGACCATTTCTCCATTGACATCTTCACTGCAAACTTCCCACAAGCCAAGATTTCATTAATGAGAAGGTGGCAAGAACTCTAGAGTTTATAACTACCGTGTTTCCCTGAAAATAAGACCACCCCGAAAGTAAGACCTAGCACTATTTTCTAAACCTGCCCTAATATAAGACCAAATAAGACCTAGTGTAAACTCCAGTTCCAGGAAGACTTTTCAGGGAGCAACCACAACACACACTCACACCCACTATTTGGCACCATTATATAAGACCTACTGAAAATAAGACCTAGTGTGTTTGAGCAAAAAAATAAGACAGTGTCTTATTTTAACTAGATTTTGGCAGACTGATTTCCTGACTCTTATTTAAAAAATGAATCTTTTCTGTCCAAAACCTAGCACTCCAATCTTCTAAAAGAACCAAAAGAAAATGAAAATGAACATTTTAAGACATTTTAAGACATTTAATAAAACATGAAAATGATTGCCATACCTTTCTTTTACAAGAGCCTGGAGTTTTATGGGATCACTGGACATGAGTTGGTTGGCATCCCTAAAGCTTAGCTGTACTGGGTAATATCCACCATTATATGGATTGTGACAAGATGTTTGATCAGACCCCAAATCTACTAATAGTTCCCCAGTAGTATTGAATTCATCCACCAGTCTCTCCCTACATACCAAAAAGGAAAACAGGAAATTGAGAAAAGAAATAAGCAGAAATGAAGAGCATCTTGAGAAAATTTAAACAAAATTATTAATCAATACACATTTGTAAACATGCATTTTAAGAAATAAATGATTCAGTGAACACATAAAACATGTACACATCCCACTTATTTCAAACACGTGTTTCATTCAAAACTCTTAGATACTTTTTTCAAGGGAAGCAAATTCAGCATCATTTTCTCAAACGTATGCACATACCCATCAGTCTGCAATGATGATCACAATCAGATATGAAATACTGTCACTTAACATATGTCAACTTTGTTTCTAAAAAATAAATCACTTTTGTTGTACAAGGAAAAACAAAATGTGGCATTAAACCATTTACATTATAAATCAAGATAATGAATTCAAAATGGCACCAGGGCTTCTAACTGAGTTGTTCTCATGTATAAACAACACTAAAGTACAGTAGGAAAAATACCACACAAATTTGGAACAAAAGAAAGTGAAATACTCAATTAAACAGCAAAGACCTATTTCAGTTTATGGCTATTGTAACAAGGAAGTTAAAATAACAAATATTAAAAACATATTACTGTCAAGAGAATCACTGATCAACTGCCTACTTACCAAAGATCTACCACGTTCCCATGGTATCCCAAACTAAGAGTCATCTTGTTCTTCTTTGCTTCTCTGTGTAAATATTTTAAACAGAATTTTAGCATTAAGGCTGCAAAACAGTTGTTTATGGGACAGGGAAATGCTTTCAAGTATATTTTGACTCCTTACTGACTATCCCTACCTATACTAGCCCTGCAGTTTTGTTGGCAGTGTTTTGCCATTGCCATTGCCTACTTCTAAGGATGGAGTGAATGTGACCTGGCCCAAGATCACGAAGCTGGCTTTGAGTCTAAAGTGGGACTAATTTGTAGAACATAAATGGTACTTATGTGAAAGGATATATTGAATTTATTTCTATTCCTTTCCGTAAGAAACTTAACCTATATGTTATATTTCTAACAAAGATAATTTAGTTAAAGCACCTAATTGACCTTGGCTGCTCTTAAAAATCTAGGTTGGTTTGGATCTGGTTAGATCTGGTTAGGACTTGAATGATGACCTCTGGGCCAGTTTATAACTAACTGCAAAGTGTTGTATGTATGAGAGCTGATCAAAGGTCTCTGGAACCTGGAACCTGATTGTTTGTCCAACAGTCATTTACAAATATTGCAAAATGTGTCAAGCTTTGGGGTGTAGGTGGCTTTTTAATAGCCTTTTTCTCCAAACTCAAAAGACATTCCAAAGTTTTGGGCTGGCTTATCATAATAACTAGTGAGACAACAAAGATGATTTGAGGGCTAGAGGCATGGTTGCAAGAATTGGGTATGTCTAGTATAATGAAGAGAAGGACTAGGGGTGACATAATAGCAGTCATCCAATTTTTGAGGGGCTGTCACAAAGAAGAGGGGGTCTCTCTCTCTCTCTCTATTCTCCAAAACACCTGAGGCAAGATAAGGAGTAACAGATGGAAATGTACCAAAGAGAAATCCAATCTAGAACTAAGAAGAAATTTCCTGATAGTGAGAGCAGTTAATCAGTGGAATAGGTTGCTTTCAGAAGTTGTAAATACACCAACACTGGAGATTTTAAAGAAAAGATTGGACAACCATTTATCTAGAATGATATGGGGTCTCCCGCTCAAGCCAGAGGTGGGACTGGAAGACTTCCAAGATCCAAGAATATACTTTATAAGCCATACCTAAGTTGAGTAATGCAATCATCCAGACTTCTAGTGATTTTCATCAGCCATCCCTGATGATGACGTTTTAAGAGAGCAGCTTCGTCAACCTGAGAGATTGTATTATAGGAGAAAAAAATCAGGCACAACTAATCTTTCTGTATTTTATATGCATCGTGTGGAGCGAGCAAAAATTAAAGTTAATCACCATCACCAGTGTGACAAGTTTAGTTTTGAACAAGCTATTCACAGTCTGAGAAACACAAATTATGAGTGAGGTTTCCTGTTAGAACTAATTTAGAAAAAAATATTCTCTTCCAATCAATAGTGAAAAATTACACAAGTAAATTGAAAGCTTGTCTTGCTGTATTTAATAGTTCTTAAACTTGTAACCCTGAGGCTTGATCTACATGAAACCATTTCATCTCCTTGGGGATTCTTGAATGAACAAAATATGACCTATTTGTCAACCTCTTTGCAGCAAAAATTAGGCTCTGCCCAACAACATTTGCATCTTCTCAATAGCCAATTCCCTCCTTACTCTGATTTAAATAGACAGAAGAATTTTCTCACAAAGCAAGATTGGAATGGCAGGATTGTATGCAGCTTGTATAAGACCATGGGGGAATTAAAGTCATGAAATATAACATTCTATACATAAACATCTGGAAGAAGACTCTGCTAAACTTTCTGGACTTAAGATGCAGAATGTAGAGTTTCTGAATCTGGGCTTCAAACTTTTGGAAAATTACTATGATATGGAAAATATTCTTTGTTGTCATCTAGTGGGTATCTGGAGATTTGCAAACCAGATATGGCCCTGCAATAGATGGCCATACAATCAGATTATTTAAGCCTATTGAAATCACTGCAGCTAACCTGATCTTTGTATATCAGTTTTTAAGAAAACATTGAGAAAATTGAGAAATAAATTAGAGAAACATAAAGATGTGGGTTTTAGCCTATAATAATTAATTTTACTTACCCATTCTCAAGCAGTGAAACATCTCTATTCTTACACATTAAGATTTTACAATTATTAGCAAACTCTATACTGTATAAGATCTCTCTTATTACAATGTACTTATTTAGTAGGCAGCTGTAAAAAGCTTACAAACAATACAGGACAGAGATCAGATTAACACTGTTATTACTTTTTTTTCAAGAACAAAATTGGCTTCGCATCAGTTTTATTAACAATAAGATTCCAACTTTTAAACTTATATGTTCTGTTTGCATATTACTGATATTAAAAATAATTACTGGCATCCAAAACTCAATATGCTGACTTTGAAAACAGTAATAGTATTGTAAGCCAGTTATAAATAAAATGGAACTGGCATCAGAAAAACAATTTAGGACTGTTGTCATTCTAGGCAGAAAAATTAGAGAGACTATCTGAACAAATGCATCTTTTTAAGAATGACAATAAGACTGCTTCCTCCATCCATCATATTTAAAATACCAGAGAGACAAAGTTCCACATGGAAGAAGCATGCAAGGGTAGCTGCTGTTTTGACCCATTTTTTGTACAGTAGCATTGTTTATTGGACTCTTCTCAAATTGTTAGTACCTGCAGTACTTAGATATTAAGCACCCTGAATGTGAATATTGATACATAAAATCTCTGCAAGTTGCTTGGATGGGGATTATTTAATCTGATATTTAAAAGAAGAGCAAAAGATAACAATAATTGTTAAACATTTCATTATTGGCTAGCCACAAAATCCTTTTGTGGAAGATATATATCAGATATCGAGGACGTTTTAAGTTTTTCTTAGCAAAACTCCTGTCTGAAGATGCCTTAGAAGATGTGTACATCTTCTTTTAGTGTTGAATTATCTCATTCAATGGCATATTGCAAGCTCACCTTGCTTTCATTAGGAAAATGCAAACAGCACTGAAGCATCCTACAAGCTTTGCTCCTATTGGCCTGCAGACAGAAAAGGGGCAGGGCTTGCCTTGTGGTATCAGGATGCTGTTTCCATTATTCTGAAACCTTTGCCTACTGTAAGAATCCCATGGAGTCCATTGTCTATGGAGACAGATGCCCCAAGGGTGCGTTTCAAAAGGCAACTAGATTTTCTTGGTTTTTTTTTTCATTGAAAATGTTTCATTTCTCATCCAAGAAGCTTCTTCAGTTCTGGCTGAATGGTGGGGAATGGAGGGATTTATATTCTTAGCAGTCATCTGGTCGTTAGCAGTCTTAAGATCAGAATTAGAATTAGAATTCTTTTATTGGCTAAATGTGATTGGACACACAAGGAATTTGTCTTGGTGCAAATGCTCTCAGTATACATAAAAGAAAAGATACATTTGTCAAGAGTCAAGAATCATAAGGTACAACACTTAATGATAGTCATAGGGTACAATAAGCAATCAAATCATACTAGGAAACAGTCAATATAAATTGTAAGGATACAGGCTGTTAGATGGATCCACGGAATAAGAGGCAGGACACAGCAGGAACAGGTAATAGTCTTTATTTCGTGATTTAAGAAAAAGCCACTCAGCCGCAGCTGGCACTGGCTTTTGTAGCTGGTGCTGTCCAAGGTTTCATCCACTGATGGGGCTTTATTTCTCCCGCCAGTGGCTGGGTCAATGAGTGGAGTCTGTTGACCGACTCCATTCTATGGCCATATTAGGAAATACTTAACACAAGCAACAAAGTTACAGTCCTACAATCACAAGTGGGAGGGGATGGGCGATAAGGAGTGATGAGAAGATTAACAGAAATAGTAGTGCAGACTTTGTAATAGTTGGACAGTGTTGAAGAAATTATTTGTTTAACAGAGTGATGGCATTTGGGAAAAAACTGTGCTTGTGTCTAGTTGTTCTGTTGTGCAGTGCTCTATAGGGTTGTTTTGAGGGAAGGAGTTAAAACAGTTTATGTCTGGGGTGTGAGGTGTCTGTAAATATTTTCACAGCCCTCTTTTTGACTCGTGCAGTATACAGGTCCTCAATGGAAGGGAGGTTGGTAGTAATTGTTTTTTCTGCAGTCCTAATTATCTTCTGAAGTCTGTTATCAGTTGTTAGCTCTCTGAGAGTGGTTGAGGCCACTTGGAAGTTTATCTGTACAGGTAGTCCTTGACTTACAATAGTTCACTGAGTGGCCATTCAAAATTACACCGGCACTGAAAAAGGTAATTTATGACCATTTTTCCATACTTACAACCATTGCTATATCCCCATAGTCCTGTGATCAAAATTCAGATGCTTGGCAACCAACTCATACTTATGATGGTTGCAGTGTCCCAAGATCATGTGATAATCTTTTGCGACCTTCTGACAAGCAAAATCAATGGGGAAGCCAGATTTACTTAAAAACCATGTTACTAACTTAACGACTGCAATTGCTTAACAATTGTGGCCCAAAAAGTAATAAAGGGGGACAAAATTCACTAACAAATATTTCACTTAGCAACAAAAATTTTGGGCTCAATTGTGGTCGTAAGTCGAGGCTATCTGTACTCTCAAGATCAGAGTGCAAACATGTATGGAACCTTCTTGGATCTGCTGAAAGGACTGTGGTGACATCTGATGCCAATTTTTAAACACACAAAGAATGAATGGAAATAATTGGAAAGTGAAGAATAGGACAGCTTGAAGGAAAGCAAAAAGGTACAACTAAATACAGAGGTGTTGGGCTCCAAGTTCTCTACGGAGCCTGTCAGCCCTGAACACACCTTGCAGCAAGTCACCTGGCAGTGGAGAATATCACCTTAGCTCTGCTGACGCTGGATCTGTATTGCTGCTTGTGTGCCAGCCAATGGTGTTGAAGGTTGCTTTAGAATGACTCAGCAGAGCTGTGAGCTGCAGGATGGATTCTGAAGCAACTGCGGCTGCGGGATGGATTCTGAAACAACTGTGGGCTGAAGGATGGATTCTGAAATAACTGCAGGGCTGGAAATGGCCTTTTTCATGTATTGATGTGGTGCATATTGTTAGAGGGGGTTGGGGCACATATAGGTGGTAATTAAGCATTGAGTTAAGACATGGTGAAGGTGGCACCAGGTGGGGATCAGTTAGTGAGGGTTGGAATAGGTTAGGGATGTAGACATGTTATAGCGTTAATAGCATTTAGAGATAATAGGTTAGGCATGGCCAGAACTAGAACTGCGTATAGGCCTGGGTGTGGTGTGGTGTGTCTCATGATAATGATAATAAAAGGAAAGAGACCAAACTCAGACCCAATGCTAACCTTGCCTGGCTTTTAGCCTTTCTTGCCTGATCAGAATATTGGTTGTTTGCTGATATATCGAATAAACCATCATTGTCCTAAAGAGGAGCTGGAGTTTGGATTCATTTAAAGACAAATCTTCAATACTCAAGGACTGGTTGAGAAGAGGCTTACCTCAGCAATAATTCCCACACATCCAGCAATGACTGCAGCTTTTGCTTGGGCACCACTCATTCCTCCAAGGCCAGATGTGATGAAGACTTTGCCAGACAGATTCTCCACCCTCAAGTATCGACGGCCTGCATTGAGCACTGTTAGCTATAATTGAGAAATATAGGAACTGTAGCACATTTATAGTCTCATATACATGTTTATGCATGTGAAAGGAACCAAAAATAGCAATCCATTTTAAACAGAATATTAATCATGTGGAATCCCATGTGGCTAGCACACATGCATGCATATGTAAAGGTGTTTATCATATGGATTTTTTAAATACAAATTTATGCATCTACATTTAGTGTGCACAAACACCACAAACAATGCTTCAAGTTACCGCTGAACTTCACATTTACATTCCAAACTGCTGTGAAGGCATACCCTGCCCAATTCAGAAGTGCCAGATATCTTTTTGTGTGTGATGCAAATAGACCTGGAAAGTTTTCATGGGGGGAACTGCTTCATGTTTTTTTTAAGCACTGCTGCTTGTGGAATAACCAGGATACAAATGTCTCAGGTAAGGAAATGGATTTCAAGGCTCTTACTAGGAGGAAAGCTCCATAATTGCACCAAAATGCCAGTGCCTTTAGAAATTAATTTTCTAAATATGGGCACCTCTCTATATCAGTGTTCAACATAGAAAGGCTACAACTTAGGATGCTTTGCTGGGAAAATGTCCAGTTTTTGAAATTGGCATCTCCAGTTAAAATAATCCCATTTAGCAATTGATGGGAAAGGCTATCTGTGATGACCCAGGGTGGGATACAAAACAAAACAGTCACAGAAAACAGGTGAAGCCCCTTTTATTCCTTCAGTTTGCTTCCAAGCTCCAGATATCTTTGACGGAAGACAAAACCTCCCACACAGTTACACGAAGAAGGAAAAAAGCAACATAAACCAGGCAAGATAAGGGCTGGAGGATGTCCACGGATAACACACACTGGGAAGGACACCAAACTCAGAGAGGAACTATAAACTAGAGATATTTACACGATTTGTTTCCAGCGTTTGCCAATACGCAGGTCCAAACTCTTATTCAGTTGTCACACCTGCAGCCCATGAAGAGGATCAAGGCCCTCTCCTCCCGAGGAGACCATGTCTCTCCCTTATCCTCTCCTCCCTGCGTGCCCTAGGATGGATAGGGGATGGGCCTGGGTCCTCCTCTGACTGGTCAGCCAGCCTCTGCCCTTCCCCAGCCTCCTCCACAACCTCCAGAGCCACACTTCCACTCCCTGTCAGCTGTTCTCCTCTCCCTCAGAGTCAGTCTCCACCAGAGGCATGACAGCTATCTATCTAAAACTCTTTCAATCAGAAAAGATATGATAAACCTGAATAAATAAACTGAACTGGCAGAAAGCAATGTTTCAAAACAGTATTTTCCAAGTTTCTATAAAAGCTAATTCTTTTTTTATGAATTAGTAGTGGAGTCATGGCTGACTTTTATCTGTAGTCCATTTGAGAGCCTGTTCTGACATACACATCTTAAAGTGTAATTTTGCTATATCTAGACATTGTATTTTTTTTTCACTGCTAGTGATGGATGGCATATTCTACACACCAGAATAATACAGCAATAAGATCAGTATTTATATCACTATAATAATAGCTGGGTGATTCTATGGAAACTCGATAACATCGTAAAATCACTAGCATGAAAAAGATAATTGTTTATAAGAAAAAATATATAATATCTGAACTTGAGACATGACAGAGAATTGAAAAGTTAATGAAAAGGGGAAGAGAAATTATTAAATACATTATTTGTTGCAGGCGATCCTCTGAATAGATGAAAAGGCATTTATTGAATCTGAAAGTATCCATTAAATCTGGAGGTTCCCATCAGAATGAGAAAATGTACATTGTAACATTATAAAGCAAATTCCACCCCATGTATATATGCACATCAAAGTGCTGTATATGTTTTGTTATTTGTCTCCCTTCATCTGAGTGAGGACACCAATGGGTTTACTCTAATCTTTATGATTTAATTCAAGGGATTCAATTTAATTCAAGATATTTTAGTGAATAGCTCTAATCAGCCTGAGCCAGTATGCTATGTTTAATAGGAACCATAATAGTGTTACCTTGAAATATCTAAAAAACCACTAGCTTGTGTGCCTTCATCTAATTTATTTAGGGGTACAATAGTCTTTCTTTTATGGTACAGAGTTTGCGGAATTACTGCTTTATGTTTATTACAATAAAATCTATCAAGCATTATCAAATGGAGGCTTAAGCCCTGTGTTCAGTAAAGCAGTAAAGCCAGTCTAAATAAATAAATAAATAAAGATGCATAATATATACATACCAGAGGTGGTATTCAGCAGGTTCTGACCAGTTCTGGAGAACCGGTAGTGGAAATTTTGAGTAGTTTGGAGAACCGGCAAATACCATCTCTGACTGGCCCCGCCCCCATCTATTCTCTGCCTCACGGCTGATCGGCTGAGTCCTGTTTTGTTGCCCTGCACAGGAGAGCAGAGCTGGAAAGCAGGTTAGTGGGTGGGGTGGGAATGGGGATATTGCATAACCTTCCCCTGCCAAGCACACCAAGCCACGCCCACCAGCCACACCCACCAAGCCTCACCCACAGAACTGGTAGTAAACAAATTTGAATCCCACCACTGATACATACATCTATATATTGTGTCTTTGAGTCAATGTTGACACCTGGTGACTGTCTAGACAAAGACCTGCAGGGTTTTTTTTTTTTGGAAATGGTTCACCATTTCCTCTTTATTAGGGCTGAGAGAATATGACTGACCTAAGGTTACCCAGCTGGTTTTGTGTTCAAGATGGATCTAGAACTCATAGTCTCCTGGTATCTAACCTGGCACATTAATCACTACATCAAACTGGCTGTCTAGAGTAAAGATATTGTGACAAAAAACAACAGCAACAATGAATTGTTTCAAAACGTATTCTTCTACATTGGCCCAGTTCTTACCACAGTTCCATGGACTATCCCTTGTGGTCCAATGTAGCAATAGCTTCCAGCTGTCATCTGTCCATACCTGTAAAAAAGATGTTCTCAAACAGGTCTGAATGATATTATGAAAGCAAATAACAATAATGGTAACAACAAATATGCAGTATAGTGGTTCATCAGCCTAATGATATAGATTGGCCAGTTAATCATTAATACTCTTTCATGAAACTGGAGTGTGATATCAAATGATATCTGACAAATTAAGCCTTGTGCCCACTAATCTTCAATATTTATATTAATAGCTTGAGTAAAGAGATAGAGAAAATGTAAATAATGTTAAATTGGGTGGAATCATTAAAGGGGCAAAAGAAAATTCAAACCTATCTTTACAAGTTAGAGAAGAAAGCTGAAAATAATGAAATTTGAGTGACAGATCCAAAGTTATAGGATGGAGAATATTTGGCTTGAAGATGTTAAAAGGTTGATCACAAACTGAATATGAATCAGCACTACAATATGTTTGTTGAAAAGGAAATGAAATTTTAGGCTGCATTATTAGAAGTATAAAATCGTATCAGTTATTACTTGAACTGAAATCTGCATGAGTCACAGCCATTCTGCAGTATTGTAATTTTAAATTGGATTCACAGAAACTGGTATACAGCATTGAGACTTATCAACGGACTAGAAAACTAAGTCCTACAAGGAGAGGTTTAAAGAACTGGAAATGTTTGGAAGAGAAAAATGAAGATGGGGAAAATTTAATAGAACTCTTCAAACACCTGAAAAATATGTCACCAGAGAAGAAAGTCAAATTTTACCATCTACTCTTCCATAGTGCAAGAAACAGAGCAATGAATTTAAGTATAGGAAAGCAAATGTCAATTGGATATTAAAAGATAAAGTTTAATGATAAGATAAATAAATCCAATCAGATAGAGAGTCTATCAGCTCCCCTTCACTAGAGCTTCAAGTGGAGCCTACACAGATTTGTACTGAAAATGCTCTAATTTGCATATCAGTATTGTGTCTTTCCAACTCTATGATTTTATAGAAGAGATTAGAAAAAGAATCTTAGAAATGGATACTTACATTGTAACTCCTTTTGCAAACATAGATTCATATTCCTCTCTAGAGGAATAATTAGGAATTACCTAAGTAATGAAAAAAAGCAAAATTAGTAGGAATGAAGAATTAAGGAAATAGTCTCTGAACCAGATTTTGTGTAAACGTATTCCATTAAATCTCATTCTTACAGTGAATGGCAGCTCATATGCTCATTCTTATGGGACATATTGGATTAATTTGATTTAATAAAGTCTTTTAAGCAGGAATTATTTTTACAGAATAATACAGTTGGAAGGAACCTTGGAGGTCTTCTAGCCCAACCCCCATTCAAGCAGAAAACCTGAACCATTTCAGACAAATTATTGTCCAATCACTTCCTAAAAAACCCTTCAGTGTTGGACCACCCACAACTTCAAAGCATGCTCAATCTTAATACATCTTCACAATGACCAGAAGGATTCTTCAATGGAAACAAATAATCCTTACTAATTGCATATTGAGATGGTTGGATGACCTGGCTCTCCATAGAACAGAACAGAGAGCTATAGAATGCCAAATGTGATTTGGAAAACCAAAATAAAGTAAAATAAAGGAAATTAAATGGCTTTATACTTTGTAGTGAGGGGTAGAATCTTTTTTTCAGCCAATGGTTATACTGACTGGCATGCTGTGGGCCACCCTCTAAAATGAGGGGATGAGGACAAAGAAAGGGGGACCAGAACAAAACTGAAGTTATTTTATTGTATGTAGTAGATTGAATTCTGTCAATTAGATACAGTTAACAGACACATAGCCTACGTATAATGATTTTGTCTTTTATATAATTTGGTAGCATTTGGAAGATTCTGGGAAGAGCACATACAGCCTTAAAACTATAGTTGTTGTAGTGTTGCCATATGATATCTTTGAGGTCACTGTAGCTGACTGACAGCTGAGTAGGAACTCTCCATTAGAAAATGATGAGATTCTCATTTGATAAATCCTGTGTACATCAGCATAGGAATGTTTTTTTGGGGGGGCATAACTGAATTTACTTGTTCTGGATATCCCACCCTTGAAAATCCTGAACCCTCAATCTCCATCTTGGATGGTGGACCTTCCATCCACCTTGAAAATAAGAAGACATAGTGGTGGACTAGCAGTGGACTAGCAGTTAAGATGCTTGTTGACTGGAAGGTTGCAATTTGAGAGCCAAGTACTAAGTGATGGGGTGAGGTCCTGTACTTGCCCCAGCGCCTGCCAACCTAGCAGTTCAAAAGCATGAAAATGCAAAGATAAATAGGTACCACTTTGGTGGGAAGGTAACAGCATTCCATGCACTTCTGCATATAGTCAGGCCGGCCACATGTCTATAGAAGCTTCTTCAGACAATGCTGACTCCCTCAGCTAGGAACAGAGATGAGCACTGCCCCCTAGAGCTGGACATGACCAGATGGGAAAACCTTTAACTTTTGTACAAACTAACTAATGAAAGGCCCAATCTTTCCAGAAGAGATGTGGCTTCATGCTTAGTATAAATAACTATAGAGGACCCACTGAAAGGTCAAAACTAGAGGTGTCACAATGATAAAGAAACAGCAAAGAGAAGATACTGTTGCCTCTATTTACCATGCCATTAGTGATAACTAATCGAGGTGCATTGCAATGGCTTGGGAAGAGTCCTAAGGGATGTCCACTGTACATAACTAATGTCTGTTCTTCAGTCATCTCAGATAAATAGTGCATCACCAGCCAGAACTAGAGAAAGGAAAGAAGTAGTAGATTAGGTTCTTGTCTTAAAAGGATGATTTTTAATAGCTAGACCAGACAGAATGGCAAATTCTCACTTGATGAGAATTCCTGAAAAGTGGTGAGGCTGATTAAAAATGCATTATCAGGTGGGAACTGATGATGAGCTCCTAATCTAATATTTTCACACAGAAACTGTTCCTCCCCTATTGTTTTTATTCATAGTGGGAATTAAAAAGTAAACTTTTTCCTACTACTGGGGAAAAACAGCTAAACTGATGGGTGGGATGAAAATATGGACTGGTTAACAAACTTTTCTATGATGGCACAGTAGAAATTATAATAAGAATTGTGTGGAAATGTGCAGGTAGCTCTGTTCATAGTGCAATTCAATATTTGAAACTATAAAATCAATCAAAACTTTTCATTCAAGACATTAAAACTATTTAGGCAACATATAATCCCAACATAATTTCAGGTTTTTTGGATTTCCTGTCCAATCCTATTTTTATTGGCCCATTGATTTCAATGAACCCCAGACAAAAGAAAATTCAGGAAAAAAAAAATAATGACACAGGATTGCAGGAGAAGACAGAGCAGATGGGATGAGGAACAGGATAAGGCTTTTATTTCCCAGGTGCTATGAACAATAACTTAGCTCTCCTTTCCCCTTTCCATACTGCATTTTTTAGTTTTTCCTTTTATCAATGGACATTGGAATGAGGATTTCCTATTACAAGGGTTTACATTAGCAGAAGCTTGGATTTCTGCCAGGATCTCTAAAGAAACTTGGTTGGTTTGATTGATTGGTTCTTTGTACACTTTTCCTGCAAAAGAACAAAGTCTTCTTGCCCTCTTCTCAAAGTCTCCTTGCTCTCTTCTCAATTACTTTTTGGAAGGGAGCTGTCATTAGGGCTAATGGCAATTTTAATCCTAGTTCTGGTCCTATCTCCTGCTTGGGTATCAGCCATTTTCCAAATCATCATAGGTATTTTATGATAATATAAGTCTTAGCTATCAAAGCCTTGATGGAAATCTGATTGCCTCTGGAGATCATTGGCTGGGTGACAAGTAGACTTCCTTGTATACTTGGTTGGCCATTGTGTAAACAGACTACTAGACCAGCTGCGCCAGGGATCCAATCCAGCAGGACACTACATATATTCTTATGTTGTATTCATTACAAGTGTCATCCAGCCATTCTAAATCAAATTTTTTCCAAATGTATTGGATTTCCCTGTTGAGACATTCAGCCTTTCAGTAGAAAAACTTACTGGACCATTTTGGGCCATTTGCTATCGCTGAGACCTAACCTAGTTCAGTAAGTTGTTATAAGAATTAAGGAAGGAAGAAACTGCAGCTCCTGGAGAAAGAGCATGAAACCAATGAAAGAAAGGAAGGAAGGAAGGAAGGAAGGAAGGAAGGAAGGAAGGAAGGAAGGAAGGAAGGAAGGAAGAAATGTGGGTCAGGCATTAATTTAAAAAAAAGGATATTCCAGAGCAAACATGGCAAACTACGAATGAGTTTTTGTAACTCACTAAAAAGGGAGGGGGGAAGGCAGCATTGATAACATGCCGTAGGAACAAAATTTTGAGGTGCAGTTTTGTTACAATCACACATCTTTAAAAACAGTCTCTTTTTCACAATACCAAGCAGGGAGAACAAGCTGGCTTTATTGCAATGAAATAAAACCATTCACCCAATAGCCATTCTTAAGTAACTAGAATGACAAAGAAGTATTGTTTGTTCTGCTGTGAAACTCTTTTGAGGTATCACACTCCTATCAGAACAGGAGCAAAAGTACAGACAGAAGGCGTCCATAGATTGTGTTGTCTCGGTTGCACAGTGCAACTCAAGACATATGCCCTAAAGTACACCAAGGCACACTAGATACAAAATCATGCTCATCATATATTTTTAGGAAGCATAGTTGCTATTTTGAGAACAAAAACTCAGAAGGCTCCACTCTGCCTGGGAATCCGGGAATCCTAATTCTCAAAAAAAAAAAAAAAAGTCAGCAGAACTGGCCAGTCTGGCTCCCTTCTGTGCATAAGGCCTTCCTGCACATCCATCTGTCTCCTTATTGAGAAAATATGAACGCAGTGCATGAAATTAGTGGTGAAGTAACTGGCTTGGTGTATGCAGTCACATAGGTCCTCCTGCACATTTCTGTTCAAGCTGCGGTAGTTCTGGGTGTAATCTCCTTTTTTTTTTAATTACATTTATATGCCGCCCTTCTCTGAAGACTCAGGGTGGCTTACAATTTTTGGGATACAACCCAGTGTGCTCAGCAATAGCCTTCATTCCATTGTATATGTCTGCTTATTACTAAGCAGCATTTTTACAAAGTCAGCTAATTGCCCCCAACAATCTTGGGTCTTCAATTTACCTACCCCAAGAGGATGGAAGGCTGAGTCAACCTTGAGCCTGGTGGGATTCAAGCCTACAGCAGTTGTAGGCAGCTGGAACTTAAGTGCAGGCAATTAACAGCCTGAGCCACCCAAGGCCCTTTGAGCTTTGCTTTATGGAAGCACAAAATTGTGGACTCCTTGGGTGATTTCTCAGTTTGTTTGTTTCTTGGGCAGTCATTTCATTTATTCCAATCTACTGACATGTCAGACTCGTGAATGAGCAAACCCCATGTTTATTACCACTGAAGATATTACCTCATTGGGCAATGGAATATCTACAAGCAAACAATCAAGCAAGCACTAAGAGAGCACCAAGAATTCCACAGTTCAACCCTGAGCTTCAAATATTCTCTTCTATTGGAACAAAAAGAATGATAAGATGGAGCCAAGGGGAACAAGCAGATTCATCCTCACTTTTTCTCCTTCTGCATAAAATAAGCAAAAGTTGGAATAGATCTCAATTTATGGCCAGCTGCTCATCAAACTTTGCTTAAACAGAATGAGAATCATTTTTTTAATCATTTGTCACTGAAAATGTATCTACAGTATCATACCTGCACCCAGTTGCTGAATACTTGTCCATTTCCTCCATATGTTACAAGTTCCTGGGGAAACTGCAAAAGATACATTTTAAATCCATACAAGATTTCAAAACAACTCCTATACTTAATATCAAGTTCTCTTATTCTGCCTCCAAAACAAGATATTAGAATAGAATAGAATAGAATAGAATAGAATAGCAGAGTTGGAAGGGACCTTGGAGGTCTTCTAGTCCAACCCCCTGCCTAGGCAGGAAACCCTACATCACAGATCTTCATCTTGAGGACAGCTGTTTAGTATCCTTAATATCTTACCTCAAAATATATGATATATGATTTCTTTTTTAATGAATAATGATTTTTCCTCCTTTTTAATTGCTATGAATGAATGCAATCCAAGGAAACATAATTATATTAGGCAACATGAATGAAAAGATGGAAATGAGATGAGACAACACAGAAAAAGTCACCGGACCATTTAGGGTCCCAGTAATTAATTAGAAGGGTAACTAGGGAATATCTGCTTAGAAAAAGACTAATTTTGAATATACGGTTAATCCATACATCTATTCATAGACATATATGCAGAAGCATGGATAAAAATCTAGAACAATATTTAATTGATTGTATAATGAAAGACTGAATCAAAGAATCAAAGACAGAGAGACAAGGGTGATCAGAAGTTATGAATATGGGACAGATCATTTGGTAATGCCAAGAACAAAACTGGGGGGAAAGAACATAGAAGATAAATAAAGAAATGAAAAACAACTTCAGGAAAAGAAAGTACAGTTTTGTATGAAATAAAATAAAAATTTTAATTTCCAAACAAAATGAATCGAAAGTGTATGTGGATGTTAATTAAAACAGAGTGAAAACAAGTATGTTACCAGGAGCCAAAGAAATATGTATGCAAAGGAATATCTAGTGGAATGAAGGCATGAAAGAGGTTAATAATGTGGAAAAATGCATGTAAATGATGCAAAAAAGATAAAAGGTACGTTATAATACATAGGCACAAAAAGTTGCAAACATGTAGAGCAAATAATGGTTAATATTAAATAAGATAGAGAAAATACAGAGTAATTTTGATGAAATAAATATTTATGCATTATATATTGATTTAGAGAAAGAACATGATAGAAGCTTGGTTAGGGTTGCTGAATTCGATAAAAAATGTATGATGGAAGTAAAATGTGTGAGTAAAAATAGAATCCTTAGTAAATGGTTCAACTCTGAAAAGGGAGTAAGGCAAGGAAGTATGAGATTCCCTTGGTTGTTTAATGTATAATAAATATATAATAATGTATCAGAAACTGTATAAGAAACTTTTGTGAAGATGGTGTATTGACTTGGGTCATGAACATGTAATATATACTTTGCATATGGATAATGCTGTGTTTACATCTGAGAAGACAAATGCTTTGAAGTGTATAATGGATAGATGCAACAAGGAATATAAATCTGAAAATTATTGTACCAAAGACCAAGATAGATACATTTGATAGACAAAATGTTTGTAAGATATATATAAATGTCAAAAAACTAGAGCAAGTTGATAAATCTTTACACACTGGTGAAATGTTTACTAAATATGGGAAAATAGATGGAGAACTTTTAAGACATACAAATGGTAGTTGGTAATATGAAGTTATTATGAGGAATGGAAACTGGTCAAAAGAAATGAAGATGGAGCTTGCTTATAAGAGCTTGTTCCTCCCTGCTGCTTCTCTGGAAATGAGAGCTGATTAAATCAGGTGACAATAAAAGTTGGATGCAATGGGAATGGCAAACTTAGAAAAGTATGTCTAAAAAGTAATAGAGTCAAGAATGGATGGGTAATGAATCAATTTTGACTAAACACAAAAGTGAGTCACCAGTTCAAAAATTGTATAGTGAAGTTGATTATCATACAGAGAAAACAAACAAGGATTACATTATAAAGCAAATATATGGGGGGAATGAATGAGTTGAAAGGAGGAGAAAGACTATGAAAATCTTACTTACAGTTAATGAGATTCTTAGAAAGAGAGAAGTGAGAAATTTAAAGAATAAAAGCTGAGACATAGTGCAGAATATTTCTTTATTTATTCAATTTAGAAGACTGCCCATCTTTGATGACCTGCCTTTTGAAAAGTGTCTTTGGGATCAAAACAATTACAATAATACAAAACTTAGAATATAGAGAAACAGAGAATAACTCTGGTTTACCATTTTTTCTGCACATTGATAATATTGCTTGCCTGAAAGAGAATAGTATGGTTATATATGTATGAACTGTGAGAGCTGGATATTATGGTTTGTAAACAATGGTCTATAACTTACCAAGTTTTTCCAAACTAGCTAATTGTAGGTTTATTCAACGTATTGTTAAAACAACCATCACTTAATGTAATACACAATCCTAATCACTGTCTCCAAGTTACAAGGGAAACTGAAATTTACCCCATAAAAGGCAGTACATTCTCATGAACATGCAAGTAGATTTCTTTCCTAGACCACGTTTTCATCAAATATTCATTACCTGTGCTACTGCAGGATCAAGGTTATTCATAATCATGTGCATTATTGCAGCAGCTTGCTTGGTTTTGCAAGGATATTCCTGAATGGGATAAGCTCTGAAATTAAAAATATATATAAAGGCAGAGATGAATTAATTATTCTCTGTTTTTACCATTGAATTCTTGATTTGATGGATAAATTAAAGCAAAAACCAATATAGAAAACAATTAATGGAAACCTAAAGTCAGTTAGGATGCTGGACACCCTATTATGAATAAGACCAACTGAACTCAATTTAGATTGCTAGATTAGGTTTCCTCTCCCCACCCCACCATCCAAACAAGATATTAAGGGCTTCTTTCTACATAGTACCCTCTGGATATGTCAGGTAGTTCTTATTTAAAGATTTGTAGGCAAGTGTTCTGTTCACATTCCTGAGTGAATCCAACCATTTTTCCTAATTAATTCAAAATTGCTGCACAGCCCTGTTATACATGCACATACAGAGGTAAGAAATAGTTATCAACATTAGAATAGAAATAACCTTGGGCCATTTGCAAATAGTTTGATTAGTAAATATATCCACCTGCAAAAGAAATAAATATCATAGTGGGTTCTCCCCCCCCCCCCCATTTCTCTTGTTCTATGTCTATTTTGGAAGGATTCCATGCTAAATGAAGAAAATATATTGTTTATTCTGACTTTGTTAACTGATCTTATTTATTTAGAATCTGAACTTGGAAAATCAGTATCAGCTCGACTGCATGCTTATAAAATATGAGCTTTGTGCCCTTGGGCGTTCATTTTTTTAACTGCTACACATATTTGGACTATGGGCAGAATTTGAGCTGTTCATTTGACAATCCAAATATAAAATCCAATTGGAACAAACAGATCCCGAGCAATTGTTAACAAAAATGCTTCAAAATGGAACACTACATTTGAGGAATGTAATTGCCTTTTATCAGATTTTCAAAACCACAGCTCAGAACAATTACAAAAGCAAGCTTTTTTTTCAGCCTACAGTCAATGCAGGATCTGTGTAGTGCATTATAGTCAATTCAAAATAATTTGCACTTTTACACTGGCAGCACACGGTTGCCAAAAACATTAAATGAAGTAAACAAGATCAGTTAATGAGGACAAATGAATTTTGCATTTAACGATGAAAGATATCTGAGAGATCAATGCAACAGTATTTGGCTGTATCACTTTTTCCTCTCCTCTCCTCTCCTCTTTGCAATCCTGTGAAGTGGGTGGGCTGAGAAAGAGAGATTGGCCCAAGGTTACACAGCTGAGACCAACTTGTACTTGGGCCTCTCAGCCCTAACTCAACAGCTTAATCACAACCTCACACAATGCCAATCTACAGCCTGAGGCTATATCTAGATCCATACCCTGAGTTTGTTCAATATGTTTAGGACTATAGATTATACATGGAATGCACTATGGATGATGACTACTAGATGGCAGACAAGAGACACATAAAACTAATTCTTTGCTACTATCTGTCGGCTGTCTACATTTTTCAGTCCAGATAATATTTATTTATTTATTTATTTATTTATTCGACTTATATGCGCCCCTCTCCAAAAAGGACTCGGGGCGGCTCACAGCTAAAAATACAATCATAAATTAATTAATTAAAAGTATATTAAGCAAGTTAAGCCAAATTGAAAATTAAAACCCATAGTTAAAATAGGACCAACCCCAGAGAATCAGCACAGCCCAGATTGTAAAAAGAGCCAAGTCTTCAAATCGTGGTGGAAGGTGCGAAGATCGGGGCCAGCTCCAGCGGAAGAAGATTCCACAGAGTGGGAGCCGTCACAGAGTAGCGACATTGAGTCGCAGACGGCACCCGAGGAGACCCGCCTGTGCCCATACAGGGCGGTTAGTATTTGATGTTGGGAGGAGCCGTTCTCGTAAATAACCTGGACCCATGCCATGCTGGACTTTGAATGTTAATACCAGAACCTTGAATCTCACCTGGAGGGCAACCAGAAGCCAATGCAGGCCACGCTGGAGGGGTGTAATGGGAGTATCGGGAAGCTCCCATCACTACCCGCCGCATTCTGCACCAGCTGAAGCCTCCGAGTGGTGCAAGGGCAGTCCTAGGTAGAGAGCGTTACAGTAGTGAGTCAGGAAATAACGCGCCTGAGTGACTGTGCAGGGCATCTCGGTCCAGGAATGGGCGTAACTGGCAAACCAGCGGATCTGGGCAAAGGCCCCCTGGCCACGCCCCCACCTGCTCCTCCAATTTGAGCCGTGAGTCCAGGAGGACCCCAGGTTCCATGCCCTGTCCATGGGGGCAACACCTCCTCCCCATGACCAAAGATGGAACATCCAAACTGGACCGAGATGTGGTATGCACAGCCACTCTGTCTTGGCTGGATTGAGTCGAAGCATGTTCCTGTCCATCCAGATCCGCACTGCCTCCAGACAACGGGACATCATGGAGAGAGCATCACTGATGTGGCCTGGGGTGGAGATGTATAACTGCGTATCATCAGCATACTGATGATAACTCACCCCAAAGCCACGGATGATCTCACCCAGCGGCTTCATATAAATGTTGAACAGGAGGGGCGAGAGGACCGAGCCCTGGGGCACCCCACAAGTGAGATACCTTGGAGTCGACCTCTGCCCCCTGCCAACACTGTTTGAACGTCCCAGAGGAAGGAGGAGAACCACTGTAAAACAGTGCCTCCCACTCCCAACCCCCAGACGCTGCAACAGGATACCATGGTCGATGGTATCGAAGCCGCTGAGAGATCTAACAGGACCAGGACAGAGGAAAAACCCTGTCCCGAGCCCTAGAGAGATCATCAATCAGCGACCAATGCTGTCTCCGTGCTGTACCCGGGCTGGAAGCCCGATTGGTACGGATCCAGGTAGTCCGCTTCCTCCAGGAAAAGTGGCAATTGCTGGGCCACCACACTCTCAACAACCTTCGCTAAAAAGCGAAGGTTGGAGACCGACAAAGTTGTTCAACGCGGCTGGGTCAAGGGCAGGCTTCTTCAGAAGGGGCCTCACCACCGCCTCTTTCAAAGCGGCAGGGAACAGCCCCTCCCTTAACGAAGCGTTGACCACTGCCTGGAGCCAGCCGCATGTGACCTCCCTGGAGGCATAAACCAACCAGGAAGGGCACGGGTCCAATAAACATGTGGTGGAGCTCAGCCACCGCATAATCCTGTCCACTTCATCCTCAGAAACAGGATCGAACTCAGTCCAGATAACATTGGCCAAACCACTTGCATCCCCATCCTCAGGCCACTGCAAGTCCGAGCGCAACCCTTCCCGGATCTGAGCGATTTTATCCTGCAGATACTGGCCAAATTCCTCAGCTCTGCCCCAAAGGGTCCGCCACCCCCCAGCTGGAGGAGGGAGCGAGCGACCCCAAACAGGGGGGCGGTTATCTGGATGCTATGAGGGGAGAAATAAGATCTTCTCGCCCTCACCGCCACCAGGTAAGTCCTAATATGGGCTCTTAGCTGGGCTCGGTCAGATCCAGAACGGGTCGCCCTCCACCTGCTCTCTAGTCCCTCCTGCGACACTTCATCTCCCGGAGCCCCTCGGTATACCAGGGGGCTGACCGGGATCTGCGCCGAGTAGGGGACGCATGGGGACAACCCTGTCGAGAGCCCCCGCAGCCGACTGTTGCCAGGTAGCCACAAGGACCTCGGCAGGGCTGTGGGTAAGGGATGCAGGAAAAACCCCAGCTCTGCCTGGAACCTCTCAGGGTCCATCAGGCCTGGGGCGGAACCATCTAAGTGGCTCCTCATCCCAGCGGTGTGGGGCAGCTTGATGGAAGACCAGCCGCAGGCGATAGTGGTCTGACCATGAAACGGGGTGGGTAACTATGTCACCACCCCCAGACCACTCTGCCACTGCTCCGAGACAAAACCAGGTCGAGCATGTTACCCCCTCATGAGTCAGGCCATCAATTATCTGGGTCAGGCCCATGGCCTCCATGGAGGCCATGAACTCCTGGGCCAAACCCACGCCAGTCCCAAGGAAGGCAGGTTGAAGTCACCCAGAACTATAAGCTCTGGAAACTCCACCGCCACCCCGAGATGGCATCAAGAAGCCCAGGCAGGGCAGCTGAGACATAGCTGGGGACAGGTATGTAAGCATGCCCATCCGACCTGCAGGCCCACACTTCAGGAGGAGGGATTCACACCCGTCTATCTCCGGGGCAGGGACCTCCCTTGGAAACAGGGTCTCCCGAATGACAATAGCCACCCCACCCCCCTTCCCTGGGGTCGTGACTGGTGCAGCACCTGAAAACCTGGGGGGCAGATGTCAACCAGAGGGACTCCACCCTCCAGCCCCAACCAGGTCTCGGTGATACAAGCCAGGTCCGCGGCCTCCTCCTCAATCACATCACGGAGGAGTGGTGCCTTATTAACCACGGACCTGGCATTAAAGTACACCAGTCTGAGCCCAGGGGTCCTGGATCCCAAAACCCCCAGGGGATGAGAAGAGGCTAAGGGGTCGGAGCGTGCCACAGCTTGGACATAGCAGGGGCGCGCTCCCCTAACATATGGCCCCCCACCTCGTCGGCTCCTACCCATTCCAACCACCCTGGGGATCATGGCCCCCACTATTCCACCCGGAGTCCCACAGGCCCCCTCATGCACCCCCCAACCACGGCCCTGTTTCAGGCTGCACTGAACTCCTGTAATAAGACCCCCACCCCTCCCACCCTTCCCTAACCCCCTAAGAAACCGAAATAAAAATTTTAACAGAGAAGCCCTGGGTCCTTTTTCCTTATCCCCCCGAGCCCGGCCCCTACCCTTTCCTGCGTCATGCCATCTCTCCGGATTCCAGACTATCCTCGAGATAGGCTGATGATAAACCAGTGGGCCAAACCCAAGAGAGGGAGAATTCCTCAGAGCCCACAATTCAGCTGCCCGAAAAGTCCATATGTTGGTACATGTCCCATCAACAAAGGGAGGAGCGGCCCTAGATGTAAGTGGTATGTCCTCATAAAGATCTTATAGTCTAACCATTGGCATAATTCAAAAACCACTGAGTTGCCTCCATCCCTGGATGCCCTCTCATGGCATTCCAGGGGCTGTTGGTCGAGCATCTAAGGCTGGCCACTGCTCTCTCACCGTCGTGGCCCCAGTGATTAAAAGAGATGTTGCACCGCAGTCGAAGTTGCGCTGGGGAGGAGGTGGTACAACCCATCCCATTGTTCTCTCACAACAGTGGGTGGGTGAGCCAACAAAGTTCCATCACCCTCGCCAATGAAGATTAATGAGGGGGAGAGGTAACCCCACAGCACGGAGGAGACAAGAGTTCTGGATGGCAGATGGATAAAACCGTCCAATAGTTCACATCCCAGGTGGAAACAGGGAGAGTCTTCTTGCCCCTCGGCATCACATCAATTGGCCAACAAACCCTTGTGGCCAACAACCAGTCATTCATCCCAGACATTCAAGGAGTCAGAATTAAAGAAGGCAAAGGGGGCGGAGAAGATCAACCGGGGGCAGCATCCAATGGTGCAGCCGCCCTTATCTTCATCAGTGCCTACCTCCCGGCCAGGGGCAGCCTCCGGGCTCACCTCCAACATCCACGCCTGGTTCTGGCAACCACACTGGCCTTGGGTCCACACCGCCACCGTGACCGCCGTTGCCACCGTCGCCACCAGAGCAGGGTCCCAGCCAACAAAAGCCATATCCTGTCCACCCCAGCTGGGGGGGTACAGCCATCGTAGCCAGGGCCGCGACCTTCAACCAACCCCCCAGCCAAGATGTAATTTGCCAGGCCCGCAAGATGTTCCAACCGCTAAGGCCTCTGGCGCTGCTCCCAGTGACTCTGGGGCCAGAACGAAACACAAGTTCGTTATAGATGTTATAGCAGCTGCGGACGCCAAAAACGCCCGCCCGCTGCTTCCCCGGAGGCCTCTGAGAGTGGGCTGGTTGCTGGCGAAGTCGCTGCTTCTGGGGCGGCGCCCGTAATTTCGCCCCCATCATTCCAGCCGCAAGCCCACACCGGAGATCATCGCGTTTAACACGTGCGACTCTCCCGACAGGGCTGGATCGTTCCGGCCCCACCTGGCTCCTTGGATGTTCCGCTGGGAGTTTCGTGAGTTTTCAAGGGGAATACAAGCCTCCAAATGCCCCCAGGGACAGAGAAGCCAGCTACCTCCACGGGAGAGACCATCGCTAGCTGCTAATCGCCATCTTGGACATGCGCACATCCCTAAACATGCTTAAACTAAGCTTAAAATGGCATGGGGTGTTTTATTGTTCACTAACAATGCATATATATCTATCATCACATAAAACATATTACAAATTTGCACCAAACATTGTGACATAATTATATTATTTACATGATGATGTCATGACACAGGTGTTACTATTTTTACATTATAGTTACTTTTTTTATGGATGGTGCTATGAAAAAGGCTTGACATTAGAAAAGCTTATGGGCTGTCAGAGAAATATAGCTCTGGAATTTGTTCTTATATAGACTATATAAGGCACTTGGGAGACTCTGGCTTGGCATTTTGATGGTCAGGAACAAGCCAAGTCTTGACACTTTGTTTTCTGCATACCTTTCTTCTTGTAGAATAAATTTGTGATATGCTGTACTTCCCATAAGAAGTTGGTCACAGAGAAGAACTCCATTACAAACATACAGATTATAAAGAGCAAATGGATAGAAATTTACTGTACATGCTGATGAGTAACAGTCCCCAATGATTTCAAACAGAAGTGCTATGAAGACACTGGAAGTAGACATTCATTAGAGACAAAGGTCTACTGTTCTCCACCCTGTTATAAAGCTGTTGATATTGGCTCTAAACCAAGTCAAAGGTTGAATTCACACATTTAGTGTGTGTGTTTTTTTACCATGGTTTGTTTTCTAATCAACAATAAACAGGCTTGGTAGGTATACAGGTGAAACTTGAAAAATTAGAATATCGTGCAAAAGTTCATTTATTTCAGTAATGCAACTTAAAAGGTGAAACTAATATATGAGATAGACTCATTACATGCAAAGCAAGATAGTTCAAGCCGTGATTTGCCATAATTGTGATGATTATGGCTTGCAGCTCATGAAAGCCCCAAATCCACAATCTCAGAAAATTAGAATATTGTGAAAAGGTGCAATATTCTAGGCTCAAAGTGTCCCACTCTAATCAGCTAATTAAGCCATAACACCTGCAAAGGGTTCCTGAGCTTTAAATGGTCTCTCAGTCTGGTTCAGTAGGAATCACAATCATGGGAAAGACTGCTGACCTGACAGTTGTGCAGAAAACCATCATTGACACCCTCCATAAGGAGGGAAAGCCTCAAAAGGTAATTGCAAAAGAAGTTGGATGTTCCCAAAGTGCTGTATCAAAGCACATTAATAGAAAGTTATGTGGAAGGGGAAAAGGTGGAAGAAAAAGGTGCACAAGCAGCAGGGATGACTGCAGCCTGGAGAGGATTGTCAGGAAAAGGCCATTCAAAAGTGTTGGGGACTTTCACAAGGAGTGGACTGAGGCTGGAGTCAGTGCATCAAGAGCCACCACACACAGACGGATCCTGGACATGGGCTTCAAATGTCATATTCCTCTTGTCAAGCTGCTCCTGAACAACAAACAACCTCAGAAGCATCTTACATGGGCTAAAGAAAAACAGACCTGGTCTGTTGCTCAGTGGTCCAAAGTCCTCTTTTCTGATGAGAGCAACCAAGGACCCAGAGTCTGGAGGAAGAATGGAGAAGCACACACTGCAAGATGCTTGAACTCCAGTGTGAAGTTTTCACAGTCTGTGTTGATTTGGGGAGCCATGTCATCTGCTGGTGTCGGTCCACTGTGCTTCATTAAGTCCAGGGTCAACGTAGCCGTCTACCAGGAGATTTTGGAGCACTTCATGCTTCCTTCTGCAGATGAGCTTTATGGGGATGCTGACTTCATTTTCCAGGACTTGGCACCTGCCCACACTGCCAAAAGCACCACAACCTGGTTCAATGACCATGGGATTAATGTGCTTGATTGGCCAGCAAACACACCTGACCTGAACCCCATAGAGAATCTATGAGGCATTGTCAAGAGAAAGATGAGAGACATGAGACCGAACAATGCAGAAGAGCTGAAGGCCGCTATTGAAGCATCCTGGTCTTCTATAGCACCTCAGCAGTGCCACAGGCTGATAGCTTCCATGCCACACCGCATTGAGGCAGTAATTGCTACAAAAGGGGCCCAAACCAAGTACTGAGTACATATGCATGCTTATACTTTTCAGAGGTCCGATATTGTTCTATGTACAATCCTTGTTTTATTGATTGCATGTAATATTCTAATTTTCTGAGATTGTGGATTTGGGGTTTTCATGAGCTGTAAGCCATAATCATCACAATTATGGCAAATCACGGCTTGAACTATCTTGTTTGGCATGTAATGAGTCTATCTCATATAATAGTTTCACCTTTTAAGTTGCATTACTGAAATAAATGAACTTTTGCACAATATTCTAATTTTTCAAGTTTCACCTGTGTTGTACTAAGTCATAGTTTATGCCACCAGAAACCAACTAATTACATTAGTTGGTGTAATTACATTACATTTTATTATGACGCTTGAATCAAGTTCAAAATTCCCAGATGTTCAGCAGCTGCATACACTGACCAATAAATCAATTTGCTTATTTATCAGCCTTGTTTTATCATTTCTCACCGGTTAATCTGCAAGTGACCTTCTGCTAGCTCAGTTTACAGGTTGGACCTCTAAGCAGCCAACTCTGACAAACTTTTGCTAACTTTATAAAGATATACTGGATTCACTTATGGCGCTAAGCAGAGATGGTATTCAGCAGGTTCTGACCAGTTCTGGAAAACTGGTAGTGGAAAATTTGAGTAGTTCAGAGAACCGGCAAATACCACCTCTGACTGGCTCTGCCCCCATCTATTCTCTGCCTCCCAGATCCCAGCTGATCGGCTGGGTCTTCTTTTATTGCCCTGCATGGGAGAAGGGAGCTGGAAAGCAGGTTAGTGGAGTGGGGAGAGAATGGAGATTTTACAGTATCCTTCCCCTGCCACGCCCACCAAGCCACGCCCACAGAACCAGTAGTAAAAAAAATTGAATCCCACCACTGTTTTGACTGTTTTTGACTTAGAGCAGAACACAGCCATTTTATTTTTTTTAACACTATTTGATGGCTTAGGGTACTGTGTGAATTCAAAAAATCGCAGTTAAAAAAATGATGGCTCTGCTTTATATGAGATTGGTTAGCATCCAGTACACGCTCCAATGATATCATTTGAAACATGATGTCATCACTTGATTTGCATTGTGGGCCTTTCCCCACACATGCGCAGATGCCCACGATGCCCAAGCTACTGAGTAAGGAATTTCGATCCCAACCTGGAATTCCCAATCTTTCGACAAATCCTAATCCTTACCTCATTTCAATCTGGGGGCAGAACCTGTACATGTAGATATGCCCATAAAGCCTCAATTCTTTCACAAATTCTGGTGCCAGAATTCCATGCAAGTTAGCTGGGAAATACCGCAGAGAGTTTTTTAAAGCCAACTGCCAAAACAAAGGAGAAAAAAAAAGCAAACATAACTGAAAAGTTTAAAAATGGCTAGGTGGGTGGCTATCACAATTAATTAAGCACATGCATTTTATTAGGCTGAGTGGGAAACATGCCCAGCTCTTATGAAAGGATTCAAGGAGATTGATTCTGAATAAAAATGAGGGTCTATCCACTAAGGTAGTAGCACGTTTTCAATGGAATCTTTTCATTCAGCTCTTTGTATGAATAAGATAATGCCTGGTGGTCATTTTCCAGAGAAGAAATGAAAGAACATTAACGTAGGTCTTTACATTAAGCACAAGACAAAGCAGAAAGCTCTGCTGGCTCTTTGGCAGAAGAGATGGGCCATGCCAAATCTGCTTTTTCATCACCATCCTGAGATGACAGGATATACACAATGCATGTAAAATTACCTAGTGAATTAAGATTGTCTTTTCCTGTGCAAAGAAACTGTGAACTCTTGTACTCACTGTGCAATGTGCTAGGATTACCAAATATCCAGGTGTTCCCCTACTGCCTCTTGGATTATTTCCCCACTAGTGATTTACAGAATCTTCTACACTCATTTAACCATTGATGTGCCAGCATTTATTTATGTAGCATATGGCACATTAGCCAGGGATCAGGTGGCTAGCTGCCTCTGTGAAAGGAATTTTTTCAGGCGGTGTTACCTTTACCCACAGGACACTTGAATGCTGGTAGGCAAACGGGGGAGGCTCCTTTCTTGTCCCTCCATGGTTTATTTGTTCACGGGAATCAAACTGCTGAGCTGCTGGCCTCAGCAATGCGCAGGTCCAGCGTCTCACCACGTGAGCTACCGCAGCCCCTATGTGTTATGTGTCAGCATAACAGATAAGGACAGACTGAATGCCACTTTAGCAGGGGTTTGGTGATGCTGTCAGGTTGCTGTAAATCACTAGTGAGGAAATGGCTGTGGACGATTGCTGAAAGGGAGGTGATGAAGTGAAGCCAGGGAGAAAAAAATTCAAAATTTACAGTTTCTCCTGCTAATCTACATGGGTCGAGTGCTGCAGCAGGTGTGTGTTTTTAGTTTTCCATGTTACACAATCCCAGCAAAACATGATTCAATCAATATGGTGAAACAAACCATAGTTTAGCATGGTATGAACCCATCTTAAGTATTAAAAAAAAATACATATTTGCAATTTTCCTAAAATCTTCACACACTGGCCACACAACAAGGAAGAATCCCTCTCTTTACAAAGCAAAGTGGCATGCATTCAAGAATAGTTTGTGCCATGCTCTGTAAGTACCATTCCTCTAGGTCTAGGAGGAAATAAGATCTCTGCTGACTTTGATGTACTCCAAAATCCGTACCAAAAACCATGATTTAAAACAAAGAAAACAAAATGCTGACATCTGAGATGCATACTTTCGTAACTTATTTCATTTTTTGTTTATTTTTTAAATGTTTCAATTTTTTTAAAAAAAAAATCCCTTTGTTCTGCTGCAGTGTTTACACAGAGTTTGAAATTCATGGGCAGAAACTAAATCAATAGAGAACCCAAACAAAAAGGACCACACCATTAACAGAAGCAGCAGCACATAAGAATTAAAGTCTAAGAAGGGGTGGGGGAGACAGAGAGCACGAAAAGCATTACCACTTTAAGAAGGTTTACAGTAGTGTTTTTTTTTCAAGGATGTAATGGCCTGGGGTATTAGAATAAATTGCTTATCTTCAGGGAACCAAATGCAGGAGTGTTACAATACGTACACTGAAGTTTGATTTGTTTGCACAGTGCATTTCTCCACATGGTTGCTGCTTGTGAACATATGGATATCTGTGCAAAAGCATGCATGAGGAAGTACAGGGTAGGCTACATAGGCTCTACTGTCTGATGCATCCAGCAGGCAGGTGGGTGGGAGAGAGAGAGGGAAGGAGGGAGAGAGACAGGGAGCTAGCTTAGAATGCATTGGTCAGTACCATTCAAAGCTTCTCCCAGAGGACCCAGACCAAGGAGGCATTGGAGAGGATCTTTCTCTGAATGCTAAGAATGAAAGCTGGATGAATTGGATTGAGTAGCACAGGCTACATGTACCAGGGTGGTGAAAATGCATTGCCCTATGGAAACTATTCCATGAGACTTGCAGCACAACTAAGGTTAATGAACTCAGGGATTTTTTTAAAAAAAAAACCCAACCCAATTGTTGGGTGACAGAAGGATTGTGAATGAGACTGCATACATTCCTATTGAATTCGGGAGTTATTGTTGTATAAAGACAATGTGATCTCTGGTAGCAGACAGAAGAGATCCAATGTCAAGTCCAGTCTCACTGAATGATTCTGGGCCACTTGTTCTTTCAACCCCAACATGCCTCACACAGGTATTGTGAGCATCAAATGAGGGACATCTCCTAGTAAGCCACCTTCAGCTCTTGGAGAAACAAACTGGAAATAAATCTAACAAATAAACAAATGCTGTATCAAAGAGAGAGAGTGATTTCAGACCAAAGAGATAAGGTGATTTCCAATATCAAATGTTGGGATATTAAAATAAATGCACACAAAGATATATACATCAAATACTAAGCCAGTGCTCAGAGACATTTATTTGTTTGTCAAATGTAGATGATGCTCATCTCACTCTTAGAGTGGACTCTGGGTGGTGTCCAGGAATAAGATAAATACAGAAGAATATTAATTTAAAGAACATTGCTTGGATTTTTATTTAAATTGAATAAAAACATACAGTTAAGTGCAAGGAAACAGGGGATCTTTATTGTGGCAGGAAGAGTCTTCTCATTTTATATGTGAGAAAGTAAATATATATGTGTGTTTGTGAGAGACACGTAGAATATACTGTACATGATTATTGCAATCTCAACCAGGTAGGCTACCCAACTTGGATTTTTCAAATGTGTTGGCACTGCAGTCCTCACACCTCAGGAGGACATCCAGCTCAGAATAGCTGACCTTACAAAACATTGTTGTCACTTAAAAGGCAAAAGAACAGATTTCAAAGCAGTAGCAATTGTCTACATCTATAAGACTGGAACCTCACATTTTTGCCAGAAGAGTTGGTTTACAAGAAGAGCCAATAAAGAGAGATTCTCCTGAAGCCAAGCTCTAAGATTAAGGTGATGAAAGCCACAGTAGACACAATATTATTCACACAATTAACATTGTCTTAAAAATATAGGAACAAATACAGATAAGGCAAAGCTACCCTTATCAGAAGGTGAACTAGATACAAAATAGGCTTTCATTTTTATTAAGAGAGCTGTGTTAGTCTCTGATGGCAAACAATGTAGTCTGGTAGCACCTTTTCCAGCTAACCAATGCTATTAAGGCAGCAGCTTTTTAATATGCCTTTAAATAAAATATGTTAGATGGAAAAGAGCAGGGGAAAGGGATGTGATTCAACCAGTGTAACAACCGGTTCAATGAGCGTGCACTTCGATAGAGTGTGCGACCTGATAGAAAGAAATTAAGGGCAATATAGAACTGTGCAGTGTTTATATTCACAATTGGTAGCTATCAATAATAGAGCTGGTCACAGACCACCAGACCTGCTTTAAGAAACAGATCTAACTCTATCAGGGTGATCCGCCCAACTCAGTTCTAGAGAACATTTTAGGAATGCAGAGCTTGTAGTTCTAGTTAATGGAAAGATTTTCCCTTGAAAATAGGGGTGATGTCCAAAAAGAAGAATTGTACAAACTCTTACTTTTTCTTCACTTGCGGTGAGATTTGGGCTTCTCACAGGAGCGTGAGGGATTCCGCTCTTTCGGCCTCTGTTCTCTGGAAGAGGATGGAGAGGGAGCCCAGCACAAATTGCTTTCAGAGTAGACATAGCTTGTAAGGGAAGGCTGGTGCCTGACAGACAGCCGTGGCTGAAGGACAAGAGTTAGAAGAGAGTTGAGGTCCTATTGCAGCTAAGGTGACCTTTGACAAAAGCAGGTCAACGTTTGGCTTTTCCTCCAATCCTCTGGAGGAAAATGCCCAATTTGACAGCCCTCATCATCCTATTGGTTTGTCCTGCTGCCTCCTCCTGAGGAATCATTGACAGGTCTACTGTTTATTCTCCAATCTGGTTCTCCACATCTGGTTGCTCTGTTGCACTGAATCACAGTTGATTTGCTCCTGTACTTTGTACGGAGACATGAGGAGATTCTTTATCCAATACAGGATGCAGATATTTTGCAGGCTTTGAATTGGAAATTTGGCAAACCACAACCATCTTACTATATATAAGCAAACATTCAAATATTCAGTTATTTTTATTTGTGAGCATAACATTAACGTGACCCTTTTCCACTTTTCTCTCCATGTCTTTTTAATGCAATATGTATGCCTCTCTCTTCCATTCCAGAAATCCCAACGTATTTTAATGACATTTAAAATATGATCAACAATGGAATTATTAAACAATATTCTAAACTAACAATCCAGCAATAAAGTATTTATATGCTGCAACTATAAATAGAATCAATAATGTGTCAGGCAATCTCAGGGCCCTGTAAGTAAAGTTAAAACCCATTTTAGGCATTTGGAGACCACCATAAAAGTCCATGCTGGCTGGCTAGGAATGTGAATTCCAGTGCACCTACATAAGAAGTTGATTTTTAAATGTTGAAATAATTGTCTAGGGGATGGCTCTTCATACATCACTTCTCAGGTTTCCAAATTTTTTTAAAAAGATGTAACCATCAGAGGAGAACGCTGTAATTCCCCTCAAAGTTTCTGGTGACCAATTGTTCATGATTTTATCTTTCCTATGTTCTTCTTTTATTATACTTGTATTTTGGTCAAGAAATTAAAATTAAATTAATGTTGAAATAAAAAAGAAATAAAAATTAAATTAATGTTGAAATAATGAAGTAAGCCTATCCAGAAAACTCATTCTTAATACTAATATTGGTGAGGATATCCAAACTCTCATGGATGACTCTCTCCTGGAGAAGACACAACTAGCACATTGACTTCAAGTGGCCAATAAAAACATACTGCAGAGGCTCAGTTGTGGACTTCTCTGGGAGCTGTCTAGGGCAGTCAGACTGGATGCTTCAAAACAATATTGAACAACCTCCTGGAGGATCTGGATGTCTAAGGCTACTAAAATAACTGTGAGAGGGGTCAAGGAGTCCTAGTGGACAACCACTTGAATATGAGCCAGAAGTGTGCTGCAACTGCCAAAAAGGCCAACACAGTCCTAGGCAAAGGTAGTATCAAGATCACATGAATGTGTTAGTATTACTTTATATTGCTTTTGTAAACCTACACTTGGAATACTGCAATCAGTTTTGTCACCACTATATAAAGAGGTGTTGAGACTCTGGAAACAGTGCAGATAAGAGCAACAAAGGTAATTAGGGAGATGGAGGCTAAAGCATACCATGAATGGTTTCAGGAACTGGATATGTCTCATCTAATGAAGAGAAGAACTAGGGGTGACATGATAGCAGACTTCCAATATTTGAGATGCTCTCACAGAGGTCAACCTATTCACCAAAGCATCTGAGGGTAGGACAAGAAGTAAAGGATGGAAAGTGATTAAGGAGTGATCCAGCCTAGAATTAAGGAGAATTTCCAGGCAGTGAGGACAATTATTCAGTGGAACAGCTTGTTTTCATAACTGGAGGGTTTTAAGAAAAGATTGGACAGCCTTTTATCCAGAATGGTATAGGGTCTCTTGCTAGGGCAGGGAGTGGGGTGGACTAAAACCAAGGTGATATTCAGCAGGTTCTGACCAGTTCTGGAAAATTGGTAGCGGAAATTTTGAGTAGTTCGGAGAACCGGCAAATACCACCTCTGACTGGCCCTGCCCACATCTATTCTCTGCCTCCCAAGTCCCAGCTGATCGGCTGGGTCTTCTTTAGTTACCCTGCACAGGAGAATGGAGCTGGAAAGCAGGTTAGTGGGGTGGGGAGTAAATGGGATTTTGCAGTAACCTTCCCTCAGGAGTGGGGAGGGAATGGAGATTTTACAGAATCCTTCCCCTGCCATGCCCACCAAGCCACGGCCACCAAGCCACACCACACCCAAGCCATGCCCATAGAACCAGTAGTAAAAAAAATTGAATCCCACCACTGGCTAAAACACCTCTAAAGTCCCTTCCCACACTCTTATTCTATTAAAATTGATGGAAGTTCTACTACGTATCCTTGAATCATAGGCAGATTACTTTGAATCCTAGTTATATTAGGAAATATAACCACATGGAAATTACTGCTCTCTAGTGAAGTACTTAAATGCATTTGGCTCATGGTGGGTAGAGTATGCAACTAAAACTGCAAAATCTGGAATTAGAAGGGCCTCTGTTCGGATTCAGGTGTGATGGATTCAGGTCACATAAGGCTTGCAAAAACTCAAAACAAAATTCAGAAGTAAAATCAGTGAAGTTGTGGAAGAATTGGCATTGAACTTTCAAAAGATCCTGCCATGATCAGTACTGATATCTGCATTCTGTAGTAGTTGCACTTTTGAATATATAAAATAAAATCTTTGGCCTTTACTAAATTTCAATTATTATTTGTAACATTAAAACTGTACTACTAAATACTTTGTATAGAAAAGCAAATTTAAAATTTTTTTAAAAATATAATAGATCTCAATCGCTTAAGGATGATGCTAATTAAAAGGAGACCAACTGGAAGTGAAATGCCCAACCACCTGCTGGAAAAAAAACCTTAACAGGAAATGAGTTATAGTTGAATCAGAGAAACAAAACGCCTGGAATTTTTCACCTTGTATTTTTGCAGGGCATCTGAGGCCCCAAACCAGTATTCCCTGTATTCTGTACTGATGCCCATCTTGATCAACGGACAATAAGAGTTGGAAATCTACCATTTTCTCTCCTTGCAACTTTCCCTTTAATCAGCACCATCCTTAACTGGTCGAAGTCCCTATCCGGGACGGGAGAGAGGTCCATAATTCTAGCAACGCAATAAAGAGCTCGCGATTGGGAGTGATGGGACGTGTGGTCCGAGAGAGGGCGCTGCAGAGACAGGCGAGGAAAAGCATCCCCAGTCAGCGGCGGAGCAAGAGACGGGGACCCGGGGAGCTAGCGCAAGGGTGCGGCGCCGTCCAGCCTCCCCTCTCCCTGTGGTCGACAAACAACTCCAAACAGAGGGATAGATTCTTGGGGTAGGGGGTAGGGAAATCTTTGCCCGACTCTCTGTGGAAGCAACCGAGGTTAAACACACCCGAACACGCGTCCATAAGCGATGGGGAGGAAGTTCGACGGGATTGAAAGGAGAGCACCCTTTCCTGTCGCCGTTGCGTTTGGGTGGGCTCGTTCTTCCTCCTTCTCGGCCCCCTCGAGTCAGATGAAAACCTCCAAGAGTTGAAGGAGGGAAATATATTCCCCAATCCCACTCTACCTCTCCCCCCACACACAGAGATAAAATGCCCGTCTTTAAAGAACGCGCGACTGTTGCCCGAGGCCCATGATTAGCCCCGATTGTGGAGGGACAGGGCGAGGAAGGGGATCTAAACCGCAGGCTTGGTCGGATGGGATCCCACCGAGGTGAATGGAGCATGGGATGCGATCGCGGAATTCTCCTCAGTCTATGAAGCAGAAAGCGAGGAAGGGGGTAGGAAGGGAGAGACCACGAAGGGTGAGGACGAGGATGCCGGGATAGTGGATTTTGCTCAAGACAAGCGCCCGACCTCGCACGTCGGATCGTCCAGCAAACTACTGTTCTGGGATTCCCCTCTAAGCAACCACCTCCCCTTCCCTCCCCACGGCCTGCTGCCTCGGAGTGAAGGAGCCAGAAGGAGAGCCGGTGTGGCGGCGCCAAACACGGAGGCAGTTTTATCCTACTCTCGGTAGGATATCCGAGGCAGGTGGAGGGGGGGCAGACGAAAGAACCAGCCCAGGATAAGGGATTCCCGGGGTGGAATCGTGAACTCCGGACCCGGAGACTGATTGACGACGCCTCTGTTTTTGACCAAAAAGGACTGCTGAGGAGGTGAAGCAGCAGCAACAGCAGGGATTTTGGCGCCTGCTCGCTGCGCGGCTGCCTTTGCCAATCCCGCGCGACTTTCGCCGAGCCTCCGGAGGGGCGAGCCGGCGAGGGGGGAAGTTGTCTCCCCCTTTAAGCCCGTCAGCGGGGCTTGAGCTACTTGGCGGCGATGGACGGCCGGGACTGACACGCAGCGAGAGAGCGCGGTGGCTTGGGAAACGCGACCCCTTGGGGAAAAGGAAGGGGGAGCTTAAAGAGAAATGACAGGGCGAAAACCCGGCAGTCCCAGAATAAATTACGAGAGGTTGGAGTTTTCTTTTCTTTTTCCTGCCAAAAGTTGAGTGGGCACCAGACATGTAAAATAGCCTTAATTACTGTTTTCGACCTCACGTCGGTGGCGAAGATGGATTTCCTAGACGGAGTCACGCAACATAAAAGCTTAACGCTGATCGTATTCCTGGAGTATGTTATTTTTGCCCAGCTTGGAGCAGGTAAGCAGAAATAAGCAATAAAGGCGTTTAAACTGCAGATGCTTCAGACGACTCTTTAAAAGCTCTTCGTATTCAATGGGAGTTTAGTAAATCAGTTAAAAAGTCTCCTCATTTAGATCTATACGTTTACAAACTGTTGGAATTTACTTATTATAATAGCTCTTGTCCTCATTTTAAAAGCAGGAAAGTGAGTCAGAAATTTCCCGTTCTTACAATTTAATGTAAAGTGTCAGGGAAGAATGTTTACTTTTGCCTAATTTTCAAGAGAGAGGGGGATGAACGATGGCAGTTTGGATGTTAACATTTCATTTTCTGCAAATGAGCTACTTTATTTCATGCACTGAATATGTAATTTTGGGGTGGTTATGTGTATGCAACTGCAAGCTTAAAATTTCTGTACAGCAAGCACCTGACACAAAGTTTAAGCGGAGTAAGGAATGATAAGAACATAGAAGAATGGGATGGATGTACCAAATCTGAATCAAGTTGTTCACTTATGTAAAAGGGGCTCCTTGGTGTTCCAGCAAAAATGCCTTCAGAAAGACATTTAGAAGAAAAGTTTTATATTCTAAACTATCTCCCAGCACAAGAATTAGAGATGTGTTTGTAACAGGGAGTTGAGGCAAAGCCTTCTGCATTTAGACAGCCCCCTAGTGTTGCTGAAGCATAAGGCTTCATTTCTTGAGACAGAAATTCCCCTTAGATAGAAGACGCTGATTTAGAAGATGCGTCAGGCTTAAAAAGACATTGTTCAGCCATGGATTACCTAACCATTAACTTAATCATCATTGCCTATGTTCATGCAACATGCTAAGTCACAAATTATGGTTTACAAGGCATAATAGCTGGATTTACACATTGCATCAAGCCAAACCAAACAAGTGACCTTATGGTTTAACAGCAGACTGTCAAAGTCTTTTCCAGGTTTTGCATAAGAATCTTTCCCAAGTGTAGCTTACAACATTGGGGCTGAACGGGAACCTGCCTGCATGGAAAACATGTGCTTACCTAAGGAAACAGTCATAAGGAAAACCCATCCCATTTCTTCGGCTGGCTGGCAGCATTTTTGATAACAGACTTTTCCAAACTTACCAGTAATGAAACTGAGGTGGGTGGGAACCAAAGATAGGACATCTCCATAGACACAGAACCTTTCCCCCCTGCAATCTGCACATGGGTGTGCTTTCATTGGGCTGAAGGTTGCCTTCAGTCATTCCCAATGATGTAACACATCATCCAGTGACATGTTCCTCTTAGAATTCCATCCTGCAACGTTCTTCTTGTTTGGGAAGGAATGGGCAGCTGGATACTTAAATCAGCAACTTTTTCCAGCCTCAGGGAATGTTGTGGAATGACTGCAGTGGCCCAAGGGCTTCCACGTGGCCAAAATCTTCGCACAAGAATGCTAAAACTTTCACAAAAAAACCTGTGATCCCTTGAGGTTACAAGAAAACGGTTTTGTAAGACCAGATTGTTGAGGAATGCTATGAAGGCTGATGAACACTGCTAGGTATATTGTTGCCATCTGACAGAGCAAAACTGCTGCTCAGGATAAATCTTCATGTAATACTAGCTGGATAGTGCCACAGATTTCAGACCAGGATTTTCTGGCCCTGTTATAAAAAAAAATGTCCAAGTACAGTGTACTAGTTCCTTTGAATGGCAGCCAAAGATCTGTCACCCCAGAAAGCCATAGAGCCTGCCTAATGATTCAAATATGATTTGCTAAGATTCCCTACTAATCAAATAATAATGAAAGCATTGAAAAAATGGCTGGAGGGAACTGTTGACTCTCAGATCCAAAAGCTTACATCGGCATCCAAAAGCCTACACAGCACACTGCAAATATGTAATATGCAAGTTCCATTTCAGTTCAACCGTTTAATCCAGATTTGTGTCTTGCTCTTTGTTCTTTCCATCACGATAGCTCTCAATAAGTTTCAATAAAGATTTTGGTCCAATAGCTATAGAAAATCATAGGCTCTGGCTGTCCCTTACATTTGTTCAATAAAACAACAGATATCCAGTTTAATGCAGTCTGAATATTACTGCAATAGAAAAACCTAGCAAATATTTAGCTTGATTTCTTACAGGCATGACAAAATTAAGATGTTGTTGCTTCTTCTTCTTTTTATTCCTCTTCCTGCTGCCAGTCCAGATGTTCACACATTCTTATTTGTTAAAGCATTGCAAAATTCCAAGGAAGGAAGGAGGTATCTTGTTTTGTCTCTGCCCTATCTATGTTCAACTATCCCACACCAATATGAAAAACTGGAAGGCTATATATAGCTTTATGGCTGAATGTAGCTTTATTGTTTGGCATGACTAAGAACCCCATGGACATGACTTCCCATTTTGTGATGGGAAGCAAATTTAAAAATTGATCTTTTGGCTTGGAGTTCATGTAAAATCTTCTTGTGATGAATTACAACGTACAGCTGACCCAGGAAGACCTGGCATCTAAAGAGAGAATCTGCCTTTGATTCTTTCCTTTCTCCTTCTCCCCTCTTAGTACCGGATTCTGAGGTGTCACGAAAGCAAAATGTTGTGGATGAAGGGGCAATGGAGGCAGTCTATGTTTTGACAGCACAGATGTCCTTCATAGCCCCTTGCCTCATTCAGGGTCCTCTTGGAGCGAAGGTCAGTGTTTAGTCTGCATGCACTGTAGACAGCTTCTGCAAAAATAAAGCAGACTTCATTCTCCTTGATGTCTTAGTCTGAAGAATCCTTAAAAATTGTTCATGATGCCCATCAATCTCTACTTGGGTAATGGTGAATGATTTGAAAAAAAGCAGGAAGCCCAAGTTATATTGACTCACTTGCAATCTTTCCCTATTATCATCTAATAACAAAGACTGGGCAGAAAGTAAATCTAGAACTCTTGCTAGATATCTACCTGATATGCAGAAAAGATTTCCAACTTGTATTTATTTAAATAAAACACCACTGCTCCTCACTATTTTTACATTGCTCAACAGTTCAGAATAACAGTTCAGAATACGGGTATTTGTATGAAGGGAACACAAGCTCTGTTCAGGTCTGTAATTCGAAACAAATTTGTGGACACAGGAGTCCTTACTGGTGTATATATGTTTGTGTGTGTTTCTCAGATACAAGTCAGATTCTCAGACTTGTAACAATAAGAACAAAATGACAAGTGGATTACATTCCTGCAAAAATCATGCAAAATGAAGCTGTTCTAATTTGTTTAATAGAAAACGTAAAGATAGGATTGCATGGGTGCAGAAGGGAAACTTTGCTAGACAAAGCTGGTGGACAGTTTTAATCCTGGGTTAAAATTTAGGGGGGTAGAATTCTGTGGGGTCTCTGGTGACCCCAGTAATATCATCCATTAGCTGCATTTATATACAGAACAATGTTGTGGTACTTCGAATAAAGCTGTGGTTGACTGGTTTCTATATAAATGCTAAGCCATAAACCACATTCAGTGGAGCTCCACATCATACTGATCAGTGGTGGGATTCCAATTTTTTTACTACCGGTTCTGTGGGCGTGGCTTGTTGGGCGTGGCAGGGGAAGGATACTGTAAAATCTCCAGTCAGAGGTGATATTTGCCGGTTCTCCAAACTACTCAAAATTTCCGCTACCGATTCTCCAGAACTGGTCAGAACCTGCTGAATACCACCTCTTATACTGATCCAGCAAAATTATTGCTGAAATTATTATTGCTTTAATAGAAAGGACAGCATTTTTCTCTTCCTAGTGTTTTCCTGCAAGTACAGGGTACACTTTTCAGAATGGACAGCACATGATGTTTCTAAATATGATGTTTGTGATGCTTAATATACTGTATGCTCACCTTTTCACTGGGGTTCTGTTTCCTGATCTCACTAATTCTCAGTTTGAGAACTTGGTTGGTTTATTTGTTGATAATAGTGAGGAAGAGTAATACTAAAGCACTGATAGTTTGCTTGACAGAAGTTGATTAAATTCAGTTGGATGATATGAATGGGCCCTCACTATAACATTGCAACTTTTCACAGAAAGCTAAGTCACATTGCTGTCTCAAGATAGTCAAAATAGTTTAGTTACATCATATTCTCCTTCCTATCCCAATTAGGAACACAGAAGGGGGCCAATGAGATATATGAAAAGTTCTGCTGGACACAGTTGAAAATCAAAGGGTAAATTAGATTGGAGCAGAGAGTGTGGTTTAATCAGAGTACATAAGAAAATAAGCAAAGCAGTGCAGGTTCAGGCCAACAATTTTGTTTTCTGTAAAGCTCTGCCAATAGGAAATTCATAGATAGGACATGAGGGCATAATTGTCCCTCAGGTTTCCCACCAACATTATTACACGATAAAACCATCACAATGAGAAGCCCCTGATAACCTTATTCTCTTGGAAGTTTTCCAGTCCCCTTTTATTACAAGTATTTTATACCATTTCAATTAAAAAAATTGAAGCTGCTTATATAAGTGGTCTGCAGTAAACTCCACTCTACATAAAAATCTAATTAACACAATGAAGACAATAACAATGAGTCCTTGGTGGCTCAGGCTGTTAAATGCCTGCACTTAAGATCCAGCTGCCTACAACTGCTGTAGGCTCGAATCCCACCAGGCTCAAGGTTGACTCAGCCTTCCATCCTCTCGGGGTAGGTAAATTGAGGACCCAAGATTGTTGGGGGCAATTAGCTGACCTTGTAAAAATGCCGCTTAGTAATAAGCAGGCATATGCAATGGAATGAAGGCTATTGCTGAGCACACTGGGTTGTGCTCCAAAAAATTGTAAGCCGCCCTGAGTCTTCAGAGAAGGGCGGCATATAAATGTAATTAAAATAAAAAAAACAATAAATGTGACCAGTTCATGAACAGCACCCCTGTATTTCCTAGGCACATGCATCTTCCATATCTCATCCTGAATGCCTCTTTAAATAATAAAAAATGTCCACTCCTTTTCTAAACCTTAACAAGTGCTGCTTATTTCTGAAGAGAGCTTATTTCTACAGGGGGAAACCTCTATAAAACAGTGCTTACCTCTGTGGGAGGGGTGTTTATTTGCCAAATTTTATGTATGGCACATCCAGGGCAAGCAGTTTTTATTTTGATAAGTGATCCTGGAGCTTTCTGTACCCCAGGTAGATATAATTATACATAGATACTGAAATTCCATACAAGCAGCTTTGAAGTATCACATTTATTTTCTCAGACATTCGCCTTCAGTGGATAAGAATTAAAAAGTTGGCATTCTAGCTATGTGTCACATCTGTCTCTGCTCTTCTCCCAAACCAGATCTGTGTCATTGTGATTCTACACTGTTACATGCTTCTTCCCATCCTGGACTGTTTCCCTCACTGGCAATTCCAGCTTCATCACTGGAAGCTTTCAAGAAGAGACAGAAATGGTGTAGGGTCTGTCAGAAATGGTGTAGGGTCTCCTGCTTGGGTGGGGGGGTTGGACTACATGACCTACAAGGTCACTTCCAACTTAATGGGTTAATCTTAATCTGTCCACCTCTCACCTGTGCATTCTTGATGGACAAGTGAGTGAAAGAGAGTATAGCCTTTCCATTTGCCTGACTGGATCCATCTGACATTTTATTCTCCTTTACAAGATCTGGTTTGCACATAGTACTTACCATACCTACAATACCTTCATATTCTACCCACTTTGCCTTCTGATGTGGCTCCCTTTAGGTTATTCTTTTAAATTTTAAATTAACTTCAGTGCATTGATACAGTTGAAATATACGGCATTAAATAGCAAGGATAGGACAATCAAGGAAGCAGCTCTAAAATACAACAGTACATATAAGTGGGCTTACTTTTTAATATATATGTTATTGCTTTTAAGAGTAATAACAAAGAAAAAAGTTTCAAAGCAAAAGTACAGACATAATAGAAAATGTATAACAGGTGCTTAAAAAGTAAAAAAAAAACCCATATACCATATATTTAGCCATAAGTCAACCTCTAGGCAATCTGCTTCCAAGGAGCAAGCAAAATCAATCTTTCAATCCATTGAATAATGAGGACATATACAGGTGCAACTCATAAAATTAGAATATCGTGCAAAAGTTCATTTATTTCCATAATGCAACTTAAAAGGTGAAACTAATATATGAGATAGACTCATTACATGCAAAATAAGATATGTCAAGCTGTGATTTGTCATAATTGTGATGATTATGGCTTACAGCTCATGAAAACCCCAAATCCACATTCTCAGAAAATTAGAATATTGTGAAAAGGTGCAATATTCTAGGCTCAAAGTGTCCCACCCTAATCAGCTAATTAAGCCATAACACCTGCAAAGGGTTCCCAAGCCTTTAAATGGTCTCTCAGTCTGGTTCAGTAGGAATCACAATCATGGGAAAGACTGCTGACCTGACAGTTGTGCAGAAAACCATCATTGACACCCTCCATAAGGAGGGAAAGCCTCAAAAGGTAATTGCAAAGGAAGTTGGGTGTTCCCAAAGTGCTGTATCAAAGCACATTAATAGAAAGTTATGTGGAAGGGAAAAGTGTGGAAGAAAAAGGTGCACAAGCAGCAGGGATGACTGCTGCCTGGAGAGGATTGTCAGGAAAAGGTCATTCAAAAGTGTTGGGGACTTTCACAAGGAGTGGACTGAGGCTGGAGTCAGTGCATCAAGAGCCACAACACACAGACGGATCCTGGACATGGGCTTCAAATGTCATCAGAAGCGTCTTACCTGGGCTAAAGAAAAACAGACCTGGTCTGTTGCTCAGTGGTCCAATGTCCTCTTTTCTGATGAGAGCAACTTTTGCATCTCATTTGGAAACCAAGGACCCAGAGTCTGGAGGAAGAATGGAGAGGCACAGACTGCAAGATGCTTGAAGTCCACTGTGAAGTTTCCACAGTCTGTGTTGATTTGGGGATCCATGTCATCTGCTTGTGTTGGTCCACTGTGCTTCATTAAGTCCAGGGTCAATGCAGCTGTCTACCAGGAGATTTTGGAGCATTTCATGATTCCTTACGCAGACGAGCTTTATGGGGATGCTGATTTCATTTTCCAGCAGGACTTGGAACCTGCCCACACTGCCAAAAGCACCAAAACCTGATTCAATGACCGTGGGATTACTGTGCTTGATTGGCCAGCAAACTCGCCTGACCTGAACCCCATAGAGAATCTATGGGGCACTGCCAAGAGAAAGATGAGAGACATGAGACCGAACAATGCAGAAGAGCTGAAGGCCGCTATTGAAGCATCCTGGTCTTCCATAACACCTCAGCAGCGCCACTGGCTGATAGCTTCCATGCCACGCCACATTGAGGCAGTAATAGCTGCAAAAGGGGCCCAAACCAAGTACTGAGTACATATGCATGCTTATACTTTTCAGAGGTCCGATATTGTTCTATGTACAATCCTTGTTTTATTGATTGCATGTAATATTCTATTTTTCTAAGATTGTGGATTTGGGGTTTTTATGAGCTGTAAGCCATAATCATCACAATTATGACAAATCACGGTTTGAACTATCTTGTTTGGCATGTAATGAGTCTATCTCATATAGTTTCACCTTTCAAGTTGCGTTATGGAAATGAATGAACTTTTGCATGATATTCTAATTTTTCAAGTTTCACCTGTATTTATCTTTCTAATGTTGCAATATCAGTCTTAGTTACAGTAATAGTTCAGAGAAACCATTTATATTGTCCACTTATTAAATTCCATGTACTAGATATACAATTCAAGAGAATGCTATCCTCTGAAATGTTTAACATTGTGCTGTCATCCCTATATGTGGTGGCACAGTGATTAGAATGCAGTATTGCAGGCTAACTCACTGCTCACTGTCAGCAGTTCGATCCTGACAACAGTTCAATCCTGACCAGCTCAAGGTTGACTCAGCCTTCCATCCTTCTGAGGTTGGTAAAATAAGGAGTCAGATTGTTGGAGGAAATATGCTGAGTCTGTAACCACCCAGAGAGTACTGTGAAGCATTATATAGCGGTATATAAGTCTAAGTGCTATTGTTATTGCTGTACATAGTCCGGCAGTTTCTCCAAAACCTAGCAAGTGTAGAACACTATAAAGGCAGGATTTTTAAAACAACACCCAAGTTCTAAACCTACAGTGCAAACCCAACTGGAGTCATCTGGAAGATTTTTTAAAAAATAAATTTAAAACACATTGTCAATAGAACTTCTCATGAAAACCAACACAAAAGAACACAGGCCATACAATAATAGACAGGCCACACTTTGTTTTCGCTTTTTAAATCATTTTCTTGCATGCATCATCTGGAGATATGTACTTAATAATGAACAAACCTACAGAACTAAATGGTTTTTCATTGAAGAAAAATAAAGTAAAGCACACTTGACTGCTGAAAATCTGTAAGGTCCTACACCAATGATGATTGCAAACATCTTTCCTCCTGAATGTACATATAGACAGCTGAATTCAGTATGAACATTTCAGCTTTCTTTTTCCAATTGTTTGAGTGCTACATATGATTTCCAAAAGGATAACAAACCACCTATTCACTAGTTAACACTGTAATGTCCATCATTGGAATTGTCTGTTTCTTTCAGCCATCATCCATGGAAGAGGTTGCCCAGTTTTGCTTTTCCAGCTGTGTGACTCACCCTCGGCGGAGCCACTCTTTAATCAAGCCACCTCCAGCAAGCAGCCACCCCTCTGAACAGCCCCCTGGGGACTTTGGAATAAATACATAAATAGCCAAGGAGCAGGGATTATTGAACAAGCCATCAATCAAGAGCCAAATTTTCAATGACATACAGCACCTGGGGCCCAGAGAAGAAAAATGCACTGCAATCTTGATTGCTTATCCTTTCTATGAATTATTCAAAGAGCCCCATTTGGTATTCAGGCTAGGTCCCAAGTTGCTTCTGTCCCTTCATCCATACTGCCCCATGACTGTGACCCCACATTTCAGGGAATAAGTGAGTGATGGATGGGCTGCCTGATTGGGAAGCCAAGCAATCACATCGATTTTTTCCCAATGTGAGACTCCTAACCCCATCATTTGAACCAACCCTTCCCCCACAACCAACTTTTCCCTGTGTTCATTTGCCTTGTATTCTACTGCTGTTCTTAGCCATGCAAGAGTTCAACAGGAACTGTTTACTTATTTATTTTTTGTCCTGTCCTGTGTCTTTAAGTCAGTTTTTGACTCATGGTGATGCTTGGACTAGTCCAGTGGTGGCTAACCTTTTTGGGCTCCTGTGCCAAAAATTGTGCGCTTGTGTGTGTGCTTGCATGCCAGCACCCATAAGGCAATGCGCACACACCCCCACCCCCTGTGCATGCATGTGTGATTTCCTCCCCCACCCCCACTGCTGCCCCCTTACCTGCACTGCACCTCCCAGCTGATTTTCGGCCTGTTTGAGGCCTTTTTCAGCTGCCAGAGGCTTGAGGGAAGCCTCTGCAGGCTTTGCTGGCTGAAAAATGGGCCCGTTTCATCACTTCCAGTATTTCTGGAAATACAGGAAGTGATGCAATGGGCCTATCTATTGGTCTGCAAAGCCTGCAGAGGCTTCCCTCAAGCCTCTGGCAGGTTGAAAAAGGCCTGAAAATCAGCTGGGAGATGCACGCATGCGCAGTGAGGTAAGTTTGCCTGGAGCTCGTGTGCCCGCACAAATGGCTCTGCGTGCCACCTGTGGCATGCGTGCCATAGGTTCGCCATCACGGGACTAGTCCTTGCAGTTTTCTTGACACCTTTTTTTCAGAAGGCATTTGCCCCTTGCCTTCTTGAGGGACTGGTTCAGGGTCACTCAGCTGGCTTTCATGGCTAAGGTGGGACCTGAATTCAGAGTTTCCTGATTTCTAGCCTGCTGCCTTAACTAAACCAAACTGACTCTGATTCTGTTCTTCCAGGTAACAGCTAGGAAACTTAAGAGAGATCTCACGTATGAGAATGTGGGGGGGGGGGAAGTTGGCTTGCTGGCTGGCTGGTTTGCTGGTTTATGTTAGATTTGCATGAAGAGTCAGACGCGGAGTGCTTCAGTGAAGAGTTTATTAGTGACTACAGCTCATAACAGACCCGATTTGGCTGGGCTGCAGCTGCTACTTATAGCCAGCAGCCGCAGTTGCCAGCCAATCAGAGTGCAGGGTTTTCCTGCAATTTTTAAACCAATCATTTCTGACATTTTACAAGAACAGTTCAAACTTAACCAATGACATTCAAACCTGCATACATAACACCCCTCCCCACTAGGTTCAGTCCATACTGAAACCCCAACCTATCTAATGTATTCTTTTAAATAGGTGGGGCTCTTACGTGTACGTTGAGACCTTTGTGGTTCAGAAGTTTTAATGTTCTCACCCAGTGAGAGAGGAAATGTGTCTGTTGACATTTCCCTAGTTGGACTTCTGTGAAAGAAGACCCTGTTTGATTGTTAGAATCTGGTCTCTCCTCCCAACCCATCTCCAGCCCAATGTCAGCACCCAAGTCAGGTAGTGATGTGCAATCTTCCACTTGTAAGGATGGATTTTGGCATTGTGACAGGTTTTGGGATGGTTCCTGTCATAATGGCTCGTTACACATGGGGTTGATTCTTGCTTGCTGATTATCCTCATGTTCCTCCCCTTCCCCCCTAGAAAAGGCATTAGGTATGGGAACTAGAGAGGAACAATTGCAATGTTCCTGAGGTAATCTGGATCTTAACTGATCAATGTGCCTGCTCCAGAGGACACCATCCTCTGTTTGTACCCTGTAAGAACGAGGGCCAGTTATTTGAGTTATTTCAGCAGGAATCCATGAAGGTTCACCCATAAGGTTCTTAGCATAAACAGAATCACCCACACTGAATGTGGAAACTTTGCTAGTGGAATCAAGTGGTGCGTTGGGTGCGTAAGAGGGATGAAGGCAGTCAAGGGAAGACCTAAGTTTCCTACCCATCAACAACTCTGCTGGGGATAAGTTAGTTGATGGGTTAGGAGTGATGTGCTGAACACTAAGAAGTTTTTCAACTTTCTCAGTGATGTCCCCAGGACCCAATTGCTGAAGCTTTTCCTTGGTAAAACGTACCATACATTCAGCCCGGCCATTAGCCAAAGGGTGCCCAGGGGCAGTAAGGGCATGTCTGATACCCTGTTGTGCTAAATAGGATTCAAAAAGGTTGGATGTAAATTGAGGGCCATTGTCAGAGACAAGAACATCAGGTAACCCGTGGGTTACAAAAAGCTTTTTAAGCTGCTTGATGACAGCATCAGTTGTGGTGGATGCCATAGGGATGACCTCTAGCCATTTGGAATATGCATCTACTATAATAAGGAAGGTGTGCCCTCTGGTAGGGCCAGCAAAATCAATGTGAATCCTAGACCATGGGCCCCTAGGACATTCCCATTCCTGTTTGGGGGCGAGAGGTGGGGCAGGCCTGACTACCTAACAGTTGGGACAAGATGCAACCCAGTTTTCAACCATTTTGTCAATACCTGGCCACCATACATAACTCCTCGCCAATCCCTTCATCCTTACAATACCAGGATGACCCTCATGTAACATTTCCAAAACCTCTCTTTGCAGTTTTGCAGGAATAACCACCCTGTTACCCCACAAAATACATCCTCTTACTACAGATAATTCAGTTTGCCTGGACTTAAAAGGTTGGGCAAGGTGAGGTAGATCTTGAAGAGGCCAACCTTTCTTAATCCAGCCTATAATAGGAGCCAATAGAGTGTCTTTGGCAGTCTCTCTGGCAATTTCAGCAGCGTGTACTGGAAGCTTGGCAACAGTTTCTAGGAAAAAGGTGTGTGCCTCAGGTTCAAAGTCCTTCTTGTGACAAGGAAGTGGGCAACGACTCAAGGCATCAGCATGTCCAATGTCCTTGCCAGGCTTGTGGATAAGTTTGTATGAATAAGCAGCAAGAAATTCAGTCCACCTCAGCATTCTTGGTGACAGGATAGTGGGTGTAGGTTTATCTCCTGCCACAATGCCTAACAAAGGTTTGTGATCTGTGACAATGGCAAATGTTCTCCCATATAAATACTCATGAAATTTCTTGATAGCTACAACAATTGCCAATGCTTCCTTGTCCAATTGGCTGTAATTCCTCTCTGCTTTGGTCAAGGTACGAGAGTAAAATGCAATAGGGGCTTCCCTCCCGCTGGGAAGCCTGTGGCTCAACCCCCCCCCACTCCAAAGGGGGATGCATCACAAGTCAGTACAACAGGTAAATTCTCAGAGAACTGTATGAGTACAACATCAGATATGATTAGTCCTTTAATACTGTTAAATGCTGATTGTTCCTTCCTGCCCCAGACCCAAACAGACTTTTTGTCAAGTAATCTGTGTAATGGTTCTGCAATGGTTGCCTTCTGAGGTAGGAACATGTGATAAAAGTTAATGAGTCCAAGGAAGGCTTGCAAATCTGTTTTGCATTTTGGTCTAGGGGTTTCTTTGATTGCTTTAACCTTGGCATCTGAAGGGCGGATGCCATGCTTGTCAATCATGTAGCCCAGGAACTCAACCCTGTCAGTTCTAAGAGTGCATTTTTCTTCCTTGACTTTTAACCCAGCTTTCTTGAATCTGGTAAGGACTTCTCTGAGTCTTTCTTGTAGCTGAGTGTCATTTTCAGCAGAGATTAACACATCATCAAAATAAGGCACTACCCCTGGCAGTCCTTGGAGCATTCTTTCCATAAGGCTTTGGAAAATGCCTGGTGCCACGCTTACTCCAAACTGTAACCTTTTACATTTGAAGGCACCTCTATGAGTCACAATGGTTTGGGCCTCTGCAGTGGAATCATCAACAGTTAGTTGTTGATATGCCTGGGCCAGATCCAATTTGGCAAAGACTGTACCCCTGCCAAGTGAATGTAATAAATGATGCACCAGTGGAACTTGATATGCGCTCTGCTGAAGCGCATGGTTCAATGTCCCCTTATAGTCTCCACAAATTCTTACTGACCCATCAGTCTTGACTGGTGTGACTATGGGTGTTTCCCATCTGGAGTGGTCAGTGGGCTTTAAAACTCCTTGAGCTATTAGTTTATCTAATTGTGCATCAATTTTTTTCCTTTAAGGCAAATGGGACCCTTCTGGGCTTTAAACCAATTGGGGGCACCTTGGGATCTAGGTTGAAAGTGATAGGGGTCCCCATATACTTGCCCAATCCGTTGCTGAAGACCTCTGGAAACTCAGACTTCAAGGCCTCCTCCCATTCAGTGTTGCTCACGTGATTGATGCCAGTCACCTCGATGCCTAGTGGCTTGAACCACTCAAGTCCCAGCAAGCTTGGGCGGTCCTTGTCCACGATGGTCAGGGGCAAATGTTTGGTGTGGCCTTTGAACTTCACGTTGAATTCTCTTGTTCCAACTACTGGAATCTTGTTCCCTTGGTAGTCTTTAAGAGTCAGTGCTTGCTTCTGGAAATGTTTCTTCTGAATGTTGGGAAGTAGCCTGTGAATAGTGTCCCATGACACCATAGATAAATAGGAGCCTGAGTCCACTTCCATTTGACAAGGCCTTCCTTCAGTAAGTACCTTCACATGAACTTTTCTGCTTCTTAAGGGTGAAGAATGACCAATGGTGACTGTTTGATGAGTTTCATTCTTCCCATTTGCTTCTGTGTTGTGCCCCATTTTCTCACTGAAGTTGTTAGGCTTGAATTCTTTGTCAGGAAACTTCTTTCTGCTTGGTGGAGTTCTGGATGATTTGCAGACTCTTGCTAGGTGACCTCTTTTTTCATAACGGAGGCAGATGGTATCAAAAAACTTGCATTCAGTGTGGGGGTGCCGCCCCCACAACCTCTGCAATAAAAGTCTTGCCTCTTTCTTCCAAAGTCTTTCCTTTTCTTCTCCATTCTGAGTCTATAAATTCCTTCCTCCACCTCACTACAGTCTGAATCAGAATCTATTTGCTTGCAATGGGTTGTTGTGGACTTTTCCACATCAGGATGGCTTGAGGCCTTGTTAATTTTCTTCATGGCTGCTGCTGAGGACTTGGTGGCTTCCGCTGAAACAGCTTCCTCTATGGCCTCCTTAAACGTGATCTTAGGTTTCATTAATAATTTGCTCTGCAAAACCTTGTCTTTTAGGCCTAGAACAAATGGATCGCGCATGGCCTCTTCTAAGTTGATAAACTCACATGCACCCCCAATGTCCCTTAAACTTGCCATGAAGTCATTAACGTTTTCGCTTTCCCCTTGATCCTGACGGTAGAATTCGTGTCTCTTAATGAGGCACGACACTTGTGGCGCGTAATGGGCTCTTAACAGCTTTTCTAAGTCGGGCCAGTCCATTACCTTCATGTCTGCAGCTCCCGCCAATGCCTTCACCATCTTGAAAACGGCCGGACCACAGTGGGTGAGAAAGACCGCCCTCTTCCGCTTGTCGGAAATGTCGGCGAGATCGTTTCCCTCCAAATACATTTGGAAACGATCTGCATACGAGTCCCAGTCTTCTGCCGTCGAATCGAATGGGGCTGAGGGGGTGTTCAGCGCAGCCATCTCTCTCAGCTTGTTCTCCGCATCGTCTTCTCTTCGGGAAGAATCCCACCTTCATTGCCAGTGTTAGATTTGCATGAAGAGTCAGACGCGGAGTGCTTCAGTGAAGAGTTTATTAGTGACTACAGCTCATAACAGACCCGATTTGGCTGGGCTGTGGCTGCTACTTATAGCCAGCAGCCGCAGTTGCCAGCCAATCAGAGTGCAGGGTTTTCCCGCACTTTTTAAACCAATCATTTCTGACATTTTACAAGAACAGTTCAAACTTAACCAATGACATTCAAACCTGCATACATAACAGTTTATGTGGTGAAACATGTACCTTCATCACTTTTATCTCCATTAATCTCTTGCCCTTGGTCATTCTTATTAATAACTAGACAGGTTTCCTTGCAAAACAAAGTTGGTGCAAAGGTTTGTGTTGGGTTAGAACCTCATGCATATGGAATGCATCTTACTCACCCATAGTGGCTTTACCCCTTAAATCAGAGGATCACAAAGAAGATTTCCATTTGCACAAGCCAATGTATATAATCTGCTCTTCTCCATGTACATTTCCCCCCAATCTTCTACTCTTAAGGTGCTTCTTTACTGTTTTCTGAAGCAATCTTTTGTAAATACAATAGGCTTATTGATTTCTGGAAATGAGTAGATTTAAACCAGAGATTTTTGGTGCTGTCTGAGCTTTGTTCTTTTTTTGCAGACATTTCGTTACCCAAACTGGGTAACACCAGCACTAATCTAAGGTAGAGTAGTCTAGCACTATCTAGTCTAATCACTAGCACTGATGATGTTCTTAGTTTGGGTAATGAAATGTCTGCAAGAAAACAACCAAGGTCAGAGAACATCAAGGACCACTTGTTTCAAACCTGAACTACAAATATTCTCCTTTATTGGAATCAGTAATATGTCCTAATTTGTTACCTCTTCTCTCTCTCCATTCCTCCATATAAGGAATAAGAAACATCACAGAACTGACTGGTATTTCATGCTCAACACAATTTAGCAGAAGTAATCTGAATTAAAATCAACACATTGCTGCCAATTTTTGATTGGCTTCCAGGTTAAACATTTTACTGCACCTCTCCCTCTCTCCCTCTCCCCCCTCTCTCTCACACACACATTTACAGAAACTAAAAGAAAAAAAATCACAGATTCAGTTCAATATATAGAGTGAGAGAGACAGAGACAGAGACAGAGACAGAGAGAGAGATAAAGTGCAAATCTATGGTTTGCTTTTTTCCCCTTTAGTTCTTAGGTGTCAAACTCATGGCGTCACATTACCGTCACATGACATTTCATGACGTCTTTTCCCTTCACGAAGCTGGGGTGGGTGTGGCCTGCACATGACCCATCTGGTCCATGTGCCACCAGTTTTGCACCCCTGCTTTGATTCCTTTCCTTTCCAAGGTGGAGAGGCAAAGGACCCAAGCTCTGAGTACCCCATAACATTGGAAGCCTTGGGCGTGACCCTCTCCTCTCTTCAGCCCAGGAACACTGACTGGAACTAGACAGGGGTGGGATTCCACCGGTTTAACAACCGGTTCAGTGATTGCACTCTTCACGCCAAACGGGCGCTCTGCGCGCATGCTCCGCACTACAAACAACTCTAATACTTACCTTCTACAGCAGTCCCTGTGAAGAAAACAGCTGAGGCACGGCAAACTGCTCTGCCACATGAATCAGATGTGCTCTGAACAAAGGAAGTAAAGGACAAGAATGAGCAGGGTGGGTAGGTGGGCCTACATGCTTGTCGCAGCAAACCGGTTCGGAGACAGCTGATCTTTGGAACAAGGGGTTCGGACTGAACTGGTCCGAACCAGTAGAATCCCACCCCTGGAACTAGCCCCAGAAGAAGAAGAATCAATACAAAACACATCCTCCATTCCCAATCTCCAGAGCCAGTCCAAGAGGAAACCACTGAACATTTCTAAAAGGTTCAGGAGGGCAGGGTGGATTCATCACCTTCATCCCAGGTCATCCACAAACACAACCAATGCTACCTCAGTGCTGTAACATGACATGAATTCTTACCAAAAAGGGTCCAGATAATTCACTTCATCCAGGATCCTCCAAAGTTGAGTGCTAGCACCCAATTAGCAACCTTCCCTAAAAGAGTTGTTCACACCTTGCCGATTTTTTACACTTGTTTTATTCTCTTCCATTATTTCTGCTCAGTAACTCTCATTAGGTATCTTCACCAATTTCGCACCATAGACCCCGCTTTTAAAATAAAGGATTTCAAATAGTTTAGCAATTTCAAAAATCCAATATCAGCCAACCACCCTCTTTAATAGCCACCCATCAACATGAAAGATAGCAGGGCAGGCAGGATAGGGAACCATGAAATAGTATGACCTTAAGTGTTCAGGAAGCATTTGAGGAAGCAGGCGGAACAGAACAGTGGAATGAATTGGTTTGTCATCTCTCTGTCCTTGCAGGTTCTATGAAGCCACGGACTTTCCGTTGTGATGGGCATTCCTGCAATCCTGCAGTGGGAAATCTTGCAACAGGCAGGATACCAACTACACTTACCACTTGTGGACAGAACAGCACAGAACTCTACTGTTTTTATCCAGAGCACAACCTGCACCATGGCTCCTGCGGAATGCCCAAGTGTACCAAATGCAATGCCAACCAGCCTAATAACTCTCACCATCCTGATGAAATGACTGATGACTTCTTTCTGCATCCTGGTTCCTGGTGGCAGTCCGCCCAAGGGGTGCACAGAGAAGAAATCAGGCTGGATCTGGAAACAGAGTTCTATCTGACTCATGTCATTGTAGTCTTCAAGTCACCCCGGCCAGCAGCCATGGTACTGGAGAGGTCCCAGGACTATGGGCAGACCTGGAGACCTTACAAATATTTTGCTGTCAATTGTACAGCAACATTTGGGCTTCCAGATGATAACAGTAAAGAGGGATCTCTTTGTACTTCCAGATATTCCAATGTGGTTCCTTGCACCCGAGGAGAGGTAAGCTATGGTAACTGAAAAAAGGATATACTTTTCAAAAGTCTCCTTGATCTTATGCTTAGTAAAATTGCAGAGTCCTACTAAAGAAATTGGCCCTGGATTATTAGCCATTCACACAACTGTTAACATGTATCCTATTTTATTGAGGATGACCCTCCTTTGAAAGATTTTGAGAGGGTAATTCTCTGTTTGAAAGCATGCTCTGTTGGAAGGATTGACCATCAGTCTAAGCATTTAAGTGGCTTTGAAGTTGCCTGTCAACAGCACCTGGACAGCAGATTTGGGTAGGTAAAGGTTCCCCTCACACATACGTGCTAGTCGTTTCCGGCTCTAGGGGATAGGTAGTGAAGTCATATTAATCAAAAATAATGCTGAGTCAAAATTCTCTTCTAAACCTCCTAAAAATATTGCCAAGGAAAAAAGTAAAATGAAACTCTAGATATTATTTTTATGTGAAAGGAGTTTAACCAGGCTACTTTGTTTGGAATGGATTGTGAACAATCTGAGTGTATGTCTCAGCTGTTCGTCCGACGTTAGAACCGCAAAAAGAGCAATCGCATCAGAATGTTCCATGATGGTTTTATTTGCCTCTCGTGCCTTAACAATGGGTAACAACGAGCAATTTGGTATATTCAGCTCTGGATGGCTGTGCAAGCCAGAGCTGTATTTATCCTTGTTAATTAGCCATTAATCACCATGTACCGATAATTAGCTTCCGGTTGCTACTATCGCCTAACATCCGTAATGGCTTGTTACAATCAATATGCCAATCATCATTCCCTTATCATCCCCTTATTCCCTCCCAAACCCCATATCGCAGCGTCCTCCTTTGTGAGTAGTCTCGCCATACGCCTGTGCCATCCCACCCCAATGTGTGGCCGCTATGCATCCCCCCGTCCGTGAAGCCGCATTGTAGGTTGCTGCTGTCATCCCTTCCACAGTTGCAAACTCTGTAGGCTATCCCCCAGGTCTGGTATCATAGTTTGCTGGAGTCATCTCTTCCATACTTTTATTGTCGCCACACCTCACATAGCATATGGTGTCTGGAACAGTCAGGTTTGTGTCTACAAGGAAAAGGAAATGCGATTCTTGCTGCCTCGAATCGCCAGTTGTCGCGGCTCCACACAGTTCATTTGTGGAGGCGTGACAGTATGTTGCATCACTCCACATACACTATAAGTATGGATGTAGAGAAGTGGCCAGAAACAAGATAGCAACATTCCTAGATTGATACATTTCATTTGGATTAGTATTCCCTTTTCTTTTTAGCATCCAAGGTCTCCTTCAGCCAGGGAGGAATTTAGAGGTAGAACATGGGCTTTCATATAGAAAAGCCCTTTCTGAAACTCTGAAAACCTACAATCCCCGTTAATAATATTGAGTAGACAAATAACTGATGTGTCTCAGTATAACACAGTTCCCAGTGCCCAGTGATACAGCCCAGACCTATTCAGAAATTCTTTCCTAAGGGTGTTTAATAGGTTTATGCCAAATTATATACATAAGATGACAGCCTTAACAGTGGTGCTATCTTATTTTGGATGCTGTTTTACAAATGGATTATATTTGTTACCATCCAATATGCTGAATAGATAACCATAATCTATGCCAGGCATGGCCATAGTAGTTAAAAAGGAAAGGAGTCTTCATGCAACACAACTGTAGGGTACCACATTGGGAAATAAAGACACTGTGCCTGTCAACTGGAAAGCTGACAGTCCAGGTTCGAGACATGAGTGCCACACAACAGGGCGAGTTCCCGTTACTTGCCCCAGCTCCTGCCCACCTAGCAGTTCAAATGTGTGCAAATGAGAGTAGATAAATACAGTGGGTACCACTTCGGTGGGAAAGTAGCAGTGTTCCATATTTTCATGCTGACCACATGATGATGGAAAGTCTTCAGGCACCCTCGACTGAAAATCAGAGATGAGCACTGCACCCTTGAGTTGGTCACAACTTAACCTTTATCTTAAGATATGAAAAACATGAGAAATTACATCATAATGCAGTTTGTAGAGGATGATTTTCCCAGGACATTCAGCAAGTACTGCTGGTGGATGGTGGTGCTGATGTAAACATTCATATTTAACTTCTATAGCTTGCTTCATTTTTGCTACTATGTTGATATAATTCAAGCCATCCTCTAACGTCACCTGCATTGAATAGAAGTTATGATCAAAAGGAGAAGCTTATGTTAAGGTACTGAAGCATGCAGCTTAAGGTTCCAAATGAGAGAGAAGTAGTTATAGAAATGAAGTTTCTATTTTCATCCTGTCCACCTGTACAGCCAAGGGATCTGGAAAATGAGAAACACATTTTTTAATAAAACAGAGCATGCGGAAATGAAGATAAGAATCTCTTCGGAAGGAGGATCTTGGAGCAATGAAAAACAGCTCATTACAACTTTCTACTTTAATGTCACTGGAGCTATATGTCAAACTATTCTTCTAACAAAGAGTACAAACACTTGCTTGTTTCCTTGCTTGTTTATTTACACTTCCATTAGAATGTAGAGAAAGTTAAACTATCAAAAGGCTATTCATTTTAGACAAGAGCCTGTGTGACAGATGACACCAATGAAGTGTGCTAGAATGAGCCCATTACTGGAATTCACTAGGAAAAGAAGAATTGTGTCTGCTTGAATAAGATAACCTGTTGCTATGGAAGCATGTTAAACATGCCTTGCTTGGCAGACTAGTTTAAGCTCTACAGTTCAAGCCATATCCTGCCCAACCTGGGAGAAGGGGGAGTAATAGTTAAAATAAAATGCAACCAAATATGTTTTTAGAATGTTTGAAATAAATTTCAAAACAGAAAGAGGATCCAAACTATTCTGTTCATCTTGTTACTGAACTGGTAAACATGATTCTGATAGAAATTGTCCTTGGAAAAAGTCCCAAATTTAGGACTGCAACACCTAATTTGGACTAGCTTTGGACTGTGCTTTTTAAAATGGCATCATAAAAAGATGTCTAGAAATTGCGTTCTTCTCCCAGCATCAAAGCCACAAGGAGGGACTTTTTGTCAAAACTGAATGTGGACTCCCCATGACCTATAACTGCATGGATGTCAACATACACCTTCCATATACTTATTTAAAAAATAACAAAAATGAGTTTTGTAAAAGAAAAAAACAAAGTCAAACTTCCATTCGCTGTTCTCCTGAGAATCATCATAAGCTGGAGCAGGTACCTGGTCTTCAGGACATAGCAAACAGGTAAGGTCAGAAATGATTTCAGGAGGGAATGTTGGCTTATGGGGGTCATGCCAATAAGGAAGAACAAAAATGTATTCTAAGAGGACAAATATACTGGGAGCTAGAAGGAAAGCCCTTCAAGGCTACAATATCCTTTTTCTGTGCTTATGAAGCTCCTGAAATAACTGATCTGAGATGGTGACTTGTGACAAAGTGAGATGGCCAATTAGATGGACTATTTTTGGGATGCTGACTGGATCACTGGCTATAGGGTCATAGCAGAGGAAGAGGATTAAAAAAAGAGAGAGAGATAAAGAGGGAAGCTTTCAGCCTTGGAACTCCATTGAAATGCTGTTAAAGAAAAAGTTAAAACGGGCCTGGAAATAGCATCTCCTACAGATCAAACTCGCTGGTGACTTTAGGGACAAATCCATTCAGGTTTGTTTGTTTTTTGTTTTTGCAATAATATGGCAGCGATTTCTGATTTTTCACACCCCCCAACTTTCTAGTTTAGCCATAGCCTAAGTATTTCCTGGTGGGCTCCCTTTATAATAACCAAGCTTGACCATGCTTAGCTTCCGAGCCCAGGCTGGTCATCCAGCTGCTGCCACGTGCTGATATATATATACACACACACAGGGCAGGGCAGCATATTTTTCCATTGAAAAGCCGGACTAGGGAAAAACTCAATAGGTTAAGCCAGACCACACGAGGAACAAGTTGCAACTTCAGGGTCACCTCTTGAATAACAAGTCTTTGACTCAGCATTTCCGCTTTGGACCTCGTGCCAAAGAAAGCTCATTGCAATTCTGTAGTTATTTCAGCTTCCAGCTGGAAAAGATCAGTCCAGGGATTAGTCACTGTGAAAGGCAAGTGCCCAATTGTTATGACTAGGGTTGTCTGTTCAGTATGTCACTGAACTTGAGCTGCAGAAGAGATAAAATAGAGAGGCAGAGGTGGGGGAAGCAGTTAACCTCTGCAGAATAAACACACAGACAGCACAGCCAGGTTCTGCTTCCCCAGAGGAAAGGCTTATAGTGTGCCTTATGTGCTTTTGAGTGGTAGTAAGGAACGGGAGTGTAAACAGAGAATACGGTCTTGTGCAGAAAAGACAGAATAGAGGCTCAATTTATTGCTGCTCCAATGCAAAAAGAATTGTATCTTTTCAACCAGCATTTTAATGAGCCACATCAACAGCAGGCTGGCATTTTTCTTTCCCGCCCTTCCTTTTTTCTTTTGACTTGAAATCAGCTAGGAAGAAGTCCTAGTTTTACTAGCATAATTTCTGTACTTTTTGTCATGCATATATTAAATTAGATTCCTCATCCTTGCATTGTGATTGAAATGCCTGGTGCTACTGCCGTTTATCATTTATTTATTTGATTTATTTATATAGTTGAGCTAACACTAGGCAGCTTTTGTTGAACCTTAAAAGAAAAAGGACCATGGAGATGTTCTTAACTGAACTTGAACTTTCTCCGTCTCCTCCTCCTTCCTCTTCCTTCTTTTTCTTCCAGAACTTGCTTGTTGCTAGGCTTATGGTTCCATCTACTTTCGAAAAGCTGGGGCAGGCTATTTTTTTAAATTACATTTATATGCCGCCCTTCTCCGGAGACTCAGGGTGGCTTACAATTTTTTGGGATACAACCCAGTGTGCTCAGCAATAGCTTCCTTCCATTGTATATGCCTGCTTATTACTAAGCGGCATTTTTACAAAGTCAGCTTATTGCCCCCAACAATCTTGGGTCCTCAATTTACCTACCCCGAGAGGATGGAAGGCTGAGTCAACCTTGAGCCTGGTGGGATTCGAGCCTGCAGTAATTGCAGGCAGCTGGAACTTAAGTGCTAGGCGTTTAATAGCCTGCACCACCAAGGCTCTTCATAGGGACCTCAATGATCTCCCATGCAGAGTGGGTATTCAACAGGTTCTGACCAGTTCTGGGAACCGGTAGTGGAAATTTTGAGTAGTTCGGAGAACTGGCAAATAATAATAATAATAATAATAATAATAATAATAATAATAATAATAATTATTATTATTATTTAGACTTGTATGCTGCCCTCTCTCCCTAAGGACTCAGGATGGCTCACAATATAAAACACAATACAATAATTTACTTAAAAATGATTAAACAATACAAGCCCAATATTAAAACAATTAAAATTACTTTAAAAAGAAGAAACTCCCCCTGTTAGTTCAGTCCAGGCTGGCCTGCTGAAATAACCAGGTCTTCAGGTCCTGGCGGAAGGAGCGGAGATCAGGGGCCAAACGAAGGCCCAAGGGGAGCTGATTCCACAGGGTGGGTGCTCCCACAGAGAAATACCACCTCTGACTGGAGATTTTACAGTATCCTTCCCTTGCCACACCCACCAAGTCACGCCCACAGAACCAGTAGTAAAAAAAAAATTGAATCCCACCACCGGTCCCATGCAAATGTTAATCAGAAGGCCTTCTACTTAGAAAGCACTGTATTACAGTACTGGAGGTTTGCAAAGCCATTTCAGGACTCTATCTCAGAGTATCTCTCTATAGACCACTGGTATACTGTGTAAGATTTCTTCCCTCTGCCCCCCCAGCTAAGTTCATTTGAGTTAACTAGTTCAAATCTCAGCGCAGTTGGCAAGCAATGAAGGTAATGAACTACTCTGCAGTGGCAATGTGTGCGTGCACGTGTTTGTGTGTGAAGTGACCTTGATAATTTACTGTCCCAGCTATTCATGCCACATGATTAGTACAGTGACCTTCAGAAGATACACTTGCTACTGTGCGAAAGCAAATTTGCAGAGCAATTAGTTGTTTACATATTGCCATTTTATGTTGGATTTTATGTCCACTGGAGAAATGCATTCTCCAAAGTATGGGTAAATATATCTGAAAAATATGTAAATATATCTAAAAACACTCCAGGCAAGTGCTAATTTGCCATATCACTTTTGTTAAGATGTAGCGGAAATATTTAGATAGAGACAAAGATCGATACTAGTGCATTTTAAAAACTTCAGAAAGTAAATGTACAGTGATGAACATTAACTTTAAAAAAATTACAAGCAAAGATATTAAAAGGGTATTAGAACAAAAGTGAACACCCCATTAGGTTGTGTGGTGTGGTGGTGAAGGTGTTGAGCTGGCCCCAGAAAGATTTAAATTCTGATCCCACTGCAGCTGTGGAACCTCACTATGTGGCTTTGGGCCAGTCATCCTCTTTTACTCCAATCCATTTCAAGGGGTAAAATAGGAGGAAAGACCACCTTGAGCTCCTCTACAATGGGTGGGATAAAAATGTAGAACTGCATTTTAAAAATGCACATGTAATCTAATGAGATTTTTTTTAAAAAAACCTGTTTACATTATTTGCATTTGAAATTTATTTATTTATTTATTTATTTATTAATTCAACTTTTATGCCGCCCCCTCTCCCAAGGGACTCAGGGCGGCTCACAACTAAAATAGAATACAACAATAAGTTACTTAAAAATATATTAAATTAAAGCCGAATTAATATTAGTATTATTATTAAAACCCCAAAATTACGTAAACAACCCCAAGGGTCAACACTGCCCAGATTGTAAAAACAGCCAGGTTTTTAGCTCGTGGTGGAAGGTGCGGAGATCGGGAGCCAGCCGGAGCTCCGGCGGAAGGAGATTCCATAGAGGGGGGCCACAGAATAGGCCCTCCCGGGTCCCCGCCAAGCGACATTGAGTCGCGGAGGGCACCCTGAGGAGACCCCGCCTGTGTGACTGTACCGGGCGGCTGGTATTTGAGGCTGGGAGAAGTTCTCATAAATATCCTGGACCCATGCCATGTAGGACTTTGAATGTTAAAACCAAAACCTTGAACCTCACCCGGAGGGCAACCAGAAGCCAATGCAAGCCACGCAGGAGGGGTGTAACATGGGAGTATCGGGAGGCTCCCATCACAACCCGCGCAGCCGCATTCTGCACCAGCTGAAGCCTCCGAGTGGTGCACAAGGGCAGTCCTAAATAGAGAGCGTTACAGTAGTCCAATGGGAGACAACAAGCCTGAGTGATCGTCGAGGGCATCCCGGTCCAGGTATGGGCGCAACTGGTGAACCAGCCGGACCTGGGCAAAGGCCCCCCTGGCCACGGCTCCCACCTGCTCCTCCAACTTGAGCCGTGAATCCAGGAGAACCCCCAGGTTCCGTGCCCTGTCCACGGGGGGTAACACCTCCTCCCCCATGACCAAAGATGGAACCTCCGAACTGGACCGGGATGTCGGTATGCACAGCCACTCTGTCACTCTGTATACACATACACAAACACATATACACAAACACACACACACAGAGAGCGATAGATAGATAGATAGATAGATAGATAGATAGATAGATAGATAGATAGATAAGGATAGGTCATACAGATACCTGTAAGGTAGAGGTAAAGGTTCCCCTCGCACATATGTGCTAGTTGTTTCCGGTTCTAGGGTGCGCTGCTCATCTCTGTTTCAAAGCCAAAGAGCCAGCGCTGTCCAAAGACGTCTCCGTGGTCATATGGCCGGCATGACTAAACACCGAAGGCACACGCAACACTGTTACCTGCCCACCAAAGTGGTCCCTATTTTTCAACTTGCATTTTTACTTGCTTTCAAACTGCTAGGTTGGCAGAAGCTGGGACAAGTGATGGGAGCTTACTCCATTACGTGGTTCTAGGGATTCAAACTGCCGAACTGCTGACCTTTCTGATCGACAAGCTCAGCGTCTTAGCCACTGAGCCACCGCGTCCCTTAGATAACTGTAGATGTAGACAAATATCTCCACCAGAGTTTAGAAGGCAAAATAGAAAGGCATATGTGTGTGCGCATGCTTGTGTATGTGTGTGTTAGAAACACTGCTGTTTAGCTAAAAACAAATAGCAGCTGCTGACCTCAGATAATGGTGTGAGAACAAAGGTTCTGAACTGATTCTGGAGTGCCAAAGAACTTCTGTAGAATTAGGGTTATATAGTGAACATTTCCAGTAATTCCTCTAGAAGAATCTGTTAGAGACATATCAATTAGTCTAAAACCATCTAATAATGACTTGTTCTGGAGAGATGATTGTCTATATTCATTCAGAAACTCACTACTATATGGTTTGTTTTTGAATGTAGTATTTTTCAATAATTAAAAGAGAGTGAAAGAATAACCACAGTGGATCATTTTGAATCAAATTGCTATTAAACGTAAACATATAACACGTGTTTATTATTCAATGTGTTATTGTTTTAAGAAACTGTTTCTGAAACATAGTACATTATGGTATATAAGCAGACCATCACAATTTGCTAAACATGTATTTTATAAACATTAAGAGTTTAAGTTGCCTTTCACCATCTCAAGAGCACGTGTCTGTTCTTTTTCCAAAAAAAGAGAGCCAGTTTGATGTGGTGAAAGTGTTGGCCTAGGAACCAGGAGACCGTGAATTCTAGTCCTGCTTTAGGCATGAAAAGCTGGCTGGATGACTGAGGGCCAGTCACTTTTTCTCAGCCCAACTTACCTCACGGTTTTATAGATGTGAGGAAAATAGGAGGAGGAAGAAGCATTATATATGTTCACCCTCTTGAGTTATTTATAAAAAATAATAAAAACATGATTAAAAAACATCTAAAATCTAACAATACACTCATTTGAACAAATTATAATGCCATACCCAAGTCCATTTCTTGTCTGTCTTTTAGGGACACTGGTCCCAGTCAGAGAACAGCTGGAGAAAAAGATTAGGTTTTCAGATTCTGTCTTTGACTTGCGCACCTTCAGATGGTGTAATGATAAGACATATGGAGTGGTCCTTTTGATATAAAGAAAAAAAACTACCTTCACATATGTATATATGCACTAAATTAATTGCACTAAATAGTAAATGGACACATAGTCCATTTATTATTTAGTGCAATTGGGATTGGCAGATCTAATAATTAGAACACCATCCATCTTTTACACGCCTAGTGAAAACAATGGGAAAATACTAGGAAGGAAAATAAATGATTCTATTTTAAGGAATTTTGATTTCCATTAATCACCAAGGACATGCTGATGGAAAAATGGGGGGAAGATATAAGAAACACCTCAGTTCATATAGGACACATTTCCCCTCCATTAATCTTATGCCTGAGTAAGCTGCAGTTCTTCTGTTGCATATGGCCTATAGGAGGTGATGCGTAAGATATCTCAAACTTCAGACTGAGATATCGGATTATAAGAACAGAATTCTTGGCATTGAGATTAAAGAATCATAACCTGGAGCCATGGATGGCAGGAAATACAAAATCAGAGACATTGTCTCTAGGATAAAGCTGACCTCTGCGAGAAAGATAAAATAAGAACAAGATGAAAAAAATGTCAGTTGCTGGAAATAAATTGGGAAGAGAGAGAACATTCTTTCCTTGATTGCTGTCAGCTTCAGTTTTTATGTAGCTTCGGGGCACACCCAGATTTGTCTATGTTTGTTAAAGGTCAGGGACAGAGATACCAATATTCTATTTTATTATGAATTGCAGCCATGAGTTTGGAAACAAAAGCTTTTGGGAGGTAAGAATGAAAATTCCAGCAACATAACCCACCCTCCCCCCCACATCATTCTGATTATAACAGACAGGGTTTAGAGGGCCCTTTTTATGCAAGTCTGGAAATGTCCACAATAATGTAAAAAGATGCTTTTGTTCTATTAATCATGAAGAGAAGCAACCAGTGGTGGGCTTCCGCCTGTTCAAACCGGTTCTAGTGAACCAGTAGTTCCGACCATCAGCTGGCCCCACCCTATCCTGTCCTATATTTCCTTCTTTCTGGCTCAGCTAAGTCATGCAACCCAGCTGATTTCCGCACCTCAGCTGTTCTACTTACCGAGGCTGCCCTAGAAGGTAAGCAGCTGAGCTTCAAATTGCTGTATTTTGAACGCTGTGCACAAGCACCTTAGGTGCACGAAGCACACACTCACAGAACCGGTTGTTAAACTGGTTGCAGTCCAACACTGGAGGCAATCGAGAGAAGTTATAGTTCGAATGGAACTGAAACTGCAAAGAAGGATTCCTAACTGCATCCGAGGCTAAGCTCTTAGCTTGCCTGGATTGGACTCTCTACCTGGCCCACCTGTTCTGGAGGAAACTCGGACATTCATATATAACAATAGGTGAGGGAAAGGTAAGAAGTTGCAAGTCTAGCTGCCTCAAACACAAGAGAAACCACCTTGGTGAACCACAAAACCAAAAGCAGTCATGCACATTATAGGGGAGCAGGCTGAGAAACCAAATCATAGCAACTTAGTCTGCCTTGACTGGTATTCCCCTGGGCACTTGCCCAATGCCTCTGGTTGTTATGAGTCACTGACATTCCTGCCTTTCCTTTCAGAACTCATTTTTACAGTTGACCACTGCTCCTTTCCAGCCAGAAAAATTCGGCATGTTTTTGCTCCCAGTGAAGGTTGGTTCTCTTTCAGGAAGATGCCACAAATGAATCAGGAAACCCCTCTTTGACACAGAAGACTGAACTGTAAAGAAAGGAAGATCTCATTGGAATAAGGCCAACTTTGCTATTAGGGAGGATAAAGTAGCTGCTAAAAGTGATGTGAGAGTTAATTCTCAGCCTGATAAGACCAGCAGTTGCAAAAACAGTCAACAGCTGCATGTCCCCCCCTCCCTCTACCAAAAGAGGCTGCTTTCCACAATATGTGTGTGAGAGAATTTGAGTGAGTGACTTTGTCTCTTTCAACAATAAGGTGTTTGATGGAATTCTTTTGTTGTATCCTTAACCTTCCTTCTAGTAAGTGTCACCAGTCAGAGCTCTTGGAGGTGTATTTCCTGCTAAGCAGTGAGGAATTCATGGGAGGCCAAGGGGCAAATGAAAAAAATGTGCAGATGCAGATATGAATGGTTGGTTTGCATTGCCACATGGCAATGGATGCTTCCCCATTTTTCATCTTCCCCGTTTATACTGGATGCCTGTAGTTGTGATGAGAGAAAGTGGTTTATAAGAAATGGCAGGAAGGTCAGGAGATCAGGATGAAGATTTTCTGGTCTCACCTCATCTCTTCTGGGCTTATTTTCCCTCCATTTCTTTGTGGTAAATTACCTTCAGAGAGAGGCCTTTGAAATAAGATGGGAAGAAAGGTGGATGGAGCACTGGTGCTCTGGCTGCTGTCAAAAGGAAACCAGCAGTCAAGTGTGAAAGCCAGGTGGAGACAGGATTGGTTGGATGTAAGAGATTGAATCATGTGAAGCCAAGATGGCTTGATGCTAGTGGACAAATATACTGTGATATCTATCTACTAATAGCAGATATGCATTGTACTTAAAGGGACGACAGAAAACAAAACTACTTGAAAAAACCCCTTCCTGAGGTAGTGTCCAGGTGTTACTTTTGTTGTACATCTTCAATACCTTTTCCCTTAAGATTATATTTAAGATTATTTTTAAGCTGGACATCATTCCAACAGAGGATGCCTTCAGAGCAAGCTTGTCCGTTCAGGGACTTGTCTTCTGTTCAGGAGATATATTGCTACTCGTGTGACCTCTTAGATTCACCATCATCAACAACAGAAAATGATGTTATGCAGAAACACACCATTCAGCAGTTAACTAACAGATTCAGATCTTTGGACCTCAGAATATTGGACTTCAGTGAAATGAAACAGTCACGGATTTAGAGGTTTTGAATTCATTTTTAAATATACTGCTTTTTTTTATCAACAGTGAATTGGTGTGATCCTGAACTGAATAAGCTGGTCTGTGAGTCTTTGTTTCCATTACCCAAACCAAGGCAGGCATGTGCATTGAGTAAACTTGGTCACTGGCCCTTAATTCCCTGGGTGGAAGGAATGCTGGGCACCTGTGCTAAACAAAATGGGCTATTTGCGCAGGGTTTCATTCATTAGGGGAATGCAGGCAGCTGGCCGGAAAGAGGCTGGGTTGTTTTCTCATGCTTTCATTGATCAGAGAAAGTGCAAGCACCTGCACTGTTTGCATAGGCCGGGCAAGTTGCCCATTGCTCCCATGAGCAAGAGATATCTCTGGTTTGAACCCTAGGCCATCTGCAACTCCATGTCCCCTAAAGAAAGAAATGTAAAGAAGCAAGGCTAAACTCAGAGTAGCAGAAGAAACACGTGCACTGTTGGCTCCTCTGTCATTTCTTTGTCAGGCATGGATGCTTCTGCGGCTCTCAAGTTAGACAGCTGACTTGTGTTCCCTTGACAAGGTTCATCTCCTAGGATCCCATTGCTGCATCCTGGAAATATACCCCAAGCATAATTCCAGAATGTTTTTCCTTAATCTGTAAAACAAGAAATAGGGAGGCATTTTTGGACAGAGCATATTTGGGAAGGAAGGTTGTTTATAAAAATATATCAGTCCATAAAAATGGCTTGAGTAAGTTGCAATGTTTATAGAAATATTCCAACTTCACTGCTCAAGAAATAGCTGCTACACAAAATACAGAGCAAGTGAGAGAGCTCACAGTACTTTTGCTGGCATCCCAAATTGTAATTCATGAAATTTGTCATTCTGAAACAAATTTCTTCAGTGAGTGATGTTCAGTCTGGAGACTCTTGCTCAATAATGTTGAATATTGGGATAAAGCCCCAGTGAATTTACTGGAATATCCTCTGAAACCGTATCACCTGAACTGCTACAAAAACACTGGCTGTGTTTTCATAATCCATAATTGTATTTATATGTGGGCAGGGTGATGGACAGAAGCCCTGCAAATTAGATGCCTCCATCTAACATCAAGATCCGAGTATGAAAGGGTGGCTTTGAAATGTGATTTCATGATGTACCACATGTTACATCAGTCTTTCATCATCATGGTTTGTGGGGGAATGTCTGAAGCAGAAGTTACACATTTTAAATTTCTACTGAAATAGCCCATTTTTCTGGGTTTGTCACAGTGAATCATGAGCTGACTTTACCCAACCCATGGAGGTGAACTATGCTTGGATGATTTCTATCAGGGGTGTGTGTGTGTGTGTACCATATTTCCCTGAAAATAAGACCCGGTCTTATATTTTTTGCCACCAAAAAAAGGCACCAGGTCTTATTTGGGGGTGTGTGTCTTCCACTGACTCACCTTGCAGTGGTGGCACCAACAGAGCCCACTGCTGGTCCACTTCTTCTGCGGCCGCTTGTCACCGCTTGCATGCATAGCCCCTGGCCTCCCTTTTGCTATCAGAGGCTTTCAAGAAAGGCCTCTGCAGCTGATAACAGGGCAGGTCTTAATTAGGGCTTATTTTGGGGGGTAGGGCTTATATTGAGCACATGTGTAAAAAATCAAGCTAGAACTTTTGGGGTAGGTTGTATTTTCAGGGAAACACAGTGTGTGTGTGTGTGTGTGTGTGTGTGTGTGTTCACCATCTTCTTTCCCTTTTCGGTAATCTTCCATGTTTTAACACATACTAACAAGATCAAACATCCATACAGTCCTAAAGCAGTGTGTGTGTATGTGTATGTCTGTCTGTCTGTCTGTCTGTCTGACTATCTATCTATCTATCTATCTATCTATCTATCTATCTCACCATTCTCTTTCCCTTTTCAGGTGATCTTCCGTGCTTTAACACCTACTAACAAGATCGAAGATCCATACAGTCCTGAAGCACAAGCAGTCTTGAAGCTCACCAATTTGCGGCTCCTTTTATTAAAGAGGCAAGAGTGTCCTTGCCAAGGCTCCGGACTTCTGGAGAAACCGCACAGATTTGCCCATTATGCCATCTATGACCTAATTGTCCGTGGCAGTTGCTTCTGTAACGGCCATGCAGAAGAATGTCAGTTTGCCAATGGGCCAGGTGTTGGCAGAAATAGGGTGAGTATCAATGCTACCCTTTCTTACATTAAGCAAGGAAAAAATGAATGCTTCTGAATCACTGATGCCTTCACGGTCACATTAATTTTATCCATGTAGCTAAATGTTATGTAGATTTTATACTTTCAATGTAATTTTAATGCAATTTTGGAGGCCAAAAGGCTTTGCTTAATGGTGTTCAATTAATGCTATTTGTGTGAGAGAACAGCTACTGTATGAGCATGATCTTATATTCTACCTATCACTTTTGCCCATTTGAATCTAAGAGGGCTAATACAAAGGTTTATTCATTCCTATTATTCAGCACTCTAGAATAGAATAGGACAGGGTAGGGTAGGATAGGATAGAATTGAATTCTTTATTGGCCAAATATGATTGGACACACAAGGAATTTTTTCTTTGGTGCATAAACTCTCAGTGTACATACAAGCTGTAAGTGATAAATCATGATCATAGTCATCATAAAAATACATAAAAAGACAAAAATTACAAAAAAATTGGTGCTGAATAATGTCCTAAGTATGATAAATCTTCCTCCCTTAAACTATTTTAATAGTTAGGTTTGCTACTGTTTAATCACCATTTTTATTTCTAACTTTAGTTTGATCTCTGAAAAAATCCATATTTGCAAGGAATCTGAGAATTTTTTGCAGGGAGAGGGATAACTAGAACAAATTCATGATTACATACTTATGGGTCCTCATAAGAAATAAATAAAAACATATCTAAAATAGAATTATAGAATGAGAGCAAAACTGCAAAGCACATTTTAATTTTGTGATTCATACGTAGACAAAACCATGTGCACATTTTTTCTTAGCTTTTATCTTTCCCAGTGGAATAAACTGAGATTTAATACAAAGAGACTGGCACATGTTGACAGGATCTGGAAAATGCTGATTATAAAATAGAAGGGAAAACAGTGGTCCTTATAGGAAATCACTTGACCCCCACGCATTCTTTGTGCTCAGTTTCTTTTCCCAAGATCATAAAATATAAATGCATTTTATATAGCTGGATCCAAAGGAGTAAACTTTACTATTTGTGAACTTTTTGAAGGTATAGACCAGTACTTGGAAATCTCTTCAAGTGATCCCACAACTACTTTTTTTCCTAAATGTTGGTATTATGATTGCAGACATTCAATAGCATGATTTGCAGTCATCGGGGGACAGCAAAGATGTGAGAACACTAGTATACACACTAACATTGGCTTAGCATCCTTCAAAATGGAAGGACATTCTTCCCCAACTTTGAAAAAACTTAGTTCTAGGTCTAGCACATGCATGATAGGATCCCATACATTTTGTATTATCACAGAAAGTAAGAATTGATAGGTATCTGGACCACTTCTACTCCAACCAGTTGCAGTCATTACACAGTTGAAGACTATACTACCATAATATTTTTAGACCCTTATCCCTCCTGGCTTGTGCAAGCTTCCAGGAGGTGACAGGTGGGTGGACTCTGGCGGTGATTAATGCTTCCCTACAGGAGGGGGCAGTGCCCCAGCACTTTAAGGAACGGGGAGGTGTGGGGGGTGATTTTGTTATATTGCACTATATTAATTTATTTGATTCTTTTTGTTAGTTTTATTGTTTTAAATGTAGTTTTATGTTCTGTAAGCTGCCTTGAGTCACCATGGGCGAATAGGCGGCAATATAAATTCAATAAATACATTAAATAAATATTACCCTCAAGCTTCTGTTTAAGAATCTCCATCAAAGTATCATCTTCCTAAGGTATTTTTGAATATATTTTTTATTGATTGAAAATATTTTTCCTGGTGACCAGCTGCTTTTTTGTGTGTGTCTTTGAGTCAGTTTTGACTCCTGGCAACTGCATGAACTCTTGACACAACGTTTTTTAGAAATGATTTTCCATTGCTAACCACTTCTTAGGGCTAAAAAATCACCCAGTTGGATTTTGTCTAAGGCGATGGAACTTAGTTTTCCCCTTTCTAGCATAATACCTTTAATTCAACACCAAACTAGATTTTCAACTTAGATCTAATTATTTGTACTTTAAACCCATTCCTTCTTCTCATTTTTGTTCAAACAACTCTGAACAATTATGTTCTATCTTTTAGATAACAGTCCTTCAGATATTTAAACATAGTACTGTGTTTTTTCCCAATTCTCCACTTCTCTAATCTAAAGAAAAAAGGTAGATTGACTACTGTATATTTATTTAGCCTTGTATGCCAATTTCAACAAATTGACTTGACATACAACACTTCAGACTATTTCCCTTATTTTTCTTTTCTTTCTAGGACTTTTTTTATCTTAGTTGTCTTCCTCCAGACACACTGCACTTTGTCAGTATCCTTCCTAAAATGTGACAAGATCTAGACACAATATTCTATATCTGGGTTGACCGATACAGAACAGAGAGAAATTATGACAAATATTGATTTCAATATTCTCCCTAAAAACTCCTTTAACCAATTTTCTTCTTTTATAACAGATATATTAATTTTACAGGGAAATAAAGAAATAAAAAAGGAGGCAAAACAAATTTACATTCATTAAAATAGCTAAAAGTTTCAAAATAATGACTGACCCATGGACCTGCCTGCCACTTTGTTGTGGGGAGGGTGGGTTTCCTGCTTAAGAAGGTTGGACTAGAAGACCTCTACTTTCCCTTCCAACTGTCTTATTCTGTTTTGCTCTATTCTATATTCTATTCTGTATTCTATTCTATATTCTATATTCTATATTCTATGTTCTATGTTCTATGTTCTATGTTCTATGTTCTATGTTCCATGTTCTATTCCATTCCATTTCACTCTACTCTACTCTACTCTACTCTACTCTACTCTACTCTATTCACAAAGGGAGTCATGAACTGTGATGAAAACTTCATCCCATCCCCTGCTCCCCATTGAAACGTCTGCAAGTAAACAACCAAGCTCAGAAGGCACCAAAGATCCCTCAGCCCAGTGTGCCTATAGTTGACACCTTTCCTACACAAAGTGCTAGTACAACATTAATACAGTACAGCTAATCCTGGAGCAATTAAAATCAGTGAATAAAAATAGTGATCCTTTAACACAGATTCCAATACTATGAGAAGAAAGCAAAGTTGCATTAAATTTTTCAGCAGAGCTCAGTGCTAATTTAACTGTCAGGAAATCCTTTGTAAGGGATTTCCCTGAGACAGGTCCTTGTTTCTTCCAATTGCTTGAGAGAGTTTCATATGTAGTTTGGGGACATGACTGATTTTGGAATTCTCCTGTGTAAGACAGAAGTTTCCCATGCAGAGAAGAGGAAAAAGAAAGGCTTGTGAAAGTAGAGAACTTCCATTTTAGAGAGCAGTTTGTGACAGATTTTTTTCTTCCAATGACAAATCTAAATGGATTTGGCTGTTTTTGTCTTAAAACTTAGTAATCTTATTCTGGAACAATGTCTTCTATTTAGAAAAAAAGTAAGGAGATTCAAGGATTATTATTTATTTATTTTTGCTCTTTACTTTCAGAAACAAACGCTTAGTGTGATTCCATTATAATAAGGTTCCTGATGAGTATATTGAATATTTGGCTACATAAAACCAAAGATGCAAAAAGTCTTTGAATCATTGCATAGGGGTGGGGGGAATGGAATAAAATTTTCCTCTGTGAAGAAGTTTCCATATTGGGGATGTTTGTGGAGTCCAGATTCAGGACTAAAAACAGAATTTGACTCTTTCAATTCTAAACAAGCAACACCAGTCAACTAACTACTGAAGGCAGCCAATATCTTTGTTTGGTTATTTGGCTCACTAAAGAAATACAAAAGCCAAAGCAGTTTGAAATGCTCTAATCTTGGCAGAGCTTGACATTAAAAAGTCAAAGGCTCTTTTCATAAACTAATTTCACATCTCTCTAGATTTTTGTCATTTTGATTTGCTTCCCTCTGAAAGGAAATTCCTGACTTCCCTTTCATTGATAGCTTGACAGACTCAACAACTGCACTCAGTTCATGAAATTGTTAACTGAAATTCTAGGCTACCACATCTTAATCACTGGTTAAAAAAATAATAAATTACTGTAGAATCATAGTATCCCAGCAACAAAGGATGTTGTCATACTCCACCTAGGACAAATATGGATCCACTTAAGAAACAGCACAAGAAGAAAATAACCTGCTAAATATTCTAGTGGTCTCATCAGATGAATAATACATTAAATTAATACAGCTGGTAGAAGAATAAACAAGCTGCCCATCACAAGAGAAAAAAAACATAATACGCCCCACAACTATTGGCATAGGGAATGTAAACCATCACTAGATTTCTTTTTTGAATTTTATTTATTTTCCACTGCCTGTTGTGCCATTAAATGACTTCATCTAGCAGCAGAAAATTAAATTGTTTTGTTTAACCAACATTCATAAGTTACTCATTTCTCAGACTTCAATGGAAAGAAGAATGCATCCTGGAATGTGTACACATTAAACAAGAGTTTTATTCTTCTGAGAATAAACTTGATGGACTGTTCCTCCTTTTCACATTAGATTTTTTTTTATGACCGTGGAAAAGTACATTCCATTTTGAGTAATTTAATTTAGGTTGCTTCCTCTTCTCCTCCTTTATTATCAAGTTCTCATCCGCAAACATTAAACATGGTAAATTAATGTTTTAGTAACTGTTTTGATTTTGTGGGTGCTGCTGTTGCTTTCCAGATGACATGATGATGCCACAGGCACGTAAACACAATCTTGGAAACAAACACAGCCAACAGGACTGAATTAGCAGTGAAAGCAAATGAAATTCTGGAAACTGATAGTCAATGTTATGTATGTAGGTTTGAATGTTATTGGTTTATTTTGAACTGTTCTCGTAAAATGTCAAATGGGATTGGTTTAAAAAGTGCGGGAAAAACCCTGCACTCTGATTGGCTGGCAACTATGGCTGCTGGCTATAAGAAGCAGCCGTAGCCCAGCCAAGTCAGGTCCATTCGAGCTGTAGTCACTTAATAAACTCTTCACTGAAGCTCTTCGCGTCTGACTCTTCATGCAAATTTAACACTGGCGACGAGGGTGGGATCTCCCTGAAGAAGAGATGACGCAGAAGACAAGCAGAAGAGCGAGATGGCTGTGCTGAACATGCCCCCAGCCCCGTTCGATCCGGTGGTGGAAGACTGGGAATCGTATGCGGATCGCTTCCAGATGTACTTGGAAGGAAACGACCTCGCCGATATCCCCAAGAAGCAGAAGAGGGTGGTATTTCTCACGCACTGCGGTCCGGCAGTCTTCAAGATGGCAAAGGCATTGGCGGGAGCTGCAGACTTGAAGGTAATGGAATGGCCTGATTTAGAAAAGCTTTTAAGAGCCCATTACGCCCCACAAGTATCGTGCCTCATTAAGAGACACGAGTTTTACCGTCGGGATCAAGGGGAAAGCGAAAATGTTAACGACTTCATGGCAAGTTTAAGGGACATTGGGGGTGCTTGTGAGTTTACCAACTTAGAAGAGGCCATGCGTGATCGGTTTGTTCTAGGCCTTAAAGTTAAGGTCTTACAGAGCAAATTACTAATGAATTACTAATGATCACGTTAAAGGAGGCCATAGAGGAAGCTGTTTCAGCGGAAGCCACCAAGTCCTCAGCAGCAGCCATGAAGAAAATTAACAAGGCCTCAAGCCATTCTGATGTGGAAAAATCCACAACAACCCATTGCAAGCAAATAGACTCTGATTCAGACTGTAGTGAGGTGGAGGAAGGAATTTATAGACTCAGAATGGAGAAGAAAAGGAAGGACTTTGGAAAAAAGAGAATTCAACGTGAAGTTTAAAGGCCACACCAAACGTTTGCCCCTGACCATCGTGGACAAGGATCGCCCAAGCTTGCTGGGACTTGAGTGGTTCAAGCCACTAGGCATTGAGGTGACTGGCATCAATCACGTGAGCAACTCTGAATGGGAGGAGGCCTTGAAGTCTGAGTTTCCAGAGGTCTTCAGCGAAGGATTGGGCAAGTATATGGGGACCCCTATCACTTTCAACCTAGACCCCAAGGTGCCCCCAATTCGTTTAAATCCCAGAAGGGTCCCATTTGCTTTAAAGGAAAAAATTGATGCACAATTAGACAAATTAATAGCTCAAGGGGTTTTAGAGCCCATTGACCACTCCAGATGGGAGACACCCATAGTCACACCAGTCAAGACTGATGGGTCAGTAAGAATCTGTGGAGACTATAAGGGGACACTGAACCATGCGCTGCAGCAGAGCACATATCGAGTTCCAGTGGTGCATCATCTGTTACATTCACTTGGCAGGGGTACAGTCTTTGCCAAATTGGATCTGGCCAAGGCATATCAACAACTAACAGTTGATGATGCCGCTGAAGAGGCCCAAACCATTGTGACTCATAGAGGTGCTTTCAAATGTAAAAGGTTACAATTTGGAGTAAGCGTGGCACCAGGCATCTTTCAAAGCCTTATGGAAAGAATGCTCCAAGGACTGCCAGGGGTAGTGCCTTATTTTGATGATGTGTGAATCTCTGCTGAAAATGACACTCAGCTACAAGAAAGACTCAGAGAAGTCCTTACCAGATTCAGGAAAGCAGGGTTAAAAGTCAAGGAAGAAAAATGCACTCTTAAAACTGACAGGGTTGAGTTCCTGGGCTACATGATTGACAAGCATGGCATCCGCCCTTCAGATGCCAAGGTTAAAGCAATCAAAGAAGCCCCTAGACCTAAATGCAAAACAGATTTGCAAGCCTTCCTTGGACTTATTAACTTTTATCACATGTTCCTACCTCAAAAGGCAACCATTGCTGAACCATTGCACAGATTACTTGACAGGAAGTCTGTTTGGGTCTGGGGGAGGAAGGAACAATCAGCATTTAACAGTATTAAAAGACTAATCACGTCTGATGCTGTACTGATACAGTTCTCTGAGAATTTGCCTGTTGTACTTACTTGTGATGCATCCCCTTTTGGAGTGGGGGGGGGGTTTGAGCCACAGGCTTCCCAGTGGGAGAGAAGCCCCTATTGCATTTTACTCTCGCACTTTGACCAAAGCAGAGAGGAATTACAGACCAATTGGACAAGGAGGCATTGGCAGTTGTTGCAGCTGTTAAGAAATTTCATGAATATCTGTATGGCAGAACATTTACCATTGTCACAGATCACAAACCTTTGTTAGGCATTGTGGCAGGAGACAAGCCTACACCTACTATCCTGTCACCAAGAATGCTGAGGTGGACTGAATTTCTTGCTGCTTATTCATACAAACTTATCCACAAGCCTGGCAAGGACATTGGACATGCTGATGCACTGAGTCGTTGCCCACTGCCTTGCCACAAGGAGGACTTTGAACCTGAAACACACACCTTTTTCCTAGAAACTGTTGCCAAGCTTCCAGTGCCCGCTGCTGAAATTGCCAGAGAGACTGCCAAAGATACTGTGTTGGCTCCTGTTATAGGCTGGATTAAGAAAGGTTGGCCTCTTCAAGATCTACCTCACCTTGCCCAACCTTTTAAGTCCAGGCAAACTGAATTATCTGTATTAAGAGGATGTATTTTGTGGGGTAACAGGGTGGTTATTCCTGCAAACCTGCAAAGGGAGTTTTTGGAAATGTTACATCAGGGTGATCCTGGTATTGTAAGGATGAAGGGATTGGCCAGGAGTTATGTATGGTGGCCAGGTATTGACAAAATGGTTGAAAACTGGGTTGCATCTTGTCCCAACTGTCAGGTAGTCAGGCCTGCCCCACCTCACGCCCCACACAGGAATGGGAATGTCCTAGGGGCCCATGGTCTAGGATTCACATTGATTTTGCAGGCTCTACCAGAGGGCACACCTTTCTTATTATAGTAGATGCATATTCCAAATGGCTAGAGGTACTTCCCATGGCATCCACCACAACTGATGCTGTCATCAAGCAGCTCAGAAAACTTTTGTAACCCACGGGTTACCTGATGTTCTTGTCTCTGACAATGGCCCTCAATTTACATCCAACCTCTTTGAATCCTATTTAGCACAACAGGGTATCAGACATGCCCTTACTGCCCCTGGGCACCCTTCAGCTAACGGCCAGGCTGAACGCATGGTTCGTTTTACCAAGGAGAAGCTTCAGCAACTGGGTCCTGGGGACATCACTGAGAAAGTTGAAAAACTTCTTAGTGTTCAGCACATCACTCCTAACCCATCTAATAACTTATCCCCAGCAGAGTTGTTGATGGGTAGGAAACTTAGGTCTTCCCTTGACCGCCTTCATCCCACTTACGCACCCAACGCACCACCAGATTCCACTTCCAAAGTTCGCACATTCAGTGTGGGTGATTCTGTTTATGCTAAGAACCTTATGGGTGAACCTTTGTGGATCCCTGCTGAAATAACTCAAATCACAGGCCCTCGTTCTTACAGGGTGCAAACAGAGGATGGACTCCTCTGGAGCAGGCACATTGATCAACTTAGATCCAGGTTCTCTCAGGAACATCGCCCTTGTCTCTCTCTAGTTCCCTCACCTGATGTCAATTCTAGGGGAAGGGAGGAACAGGAGGAAAATCAGCAAGCAAGAATCAACCCCATGTGTAACGAGCCATTATGACAGGAATCATCCCAAAACCTGTCACAATGCCAAAATCCATCCTTAGAAGTGGAAGATTGCACATCACTACCTGATTTGGGTGCTGACATTGGGCTGGAGATGGGTTGGGAGGAGAGACCAGATTCTAACAGTCAAACAGGGTCTTCTTTCACAGGAAGTCCCAGTGGGGAAATGTCAGCAGACACATTTCCTCTCTCACTGGGTGAGAATGTTAAAACCTCTGAACCACGAAGGTCTCAACGTACATAAGAGCCCCACCTATTTAAAAGAATACATTAGATAGGTTGGGGTTTGGTATGGACTGAACCTAGTGGGGAGGGGTGTTATGTATGTAGGTTTGAATGTTATTGGTTTATTTTGAACTGTTCTTGTAAAATGTCAAATGGGATTGGTTTAAATAGTGCGGAAAAACCCTGCACTCTGATTGGCTGGCAACTATGGCTGCTGGCTATAAGAAGCAGCCGTAGCCCAGCCAAGTCGGGTCCATTTGAGCTGTAGTCACTTAATAAACTCTTCACTGAAGCTCTTCGCGTCTGACTCTTCATGCAAACTTAACAGTCAAGATGACAAAGCAGTAGCTGTGGGAATAAAATAAAATTGAAGAACCAAGTTATACTGCCATGATGTGCATCTGTTGATGGACTGTATCAGTTAGGAACTGAGGGAGAGCAAAATTGTACAGGATCAATCAAGCTGTAACTTAGCTGCTTGATAGATACACTAATTGTTCACAGTCAATATTCATCCATTGTGGGATCTTAAGATTGTAAATACCCACATTCTGATCGCCCGGTATGCTCCCACAGGCAGGGCCTCCTTGGGGTATCATCGGTTAGACATTGTCGACTGGCGGTGCCCAGGGGTAGTGCCTTCTCTGTGGGAGCACCCGCCCTGTGGAACCAACTCCCCGTGGACCTCTGCTTGGTCCCCGATCTCCGCTCCTTCCGCCGGGACCTGAAGACCTGGCTGTTCCAACAGGCCGGTCTGGACTGACTTTGGGGGGTTCAGGTTGGTTTTTAGTATTTGTTTTAATTAATTTTAAATTTTGTATAATACTGATCAGCCTTGTATTTGTTTAATGGTTTTTATTGTAATTTGTACTGGGTTTCTTTTACTGTTCGCCGCCCTGAGTCCTTTGGGAGAGAGGGCGGCATACAAGTTTAATAAAATAAAATAATAAATAAATAAACTTTCTTCAATTCTAGTAATATTGGACTAAAATGTCAATGCAACATAGACATTCCTTTGTGAAACAATAGCCTTCATTGCCATTTTGGAAATGTTTTCTTTCTACAACAAATTTCTGACATCTGTATATAACACTTCCAGCTTATCAAATTTACAGTCTTTTATTTGTTGTTCCCCTCTTAGGTTTACACTTTCTGAGTGTTCAATCCTTCCCCCTAGGGTTCTATGGGAATCTTGTTTCTACAACTCTTTTTTTAATCTCATTGCTGATATGTACAGCCATGTACCTTTGAGCCACCATTACTTTCTGCTCTTTTCTTTTATTCTTGTTATTGATTTATTTGCAAACTTTCTGCTCTGGTGCACTTTCAAAGACAGATAGCAAATGTTTTATTTGCTTTAAAAATGTTTTAAAATATAGAATTTGGTAATAGTAATAATAGCAATAATAAAATCAGTGCTGAAATCAGCTCACTATTTAAAGATTGGTAGAAGAAATGTGGGTTCTACAGATCTTCTAAACAAGAAAATGAGATCCAAACACAGTTTTTCACGACATCCCATTACATAGCCTGAGCAGAAGACCATCCTTTGATTGTCAGAAGCTAAGTCTTGGAATGCAGGGCCATCCAGGGATTGGCCTGGGATGGGCATGATAAAATGTGCATTATGGTAATCATGTTAAAAAACCACCAGGTTAAGGGTTAAGTGTGTGAGAGTGATGTTTCTGTCATAACATCACCACAGGCATATTTTGATTTGAACCATGTGAGTTTGCTTTGGGTGCTTTGAAAAGGGAACCTTTAAGAAGGAATCTCCTGTTGTTAACAAGACAGGTTTGTTGATTGTATTTGGATTTTAATGAAGGCGCTAATGGCTTGCTGGGAATAATAGCTTCTTCAAAACATTGTATTGCAGTTTGACCACCAGGAAAATATATCCGTAGGAGAGACATTCTGAACCTTATAGTAATAAGTAGCAATTTAGTATGTATTATGCGTTTGCTAAATTGGGTTCTCAGTGCAGGATCTCCTAATGGAGCCTGGCAACTAGGAAAGGGATTCATATCGCAAGTCCTAAACAGCACTATCACATTTCATCTAATCAGTTCTCATTACAAAACTGTACTGTTTTCTCACTATTTTTCACTTTGTTTTGTTGGCATCAAAGAAAAATGAGAAAAGGAAGTCAAAGGTATTTCATATCATTCCATTCCATTCCATTTATACACTGCACTGATCATCAGTTGATTCCCTAGCAGGGCATCATTTATTAAAAGCCAAGAAGTTCTAATGCCTCTTTTAAAATATTTAAACAATCTGCAAGAATGCTAGTTTGTAATAGCGATGCTCTGGGCAAGTGGTCTTTCTTGTGATAGATGAAATAATCCTTCCTGGTGCTTTGGGATCAGGTTTCAGACTTGTGGGTCCTCCCAGACTCTTATTTTATCCTGTCCAGGAACACAATTTATCAACAGTCTTCAGGAAGACAGTTTATCAGCTCCATCTGTTGCATCAGTCTTGCCCTGGTCTGAATTCTGCCAGTCGTTTCATGCTGTTATATGGCCCTCAGACAAAGCCCTGTGATCTCCGTTACCTTGAACCTCACTCCGCAGGCTCTCCTACAGGAAGCACAGAAGGTTGCATTTGGGAAGTAGGACCAGAACAATCCTACTTCCCATGAGCTTCTGAGCCCAATGGGTGCCAGGTTTTAACTTTGTAACCTTCTCAGAAAATGGGGAAAGTGAACAGTGGGAGCATAAGCAATCTCATGCATCTATAAAGCAGCACAGAAATCTGGATGATGTAGGATAAAGTCTGCTGCCTAGAATAACAGATTAATTAACAGAGTTGGAAGGGACCTTGGAGGTCATATACTCCAACCTCCCATCCCCCACCCAAGCAGGAGACTCTACACCAGCCATGGGCAAACTACGGCCCGGGGGCCAGATCCGGCCCGTTTGGCTGTTCTATCCGGCCCGCGGAGCCAAAAGAGTGGAGGGTTCTCTTGCTCTCCCAGAAGGCTACGTGAAATAATCTAACTTTGAATTTGTTATGTATGTAGGTTTGAATATCATTGGTTTAGTTTGAATTGTTCTTGTAAAATGTCAAATAGGATTGGTTTAAAAAGTGCGGGAAAACCCTGCACTCTGATTGGCTGGCAACTACGGCTGCTGGCTATAAGAAGCAGCCGTAGCCCAGCCAAGTTGGGTCCATTCGAGCTGTAGTCACTAAATAAACACTTCACTGAAGCTCTTTGCGTCTGACTCTTCTTGCAAACATAACACTGGCGACGAAGGTGGGATTCCCCTGAAGAGAAGACAACGCGGAAGACAAGCAGAAGAGCGAGATGGCTGCGCTGAACACCCCCCCAGCCCCATTTGATCTGGCGGCAGAAGACTGGGAATCGTATGCGGATCGCTTCCAAATGTATTGGAAGGAAACGACCTCCTGACATCTCCGGAAGCGGAAGAGGGCAGTATTTCTTACGCACTGCGGTCCGGCAGTCTTCAAGATGGCGAAAGCATTGGCGGGAGCTGCAGACGTGAAGGTAATGGAATGGCCTGATTTAGAAAAGCTTTTAAGAGCCCATTACGCCCCACAAGTATCGTGCCTCATTAAGAGACACGAGTTTTACATCGGGATCAAGGGGAAAGCGAAAATGTTAACCACTTCATGGCAAGCTTAAGAGACATTGAGGGTGCATGCGAGTTTAACAGCTTGGAGGAGGCCATGCGCAATCGGTTTGTCCTAGGCCTCAAAGACAAGGTGCTTCAGAGCAAATTGTTATTAAAACCTAAGATCACGTTGAAGGAGGCCATAGAAGAGGCCTCCTCAGCAGAAGCCACTAAGTCCTCAGTGGCAGCCATGAAGAAAATTAACAAGGCCTCAAGCCATTCTGATGTGGAAAAGTCCACAACAACCCATTGCGAGCAAATAGATTCTGATTCAGACTGTAGTGAGGTGGAGGAAGGAATTTATAGACTCAGAATGGAGAAGAAAAGAAAGACCTTGGAAGAAAGAGGCAAGACTTTTATTGCAGAGGCTGTGGGGGCCCCCTGCACTGAATGCAAGTTTTTAGACACCATCTGCCTACGTTGTGAGAAAGAGGTCTCCTAGCAAGAGTCTGCAAATCATCCAGAACTCCACCTAGTAGGAAGAAATTTCCTGAGAAAGAATTCAAGCCCAACAACTTCAGTGAAAATTGGGGCAACTCAGAAGCAAATGGGAAGAATGAAACTCATCAAACAGTCACCATTGGTCATTCTTCACCCTTAAGAAGCAGAAAAGTACATGTGAAGGTATTCATTGAAGGAAGGCCTTGCCAAATGGAAGTGGACTCAGGCTCCTATTTATCTATGGTGTCATGGGACACTATTCACAGGCTACTTCCCAACATTCAGAAGAAACATTTCCAGAAGCAAGCACTGACTCTTAAGACTACCAAGGAACAAGATTCCAGTAGTTGGAACAAGAGAATTCAACGTGAAGTTCAAAGGCCACCAAGCTTTGCCCCTGACCATCATGGACAAGGACCGCCCAAGCTTGCTGGGACTTGAGTGGTTCAATCCACTAGGCATCAAGGTGACTGGCATCAATCACGTGAGCAACTCTGAATGGGAGGAGGCCTTGAAGTCTGAGTTTCCAGAGGCCTTCAGCGAAGGATTGGGCAAGTATATGGGGATCCCTATCACTTTCAACCTAGATCCCAGGGTGCCCCCAATTCGTTTAAAGCCCAGAAGGGTCCCATTTGCTTTAAAGGAAAAAACTGATGCACAATTAGACAAATTAATAGCTCAAGGGGTTTAAATGTTAAAACTTCTGAACCACGAAGGTCTCAACGTACACAAGAGCCCACCTATTTAAAAGAATACATTAGATAGGTTGGGGCTTGGTATGGACTGAACCTAGTGGGGAGGGGTGTTATGTATGTAGGTTTGTATATCATTGGTTTAGTTTGAATTGTTCTTGTAAAATGTCAAATAGGATTGGTTTAAAAGTGCGGGAAACCTGCACTCTGATTGGCTGGAACCACGCTGCTGGCTATAAGTAGCAGCCATAGCCCAGCCAAGTTGGGTTGGGTCCATTCGAGCTGTAGTCACTAAATAAACTCTTCACTGAAGCTCTTCGCGTCTGACTCTTCATGCAAACATAACAGAATTTATATTAGTTCACACAAACACTCCATCCATGCTTTTGTTCCGGCCCTCCGGTCCAGTTTAAGAACCCATTGTGGCCCTCGAGTCAAAAAGTTTGCCCACCCCTGCTCTACACCATTCCTGTCAGATGGCAGTCCAGTCTCTTCTTGAAAGCTTCCAGTGCAGCTATTATCTGGTCTACACCTTATGATCACCTTTTTCTAGAACATTTATCTTTTCCTAAGTACTTTTGTACTATGTTACTTCTACTTTCCAACTGTGTGCTGGAGAGATCACACAGTAAGTAAGATTACATATTGTGGTTAGTAGTAGCAGCAGCTGTGGCAGCAGCAGCAATAGCAGTATTAATATTCAATTTGTTACCATTTTCTTTTCAGAACAATGATCTTGGTCACAAAGCCGCTTCACCTACAAAAAACATCAAAAGAGTTATTTTCCGTAGCTTGGAGGAACCACGGAGATCCACTTTTGCTGGGGAGAATTTGTTCATTTGGAGATGACTTTGTGTTGAAAGTAAAATTAGCATGAAATATCCCAGTGAAGTTTTGGTTGTCTGGAAAAGCTACTTCAGACGGCAGAAATTAAACTGCAGATGCACTAGTTGGGGAGAGAAACCAGGTTTTTCCTATTTGCTGGTCTTCCCATCTAACCCATCTTTGTCTGCAGAGTGTTTTTCCTCCCGCAGGAAGTTAGATTTATGTTTACCTTTGTACATGTGCAGTGCATCTGGAATTCCACATTGGAGTGGGGTGGGGAGAGAAGCTGCAGCTGGAAAGCGTTCTCAGTAGGAACCTGCTAATCTCATGCTAGATTTGGGGTAACACCTGGTGCTGTTCCTAATTGCCAAAGCAGGCCTCCCATCCGAGTGCTCCCTCAGTTGCTTTGGACTTTAACTCCCTCAGCCTTTTGCTGTTGATTCAGTGGGAGCTGAAATTCAGAATAACCCAAGATTCTCAATTGCCTACTTTTTTTAGTATAAGATGTGAATAAATCCCCAACACGATTGAGGTTAGATCTGCAACAATTCATAGATCAGTGCTGTGATAGAGATGAATATATAAGGTGGTATGTTAGGCTACAAATGGTCATAAATCAGTAATCCAGCTGCAGACCAAAGCTAACATCTGTATCCTATTTGGACTGTGATACTTCTGGAAGCTATAATGCTAGAATCCTAAAGGCATTATTTCAAATATAAAAAAGGTAATTGCGGTGAGGAAAATTATTTGCTCCTGGACTACACAAAATAGAAAGAGCTATTTCAGCACTTTGGGGTGTCATTGGAAGTGTCCCGGCCTTGTGGAGATGCAGAGATCTTTCCTGATAGATACAGAGATCTTTATAGGGAGAAGCAGAAAGTCCCTGGCATCACATCTCCCCCAAGCATAGAAACTCTATGGGTGACTCTGGCAAAACCCCTGAGGACCTGCCAGTCAGGATTTTCAGTCAAGGAAAAAGGCAAGCTGAAGAATAGAGAAAAAGACACATATCATATAGATGGATATGTTTCAAGAGAAAAATACGAAGGTACACACATTATTAGATTTCATAACTGCTGGGTTATATTTGTGGGTGTGTTTATGTATTGTTGAAAGCTAGAGAAATCAACCCACAAAGTTAGACTTGTATTCTTTAATAAAGTCCAGGGAAATCTGTTGTTATCCAAGTATTGGTGAATTATAACTTCCAACACAATCTAGCTAGAAAGGCCAACAGTGAGGAATGCTGGGAATTGTAGTTTAGCAACATATAGACTAGCTTCCTCACTAATTATAGAATATTCAGATTTTGACATCTTTGTCATCTTTTGTTCTTTATTTTTGTTTCTTATTGCATATTTAATTTTAAATCTTTAATGGTTTTCTTTCTGAATGTCCAGAGTTGTTGGGAGTTAGGCAGAATAACATTTTAATATGATTTATTCAATTTCAGTTTCTTTCCTACTTAACTTTTAGGAGCATATGGATTAAAATAAATTCCTTAGAAGTAACGCTTAAAGACATTTAAGAGGAGACTGATGTGATTTTTAATTGCTTAGTCACTTGTTGAATTAATTTTATTTTAAATGTGGTAGGTCTGTCAAATCTGCAAAGCTGCAAAATTCAAAATGACCATAAGATGGTAGCAAAATTAGACTTTTCTAATTCTTGTTGCTGCCATCTAGTGGTTGCCTGGTTTTTGTAGATTAGATATCACAACTGTAGCTATTAGTCTTCTTTTACTATTATTTCCTATGGGGAAAATATGCCAACTGAGTCTTTTGATTAGAAATATATATATAGAAGTACTAAAGATTAGTATTCAGTATCTCCTCAAAGTGACACTACACTTTCCCAAATAATACCTATTTTGCTATTAAGTACATGCCACTGGATTCCTTTTTAAATGAACCATCAACTTGATCAACTGCAAACGGGAATTGTTCTCAAATATGTTCCTTCCCTTTTGTCCAATGACAACTAATAGTTGGTTCTGTCTATCATTTGTCAAATTTAACTCAAACATTATGTTCTGCCAATGTCTGAATGAATAGCCTCTTTTCTTCACAGCTGGTAAATGTCAAAAGTAAGCAGAAAAATTCACCTAATGTATTCTCTAGACTGATATAGTACCTGTGATGAAAAGATATAAAGGTGGGGAGGGGCAGCTTTGGGATTAATTCATGCCCTGTTTTCATTTAAGGAAGATATAAATAAATGCCTGCCTGTCCTTTCTGAAAATAATGCCGGAAAAAGGCATGGCTTAGCTTCTTCTCTGTTCAAGCAGTCTCAGGAAGTTGTACAATTTAGGTTCCCAGAAGTCAGTTGCCATTTGAAGGGGATGAAAAGAGACATACATGGTTAAGGTCAAATGGTTATGTGTGTACATATGAAAAAAGCAACACTGCATTGTCACATATAGATTCTGAGAACTCTTATTATAGCATTCCAACACTACTTTCATGTTTTTGTCAAAAGCATCAGATCCTGTGGACACTTTTGCATCAGAATAACTTTGGTGATGTACAGAAAAACTTTTCTTAACATACCAAACACTTTTAATTAACAGAACCTTCATAGTTTCATTAATATAAATTATTACAGTGCCTAAGTTCTTATCCATGAAAACATTGGGTTGCTTTGAAGCTTAAGCTTTCTTTAGAACTTCTTTTGACAGGGGATTTAAAATGGTTATGGATGCTTCTATGGGTGCCCCCTTCCTGATCTGAAAAAGCCTCAGGGAGATTTGTGTAAATTTAAAATTGAAGGTTAGTTGCTGAATGAAGAGTGGTACATGATGAAGGTAAACCATGCAAAAGAATAAAGCAATGTTAATGAATGATTCAGCACTGAGCAGGGAGTAAGACAAGGATGTGTGATGTTCTCTAGCTCTCTAAAGTGTTCACATATAAACATATCAGGAGTGCTTTGTATGTGGCAGTCTGTGTGGAATGAATGTGAGAATTGGAGAAATACAAATTGAATGAGATAGCAATGGGTTACTTAAGTGCATGTTGTAAAAGGGCCAAGAATGAATGTCTGTTGAATGAATGTACTTCAAATACAAAAGTGACTGATCTGTAGAACAAAAGAACATTAAAGTTTAAAAGAATGGATGAGGAAGTAAAAGAATGAATGAGGAACTGATTGCAGAGCAAACATGAAGGAGGGCTGAATTAGTTGAAAGGAAATGAGATCAAGGAAGTTAAGGCTGAAATCCTCAAAACAGAGAAATTTGAGATAACAAAAACAGTGAATGCACATAGTAGAATTCTACTACGTAGAAAGATTTGCAAGGATACAAAGCTAAGGAGAGATATATAATGAGTGGCATTGTTATAAACATGTATAACATTTGATGTCTACACTGTTTATCTCCTTGTAATTGTGAAACTTTCAAGTAGAAGACACTTATCATGCTCATAAATCAATGTTTCTGAGGACAGGTGCCTCCTGCCTCAAAATTTTAGGAAACTTAGGCCATTGGTTTTTTGGCATTTGTGATCTGAGAGGGATGTAGGGTATGAGGAAAAAACAAACCTTTGGGGGAGTCATTTGTCACTGAGGCTTCAGGTTGCTGACCTTCTTGTTAGTTTCAAATCAAATTAAATCTTTTATTACCATTATAGACCAGATGTACGTACAATTTAACAAAATATTATAGGAGAGAAAGGGACTGGGGTAAAGATAGTAGACCAAATTACATGAAAGACAAGAGAAAGATGAGGAAAAGTAGAAATAGCAGAGAAGAACTGGAGTGCCAGCTCATATTTAAAGAGAACAGCAAGAAATGCTTCAGTGTAAGTACAAAGCTCTATTGCTGTACAGCAGTCTAGCAGAGTATTAAAATATAAAGGGGAGAAACTCCAGGTTTCATCCCCTGTTCTTACTTAAGTAAATAAATTGCTTGTTGTCCTTTCTGAAAATAATACCAGATATGTCTCAGCTTCTTCTCTGTTTGATATATTAAAACATTTAGATGTGGTGATACAATGCAGAAGTATAAACTAAAATAATAATGTTATACCTGAAATTGACAATGAACATAAATGACATTGCTCACTTAATTATTAATTATAATCATAATTTAGAGTTATATAAGAGGAGGAGAGAGAGAGAGAAGGGAAAGAAAAAATGGTCCAAGGAAGTTGAGTTGTGTCAAGATCTGAATCTGAAAGGAGGTAGCTGGTATAGAAATTGTGTGTTCTCCCCAAAACTCACAATAAAATGAAAGTTATAATCTTGTTTCAAAGGTCCTTGAAGAAAGGAGGCTTTAGTTTGTATGAAGGGCAGGAACACATACAACAGAATAAATTTCTATTCTGCTTTCAGTCCCACCATTCCCTGAATGCTTACATATTTTTAGTTAATCTTCAAATCTGGAATATGCATTCCTATGCATTATAAAAAAAAGCAACATAACTGAAATTCTTTCCTCCATACATCCCGAATATGTATTTTTCAGGGATGCATTTTGCAACAAACCCAGAAGGAAGAGTTTTCCCTTCCTAGGGCAAGTTTTGCTGATTACAGGCAAATCTCTCTGAGGCCAAATTGGATTTGGAATCACTACAAAGTGAACATGCATCCCAAAGAGAAATAATTTTGGTAAATGAGTGACTGTTGTCCAGTTCTTGAATGATTCCAAAGCCCTCATTCGAACGGGGTGAGCAGGAATTGGGAGAAGGAGGAGACTTGTTGATGATGGCCAGGAAGTCACAGCCAATACTATCGTCAGCTGTAACTACCAACAAGAGGATGAAAGGGGAATTGAGTGGAGTAAACAAATAAGAAGGAAGGATGAAGTGAAATTCAAATGGTGGTACAAAGCTGAGTCACAATAGAAAATAAAGCCATAGCCTCTTCCCTGTGAGAACTTCACAGCTTTTGGAAGGCTGTCTCCCCTTAGCCTTCTCTTACTTACGCTGTTTGAATTTCATGGGTTAATATTAAGGCTGACCTTTCCTTGGAAAAGAGAGCTGGCAGTCTTGAATAGCAGCAGCACAGCCAACTTCACAATTTTTTCCTCTAGCTTTTCCTTTCTTCTGACACAGACCTGCAGTATGATGAAGTGTAAGTGCTGAATAGCAATAGCACTTAGACTTATATACTGCTTTACAGTGCTTTACTGCCTTAGAGAGAGGGCTGTCTCTAAGCGGTTTACAGAATCAGCCTATTGCCCCCAACAATCTGGGTCCTCATTTTACCCACCTTGGAAGGATGGAAGGCTGAGTCAACCTTGAGCCTGGTGAGATTCGAACTGGCAAATTGCAGGCAGCTGGCAGTAAGCAGAAGCAGCCTGCAGTACTGCACTCTAACCGCTGCGCCAGCACGACTCATGAATGTCCACCTTCTTTATGAGCTTTCCTTCACACAGATCTAATTGAAGCATAAATGTGCCAGCATTTGCACATTTGCTCTGTCCCCATGACCCATCTTGCCCCAATCCATAAATGTGACAGATTTCAGCCACCCTCAGCTATACCAGTGTTAAGATAGGTTTAAAGTGGATAAAGTCTGTTAGGCTTTGCTTTAGATGGAAGTTAGATGATTGGCAGTGACTGGGAAGAAAGGCAGTAGAGGCAGGAAAGAGATTGGCAGTGGAGGCAGCAACTTTTCATGCTGGCATACTTTTCCTCCAACTCAAGGATAAGTGGAGAGAAGAACTTCAACTCAGTGGAGAAAAAAGGCAGTATATGAGATGGAAAGAAGTCTCCATCCTTTTCCTGCAGGCAGCAACTTTTCATGGGTCAGTCTTTTTCATGGGACAGAGTATTGTTGTCCCTGCTATATCCTGTCAAATGTTTCTTTCAGGCCTGCACTTGTCTATATACCCTTTGTGAGTTAAACAGGGAGTCTGAAATGCTAAAGGCATTTCATTTCATTTCATTTAAAAGCCACAATATTCCATTGTTTTCTATCCCCATCTCTTAAAAAAGTCATTCTTCTTTTGTTCTAATCAGTTCAAAATTTTGCATGACCGGGTTCCTAGGGAGACTACCTAGAGATGCTCTTTATCATGTACCCTATAGAGATCCAGAAAAGCAAAGCAAACATGAACTAGGCTTTGAAAGTGAAAGGAATCCTCCAGCAATTCTTGGTAGCTATTGAACCTTAAGGAACTGTTTTACAGTCTGCACCAATTAAAGTAAGGCTAGTCTAACATCTCCCTGCCAGTTTTCATCAGAAAATCTGCCCTGCTTCTGTCTGGTATTTGATGTTGCTACTCAGAAGGAGCTACAAGCCCAAAATTCTTAGAGCCCATCATCTCCATGTTTAAGCCTTTCCCCAGTGCAACTAATTGTGTTGTTGTCAAAACAAGCCCTTGCCATAAATCTTGAAATTGCTGAAAAGAAGAATAGTTTACTTTAGTTTACTTTATTGTCATTGCACCTTGTACAACGAAATTAAATACCATCTTAGTGTACATTATGACTATGAAAATAAACACAAACACACATCCTTCACTTTCTATGCATTGAATTGAAAACCCGTGATATTGCATTAATATTGCACTATGCAGTAGAATTCAACAGAGTTACTGCTCTGGGATAGAAGCTGTTTTTCAGCCTGTTTGTCCTTGTTTTTATTATGCTGTACCGTCTGCCAGATGGTAATAGTTCAAAAAAAAGGGTGCCCAGGATGAGATGGATTTTTGAGAATGTTTTGAACTTTCTTAAGGCAGCGGGAGCAATAAAGCTCTTCCAAAGAGGGGAGAGGGCAACCAATGATCTTCTGGGCAATGACATTAACCCGCTGGAGTGCTGTCCTATCTGCCACTGTGCAAATGGCAAACCATACACAGGTGCAGTAAGTTAAGATACTCTTAAGATAGGAAGTAGAATATAAGTTCTGGGAAGACAGGAAATAGAAGGCAGAGTTCCTCCTTGCCTTTCCTTGTGAAGCATGTCAAAACAAAGGTTCCAACTGAACAATTCTTTGGAATGCAGTGAACATATGCCCAAGCCTTATAAGACCCTTTCTTTTAAAGTTCTTGCCTGCCTGCAGCTTTTGTTCAGATCAATCCTTTTCGTGCTTGCAGCCACTGTTTACAAGTATTACTTTTTTTAAATGATTTTTTTTCCTTTGATAGATCCATGGGAAGTGCATGTGCAGACATAACACTGCAGGACACCATTGTGAGAAGTGTGCACCATTATACAATGACCAGCCATGGGAGCCGGGCAATGGAAAAACTGGGGCAGCAAATGAATGCAGAAGTATGTGGGTCTCGGGGAGAGAGGGAAGGAGGGAGCAACACAATAAAGAATTTTTCCAACCCAGGAGCAATGCCCTGGTGACTAAATCTGGATTTATGATGCTTTAGCAGCAGATGGGGAATGGTCTAAGAAAATGGTATGAAAAAGCATACCTCTCTTTTGCTCTTCGCATACATAAAGAGGGATATCAGCCATGTTCCATACCCCAGCAAACTTCAGCTAATATCAAAATAATAAATTGACTGGAATGATGGACAAGGCAGAAATATTAACATTTAAAAGCAGAATAGTTGTTGACTTCCTTAGCTGCTGTTATATAAATCCTACATTTAGTAGCAAGTGTGTTTCCATGTAGATTGAACCATATATTCATGAATACAAATATAAATAAATAGATTAGATTAACAGAGTTGGAAGGTTGTAGGTCATCTAGTCCAACCCCGCCCCCCCAAGCAGGAGACCCTACACCATTTCCGACACATGGCAGTCCAATCTCTTCTTGAAGGTCTTTTGAAAACAATATTTGGCTACTTGCTATATTGTACATTTATATATATTATACAATAAAATAACTTTCTAGTTTTAAAACGACTTGTCTAGTAAAGCAGGTGACAATACGCAGTAGGATTTTTAAAATTTACCAGTTCTTAGCATTATATGGAAGAAAACATTTATTTTCATTGAATTAAGAATAAAGAAAATGGCAAAACTCTTGTTTGCTGTTCTTTCTTGTTACTAGGCAAAATATGGTAGGGATATCAAGCTGGAATAATCTTTGGTAAGAATAAGCTGGATAGAACAAAACTTTAGCCATAGTGAAGTTCTTCACACTGGGGTAAAAGATTTCTCTTTATAAAACTTCCAACTATCAGAATCCTTTGGTTTTAGAGGTATGTTACAAGCCACCTCTGATTTCTCCTTGTTTTTCTGGCAATTTTTTAAATAAACAGATAGTCAGTACTCCGAAGAGAATCAAGTTGAAACTAGTCAGAAGAGGGACAGACTAAGATTGCACAATGGTTATTAAGGTCAAGTGCAGCAATAAACAAATTTTATTTTATATCCCAATGATTTCATAAGAATTAAAGGGGAAGGAATTCTGTAACTTTCATATTTGTTTTAATAGTTAAAAAAAACAAGACAGCCAACTCCTTCACAGATCATATTAATAGCTTAATTAAGAACATAAAAGAATCAACTGAAATGTTACATTATTCAATTATTATTTTTGTGCAAACTTGGCTACTCTTAGAACAGATACCGAAATCAGTCTTACATTCCTTTACTCAAGATATAATTTTTTTTCAGATGGATGATAGACAGACAGACACATGCATGCACAGGCAAACTCACTTTCCTTCAACTGTAAGAAAAAGCCATGTTTTACTTTCCCTGAACCTCAACTTGTGCTTTGCCTTCTTTTTCTCTTTATTCTCCCACTCTCAATTTCCCCTCTCCCCACTACAGGGTGCCGCTGTCACCATCATGCAGATAGCTGTCATTTTGACCAGAGGGTCTGGCTGGCCTCTGGGAAGAAGAGTGGAGGGATCTGTGATAACTGCAAGCACAACACTGAGGGTTTCCGGTGTCAAAGGTGCAAACCTGGTTTTTACCGAGACAGAGCCAAATCTATGACTTCCCCGGACATTTGCAAACGTAAGTAGCTTTGTTTTGCTAAATGTAATACTGAGAAATGCACAAGGGACATGTTTATCAATAAAATACTTGTAGCTCAGGATTGAACTGTAGGTTCCTTTGGAGCTCTCTGAGCTTGGTTATTTTCTTGCAAATGTTTCATTACCAAACTAGATAACATCATGAGTGCTAATGGTGAAAGTGTGCCTACATGCACATTTCTCCCCTTTGTGTGTCTTCTGAAGCATTTGATACTCCTAGGGGGCACCGATAGAAGATAACATTTGTTGCACAGGGTTGAACTGTGAGTTCCTTAGTGCTCTCTGAGCTTTGCTGTTTTCTTGCATATATTTCATTATCAGACTAGTTAGTGATGATGTTACCTAGTTTGGTAATAAAATGTCTGCAAGAAAACAACCACACTCAAAGAGCACCAAGCAACCCACATAACATCTTTGTAGCTATCAAAAGGAAAATATCTTTATTTCTTTAAAGATGCTTTTATTTTGGAAGGTTTCTGTCACTTAGAAATAGATGTATTCATTTAGTTAGCAGTTGAATGCAAACACATTTTATACTTTTTACTAATCCATGAACTAACATTCAAAGATTTTTCAGTTTTCTGAATTCTGCAATGTAATTTGCCAATAATAAAAGGCGTATTAGCACAAAATGAAATACCCTTCAGATTTATCTATTTAATGCCTTTATCAACGAAACCAGGATAACTGTGCATGTATTTGTGAAAATAATGTAGAAAAGTGTATTCCGTAAGAGAAATTTATTTTAGAAAATGATGCAAAATTGCAAAGCAAAATGCATGCTTAGACAAATATCCATCAAACTGTGTGTATATTTTAATACATATGTGCATTTTTAAAAATTAATTAAGAAATCAAATTTGAACTTGACATTGCTACAAAAATGGGTTGCTGAAGAAATCAGCATTGATAGATTAGTCTATCCATACTGAAGACTTGCAAGCAACTTGAATCTACTACATCTTCCAACCATCGATTTCCTTAGCCAAGAATGATTTGCTAATTTTACAATTGTGGGGCTTTGCATCTCATGAGATCATAATACTTTAATCCCAGTTTCAGATTTCAAACCCATATTCTGGAAGCTTAGAGTGCAGGTTAGTGGAACGAAATGATATCCTGAAATTATTATAGTTGTGGCTCTGGTGTGAAAACTGCTGCAGGTCAACTTTTTATCATGCAGAATGGATCACACTAGAAGTCCTGTGGGAAGTGAAAAGGGTGTCCAGAGTGCCCAGGGCTTTTAAATAAGACTAGATGACAACTAATTTTCAGAGAATCCTAGATTGCATTAGTCTCAAAAGATGTAGCTTTTCATCTTTGTTTCTTGTATTTACAATCTGCATTTCTTCTAAGGCAGGGGTGTCAAACTCACGGCCCATGGGATGGATGCCCGGTTTAGCAAAGGGGGAAAAAGTCCTGATACGTCACGTGACGCCACCGTAATGACATGAGTTTGACACCCCTGCTCTAAGGCATTCATGTTCATTTCATATGTAATTGTCTATGGAGATTCTCAGTCATCCAGGTCATGGTTGTCTCAAAGGTGCTTTTTTCAAGAGGATGAGAAGCGAAATGTCTTCAAAGAAAAACCAGAAAGTCCTCTTGAAAAAGCACCTTTCATACATAATACTATCAAGGGGAGATAGGGCTAAAGTCTGGCTTGTTATCAGAAGTAAGCTTTTCAATTGCAAAGCCAGGATCTCTTTTTCCTATTACACCTGCTTTCCCTCCAACATTTCTTGAATCAAGTTACTGACTGACTTCTGGGGTTTCTCATGCTGCTTTGATAGACTAGATCAAGATTGCCTTTAAACTCAGGTTACATATGCTTTTCACACTGGGATTAGTGACCTCCAGTTCACAACACTTCCTCTGTTTGTGCTCTTTTGTGTTTGCCTTTCTTGAATGCTAGTAGTGGCTTAGCCTTCATACCATCCCCCCCAGCCTTCACCTATTTGTAACCTTTTGTGAAAGCACATGGATCAAGGATCTACATAACCTACTGGTATGCCCAGCCGTGGTGCATGACACCAAAGGATTTCTCTTGTGGCTCTTTCTCCCGTTCTCAGAAGTTTTGCTAAAAAGGAAGCTTTGTAAAATCCTTGTTGCACCACATTAAATTTCAAGACTTAGGGTAGTTTCAAGAGTTTGCATCCTTGTCCTAAAGCCCAGTCGTGCTGCCAATACTCCCTAATCAGAAAGAAGTATTATTAGAGAGTCACTTGGATGGGAACAACTTAGAAGTATAACCATTACAAGCTGTGGAAACTTTACTAAAGACTGCACTGCATGAATGAATGAAACTGTATCTCAGTTTTTTCCAGGGCTCTTTGATCTGATCTGGCCAGTGACTGTCCAGTACAGAGAAGGCAATTCTCTGCCCCCACTAAGTCTGTGTTTTAAATTCACCTCTGTATTAGCATCAGCAGCTCACCAAATTATTCTTGTCAAATAAGCCTCTTTGAAAATTACAAGCTATATTGGATGTTGATTTGACAGCATTGGTTACCTGGGTATTCAGTGATATTTTTATCTTTTGAATCCTTTGTCTTATGCCCCCCATAGTATTGACCATATGATAGAGAAATTAATACTTAGTGGGTTATGAGTTATCATAATTCCCAACTATAAATGGCAGAACAGATTAGATGCGGAAAGGGGTAAAGCAGACAAATAGGTAAAAGAGACAAATAAGTTTGAAAGTAAATTTCAGGTGTGATATTTCAGATTCTCTGTTTAATTTTTAATTACCTTATCTTTTTTAAGGATTAAGCCTGCCCTTCTATTGCATATACACCACATACTATAATCATGCATTATTTGTAACAATCAGAAACTACATCACGTTTAACATTTTTTTCTGGTTTTGCCAAAATCTGGCCAAAAAAAAAAAAGAACAAAGAAGGGTTGGTAGGCTACCTGAAGGATGCAAAAACAACTTAAGTGCAGCTAGATTTATAGTCATGTGCCTCTTGTAGTGTTTTCTTTCTTCTATGGACCTACATTTGCACTGCCCACCTCCCAAAGGAGGATACATAACTTGAAATATTATTTATTTATTTATTTATTTATTTATTTATTTATTTATTTATATTTGAACTTGTATGCTGCCCCATCTCCAAAGACTCAGGGCGGCTCACAACTAAAAACACAGAACAATAAATATTTAAAAAACCATTAAACCAATGACAAGCCCAAATATTAAAACTTTGCGATAATAAACATTAAAACCGTCCCTCCCCCAGGGAGGGGTCACAGCCCGGGTTGGTCAAATAACCAGGTCTTTAATTCATGGCGGAAGGTGCGGAGATCAGGGGCCAGACGGAGCTCCAAAGGCAGTTGATTCCAGAGGTCAGGGGCCGCGACATATCTTTGGTAAATCTGAGCTACATTCCAAGCATCATTCATTTCAGGTATGAGATGAGGTCCTTGCATCACAAAGATACACATTTCCAAATTAACTGCGTTGCATAAGGAGAGATGCTTGTTTCCCACCGATAATAGTGACATAAGTTGAATTGAATTTGCTTATGTAGAGTGACCATCAGTATTCATCCCTATGTCACTGGGAATGGTTACCTGTAGATGGGAATGACCTTGGGAGACTGGGCAAAGAGATGCAGCCAAGAGTAGATAAAAGGCACCTGGACCTGCCCTGGGAATGTGCACAGGGCCAGAGGCTCAGAAGAGACCCTTCCTAGTTTCTGGCAAACGGGTGTGGACGGAGACGTATTTAGTTTTATCCCACCTTTTTTATAAGCAACTCAAGGTGGCAAACAGAGAGAGACAGAGAGAGAGAGAGAGAGAAAGACACAGAGAAAGAGAGAAGATACAGAGAGGGAGAGGAGACAGAGAGAGAGAAGGAGGGAGAGAGGGAGAGACAGAGACAGTGACAGAGAGAAAGAGAGAGAAGAGACACAGACAAAGAGAGAAGACAGTGGCAGCTGAATTTCAAAGCTGACAGACAGAGAGGGAGAGGAGACAGGGGGAGAGAGAGAGACACACACACAGACAGAAAGAGAGAAAAGACATACAGCGAAAGAGAGAAGACAGAGAAGACAGAGAGAGGGAGAGAGAGAGAGAGAGAGAGACTAGACCAAATTGGCTTTACTGAAATCCTTTCAGACTTTGAAGATTCTCTTAGTGTAATGTTACAGTAAAGTAGAATTAGCTTATCTGGCCCTGTTTCCCATCTGGTCTACCTTGCAAGACTGACATCAGATGCCGAAACTTGTATTGCCAAGTATTGTATGAAGCTCCTTTAGTACAAGTGTGCTTCCCAATCCAATCATTCTTAGGGTTGTTTTTTTAATTTGACATTAGTCACATACAAAAGGCAGAGATTCAGTACCCCAATCACATTAAACTTTGAAGATGCTTGGAATACAGCAGCTGTGCCTTTCGTGAGAAATTCTGGCAACTCTTTTGTTCATTTACCAAAAGAAGTCACTTGTAGTGTTTGGTTATATTATGAGTCATTTGAGTGATGCTAAGAAAATATCTACATGAGGCTAAAAACACCTGATGTTTCTTTCTTGCAATGTTTGCATATACTTGGTATGAATGTTGATTATTTTTAGAAAATGGAACAGAATGCATGATCTCTCTTTTGGTACCAGTATTTATTCTAAAAAAAATTACTGGGAAAACATGCCATGTGTTGCCAGTGTTGTGTCTGTAAAATTGCTTTAAATATCTGTCTAGCATCAATAGAAGTTTTTAATTAGTGTTTCATGCTTCTTGGTTTCTGTTATGTTTGCATGAAGAGACAGACGCGAAGAGCTTCAGTGAAGAGTTTATGTAGTGACTACAGCTCGAATGGACCCGACTTGGCTGGGCTATGGCTGCTTCTTATAGCCAGCAGTCGTAGTTGCCAGCCAATCAGAGTGCAGGGTTTTCCCGCACTATTTAAACCAATCCTATTTGACATTTTACAGGAACAATTCAAACTAAACCAATGACATTCAAACCTACATACATAACACATACATTATACATACATACATGTAGTAAGTTTGTGTGTGTGTGTGTTTGTCTGTGTGTCTTTTTTCTTATCTGGAATACAGCTACTTATCCAGTCATGTTAAGTCTATGAAGTTTCTGCTGTTACTGAATGCAGATTTGTGTCTCTGGAGAGTTGGCACTTCTCTTCATGTTTATTATGAAGTCTGTTAGCTAGGGAGTTCTAGGGAAGCCATGGTGAACTAAAGAAATACCTGTGGAAGCAGAGCTGGCAACTGTGCAAAGACCAAAGATCCAGTGGGCAGACTGGTTCTTCAGAACTGTCTTGATAAGGAGAGGGTGGGAGATCATCTACATGTGCTCTAGTTGGCTGCTTCTCATGGGGAAACCATAGGACAGCAATCTTCTGCAGGTTTGAGCATTAGGAGACAAAGGGATTAGCCATCTTGTTTGCAAATGCAGTAGATCCTTTTAAACAACACGGGTGTTCACAAGCCCCACTTTCTAATGTCTTTTGGAAATTGTCTGTTAACATCTAGATTAGAGGTTATTAGAGACCTTCAGTTTGGCAAGTGTGAAAAGTCTCAACTAAACAAAAAAATAATAATCACAAACTTAAGAACTTAAAGAGTTTGAAATCAAATTCAAATCGAAAAGCTAAACAAGATTTTGATCAAAGAGAGTTATAAACAGATTAAGGTTCCAGATGAATTTAGAATAGTGATTTTACTATCAGATTTTTGATGATTAATCAAATCAGATTTATTTATTATTGGCTCTTAATAAACTAAATAAGTAACTATAATTTTATAAACTGGACTCTAGATAGGGTTAAGGTTTCTAAATAGAAATGAAAAAAAGTGCAAACAAGCTTCCAGCTTCTGATATTGGTTAATTGAGACTTGTAAAATAACACAAAACGTCATAATTTTGGAAATATTAAAAGAGATCTTTGAAGAATCGGCTAGAAATTAGTAATATCAACATTGTTCAGTAATGTTTCAGTAATGATTTTCAGTAATGATTCTATGGATTAGATTCTGTCCAAAATATGGACAGAATAAAGGAATGACAGAAGTAAAGCAAATTTTGTCTAGAAAGATGGAGAAAGTATTGAAATAATGAAAGTCACACTATAAATGACAAGCTGATTTGGGAAAGGATGCTTTACTGGATATACAAAAGAAACTGGCCAAAGTTTAAAAGTTAAAGCGGAATAATAAATCAAGCAAATGACCTGCAATACTATTTTTATTGGATTCTGAAGAAGTCTGTGTGATGGGATAAAGAAGAATTGAAGAGAAATCAAATCCTAAGACAACATTTGAATAAACTAAACATTAAGACTGTTACCATGCCAGAAAACAGTCCAGGTTTCCAACCTGATTTGCCTGCTTTGACATCCAAAGAACTGTAATGGAGAGGATGAGATTACACCTCAGGCTCTCTGATCCCTGTATAGTATACCCAGAATAATTCTGGCAAAGACTGTGAACAAATTATAAAAGAATAGGGTTTCTCATCATACAATCTGAGCCTATCTACACAGGTGGGTTCTTTCATTGATGGAGGCTCCTTTTCAAGTATTGCAGAAGTTGATGGATGGGGATAATGTTATCTCCCCTCGTTATGTACATTGAAGATAAAACCAGAAGATGACATGTCGGCAGTCAAACTGGCTGTCCTTTAATCAGATTTCATGGTCAGTAGCTAATCCTCCACACAGCTCCACAGCTTTTGAGCCTTCTTTTGTGCCATACTTCATTCATTGGATCTTAATGAAGCAAAATGCCTAAGGGTTTGATATCATGTTCCAGAAATAACTCCTGTATCTGCTTCTTTTCGCTGGGAAAACAACCATGATAAAAATTGCTGTGAAATACCAAAGAAGAAAACAACAAATTTGTCACAGCAGATAGCACAGATGTTTGTGGGATGAGCAACACAGTTCTCAGCTTCTTTATGAGAAAACCATCCTGTCTCTCCCTCCCTCCACCCCACCCTCCCAGCGGGCAGCAAGTTTTGGAGTGAAGACAGATGAAAAGTCTGAATGAAATACCTCTTTAATCCCCTAGTTGAGAGCCTGTTTAAAAGAAGTCTTCCATTCAGAGACTAGTCCTTGTGCTTGTCCTCAAGGATAAATCCTCAAGTTCCCAGGAGAAAAGAAAGGAACAGGATTCAGATGTGAAGATATCCCTCTGCTTTTGTCGTCATGATCAAACATGTTCTCACTTGATCACTAGCATCAGGGATAGCAAGTTCAAATATTCAAACATTAGTCAAATCCTTCTTCACTGACCTCCTCTGAGTAATGATCAAACATCCCTTCAAAATATGGAATGCCTTAGCCAAAATGTAATATCTAACTATGAAGCTATATTTGAGATTTCCAGTTACTCCAGTAGATTAAATGAATCTTCTCAATGAGGCCTGAAATTAGAAGTAGGAATAAGAAATCATTTTTGCCTGAAAATTATGGAGTCATTTCGGAAATTTCAATGAAGCCATGGTCTTTCAGGAGGTAGGGCCACAGCATAAAATGGGCATGGCCAGAGCTTGGAATAAATAAATAGGACCACCCTTCATGGTGTCATAAATAAATCTCCCCATTCTATTCCACCTAACAAACTTTCCAAGTTCTTGCTATGAAAAAATGCGCACCAAGGAAGAGTAGAGTAGAGTAGAGTAGAGTAGAGTAGAGTAGAGTAGAGTAGAGTAGAATCGAATAGAATAGAATAGAATAGAATAGAATAGAATAGAATAGAATAGAATAACAGGATCTTGAAGGTCTTCTAGTCCAGTCCCCTGCCCAAGCAAGAGGCCCTATAACATTCTGGATAAATGGCTGTCCAATCTCTTCGTAAAAACTTCCAGTATTAGAGCACCCTCAACTTCTGAAGACAAGCTGATTAATTATTCTCACTGTCAGAAAATTTCTCCTTAATTCTAGGTTGGATCTCTCCTCGATAATCCCAAAGGTGCTTTTTCAGGAGGCAACTAGACTTCCTTGTTTTTTTAAATTTTGAAGACGTTTCACTTCTCATCTTCCGCTCTGAAGGACAGTGGGGAATGGGAGGATTTATATTCCTTGCAGATGGCTGGTCATTTGCATCCATCCTTTTAGAGGGTCCTTGAAGCACTGGGAGGTTTATCTGTGTCCTCAGGGTCACCTTAGTAGTGCTCCTGGTTCCTATGGTCTGCATTTTTTCCTCTGGAAATCTATTCCTACTCCCACACCATTCAAAGGGTGTTCACCCCAAATTGTATAGCTAAACGTCTGTAGAGATTCTCAGTCAGCCAGGTCACGGTTGTCCCAAAGGTGATTTTTCAGGAGGCAACTGGATGGTTTTTTCTCCAGTTCTCCAGAAAGTCCAGTTGTCTCCCGAAAAAGCACCTTTGGGACAACCGTGATCTGGATGACTGAGAAACTCTACAGACTCTCCTTGATAAGTTTCCATTTGTTATTTCTTGTCTTATCCTCAGGTGCTCTCCCTCTTCTCTGTGACAGCCTCTTAAATATTTGTTTCTATTGATAGGTAAATGAATTGCAATTTATGTTTTAATAGGGTTTATTCAATTCAACTTCACAGGATTGTAGCTTAGGCTTACCATCTCCCAGTTTGGCCAGTTTAGAACATTTTATTCACAAAATCAAAACTAAAAATGCATCACCTAGGAATAGGAAAGCAATCGAAAATCTTCAGTAAGCAGGCAGAAAAAGTAAATAGGCAGAATGTTCATTCCCTACAGAAATCCAAATACTTCATGAGCATGTTATTTATGGCTAGCGATAGAGACAGACATTTGGTTTCCATTTAAACAGAACTGACCTATATTTCCTGACATATTTCAGGAATCAGAATACAATTATCTTTCAACTTTTCACATTCTCTGAATTTTCGGATGTATAAAAGGAAATGCATGCAGAGCTTCATCAGTGACAGCTGTACCTAGCCAATAGTTGGTATAGAATGCTAATGATATTTCATCGTAATTACAGGGCTACACAGCAATAAATAGTCACGCCAGTATTGCAACACGAGTTTAAAACTTAACCTAGAGCTCTTACTTGAAAATTTTCAAGGGGAAAAACCCAGGGGTGGGATTCAAATTTTTTAACAACTGTTCTGTGGGTGTAGCTTAATTGGTGGGTGTGGCTTGGTGTTCATGTGACTGGCTGGGCGTGACCAACTCAACATCACTGAACATCGAGGCACGCATCTCCTCGCCTGGCCTCTCATGACTGTGGGGAAGCTGCAACAGTTGTAAGTGTGAAAAATGGTCATAAGTCATTTTTTCAGTGCCGTTGTAACTTTGAATGGTCACTCCACACAAGCAAAGTACCAGCAAAGAAGGGGAAAAAAACTCCAGAGACGTTCCTGAGACAGAAAATCTAGTCCTGCCAAGAATGTAATAAGGGTTAACGGAGAGGCAATTTCTGTAAGCAACACCAGAATGTTTCCTTCCTGCCTTCCTTACAGGATTAGGCCAGTAATTTCTTCTAACAACCCATTCTCTGAACTGCTTAGAATGTTAACAACCGGTTTAGTGAATAGGTGCGAACTGGTAGAATCCCACCCCTGGAAAAACCCATAAGGTCAATTATTTTCTACTTTCTTTTCCAGCTTGCTCCTGCCATCCCATGGGCTCACTGAACATCACATTGAACCAAGCCCAAAAATGTCACCCAAAGACAGGCTTCTGCTACTGCAAGCCAGGTGTTGCAGGACCCAAATGCGACTGGTGTCTATTGGGGTATTGGGGCTTTGGAGAAAATGGCTGCCAGCCCTGTGCCTGTGCTAGAGACTGTAACAAGCATACTGGAGAATGTCTCCACAGGTAAGCCAGCCCTCTGTAGTGGAACTTAAGTTTGGGAACTTAAGAGCGTTCTTGGGAAGGATCCCCAGGGCAATCCAGTTTGGGTCTCCCCATCCTGCTTGCCCCCCCACCACTACCACCTGGAACTGGCTCTTCCTGCTTCCTCCAAATCCTGCCCTTGCTTCTGCTAGTAATTCCTCTTGCTGGCAGGAGCCCCTGTGCCACCCAATAAGCTACTTGTCATTTTAAATGTCTATGGAGATTCTCAATCATCCAGGTCATGGTTGTCTCAAAGATGTTTTTCCAAAAGGCACCTGGACTTTCTTGTTTTTTTTTTCCTTTGGAAATGCTTCACTTTTCATGCAAGAAGCTTCTTCAGGTCTTGAAGAAGCTTCTTGGATGAGAAGTGAAACATTTTCAAAGAAAAAAACAAGGAAGTCCAGTTGCCTTTTGGGAAAGGACCTTTGGAATTGTCATTTTAAACACAGTAAACCCACAGGCTATCAAGCATAGACAATTCAATTGATAAGATATTGCCTAGAACAGAGCTTCCCACCCTGGGCCGTGGCACCTTACCGGGCCTTGAGCTGTTTGGAACTGGGTTGCAGAAGTGGTGGGCGAGCACGCATGTGTACACATCCCCATTTGCATGCACTCCATTTACGGAAGCGGCTGGTGCGCATGCTCGCCACTTGTGCAAATGAACTGCACACACTTACATGCTTGTCCACTGCTCACACACAAGCATCCCCTCTCTCCTCCCCACTGGTCCGCAAAGCCAGAAAGATTGGGGAACTCTGGCCTAAGAACCTTTAGGCAATTAGCTATGAGAGGGCCCTATCACTACTCTAGTGCTTTCCTTGGCGAGGCACAAGATGGCCTCAGATTGGCTCCAGGGCCTGAATTAAAGAATACCATTACAGCCGTCTGCGAGATTAATTAGTGGAGCTTCGGAAGAGCAATAAGATAAGATAAACCATTATATTTGATTCTTAGAACGGCCTTCAGTGCCTAACATAAAGTATACATCAGGAAGAAAATTATGTTTTTTTAAAAAGTTTTCCAATTATTTTTAAAACAAAAAGAGGGTGAAGGGAATTAGATTCCATAGCACTGGGGTTACCACAAGAAGGGCCCAGTCCTAGTTTATTTCAGCTTTCTAGGCAGCGCCCTCAGAAGTCCCCAGTGGATCAGCAGAGCTTCCAGGCAGTTGGAAATGGAAGAATTATTTTCCAAGAAGCATTTTATCTGTTTGTATAGCAACTGCTAACAGTTGATTAAACATTCCATGTTTAATTGGTTCTGCATTATGGAAACAGATTAAACAGATAGTTAAATACAACATTCTTTAATCTCATTCTTTGTCTGCTCTTCTCTTTCCAGTTATGACAATTCAGCTTTTTTAAATATTCCTATTGGTGGCAGAATCCCTGACTTTCTCCAAACCTCAGCCAATGAAAGCGAAAATGAATGGCAATGGAATGATCGCAAGCAGGGTTTTTCGGCTTTAAGATACCCAGGTATGATTTCTGCCCCACTTCCCCCATTCCTGCCAATAAATAGACTGAGACAAATTACAATGTTGATAAGCTATGAGAACATTTCAGATTACTTAGAAATATTTATCATATGACTTACAAAGCATTCACTAAAAAGGATAAAAGTTCTAGGAACTGTTGTGGCAGCATATTCTTTATCAAATACTGAAGGAGCTGCTGATATAGTTCTACAGAGGAATTATCGAGTCTGTCATTTGTACCTCTATAACTGTCTGGTTCTGGTACAGCAACTAAACAGGACAGGCGCAGAGTTCAGTGGATACCGTGTTTCCCCGAAAATAAGACACCCCAAAACACACTAGGTCTTATTTTTGGGGTAGGTCTTATATATTTATGGTGCCAAATAGTGGGTGTGAGTGTGTAGGGGGGGAGTGTTTTGCGGGTGCACGGTTGCTCCCTGAAAAATCTTCCTGGAACTGGAGATTTACATTAGGTCTTACTTTCAGGGTAGGTCTTATTTTCGGGGAAACACGGTAGTTAGGACTGCAGAAAAAAACAATTGCAACCAGCTTGCCTTCCATTGAGGGCTGTATACTGTATGAGGAAGAAAGGGGGCTGAGAATATATCTACAGACCCCTCACATCCTGGTCACAAACTGTTTCAACTTCTTCCCTCAGGATGCCGCTATAGGGCATTGCATGCCAAAACAACCAGTTTCCCCACCCCCCTCATGCCATCACTCTGCTAAACACATAATTCCCACAGCAGTGTCTTATGCCTAACATGTAGTAGGACAGTATTACTATTATCCTTATCGTCTTATTTATTTATTTATTTATTTATTTATTTATTTATTTATTTATATATATTTGGTCTTATATGCCGCCCTATCTCCCTGGGGACTCAGGGCGGCTCACATCATAAAAAACCTACAATAACAAATTTTAAAAAGTTAAAAAATTATTAAAGCAATACGACCAAATAAATTATCTAAAACCAGAACAAACATTTAAAACTAACCCAACCCCCCCACTTAGTCCAGGCCGGCTTGTTCAAATAACCAAGTCTTTAGGCCGTGGTGGAAGGAATGGAGGTCAGGGGCCAAATGGAGCTCCAGTGGAAGCTGGTTCTATTACCTGCTCCTACCTTATGACCATCACTTTGTTGGTTGTATCTTATGATCTATGATTGTATCTTATGATTTATTACTTGTTGCTTGCATGTACACTGAGAGCTTATGCACCGGAGACCAATTTCTTTGTGTATCCAATCACACTTGGCCAATAAAGAATATTCTATTCTATATATTGCCTAACATCTTTAAAAATTGGTGGAATTCCCAAATCTTTAAATTACAACTTGCCCAGAATTGTTTGAAATCAGGCATCTTATTAATTGTATAAAAACTATCACTAGAGTCATTTTGGGAGAGAAAGTTCTCCAAAATGGGGGAGAGGGTGCATTTATAATCCATTATTCTAAATTCTTTTAGCAGATAAAATTTAGACAGATTGGAGAAAGTGAATGCTTACATGTAATTATTTTACACAACTTGAAACATTTACACAATATCTCAGCTCGAGAACTTACACTCTACAGCTGTTTCCTAGGTATTAATTTATTACAAGCATTTATGAAAATCGGGGTGACTGGTTTCTCCCTCTCTGTCTTTTTTTTAATGCAACCCATCTTCTTTGACACGTTGGTTTATGATTTCCTGGCTAGAAAAGTGTGTGTGCAAAGAGAGGATCCTAGGAAGTGTCAGCAATTTTTGTCAGATGAAATACGCCTACGGTAAGTGAAAGAAATTACTTTTTTAAAAATGGGAAACGCAGCATAATTTTCTTATTGCTTTTTCCATCTTCCAAATATCTGAACTCTGAATAAAAATGCTTTGGGGTCAAAGAACCTTAGGTTCTAGGCTTCCTCTTAAATAAAAATGAGGCACTAAATGCCAAAGAGGCCATAGTAAAACCTTATAACTATTTCCTTTTCTATGCACAGAAAGGGCTGATCCATGCGCACATTTGGCCAATCATAATTATATGCTCTTCCCTCCTTAAAGAGGGTGCAACTTTTCTTCTGTATTTGGGATGCAAACCTTCTTTAGATGCCAGCCTCACTAGGTAGATCAAACAGGAAATCAACTCTGCCAGAAGGCTACTCCTTTTGAAATTATCTATAACAACAGAATCTTGCAAGTCAGAATGTGTTATACCTCCTCTTCCTATACCCCAGTTGATTAGGAAGGTATCTGCCTGACCAGTTTCCCATGTTATCTTGTTTCTCAGAACTCAGGAAAAATAGGCAGGACTTTTTGGTTAACTCAGCTATAGCATTCTAACTGAGCTGGGGATAATCTTGATAAAAACTAAGTGGAATCAGACCAATGCAGCATAAACCAATAGCCAACTCTAGGGCTGTAGAGTAGATTGGCAAGTTGGGTGGGGGAGGAAATCTCAGAAGGCAAAAACTGGTCATGTCCATATTCTTGCCAGGAAACAGCATCTATGTAGTCCAGCTTGGTTCAAAGAAGACTTGAAATTATTATACAAGTGCATTATGCTGTCTTGCAGTGTTAAGAGCAAAAGTTCTATCTGCTCATGACAAAGGAACCCATGCTGAAGTAATTGTGAAGATAAAGAAGGTTCTGAAATCAGGCAAAGTAAAAATCACCAGGAATAACCGAAGCATATATCCAGATTCTTGGACCAATCGAGGGTGTACATGTCCTATTCTAAATCCTGGTAAGTATTCTGCCCCACTATGCTAGTAAGCTGAGGGTCACTGTCACATCTTTAACACACAATGATGAAACTTGTGCTTTTTCCAAAAACATTATACACAGGAGAGATCCTTTCGTTCATTGCTGGAACATAGTGTTATCAAGTAGTGGGATGCATCTCTACCTGTAATGGTTAAAAAGCTCAGTTTGAGGAAGGAAATTTCTTTTCTCAGAGAATTGCTGTCAACACAAGATTCATGGGTTCACACATGCTAAATAGCAATAGCACTTAGACTTATGTATTGCTTTACACAGGGATGGGATTCCACCGGTATAACAACCAGTTCGGTGATCGCGCGCTCTGCGTTTTAAAAAGCTCTAATACTTACCTTCTATAGCAGTCCCTGTGAATAGAACAGGTGAGGCACGGCAAACCACTCTGCCATGCAAATCAGCTATGGTTTATCAAAAGGAAATAAAGCACAGGAAAGAGCAGGGGCAGGCGGGCAGGCCCACATGCTTGTCGCAGCAAACGGTTCACTGTCATCTTCAGAGCAAGGGGTTCACCTGAACCCGTCCAAACCGATAGAACCCCACCCCTGGCTTTACAGTGCTTTACAGCCCTCTCTAAGTGTTTACAGAGTCAGCATATTGCCCCCAACAATTTTACCCGCCTCCGAACGATGGAAGGCAGAGTCAACCTTGAGCCTGGTGAGATTTGAACTGACAAATTGCAGGCAGCCAGCAGTCAGCAGAAGTAGCCTGCAGTCCTGCACTCTAACCACTGCACCACCATGGCTCATCAGGTTTGCTTAACAGCAGTTTGCTGAAGTCAGGGTTCGTGCAATAAGCTTAGTGAAACAAACCATGATGGCTACAATCATAGAACATAGAATAACACAGAATAACAGTTGGAGGTGATTTAGTCCATTCACCTGCTCAGGCAGGAGATCCTATACCATTTCAGACCAATGGTTGTCCAGTCTCTTCTTGAAAGGCTCTAATTATGGGACACCCACAACTTCTGAAGGTAAGCCATTCCACTGGTTGATTGTTCTCATTGTTAGAAAATTTCTCATTAATTCCAGGTTGCTTCTCTCCTTGAATAATTTCCATCCATTGTTTCTTGTCTTGCCTTCTGGTGCTTTGGAAAATAGTTTGACCTCTTCATTTTTGTGGCAGCCCCTCAAATATTGGAACACTGCTATCATGTCTCCCCTATTCCTTCTTTTCACTAAAGAGGACATGCTTAGAACTGCTAAGCCCAAAACAACAGATCACATTATTTCTGCTAATCTGTATGGCCACTTCTACCTTCCATTTGGGGTATGTATTTATTTGTATCCATGTGGGTGAGTGGGTACAAGGGTTACAGATGGCATGGCTGTGAAGCAGAAGTATCCTCCATAGGTGGGTTTGTATATTTTCCATTTTATATATTTTTCATGGAAGTCACATAGGTACATTAAGCACAATGGAAAGTAGCTTATCTATGGCATTATATTTACTACTCCTTTAATAAAAATAATTAGGCCTATGCTGTGAAGAATTAAAGAATTAGAAGACAGCACAATCTGCATAGCAATCCATGCACATGTCTAGCAAGTTCTCTAAGGCACTCTTATAACCCACTGCCTTCAGAACGACTGGATTTGACTCTCATAATCTCTAGTCAGTGCAGTCAACCTGCAGGGATTACAATATATCTTACTCAAAGGCACCAGGCTGTGAAGAATGTTTCAGAGTGTAGACATTAATCCCTAACTTTGCTCCTGTATCACAAGATACCACATTAATATCTAGTGTTACGGTGGCTCACAGTGCGTTAGTTGACACATTGTGCTAAGCCATAATTGGATTAACTAATAGTTTACTGAATATACCATGATTGTTGAAGTGCATATAATATAGCAAAGTGTAAAGTGGAGTTGAAAAACCGCAGCAGATGAGTTCACACAACATACTACACCAAGCCCAAAAAACCATTCTTGTTTTGCATATACCAAGTCCTCAAAGATCAATGATGAGGCCACTGAAATTCATTGACATATCAGTAGAAGTCAGAAGTCAGACCTGCACTGTCTCCGACATTTTGTTTCACACTTCTCTCCAGATGTTTGCTGGTCTTATTTTAGAGAACTAGTAATATTGCTTTTTCACAATTCAGTTGGCAACTCTAATAATCCCTACAACCTATTGCATCATTTCAAATTGCATATCAGACTAATTCATTTGCATTCACTTTTTAAAAAGTTTTCTCCAACCTAAAGCTACATGCTCTGTATTGGGCCACAAGTGCACTTGAAAATGAAGTATTCAGTTTGACTCTTGAGAACTTCATGAACATGCCCAAGTATTTATTTATTTATTTTTATTTTATTGGACTTATATGCCGCCCCATCTCCGAAGACTCGGGGCGGCTCACAGTTAAAACATACAATACAACAATTATTTAAAAAAGAATTAAACAATTTTAAAGCCCAATAAAATCAAATTAAAATACTTAAAATTATCCCATGGCCCTGGTGAGGTAATCACAGCCCGATTTGGTCGAACAGCCAGGTCTTTAAATCGCGGCGGAAGGTGCGGAGGTCAGGGGCCAGATGGAGGTCCAGAGGCAGTTCGTTCCATAAGTCGGGGACTGCTACAGAATACAGTATACAGAATACAGTATCATCTTGGCAACACCATGAAATCAATTTGCTATTGCTTTCTTCCAGGATTTTTAATTTCCCAGTCTAGGTTAAGTACCAATCTTGCTACGCAAGGAAACTCATGAACCTTGTAACTAAGTAATTTGCATTTTAAGTCATCCTGAGCACTGTGTTCAGATGGAAAGAGAGGAGAGGAAAAATTAATGACTGTAATTAAAATTATCCCTGTGAAGTCTTCTGGGAAATCTTTGATTCTGTAACTTAATTAATATTAAGAATTGATTCTTACAATATGTAATCCTTTTTCAAACCAGGTATAGACTACTTAATAGCAGGACAAGAAGATGCACGGACGAACAGACTCCTTGTGAACATGAACAGTCTGGTGAAGCCCTGGAAAGCTCACTGGGGGAAGTTTGTTGCAGACATACTACGAACCGGATGCAAATAATGTATTTTTTTTTCTCAAGTCAAGTCACAAATATGTACACATTAATAATATGTCAGTGAAAAGTCTAGTTAGCTCTCTAATGGTTATTCGTAACTTTTATAATTAAGGAAAATTTAAAAGCAAACTATCTTTCCTCCATGCCATTCAAGTACTTTCTGCAGGAATCTGTTGTTCTTTTTTTCCAAGACAACAATCTTCTCTCTTTTTCACACATTTGTAAAAAAAAAAGACTGCTGAATTAACCTCAAGTACCTAGGCCCACATAGAGCCTGGCATATAGTTTACTTTAGGATTACAGTATCTAGAGCTTTCAAATTTCACCAATACATATATTTGTAACTGAGACCAAGATTATATTATGTTATTGATGACCAGTCATTACTAACAGAAAACTAGAACTCCTGCACTATTTATTTTTCTGGAGCTGGGTTTTTTTTTTACAGTAACTATGAAGGAAGAGCAAAAATTTGCTAAGTTACAGGGCTACACAACATCATTCGTTGGCCTGTCACATGAATCTTGCTTGTATTTGAGAGGCCTGTTTAAAAAGCTGTTATTTTAAGGTACCCTTTGTAGCTTTTGGGTTCTATGATGTCTATGTGTCTATGATGTCTATTGAAATTTGCACTGGAATTGAGTAGCTATTGTAGATTTAAGTGTCTTTGTGTCTACTTCATAGAGAAGCAAACAGCAAAGTTATTGGAAATCTGGAAGGCAGCCTGAAAGGATTTGGAGCTGCAGGGATTCATTCTGGGAAGTGGAGGTCTCTGTTCCTTCTGTGGGTGTCCCCCTACACTTCCTGACAACATTCATGGGGAAAGAAGATGGCTGGCAATCTACACATTAGAATAAAAATAGCTGGTGTTCCAAAACTTGATTACCACCAGATTCCAAAGATTGGTTTTCTATCGTGTTATTCCCACAATGCTGTTCTGGGTTTCACCTCTTCTAACCAACAGCCTTCTTCTGTTTTGTCCTGCATTTAGCATCTGTTGCATCAAAACAAATGCAGAAAGACCACTGCTATGAAGGACTTTAGGAGCCTACCAAGTTCTCTTAGGAGAACAGTGAGGCAAGAAATCAGAGCTTGTATTCATCAGCAGAAATATTGGAATTTTCTTTTGGGGTTATCAGATTTACTACTGGATTGCATAGAAGACGTACCAAATTGGTGATTTAAAGACCGAAACCCTCACATAGTCCTTTTTTTTGTTTTCCAAGTTAATATTTGATTTTCAATTTCCGTTGTGCTCATTTCACCTAAAATGCCTCATATTACCACTTTGTAGCTTCAGTCACTTGCCCTTTTCATACTGTATGTGTGTTCAAGACATCTCAAAGAAAAGATGCTTCTATTCATATTTATTATTTACTACTAGCCAATATTCTTCTAACAAGCAGTGCTCCAAGGCGGATACAGATGAACATCACTAACACTGCTGTCCTTTGCTCAGAGACTAGTCAGAAAAGTAGTCTGTGCTGCAGAAGAATGAGAGTGACTCTTCAGCTCCCTAGCAATAATTCGTATTTCATTAATGTTATATACTATGCAAAACATAGGTTTGATTTCAGACATTAGATACCAATGCAGAGTAAAGAAGTCTTCTATTATAAGACAGCCGTTAAAACCCAGACATTTCCATATAACTTGTGCTGGAGTATGACTGATGTAATTGTTTATACCACTTCTTGTTCTAGATTATGGAATTTCTTTTGAAAGGCACTAAAGTGTTTGCACTAAAAAAATAATCTCTCCTAAAATATGGGCAATAGGTTAAGGGAAGAAGCTTAATTTTGAAATCATAGTTAAATGTCTTTTACTTAAGCTTTGGCCAAGGCATTATAAATCTTACTGCCCTTTTAATGTAGAATCTGTTATGCATGTCAGTTAATTTATGGATACAGGACTTTTATTTAGTTCATCACAGTTTCTATTAAAATGTTAAAATCATTTTGGACACACTGTATAAACTATGTTTATATTACACTGCCTGCATTTTTTCACATTTCGTCTGATGAGTTTTCTGTCAGATAAAGAGCTAGATGGTTTATTGCTAAACCTAAGGGATTTCAATTATATAAAACATAGTTAGAAGCCCTGCGTTTATAGCTGCTTGTAAGTGAAAGGGCAATTCAAATATCCAAAATTTAAATGAAGAGACTAAAGAGGAAAAATAGTAGAACAGGATATGAAGAAAAGTAACAGCAGCAGAAGTGGGAACCAGAGAATGGTGCTTGCTCCATTTTTACCAGCATTTTCAAATAATTGTATTTGGGCATGAAGAGTATGGATTAGGACGCCCAGGTTCAAATTTCCACCTACTCAGAGAACTCACTGAATCCGAATAACCTACTTCACAGAATTGTTCCAAGGATAAAACTGGGGGAGACTCTCATGCGTGCTAATTTGAATGCCAAAGAAAGACAGAATATGCAATTAGGCACAGGAAATGGAAACAAAAGCATGACAAGACTAAGCATATGATCTTGAGATACAGTTGAGGTATATCTCATTCAGATAAGTACTAGTGATGTTAACGTGGTGAAAATGACTTTCTACAAAGGCAAGCTAAAAATGACGGAATTGCTTGAATTTCAGTCCTATTGCTTGCAAAAAGAATGTATGGCTTATTTGCTGAATGTATGGCTTATCTGCTTATTTGCTGTTGATTTCAATTGAATTCACCTTAAGGAAATTTAGTCCGCTACAATATTCAAATGCAGAACTAGTAGTGATGCCTTTTGGATGCTAAGGTGGCCCTGTGAGAATCCTATGGTGAACAGACGTATCTTAAGAGTCCTGCTGTAATGGCTGACAGCATTACCCAAAAGCAGAGTCCAATAGCATTCTTGCCAGAGATGTATATTAACCAGATGCTACAAAATTGGTTAGATAATAAATCTTTAAACACGAGGGAGAGGCACCAGCTTCTGATAATCAACCACTGATTTTCCTTTTGACCTGGCCTGCACAAATGCACTCCATCTGATTCCTCAGGACCTGTTCTCCATGGGTAGCTGTTTCACTGACACTATATGCAGGCCTAAGAGGTTTTCTTGACACTTTTTCTGAAAGTCAAACTGGTACTTGCATTTTAGTTCAGTAAATGAAAAATGTATGCATGTAAAAAAAAAGTCACATATATTCTGACCCTGTCAAGACATAAAAACAGAACATGAGTTAATCAAAGTCAGCAGATGGATGGGGTTTATAGTATTGTGTGCTTCTATTCAAAGATTATTTGGTCCAATAGAGGGATCCATGAGAAAACAAATTTGATTCTTACAATATCTTTGTTCTTAACAAAACTTTGTTGACCTCACTTTTATTAAATGTCCCTTAGGTTCAAGTACCCACATTTTGGCAGGTGCAGGGCATCAGACCTAAGAAAATCAGTAAATCACCTCTTTCCTTTCCATCCACTCGTATCCAGTTGATCAAACCTTTGCTTGAATGGAAGGATTATAATCTCAAAGATTTACACATTTTTTTAAAAATTACATTTATATGCTGCCCTTCTCCGAAGACTCAGGGTGGCTTACAATTTTTGGGATACAACCCAGTGTGCTCAGCAATAGCCTTCCTTCCATTGTATATGCCTGCTTATTACTAAGCGGCATTTTTACAAAGTCAACTAATTGCCCCCAACAATCTTGGGTCCTCAATTTACCTACCCCAAGAGGATGGAAGGCTGAGTCAACCTTGAGCCTGGTGGGATTCGAGCCTACAGCAGTTGTAGGCAGCTGGAACTTAAGTGCAGGCAATTAACAGCCTGAGCCACCAATGATTCCAGAGCCATTTATTACACTCCTGCAATATTTTGTATAAAATCTACTTTAAATATGACTAAATCACCATGGCTATATGGGATATGTACATTGAAAACCTCAGGGTTAAGCTAAATGATAGGTTGGCTTAACACAAAGAACATCTACCAGTATCTCTTGATGATTCCAGAGCCATTCTGACCTGGAATTCAGATCACAGGATGCCAGAATTCTCCTCAGATGAGAAGGCTCCAAGTAGCCCTTGTTCAAAGACCCTAATTGAGAATGGATTTTCAACTGCTAAGCAAAATGGTTGTTAGGTGGAATATCACATGACCATACTGCTTAACAATGGCAGTTCCGGTAGTCTAACCCTAACCCAGTTGCAGTCATTAGGCAAGGACCACAAACTTCTACTCTGTGCAAACTGTCATCTCCAGCAGAAGCTCCCTTTGGCAGATGAGCTCTGCCACTGCTGCACTTGCCTCTGGTTCAGCTCCCTCTACTTGTCTATCTCCCTCTCCCTCTGCCCAGTTTTTGGGCCTTGTTCCTTGCTGCCCCCAGCTGACCTTTTCCTCCTGGTGGCCTGGGAGCCATGTCCTGGGTGAGGGCGCAGACCCGGGATGTGCATAGCAGATCTCCACCTGTTGAAGGGAACATGCCAAGTGTGGATGGAGACCATGAGAGGCGAGGGAGCAGTGCAGATGGCTTGCTCAGCACTGACAGTTGTCACCTTGTCCAGGGAAGAAGACAGCAAATGTCATTTGGGGGTGGCAGGGGCAGACAGTAAAGTGCAGGGTGGCCAAAAGGGTGGACATAAGTAGAGATAAGCGGGTGGGGGGAGTTGAAGTGCATAGTCTGGCCATAAATGTGGGCTAGCTATCAAATGCCCTCATTTTGATCATGTGACCATGGGGTGGTGGTGCTGTAACCTCAATTTTAAAGACTGATTGTAACTATAAATGATCACTGAATGATTGGTCACTAAGTGAGGACTGCCTGTTCGCCCATTTGAACAAATCAATGTAGCCTGTCACAGGGAACAGTCATTAGCATTAACAAAAGACACAGGGGCTTGTGTAAGGTAAAAGGAATTCACTTTTAATATACAGTCAAATCACAATACCTATAGAGAGGTTTGTTACCCCAGGTAACATTGCAAGTCTATTAGGGTCAGCAACCTGCTGGGAGAGGGTTTTGAACAAAGGAAACCCCTCAAAACAGGAATTATTAGGAACATTAAGGAACCCAGTGACCAATGTTTTTCTCTAACTGCTCAGTAACAGCTAGGCCTGATCGTTTATTTTAAAATGGAAAATCAATATACTAACATTAATTCTCTATTATTAGAAATTAATTATACATGCAAACTTCCTGTGCAATCAAGCACATAAGGCTGACTAACAGAAAATTTTACCCAGATTTCTGAATCTTTCTGATTGTTCTGAGAAATTTGTATTAATTTTCATCATATAAAATCTTGAAGGTAGCTAACAACTGACATTTTGCTTTCCCAAAACAGCATTAACCACCTCTGTTCTTCAAGCCAACCTACAGACTGAACACAACTGGAGAAGAAAAGTAATAAAGCACTGGTGGTGTCTACATTTCTTCTATACTGACTCTAGTGCAACATTTCTTTGTTAAAACCATAGGGCTGAAGCTGCTTCTTCACAGTAAGTGAGTTCACATGATACAGTGTACAGAAGTGCATTCCTTGCAGGATCAATGGGGTGGAAAGAAAGGAGAGAAAATATTCTGTTTGTCTAAATGTCTCTGAATATGGAAAGGAGACCACAGCCTCCATGCTCATTCATTAGCTAGACCCATCCTTTTCTTTGCCCGCTGAAGGAGTAGTTTCTAAATCTTTGCTCTGAGTATCTTCTTCATCTTCCTCATCATCATCATCATTTTCTTGAGGATAAAGATCCGGGTATTTCTGCATACATTCTTGCATTGCACGAAACTGGTCCACACAATCTGATCCCTTAATTTCTTCCTTGCTATAATGAAAACAGGAAAATGCTGACTTGAATTGTTCCCCACAAGGACCACTAGCCATTCCACCAAGGCATGGGCAATTCCAGTTGATATCTCCATTAGGCAATATCAAACCTTAAGAAGAGAGGGGGGAAAAGGTAATCAATTACAAAACTATTTTATATTGGGACTGACATAATGGCTGGGTTCATGCACAGCACAACATTGATTCTTTAACTATATTCAGAGTCAAAGTTTAGTCAATACAGTTAAATCAAGCCAAAAATTAATTACAGTGGCTGAATTGAAATGTTTATTAATTTCAGTTTTTATAAGCTACTACACTCTGCAGACATGTGTATCATACCCTGAACCAAACAAATTACATTTTACTGAGCATTATGAGTGATCTAAGTCATTAAGATTCATAGTCTGTAGGAACCTAAATGATAAATTCTATATTTTGGAGTAACATCAACATATTTGATGATTAACATATTTTCGATCTTCCTAAAAAACCTTAGTGCTGACATAGGAAAACAAAAGATAAGAGCAACTTTGTTTTTAAGTGTATGGCAAGAAAAGGAAAGGAAAAAAAAGGAAAGAGAAAATGAAAGGGAAAAGGGAAGGGAAGGAAAGGGAAGGAAAGGAAAGGAAAAAAGATGTAGGATGGAAAATATTAAGCAAATATTAATCAAATTTAGGATGGAAAATATTAAGTCAATGAAAAAAGGCTTTTATTCAAAGCAGCAAGAATAGTGTTTTGTTTTACAAATGAGAACTTACAGAAAATGTTGCCTGATTGTTTAGGTCCTTTGTAAACATTCAAAACATCTATGTTATCAGTTTTCAGAAGTCAACTTTCCTTTATCTCACTAAAATCACAAAAATCTGCAGATGCAGGTCACTAAAATCTATTGTTGCTCATCTGACCATAACTTGGATGGAACTGGACATTAATGGTTTTAGATCTTGATAAAGATTATTTGTCAACTAATGTGCAATAAACAGCTGTAAACAGAAAGACTTTTATAACATACATGGAAACTAAAAGGAAGATAATCTGAGCGTCGAAAAGAGAGAAAAAAAGATAATTTGGACTTCCTAGATCATTTTGTTAGTATCAAAAGTCGCTATCCTATTGTGTTCATAACTGATCCTAAAGGAGAAAAGAAACATGACATCTCTCTAATTCATAGAAATGTTTACACATATCATTTTCACATAACTTTTATGCAGATCTGTTTCCTGTGCTGATTTGGATACAGCATAAGAACAATAGTTCTTCATCTTATGCATAAACTCAGGCCTTTTACTGCCACACACCCCTTGGCAATCTGTATGCTGTAAAGAAGATATTATAAGTTTTTTTTCCAATTATCCATTTTGTTACATCTGTTATGTAAAAACATTGTTTCAAAACAATCCATCTTGATTGTTTATTTGAACCTGGAATTGGTTAATAGTATATCTATGTAGATTCTCAATCATCCAGGTCGTTCCAAAGGTGTTTTTCTTTTTCCTTGAAAACATTTTGATTCTCATCCAAGAAGCTTCTTCAGTTCTAACTCACTGGGGAGGAGGGGAAAGGGAAGGATTTAACTGGTGTGGACCCTTTCCACACCTTTTTTGCATTCTGATTCAGGAGACTCTGGGGATACAGATAGCCCTCCAAGTGGCTCAATGATTCTCAGAGAGCTAATGACCCTCCAAGTACTAACAACCAGATGACTGCAAAGGATATAAATCCTTCCATTCCATTTCGAACTGAAGAAACTTCTTGGATGAGAAGCAAAACATTTTCAAAGAAAAGAAAGCCCAGTTGCCTTTTGGAAAAGCATCTTTGGGAGATTAATGATATATATAATATACAAGCTAGCTTTGTAAACCATAATTTGAAATTGGCTTATTTTCAAAATAATAATACATGATGTCATGCATCATGATCATTATCATGCTCAGGTGCAGACATAAGGACAGCAAAAGCTTTTTGTTTCCTTTTGTGGCAGTACCAAAAAGAGAAGGGGAGCATGAACAAATATGAAGCTCACAGAAGAGCTGAAGGTTGCTATTGAAGCATCCTGGTCTTCCATAACACCTCAGCAGTGCCACAGGTTGATAGCTTCCATGCCACGCTGCATTGAGGCAGTAATTGCTGCAAAAGGGGCCCAGACCAAGTACTGAATACATATGCATGCTTATACTTTTCAGAGGTCCAATATTGTTCTATGTACAATCCTTGTTTTATTGATTGCATGTAATATTCTAATTTTCTGAGATTGTGGATTTGGGGTTTTCATGAGCTGTAAGCCATAATCATCACAATTATGGCAAATCACGGCTTGAACTATCTTGCTTTGCATGTCATGAGTCTATCTCATATAGTTTCACCTTTTAAGTTGCATTACTGAAATAAATGAACTTTTGCACGATATTCTATTTTTTCAAGTTTTACCTGTAAATTATTAGATCTTATCTAAAATTTGTTATCAAAAAGCTACTATCTCAGAATAGATATTATTAATCATCCACTAAGACTGATTATTATGCTGGATGATTTGTTAATTACTGAAAACTCATTTGATTTTAATAATGATTTTGAAGTGCTAAATTTACACAAGACACTTTTACTTGCAGTACTAACCTAATATTACTTCAAAAACTTTATTCAATTTTATACAGCTTGTAAATTACTTTTCTTTTTGCTCCTTTATTTCTTTTTCTACTGTTTTCATTGTACTTTCAATTGCCTGTTAACTTAAATAAACTTCTTTCCATATTAAATATTAAGATTACATGAAGGTAATAGTAAGATTTTCCAAGTAATATTTGCATATTAACATATTCCAAGGGAAAATATTTCTTTCTTTCAGTAAGCAGTTTTGTTCATTTTTGTAGTTTGTTTTTAAAGTTTTAACTTAGTTTGTTCTTGTATGATAAAAAGAAAACTTATATGAACAGAAGTTCAGTTCATTATAAAACCCATTTCTCCTGACTTCTAATTTTTGTACAGATTTTTTCTAATTGGCATATTTTATAGGTATGGCCATTGAAGAGGCACATCACAACTATAGGAAAAATAATAACTAGTTTTGGCTTGTTGAGTGAGCTCCACATTGGTATGTAAAATTAGTTTTTCATAGAGTACAAACCAAAAAATTTCCTCAGCTACCATTGCAACAAGTCAAATAGTAACAAAATAAAATCTACTCTAATGTACAGGGTGGGGGGAATGGACTAGATGGTTCATAAGAGCAATGATGCCCAGGAAAGCTGAAAATTGGTTCTTATAGTCACTTGTGACACACAGCTGCAAGTAGATTTATAGGATTAATTTGGTTTCCATTTCTATAAAGTCAATTGGCACTTCTATTTGGAAACAAGGAATTGCTTCTTTAAAAAACTGCATTCAGCTTTTCATGTTGATTTTCCTCTGGACAGACCTGCTTTTCACAAAGGCGAATAGAAGGATGGGGAGGGAAGTTTCATTCAGTCTTTGTATTTATATGTGTATTCATGGCCAATAAGCAATTTTGCTTCAAACCTTTAGAAACTGTGGCAGGAGTCACAAAGCAGAGATCATTTCTATCCATTCTAAATGCTCAGTCCTGGCTCCTGGCCAGCAATGCAGCCTGTCTGAAATTAGAAAAGCTGAAAGATGGATTTCTGCACATCCTTTGGCTATAACATACAGATGGCACTTAAGGTCTAAGAGCTGGGGGAAAGGGACTAGCAATTTCTTTTCATCTCAAGAAGGGTGCAAGGTTAACTTCAATCACGTCAAGGCTGAAAGTCATTTTCAGTGTCTTGCTATGAAGTATACTGGCTAGCATACTCTAAGAATGGCTGCTTCCAATTATATAACTAAAATTATGTTTCTGACTCAACATCTTCGCTAATAATCTTATATCATTTTTATATCTTCCTGACGTAGCAGCCCTTGCAATAACCTCATTTAGTAGGCAGCACTTAAACATATTGTTTCATGTGACAATATTTTGATCATTAATGAATCAGAAATAAGAGCTCAGGATGAGAAATAATGAAACAAAAAATAATGAAAGCATGAAAGAAATTTACAAACACAGGAAATAAAATTAAGTAGTATAATAAAAACAATTACTGAAAAGTTTTATATTCTGCTGCAAAATATGCCACAGCTTACACATGCACAAAATAGGAAATGTATTTTATTAAGAGTTCCAAACAAAACAGTCCCACTTTAAATATTGTCTGTCTGAGCAGACTCCACTGTCTTCTGTCAAAACAAAATTTGAAGTGTTTTGTTCTCACATTAAAGCAAAATTCCTGGAACATAGCTATGTTTTATTTCAACCCTGAAACACTCAAACGCCGAAACTGGAACATCCCATTTTAAGTTTGTTTTTTTAGCTGCAAAATTCTCAAAACACAATCACCCAAATCTTTGTCTAAGACCAAAATAAAGCAGAGTGCTTTGTTTCAGCCTCAAAATGAAAGTCTTAGTGCATATCTTTTTTTTCATTCAAAATGGCCATTTTGGGCTCAAAATATTTTGCTGATCTTTCTTACAACCTCTCCTTTTTATGCCTGTCAAGGTGCTAAACATGAGTTGGATTAAATGCATCATAAATGCCTTGTTATTCCAGAAAAAAGGACTTTTTCACTATCCTAATATTGCTTTTATAAAACTTAGATTAGCTATGCCCAGAAAAGGCATAGGGGAAGAACATTAAGGAAGAACTACCTGTATTGCTTTAAACTATCATTGGAGGTTCCATAAGAGGGCTATCTGAGAGATGGCTTGTGAAATCCTTCTCTTCTCAAGCCTTTTAACTGTTTTTTTACCTGCTTTTGTATTGCTTTTTGGCTGTTTTCAGCTGTCAAAGACACGGAGCTTATCAAGTGGAAAGCTGATAGCCCAGGTTCAAGATCTGGGTGCAGTGTACTGGGATAAAGCTCCAGTTACTTGCCCCAGCTTCTGCCCATCTAGCAGTTTGAAAGCATGCAAATGCAAGTAGATAAAATAGTATCACTTCAGTGGGAAGATAATAGCATTCCATGTGCTTCTGCATATAGTCATGTTGGCCCCATGACCATGGAAGTGTGTTTGGACAACTGTGGCTCTCTCTCTCTCTAGGCTAAGAAGCAAGAGATGAGCACTGCCCCCTAAGAGCTACATAGCTTCAGAGATATAGTCAAGGAAAAACTGGTGTTCAGTATTAATTCAAATGAATCCAGTGTTTTTCTATGAAATACTTTCTAGGCTTTTAAAGTTTGAAGTATCTGATTTAATTCAGGGGTTTGATTCTATTTACAAAAGCAAAGAATGTCATATAATCCTTTTCAATAATGTATACCCTTCATTATACCAATTTATAAGTTTAATATATAAGGTGCTTTGCTCTGGACAATACATAAAATGGTGTCCATTACCAGCCAAATCCATGTGACTGAGGTATTATGCTAGGAAATAAGGCTCATACAGGATCTTACCTAGAATACAGCCAACATAGCTATGTTTGAACTATCAGTGAGAAAATGCTGCCCTCTAGAGATAAGATTGAAATACAGATTTCTCACTAACATTTTGAAATTATTACTTGTGTGCCACCCGACTATGAATGAACTCAATTCAAAAATGACTTTTGCAGGTTTGATTGTAGGAAATATGTCAAGCATATAGAAACACATGTTAAATATAACTAATTAAAAAAACAGTAAATATATTTCTTAATTGATAAAAAAATCTGTTTTTGTTTTCCTTTGAAAATGCAAAATGACAATCTGCATGTTTTTTTTAATACTGCTAAACAGACGCTCTCCAACTTTGCCATAATGAATATTCTCCATACATTATAAGTGTCTACTTCTATCTTATTCCAGGTTAATGAGGATGAGGTCTATTTCATACCTCTAGATTCATCCACAATCAGAACTCCTTTTTTGAATAAAATGTAAATAAATTGGAACAAATGGTAATAGTCTTAGCACACAAGGTATGTAAGTGAAAACTCATTCTCATGAAATGGAAACATAGTTTACTGTTATACCTCAATAGGCTGCAAGTCATTTTATTGAAAATTATGCTTTCTCAAGAAAACGTAAGGAAAACTGTTATACTCAATATCATCCACACTATTTACATATACAGTAGAACCTCTGGTCGCGAATGCTTCTGTTCATGACCAAATCGAGTGACGACCAAATTTTTTTTACCTCTGGTCGCAAATGGGTGCTTGAGTGGCAACCAAACACAGCCGCGGCGATTTGCCCTTCCACACTGCGCCTTTTTTTTTACGTGCATGTGTTTCCGGTGACAACCAAATCCTCAGAACAGGTTACGGTCGTCACCTGAGGTTCTACTGTATTCATATTGAACATGGAAGAGTTAAAATACCAAAGAGATTACTCTGTATAGCCAATAAGAGTTATTTAGATTATGTCTTAGTTTCAAAAGATGATTTAAAAACGATTGCCTGCTATTTTTACATACTAAAGAGATGCTCAATATATGTAGTCTCTGAGTTATAACTATCTGTTCAGTAGCCATTTGAAATGACAACAGTACTGAAGACAGCGACTTACAACTGATATTTGAAGTTTCAGCTATTACAGTAGCCCTGTGGTCATGTGAATACAATTCAGGTGCCTGGCAAAAAGATCCCACTTAAGACTAGATGCAGCATCCTGCAGTCCCATAATCATCTGTGACCTTTCCTGCTGGCTTTCCCAAGCCAAACCAATGGATAAGTGTCACTTCTACAGGCCTTTCTTTGGGCACCCTCTTTCCTTCCCACAAACTCCCACATCTATTTTCCTTGGCCTCCTTGTGATCTCTCACCCACACTACACACTTCCTTTGTCCTTCCTGCAATGGCACCTATGTACTCTGTGCTCTTTCCCTGGCCTCCTTGTGATCACACACATATATCATGTTTCCTTTTTCCTTGGCTTCCCTGTGACTGCACACATGCATGCATGTATCCTGCATCCTTTCTGCTTTCCCTCACTGTGTCCACACATACACAAGGAGGACTGCCTGGATTATTATCACTAAGCAATGCAGTCAAAGTGCAAATCTCAACATTATTCAATGAGACACAAAACACGTTATTTACATTCCACTGACCATGATCTTCATAAGGATCATTGGGATCATCTGCCACCAATTCAGCATTGCTTGGAGTTTCATGGTCTTCTTTGGTCACAAATATAATTCTGTCCTTTCCTAAAAATTAGGGGGGGGGGAAGCATACACAGTATGAGCAGGTAAATGTCTGATCTACCACAAGCTTCTGAACAAGTTCATTAGCAGATGACACTGGGCCCTGGAGATACATCAATGTAAGCCAGGTATATCTTGACATTAAATTAAATTAACATCTACTCCACTTTATTGATTGAGAAAAAATAGAAAGATGGCAAAGAATCATGCTAAGTTTAATTTTCTTTCCTGCATGTTTACTTTGGCAGATAATTGTCAGTATATACACTCAGCCTTTATCTAAGGTGGTACCACTTCCTATCAGACTTGGATCTGAGTTGAGTATGCCCTATGTAGGTTCTATTGGAAATACTTTTTACCCTTTATTTGAATAGTTCTACATGTTACAGTATCTCTTTTGCCATCAAGTACCTTACATGACTTGATAAATATATGATATATTATTTATATAAATATAAATAAGGAAATAATATGACAACTAAAATGATCTTTTATGTTCTTTTTTTAAAAATAAAGACCATGTTTATAGGTAGCCCTCAGGTTATAATAGCAATTTGGGATTGAGATTACTGTCACTAAGCAATATAATCATGAGTGATATCATATGATCACATCACTTAACGACAGCAATTCCAGCAGCCTCAGTTGCCATTGTATCCTCAGAATTGTGCATGCATTTCAGCGGGAAGAAGTAGGAGTCCCAAAAAGAATCACAGGGGGTATGCAGATGTCACAGCAGGGGAAGGGGTGCCACAGGCTGGCGGGGTGTGGGGGTGGGCTCTAGGAATACAGACAGGGGCTATCAACAGGTGCTAGGAACACAGATGGGCTGGTAAGGGCTGCAGGAGGGCCGGAGGGGATGGCAGAGTGATGCTAGGAAGCATGGGCATGCTGGTGCATGCAAATGGGGGAGGGGGTTGTCATACTCCATGGTAGAGCTCTACAGGAGAAACATAAGTTGCAGGAGCAATTATGGGAATGGTTTGTGACTCTGTCAGCCTCCCCATTGATTTTGCTTGGGAGAAACTGGCAGGGAAGGTCAATCATGTAGCCGCAACTAGTATAAGTGGGAGCTAGTACAACGGTAATTGCCAAGAGCAATTGCTAAATGAGAGGTTGTACTCAAGAATTATCTTTATAGTTTGTGAGAATGATCTACCTCAAAGAGATGTGTGTTGTTGCCAATTTCCCTAGTTGCACATACTGAGGCAGGAGATTGCACTATAGAAGCTATTTCCCATTGTCAGATTTTTTTTTTATTTATAGGTAAGGTGCAGAGACCGTGAAAGCCATCTCTCTCACACACACACATGCTAGGGTTGGTGGAGGAAAGAAACATCTCCCTGGAAAATAGATGGTGCCACCACCAAAAGGAGGCAGGAAGACAATGCCAGGACCTGCAGAGCCAGATGATTTCTAGGAGATGATGATTCAGATCCAACTTCACAATCTTGCTGCTGCAGAAATGTCCTAATGAAGCACCTACATTCATTTTTTTCTGACCAGAAAATGGATATGTCAGTAATTCAGACTCGAATAGCAATAGTAATAGCACTTAGGCTTATATACAGCTTCATAGTGCTTTACAGTCCTCTCTAAGCGGTTTATAGAGTCAGCCTCATTTTACCCACCTCGGAAGTATGGAAGGCTGAGTCAACCTTGAGCCTGGTGAGATTTGAACAGCCAAATTGCAGGCAGCCGGTAGTCGGCAGAAGTAGCCTGCAGAACTTCACTCTAACCACTGTGCAACCCTGGAATGGTTAGTTTTATCCACCTATAGAGTCCTTCCCAAAGACCTGAGATAGGTAGGTGTTCTTTCTCCAATTATGTAAAAGGGATCCTCGCAGGATGTAGACTGTTTATTAATATTACAGGTAGTCCTCAATTTACGACCACAATTGAGCCCAAAATTTTGGTTGTTAAATGAGACATTTTAAAAGTGAGTTTTGTCCCATTTTACGATCTTTCTTGCCACAGTTGTTAAGTGAATCACTGCAGTTGTTAAGTTAGTAACATGAGTATTAAATGAAACTGGCTTCCCCATTGACTTTGCTTGTTAGAAGGTCGCAAAAGGTGATCACATAACCTTGGGACACTGCAACCATCGTAAATATGAGAGTTGCCAAGCATCTGAATTTTTGATCATGTGATCATGGCAGGGGCGGGATTCAACCGGTGTTACTACCGGTTCAGTAACTGCGTTTTGTGCATGCATGCGCACTTTGTGCATGCGCACTGCACACATGTATAAAACAACCTTAAGCTGTGCCACCCAGACAGCTGAAAAAGGGCTGCGTGCAGGTGCACAGCTTTTGAAAAGCCTCTTTTGTCCTGCTTTTTCAACCTCATCCATGTCACGCAAAGCAGAGGTTGAAAAAGTAGGAAATAAAGGACAGGTAAGAGCCCAGGCGGGTGGGTGGGCCAAACAGCAGCAAACACAGAACCAGTTCGGTGTCTGCTGCTCGTCAGAGCTACTGGTTCTTTAGAACTGGGCAGAACTGGTAGCATCCCATCCCTGGATCATGGGGACGTTGCAAAAGTCATAACTGTGAAAAATGGTCATAGGTCACTTTTTTCAGTGCCGTTGTAACTTTGAACGGTCACTAAAGTCAAGGACTACGTGTATTATTCCACATTTTATTTATCTGGGGCAATTCAAGGCGGTGATTATATTGGTAGACATAAACTTTCAACAGTTCATTTAATGACTGTTCACAGTTACGGCACTGAAAAAAGTGACTTATGACTGTTTTTCATACTTACGAGCATTGCAGCCTCCCCATGGTCACGGGATCAAAATTTAGACACATGGCAACTGACAATTGCAATGTTCATGTGATCAGCTTTTATGATAAGTTTCTGATAAGCAAAGTCAATGGGGAATCCAGATTCAGTTAACAATCGTGTTACTAATTTAACAATTGCAGGGATTCATTTAAGAACTGTGGCAAGGAAAGTCGTAAAGTGGACCAAAATTCACTCAACAAATGTTTCACTTAGCAACTGAAATTTGAGTCATAAGTTGAGGACTACCTGTAATATAGGTAATACAGGTAGTCCTCGGCTTACGATCACAATTGAGCCCAACATTTCGGTGGTTAAATGAGACTTTTGTTAAGTGAATCCCCCCATTTTATGACTTTTCTTGCCTGAGTTCTTAAGTGAATCACTGCAGTTGATCAGTTAGCAACCAAGTGAATCTGGCTTCCCATCCACTTTGCTTGTCAGAAGGTCGCAAAACGGGATCACGTGACCTCAGGAGATAGCAATGAACCTGTTGCCAAGCCTCTGAATTTTGATCGCAGGATTGGGGATGCTGGAAAGGTCATTCACTGTAGGAAAAAAGGGTCACAAGTCACTTTTTTTCAGTGCTGTTGTAACTTGGTCAATTTAACGAACCGTTGTAAGTCGAGGACTACCTGTAATACTTCTCCCTCCTCCTACTCCCCCCTCCCCCGTTAACAACAACCCTGTGAGGTGGGTTGGGCTAACAGATAATCAGAGCTGGAAGGGACCTTATAGGTCATCTAGTCCAACCCCCCGCCCAAGCGGGAGACCCTACATCATTTCTAGAGAGAATGACCGGCTCAAAGCCACCCAGCCGTCTCTCACGCCAGCCTCCACGCTCCTTTCGCCCGGCCCACCGTTCCTACTGGGCTCTCTAAAGATCCAGCTGGGGCATAGACCCGTTTGCCGCCTCTCCTCGGCTGCCCCCAGGAGCCGGCCCGACCGTCCCCACCGCCCCTTCCTCCCGCGTCCCCGGTACCTTCTTGCCTGCAGTAGGACATGTCTGGGCCGAGCTGGGAGCGACTCCGAGTGACCCACGGAACGACCCGCTTAGTATGTCGCGGCTGCCCGGCTGCAGCCCAGCTAAGCGCGCGCCTCTCCTCCACGCGCTCGCAGGTCCCCCTCGCGGCAACCTCTACACCCACAGGAGAAGGACCCCAGAAGAGAAGCCTTTGAAGCCGCCTGAGCGCTTCTTTCCTCCCCTCCCGGCTGTTCACATCCGCAGAGGAGCCCACGAATCGGGAGGCCTCCGCGACAGCTTAGAGCGCGCTTTTTTTCTTCTTCTCCTGAGTGGCCCGAAGTAGAAGTGCGGAGGGGGGAGAGAGAAAACGAACGGGAAACACTGGCGAAGAGCCGTTATTCATAACGGACTACATGTTCCAAGAGGCTGTGCGGAAGAAACGATCCTTCCGCCGTTGTCCCGACAGGCATTGCGACCTTGAATGGTTCTCAGTTTCGCGTCTCCTTCCCGCCTAGAAAGTTCAATGATATTCCCAGCAATGCTTTGCGAAGGATAGGCGGGGTCAGGGACTTTATTTCTCTCTGGGCTCCAGGTTAAATCCTCCGCCTCCATTTTGCCTCTGTACGCGCGCGTGCGCGCGCACTGGCCATCCCAGGTCTGTGAAGTAGGGCGGAGTTCGCCGCGAGTGCTCGAAAGAGAGAGAGAGAGAGAGCTCCGCCTCTGGGCGTTACATCTCCTTCGGGCATCGGATCTCTTCCTTCCACTTTTAAGAATAGCTCAAGGAGTTGGTGCATTTATTTAAAAAAGCTCGAAGCACGCCGATATATGTAAGTAAGGGCTTTTTCCCACTCTATTTGTATTGAGAAAAAAAGTTTGGAGGTTCTTTGCAATGGGAAGAAGAAGGGGTCATCAGCTTCTTCTCCAAAGCACCCGAAGGCAGGACAAGAAACAATGGATGGAAACTAATCAGGGAGAGAATCAGCTTAGAATTAAGGAGAAATTTCCTGACAGTGAGAACAATTAATCAGTGGAACGACTTGCCATCAGAAGTTGTGAATGCTCCAATATTGGAAGTTTTTAAAACTAGCCACTTGTCTGGAATGGTAGGGTTTCCTTCCTGAGCAGGGGGTTGGACTAAAAGACGTCCAAGGTCCCTGCCCACTGAGATATTCTGTTATTCTGTAGCATAGAAATACTAATAAATAAATGTATACAACCAGTAAGAAACAGGTAATCTCTTCATGGGTGTTGACAGCCAGGACTGCGATCCACCGCACCTGATTTCAGAGGAAAGAGACCGGGTAGCTGGTAAATCAGTCTGTCAAGGCTTTTTTATTTTTAGGAGAAACACATTTGCTTTATCCAAGGGGTGGTGATAGGATCTCGCTATTTTTTGTTAGCAAGCGTGAAAAATGAATAGTTTTTCACTTCGGGCCAAATTCTGCATTAAAGTTAAGGTGGTTGCAGCTGAATGATTTGACAGAATGAGCTTGCATGTAGGGGTTTCTGCTTGATTTCATGCTGCTTGCAATCTGCACATACATGCCCATGGAAAAGGGCGTCGTCTTGTAAATTGTTCTGGAGTGTTGTCATTTGCAGTGTTTAAAACGGGCCTAATGCATTCCGATGTTTGCATTCTGGAACAGACTTTTCTGATTGGGTTTAGTAGTGGCTACTACCTTAAGTTTTGAAGTGTCTGGGCTTTCACTTTCTACTCACCATAACAATGTCCACCCCTGGGTAAACAAATGACATGATTGAGACTGTGGACAGCAGCTGTATTACAGCGTTGTATTACTGTGTTTAACTGAAAGTAACTTCTTGAACTGAATGAGGTTTATTTCTAAGAAGGCATGCATAAAATTATATTTCTAAAAAAGTCATGTCTGAGTATATTAAGTGATGATTAATATAACTCAAAAATCTGCAACAGTTTTCTTATTAAGCTATTAAAAAGTTTTTGTGCTAGTAAGGAACTGGCTAATAAAGAACTAATGTTATTGCTAGCTGATTTAATTCAAAAGGCACATAATCTGAGAATAAAAGAAAGAAAAAGAAAAATATGCTTTCTGCAGAAGACTGAACTTGTTTCTTATGTTTGTGTTTTGATATTTAGACTTGATCCTGTTTCGTTAGCCATGGTGTAGAATATATATATAGATTGCTACAATAACATCTTTACTTCAGATTAATTTTGGAGGAGGGGTTTCTGTAAGCATGGCAGCATCACCTGAGTACTATGACTCATTAAAACACCCATGTCTTTTTCAAGCATACTTTGACTGTTGTAAATAGGCTTTCATGGCAACCAAGATATTCTTGGGAACAAATCTTTATTTTTTCAAAGAATTGTAGGTAGATGTTGCATTCCACTTCTGAAAGTTCTGAAGAGCCTCTTCTAATTGAATCCAAAGTTTGTGCAGACTTTCTGTGCACAGATTACTTTCCTGTTGCTCTGTCAAAAATTATGTATCTTTGTTCCATACATGTTGCTCTAAGCAACTATTACAAAATATTATGGCATAGACACACCTGCAAGTATCTTTAAATTGGATGATAGGAATTTTGTTATTGCTTTTGTTGTGCTTCAGTTGCTAAGTTGTGTCTGACTCTTCGTGATCCCATGGTCCATAGCATGCCTTATTTATTTATATGTAATAAATATTTATTAGTATAGCCTTATTGTTTCCTTAATGCAAATTTTAAATTGTACTGTGTAAACCTGTAACCTACTAATTTTGAGAAGAAGCTTCTATAAATATTATGGCTTTATACTGAAAAGTCATGCATTACAATAAGCATTATGCAATTTATTCAGTTTTGGGATGGTATGTGAAAGCATATGGTATCTGGCTCTTTGGTTAGCTGAATCTGTGTTTTTTTCCATGGTTTATTGAAGAAATCTTTGCGCACACTAGATAGTAGCAAATCATGTAATCATTCATCAAATCTGGCTTCCCCAATAACTTTGCTTAGCAGAAACCAGCCGGGAAGGTTACAAATGATGATCACATGACCTCAGTACTATTGTAACTTCAAACAGCTCAGTTACTAAACAAACGCTAGTAAGTTGAGCACTACATGTACTTGAGTTATAACAGTAAGTGGTAACAGATGTGCTGTTCAATAACTCTTTTCCTTTTTGTTCTTTTCAGTAGTTCTCTGAAATGGGTGGAAAGAATGAGCACGTGAAGACCACAACTGAGCACAAGCCTGGGTTTCTGGAGCGCCTAAGTGAGACTTCTGGAGGGATGCTTGTTGGTCTTGCCACCTTCGCCCTGTCTTTCTACATTCTTTTTACCAATGAGGTGAGAGAGAATGAGTCAAAATGTCAGATTTCAGCTGTTTCTAGTCTGAAACACTTCTCTTGCAAAATGCTTACGGTATGTTCTTTTATGAATGAAGCAATTAATAGTTCTGACTATAGAGCCTCTCAGTCATCCAGGTCATGGATGTCCCAAAGGTGCTTTTTCAAAAGGCAGCTGGACTTTCTTTGTTTTTCTTTGAAGACATTTTGCTTCTCATTCAAGAAGCTTCTTCAGTTCTCAACGATTCTCAGAACTGAAGAAACGAATGAGAAGTGAAATCTCTTCAAAGGAAAACAATTGAAAGTCCAGTTGCCTTTTGAAAAAGCACCTTTGGGATGAATAGTTCTATCCTTTCTTAAATACAGTTTCAAGGAAAACTACAATCCTGTATATACGTATAGTTCACATTTTTATATTTGGCATCAAACTCAGAATTTTAATTCAATGATTCCTTTTGCCAAATAGTTACAAAATAGGTTTTGTAAGCTGTTTTGCACAAACAGTGCATAAAGCTTGTATGCTTCCTGTCTTCCTAGATATTATTAGTGGATTAGATTATTTAAAGAAGAAAAGGTTGATCGTTGAGTTCCTGCAACCTAATACTTTATTTTTTTCTTGTATAAATGAATTTTCATTTAAAAAAAATCTCTTCTGTGTGATGATTTCAGCATGATGCTGTAGGGACAAGCCCTTGCTTCAAGGTTCTACTTGAACCACTTTATTTCTCATTTCATCATTCCTAGGGGCGAGCTTTGAAAACAGCCTCCTCTTTGGCTGAGGGTCTTTCTCTAGTTGTCCCACTTGACAACATCCAGATTGTATCCCATGAGAATGACAAGAAACTTGTGCACTTATCTGGTATCCTTAGAACATCAAAGGTAAATTTCCTTAGTCCAAAACTTCCTTCATCTTTTCACATTAAAGATTTTTTTTTAAATGCATTGCTTCTTCTGTCTCTTTCTCCCCCACCCCTGCCCCCAAGTCTTGCTGTGCTGACTCATTGTGTTGGTGGGGGGGGGGTTGTGTTGTTTCTGAGTGGGATAAGCAAAGGATGTTGGGAGTGTACGTCAAGAATATATATATTCCCAGCAGAGCCACCTAAGCCACGAAGATCATCCCAGGTGCTGAGCTAAAGCAAAATGGCGCCAGTAGATGGACAATAGCAATATGACGTTTATTGTCATTTTTTTCTGTGGGCACTCTGACAAAACATTAAAAATGAAATTCTGTTGCCTGCTTTCACAAGTGTACGCTTACATAACATACATATAGATATGCTACATACATACATACGTATATACCTACACCCTAACATATAAATACTTATAAATATTAATTACTGCCCATCTTGAATACATAGTGGAAAAAGGAAGCTTAAGAGTTTACAAGGTTGATATAGTATGGAACAAAACTGTGGCTGAATCTGGAGGTTCTGCTTCGGATCCCACGAAGCCTCCTCCCAGAAGGTAACAAGGAAAACCGATCGTGAAGAGAATGTGTAGCGTCCCAGACAATCTTGCAGACCCTGCTCAAGCATTGCTTATATGCTATATGCCCTGGATAGAAGGGAGTGAACTGCCAACAATCTTTTCTGCCATCCTCACCACTCTCTGCACCACCTACCTGTCTGAAGCAGTCATGCTTCCAAACCAGACTGTAATGGAATATGACAGGATGCTCTCAATTGTCCCTCTATGGAAAGTGGTAAGGACAGGGGGAAGAAGATGTACTTTTCTCATGCAAGAAAATATAAAAAGATGCCAGAGATAGATGAGGCGTCAATTAATACTACACTGGAAAAGGCAATGATAAACCAAGAAAAAGATGGCTGGACTCAGTTACAGTGGTGATGAGTGCAACATTGGGACATGTGAAAGAACAGGTTAGGGATAGATTGCCATGGAGGAAACCTATGTATATGGTTGCTAGCAATAGAAAACAACTTGATGACACATAATCAAGCAATTGATAGATTGTCCTGCTAGATTAAATGACTGGTGGGGGGAAAATTGTATCTTTTCTCTCCCCTTACTGTGCATGCTGAACATCTAAGGAAGTCCTTGTAGAAAATAGTTTTCCATTACCAACTGATGTTTATTTGCATTTGCTAGCCTCTATATGATCCCAGCTATGGGCTTTCTATCCGGGCAGTCAAGCTCAAACGTCAGGTGGAGATGTATCAGTGGGTTGAATATGAAGATTCCAAGTAAGATGCTTACAGTATCCATGTTTTCTCTGTCTTAAACTGTGTGCATGTTTCTAGTGATGATGACAGTGGAACAGATTTGTGTGAATTTTAGAATTTTATATAATCCAGTTTAGGATTAAGAAAAATATTGGCATATTTATTATTTTTTCCTGGCTGACTTTTTTTTTATCCATGGGAAATATAATAATTGCTTGATCTAACCTCCTGATATCTATTCCCTCCCCCTACAGTATAACTACTGTAGTGATTCAAAGCTATAAAAAGGGAATGAATACAGAATTATGAGTCATTTGTTTATAGCTGGCTTTTGGGCTGGAAAGAATGAGCAGCTGAGAGGTGATAGGAAAATAACCAACAGTTGTCATGCCTACAGTAGCCTCCATATCTCATCTTGGGTGTGTTATGCCAAACTGTGCTACAGCGAACCATTATGTAGCATGAAACTTGGACTTTTGGCTCTCCTTCAGATTTCTTAGGCCTAGCAAGGATAGGTGTATTTAGTAGATAGCCTATGTAAATGAGAGAAATTTTCAGTGAAGGTTTGAACTAGCAAGTCCCAGAAGGAAAAGAGGCAGAAGAAATGTAACTTGTCTTTTAGATAAATAATCTTCTTTGTCTAGTTTCATTAATCTCAAATCCAAGTATATCCTCATGCATTCAGATTAGTTCTCTTATTTGGAAAGGGTTATTATTTATGTTTTAGACAAGAGAGAGATTGTGCTGTAGTAAGATACAAGAACATAGAAGGGTAGGCAAAAAACATCAAACAATGAACTAATTATAAAGTTCCTTCTCTGGAAAGAAGGCCTATGTTTTTTAGTGAACTGTGAGATATAAAATTTCAAAAGTTGATACATTTATGACATGGAAATGATTTACTAAAGCTCTACAAAATCTTTTCAAATGATAGTAATGGGGGGCCCACCATACGAGGGTATTCACATTCACATGAATTAGTTAAAAATTTGGCTAAATTTAGTTTAAATTATTATTTATAGTAAAATTGTGTAAAGTACTTTTCAGTACTTTATGCTTATCTGATGATGTTTTTTCTCCCTTCTCGTAGAGAATATGAAGAAAATGGTGAAGTAAAGAAAGAAACAAGATATTCTTACAGTAAGTTTGCTAGTAGAAAATTTTGTCTCATAAAACAATCACTGGGTATGGCTTTAATATCAGGCTCCTCTTCTCCAGTTAGGGAAGAGCTGTCCTTGCAGCTACAAAAAATGATGATGAAAGTTGTCCGTTGAATTTTTACTGTCATGTTGCTGTTATAAAGGAGAACCACTGAAAGAGAAGAAGTTACTAATTTTATCCATAACAGAAGCATAGAATCCAGATCATGAAAAATACTGTAATATTCCCACTATATTTCCTAATATTGACTCTGGTTCTGGACACCTCAGTATGGCACTTGAACTTGGAACATTATTATTTTTATTGCTTTTGCATTCTCTTTTATTGCATTTGCATTTTATTGCATTTGCATTCTTAAAATGAAATAAGCAGTTAATCTTTTTAATTGATTACAAAATGCTGAAGGAAACAAACATATATTTTCCTTTTTAGCCAGAATGTTGCATCCACATTACTTATGTTTATCTTATGATGAGGTTAGCTGAACTTCAGTGCTTGCAGACCACAGAAGCAAGTTTTCATTGGATTTTATTCATAAGATTATAGAATTGAAAGGTGGCTTGGTAGTTATCCAGTCCAAGCCTCTTCTTTGGGAAGGACCTGCTTCAAACAGTGGTTATCTCTATTTGAAAATCTCCAAGTGTAAAGGAATCTGAGAATAACCTTGGAAGATGATGGTGTGGGGAAGAGATGCTGCCTTCCTGTAGAAAGTATATACTATTTTACTTTTTCTTGGTCTTCTCTTCTGCAGGCTATATTTGCTTAGTCCGTTTAACTGTTCCTCATCAGACTCAGTTTCCAAACCTTCCCCCATCTTCACTCTACTTTGTTATTGTTCTTTTTAGACTGTGGTATCCAGAACCACAGTCAATATTGGGAAATATAGAGTGGGAATATTATTTTTCATGATCTGGATTCTATGCTTTAGTTAATAAATCTGAACGTAGAATTTATCCTGTATTTGTGTCTGTTCATGAACAGTAGAATATGAAGAAAACCCCATAATTAGTGAGTGCTTAGAGAAGAATTCTGCTTGTGATGTTCACCAATATCCATTCCCACATAAGAGCATGAAAAAATATAGGGACAGTGGGAAATATCCATGATCTGTGACTCCTGGGATGTTTTCAAGGAATCAGGATAGTATTCTTAATATTCTTATTTCTTTTAGATACAGAATGGAAATCTGAAGTTGTGAATAGCAGAAATTTTGATCGAGAAATTGGACATAAAAACCCTAGGTAAACTTGATAGTATTCTTTATTATGGCTCTTCCAATATGGCCCTTAGGATTCTAAATTAAGAATCTAAGATTTCTAACTGATTCATGGGATTGTATTCTGGAAGTTAAACAAAGTAGCAGGAAGAAATGTTATATATATGGTTTTCTCGGTGGGTATACTTTTATACTAGTTGCTGTGTATGGAAACACTGGAGTACATCTTTGTGGTGGTTGATAGCTAGAAGATTCGCTAATTCTTTTGTGACTTTGTGTCCACCATGCTAAAATTCTTCTGGTAATTCTTTTTGTCTGTGCAGTGCCATGGCTGTTGAATCTTTCACTGCAGTTGCCTCTGATGTTCAAGTTGGCAAGTTCTTCCTTTCCAGGGGTATGAAGTTTGGATCTGAGATATGTCTAAATATATGCATACTAAGATGTAAGGCATATAAGGGGAAAATCCTTCCAATTTTTTAAGATTTGGAAGAGTAGCTAAATAAATTTTTAATTTAAATCACACTTTTCCAATTCCTGTGGTTTAAATTTTATGGAGCAGACCATGAGACAGTATCTCATGGACTTTTGGAATCGGTACCATGTTCTAAATTTAAAGCACAATATAGTTATTCTATGTATGAGATATTTGGCATTCTTATCTGGAAGTTAGCTAAGTCTGCCTGTAAGTTCTTATGGTCAGGCATGCTGTTCCCTATCACCATGCCTGCTTTTTCCTTTTTAATTTTGCATGGTGAGACAGGAGAGTTAAGGAATGGTAGAATTAAAAGCTATTTTTAAGCTGTTGAGTTGAACTCCTGCTCAGTGCAGGCATCAGGCATCTGTGACAAATGGACTTTTAGGGCTATTCAAGAACACATTCAGTGAAGAGACATCCACTATATTTCTGGGTGGTTGTTTCTGTAGTTGAATTATATTTATCATCAGGAACATTTTTCTAACATTAACCAAGAATCTGTCATTGTGGAATTTAAGGCAGTTGTTCCATATCTGATGCTGTGGGATGATAGAAAATGCATTCTTAATCTTCGTCTATGTGGCATTCATTTGGGTACTTGGAATGCTATCATATTCCTTCTTGGCGCCCATTTTCTTCATAGGAAGAATTTGGAAAGTTTATTAGATGGAATAGAATAAGGAAATTTCTGGCATGACACCATGAAGGATGACTTTATTTGTTCCAGGCTCTGACCATGCCCATTTTATGCTATGGCCCTACCTCCTGAAACAACATGGCTTCATTGAAGTTTCTGAAATGACTCCATAAGTCTCAGTCAAAAATGATTTCTTATTCCCACTTCTACTTTTAGGCCTCATTGAGAAGATTAATAATTTCAGGCAGATGAGCCTGTCAAAGCTGGAAGATCCTCACGCCGATGTGATCCGCTCAGGGGATTACTTCTTTCACAGTGAGAATCCACGACGTCCAGAAGTAAGAATGGAAGAGGAGAATAAACAATTGTCCATCTGTTTCCTCCCCCCCACCTCCCCTACATACACTTTTATATATCCTTTGAGGATGTGACAAACCTGAGCTCAGAGAATAATGACAGTCATAGATCTAAAATCTCCATTGGGAATCTTTAGTTGCCCAACAGTTTTGTGTTTTTTCAGGTTGGGGATCTTCGTGTTTCATTCTTCTATGCAGGTTTGAGTGAAGACTTCTCACGCACATCTCTACCAGATATGGTAAATGTTCCATATCTTTTCAAGACCTTCCCATGTAATTAGATAAAGCTCTCCAATGTTGATGTGCAAATTTCTTTAATTTCTCCCTCGGCCCTTTTTCAGGTGACCATAGTTGCTCGTCAGCAAGAGGATCACTTGGTTCCATACCGAACCAAATCGGGGGATGTCTTAAATATTCTTTATCCTGGAGAGCTCACGGCTGAGGTAAGGGTTACAAATTAGCAGAGGGAGAATAGTAGGGAAGAGTCACACGTTCTGTTTGCTTAAATAAAGCAAACAGAACATGTATAAATACCCCCCCAAACATCCTCTTGAATTATCGCTTAATGAAAGGGCTGTAGCTCAGAGTTGAAGCTCATCATTGCAAATAAAACAACTCTGATTCGGTTTCTGGCTGATATAGTGCCTGATGGTGAGACTCTTATCTGAAAACCTAAATAGCTAACTTAAATTGGTATGGGTTAATTTCCTATAAACCCAACTTTTCTCCAGTTGTGCTGTTAGAATTTAGTCCTGATCGGTGTAGATGTTTCATTTGTAGACATTTTTCCAGTTCAAAAAAATGAATGCATAGCCTTGCTTTCTTATTTAGCAATGTAGATCATTTTGATGGATTAAAAAGTGTTTTCAGTTTCTGCAGAAAAAACAGTAATGCTTATAGACAAGGAAAAGGCATGAGTGTATAATGTTTTGCATGTCAAGAATGGCACATGGGCCTTGCAGATCTTATCAGGGATTGCTTGCAGGGTGGATCAAGAGGAAAATTAGTATGTTCTAAGTAAAATCTGTTTTTCTTAAAATTCTGCCTACTCATAAACTGATTTTGCCTGTACCTTATTCTTTCATCCATTTTATCCTGTCTTAAAAATATTGATTTGAACTTCAATTGCAGATGAAAAATCTTCATAAATCCTTTGATGACATCATGAGAACAAAATTGACAATATTTATTTTGCTTTCAACTAATCAGTTAGTTTTAAGCATGATTTGTCAAAACAATTTCGAATTGTAGCCTAGGGTTGTTCAAGTAGTTGTTGTTCAAACCAGCATTCCTCTTAGAATATGATAGCAGATTATGGAGGGGAGGGGAATAGGTTCAGACCAATTATGTTAGATTAAGCCTTGGCATGGTGTCTAGTTGCATTGTGTATCCTGCTGATCAAAAGAATTAGCATAATTGGATGCTGATAAAATACCAAGTATATGAGTGGAAGTGCTAACTAAATATCAAATATATTTCAGGAAGTATTTGAGAAAGAACATGAGAGTAATAACATGAAGACCTGGGGCCTACGTGCAGCTGGATGGTTGTCTATGTTTTTAGGCATCAGCCTTATGACAAAAATTATTTATACCCTGGGTAAGTGTTGCCACTATCCTCTTAGTTTGATTTATAAATAAAGCATTAATTAAAAGTTGTACCAAAGTACCTTCAGGTCTAAGAGACATAATAATCTAACATGATAAAGAATATTAATAATTGCTGTGAAGCTGAATATTGTTCCTGGGCTCAAATGTTGATTGAGGAAATATTTTCCTTTCTCATGCTTGTATTAAATGAATAGTCCAACAGATAGAATCGAAGAGGGTATTTCAGTAGGCTCAATTCTCTAGATGCAATAACTCATAGGAATGTGAGGGAAAGCAATTAGTTATTTCAGTGTTACAGTAAAGAAGTGTTTCTATAAGCTATGAAAACCAAGTACTAATCAAAGCTAATTAAAGCCTGTGGTTAAGGTGAGAATTGAATACTAATGCTATTCTTTATTGTTGAGTGCTGAAAACATATTTAGGTAAAGCTCTGTTTTTCTTCTTCTTTGAATGGTCCATAGTATGTAGAGACAAAATTTCAATGAATTTGGTAGGCATTGGATTAGATTTAAAGTAGATTTAGTTTGCTTTTATAAGCTTGCCAATGATATTTTTTATTTATTAAATTAATTTTTATTTTTCCTTATTCCAGTGGATTGGTTTCCAGTTGTCCGGGATCTGGTTAACATTGGTTTGAAAGCATTTGCCTTTTGCTTAGCCACTTCTCTCTCACTGCTGACCATTTCAGTGGGCTGGCTCTTCTATAGACCCTTCTGGGCACTATTGACTGCTGTGTTGGCTGTAGTTCCTGTTCTGATTGCAAGATCTTGGGTTCCACCAAAGAAACAGCAGTGAAATCATGGAAGAAGCACCTTCTCTGTACCCCACATTTCTTTGGACACTTCATACATTCAATGCTTTTATCATATTTGAAGAAAATACCATCACAGATATTTTTGCTCTAAACACTTCTTTATATTGCAACATCAGCGTGTTGTGTAATCGTTTTAGATATGCTATTTTCATTATGCAATCCAGGGGTAAGAAACTAAGCATTTCTGAGTTAGAGCTCCCAGGAGTCTGATACCATGGTCAGGGGTACTAAGATCCATATATATTTAGACCAGGCTTGCACAGCTGGTAGAAAAGACCACATTGATAAATTTAAAATATTGCACAAATAGCAATAGCACTTAGACTTATATACTGCTCCATAATGCTTTACAGCATCTCTGGGCAGTTTACAAAGTCAGCATATTGCCAAAAGTCTGGATCCTCATTTTACTGACCTCGAAAGGATGGAAGGCTGAGTAAACCTTGATCCCATCAAGATCGAACTCCTTTGACTTTGGGCAGAGTTAGCTCACAACAGTGGCCCCCAACTTTTTGGGCACCAGGGACCAATTCTGTGGAGAAAGGTTTTTCTGTGGTTTTGCCTGCTGCTTGCATCCTGCGGATGGGGGCTTCGCTTGTTTGTGCAGCCTAGTTGTTGGCATGTCATGGATTGGGGATCCCTGGCCCACAATATTGCATTCTAGCCACTGCCATGACGACTCAAAGGGATCTGTGATGCCAATTAGCTCTTTGTTGAGTGTTGGAAGTGGCAGTGAGGCCTGCAGGTGCTCGGTAGCATTGCTTTCAGAGTGGCAGTGAATTTATTGACTTTTTAAAAAAATGCTTGAATGTAGCATGAGGCTGCTTGGCTAGTCAGATGCTGTGCAGGCCTGATCTAAACATTGACAGGTTACGTGCAACTGCCCCAATTTGTGGAAATAGAAAGTTGAATGAAACAAGGTTAAGCAAATTAGGCTTCCTACGCAATGTATGTAAAATGTCTTCCAATCTTCACAGAGAATAGGTATATGGACTCAATGGGAACCATATGAGGCTTTGAAGAATGGGTAAATCGTAAGAGTAATCTATTCCTTATCTATAACTTCATGTATTTTAATTTTATTGCATGCAACTTTTTGAAGTTTTTGTCACATTTCACTTATCTTTTCTGTTGTTACTATTCTGTCTGAATTCCCATGTAGGTAACTTACCATCTTGAATTATATGTGGATCGAAGTATCTTGCACCACTCTGGTATTGCTGTGATGCTGTTTATTTTCATATTACTATATTCAGGATTGCTGTATCTCTGTCTTACGATTTATTCTTATCCCATGCTTCATTTTTTTCAGTAAGTAAAATAATTTATGATCTCAGGTAGACTTTTTTACCTGCGACCTGAGAATTGTTTCCTGAACCAACTCAGTAATTTACTGATGGTTTTATGAAGAATTATGATTTTTAAAGATAAAACCAAAGATATATCCAGAGGGAGAAGAGATTTTCTGCTGTTCACATCACTTGCTCCATGGGCAAATTAATATGTTTGTTTTTTACTGAAAAACTATGTAGCAAGGTTGGATACTCAATGTACTGATGGTACTATGACAAAAGTTTTATTTAAAGCCTGCCTGATTTCAGGAAAAAACAAAAAGTACAACACGTTAGAACTGGGTGCTTCAAATTGTTGATTTTGTACAACAGATTTGTACAGAACTTTGTTGATTTTGTCCAGACATTACGTGCTTTTTATATAATGCTAAGCTAAAATGGTTAACTTACATATTATGAAAACCGATTAATTTCTTTAAATCTAAGACTGAAATAATATGTTAACTATTCATACCCAAAGTTTTTTCTTCCTAAAGCTTCAATCACTGCTTTTTCTGGGTTTAGAACTATAAATTGTGCACACAACCTTCAATTCAATTGGAGACAAAAAGTCAGTGTATACCCCATTGCAAGCCAGCAATGAGATGATCCAAAATCATGGATTAGATAGAAACCTTTTATACGGATGCAATCTGCCAAGGTAAGAGAGATAGGCTCTGATACTCTATATCTAAAGTAATTGTCAGTATTATTCTCAGCTCATTATTGGAGATACATCAATTAGTCTAAGAGAAACAACTAAGCCAAAGCCCTAGAAGTACAGAAAAGTTCATTAGCATCATCCTGGACCTGCCTTTTTCTTGAATTTAGGATTCCAAACTTAAATTTGGATTCATTGGTCTGGTGCTATCTAATGTCATTTCACTAAAGTCCAACTGCAATTTGTCATGGAGTAAGTCATCATTTTGTTAAGATGTCAGTTGTATCACTGGTGCAGAATGAAGCATAGTGGCTGCTTCCAACTAAAATCTAAGTTTGTATTCTTTATTTCTAGAATATCATTTGTAAAAGTTTCTATGGATGGAAATGCCTATTTTCTATTTTATGAATAAAACTTCAAGAAAAATATATTATTTGCACGTGTTTTGAAATCACAGTTCAGTATTAAAGGTAAGGTACCATTTAGGTCAGGTGTCCCTAATTCCTGGGCCACAGCCCACGACTAGGCCGCACCGGGTTTGGAACCGGGCCGCAAGGGATGCTTGTGCTGACATGCATAGCTCCACTTGCAAAGCAGTGGGTGCTTGCACTGGCACATGTAGCTCCATTCACACGAACAGCAGGTACTTGTGCTCGCGTGTGAAGCTCCATTCGCGCCTGCTGCTCACACAAATGGAGCTCTATGCATGCACAAGCCTGCACACACACACACACATCCATACCCTCTCCCTCCCAAGTCACCAAGTAGTAAATGTTGGGGATCATTGACTTAGATCACCAAGTGCAAGCTCATGTTTAATGCAGGAATCCATTATAAAGTATCCCAAACAGATATATGTCTGTTTCAACACATCCAGCAAAGGAACATCTGTCATCTGTGTTAGTTTTATCCATAAATGTTCTACTGCTAGGAAGCTATCTTCTAGCATTCAGTTGGAATCAGTTTTCCCCAATTTAAAATAAGGTATTCTATATCCTATATTCAAGAACAAGACCATTCTATATGTGGCATCCTTTTAAATTTTTGAAGAGTGCAATAATTTTTCCCCTTCAATCATCTTTTATCTTACAAACAACCACCTGCATTAATGTCTGTTCACAGGACTTAGTTTCTAATCTTTTTAGTCTTCTCTGTTCCTCTTCCAGTGTGAATCCTTCAAATGTGATATCCAGAACTGGACAAAGTACTTGAGGCAGAGGCCTGTCTAAAGAAGGATAAACTGAAATATTCCTGTATTTTTCCAGATTATTTTTTAGAAAAGATCTACCCTAGATTTAGAACATTTTAGTCTAATAACTTAAGACACTCCTTGCAAGGGAGGCAGACTTCTGACAGGAATATTGCTGCTTAAGAGATAATACTTGGCTTTTCAACTTTCTTGACCCAAAGTATAACTAAAGCTAATTCCAGAGCAAATTTCACAACTACTGGGCCTGTCAAAATATTTCCAAGGTGAAAAGGAGGTGTAAAACACATTAAAATGTTAGGATCTTTAAAAACATTACTTCAGTAACAAAAAATAAAGTTTTGTTTTAAAAGTTCCTTTTCTTACATTTGTGTATAATTATGTAGGTTGTTAGCATTTACTGGGGGGAAAAACCCAGCTTGAAATAAACTCAATATATTGCCATTTCAACTTCCAGAACAAGTTAAAAGTGCTGGTTATTGTATAAAAATCCACCACAGCAGTGGATTGGGCTCTATCATGGACAACTTGATCAAGCATAATTCAAATATTGAGTGGGCCTGTTAAGATTGTTTCTGCATAAGAGGTAAAAGCAGTATAGGCTCCCAAAATAGGGCTTCTTAGTAATGGCCTTCACATTTTGGAACATGCCTCAGAGCTACACCTGGCCTGACCACCCTTATATTTTGAAAGATCTTTAAAATCAGGGAGACTGGCTTGTAGGGAGACTGTGGAAGGCTAGTATATCCCTTTTCCAAGAGAAGATCTACGTTGCTCATGTGAGATGGGAATCTAGTAACGTTCAAGTGTCTAAATAAGAAAATGACAATCTTAGGAAAAGGACTGGTGCTCAGGATTTAAGTTTTTATTTTTTATCCAAGATCCAGTATAATTTTTTTATCTGAATTTAATGTGTCCAAATTAGTTCTGGCCAAGTCAAATAGATTAAGCTTATCGTGACAGAATATAAACATTCAAAATAGCACACCAGGCAATTAAGTAATTGCACTATGACTGATCATGTGGCAGACTGCAAGCCTTTTTTGTAATAAGCCCCACATAGACTGTGCCATTATACAATGTCTAAAATGGGAATCTGTCACAGGATCAATACACTAAGACTCACGAGAGTTTTCTGTGATGATATAGAAGAGGAAAAGGGGAAAGGAATAAATCCAGCTCAGCTAAAAACTCGGTATCTTCTGCTCAAATGTCCTACACTCATGAATTATACTAGCCTACTGTTCACATTCGTTTCCTTTGGAAGTTGAATAGAAGCTATTAAAGTTAGACATTTCCTATCAATTCCCTCACTTATTCCCACCAGAAGTTTTTTTACATATATAATACAACTTAAGCCCAGCTTTACTAATGCAACATGTATGTTGTGAGTACACATACATGTAAGTGAGTACATGTATGTGTACATGTTCCTTTCATAACTCTTCCTGGAAGCTCATGTGTCTAGCTTGCTAACAACTTTGCAATAAAATAATGTAAATTTCCAAGAAAAGGAATACATTTGCAGGTATTAAGATCTGGCATTGAAAGTAGGTGCCATTGGTCAATATAAAGGTATAGTAGGCATCCAGCAATGAGTCCAGACCAATTTTCCTGCTTCAAGGCCTGCATACATCTAGGAATGCAATATTAGAAAAACTGGAAGTTTCCTGAGTTGTTTTAGCTGTTCCTGCTGGCAGGAAAGGTTCAATGTGAATGTACGCTAGAGGAACATAAAAGTGCTTCCTTGTTTATGCTAAGTCAGGATCCAAGCCAGCCCCAAAACCCCTTGTCACAATTTCTCAAATGGGAACAAATGTTTTGCTTCTCCTTGCTTTTCTCTCTTGCTTCTTTTGATTGTTCTTCCTTTCTCACCCTGTTCCTCAGCTTGTCGATTTTGGGGCCAAGAAACAGCCACATCTTCAGCAAGTGTTTCTGCGTTTGGCCCTTCATCATCATTGGATGAGAAACCAGACTCCCCTTCCATCATGACTCTTGTCTCATTCTGGAAGAGAAAGAGTTAAACATTTCACTGATGCTGTGGGAGAATTCTCCTTTTTAACTGAGGGCATTGCAACAAAACTAGTAATTGACATTACAAATGCTTTACAAATTCAAATAATAGAATTTGTTTTCAGATTTCAACAATCCTACTGCATCTGAGGAAAAAGAAACAGCAGAATGCAAACTTTATCAAAACTTTTTTTTTCTATTATTTGGCCCCAAAGAACCCACTGTCTGAAATGGATGACCATACTTTTTCAACAAATAACATATGCTTGACTGTCAAAAGCCACTTAACATTATCATAAGAAAGTGCTGTTGACATTCATGCTGTTGACAGAATTAATGATTGAATCCACTGTTAAGCATACCTGCAATCCTATCCAAACATACTCTAAAAACCCAATTATCCCTTTCTTTCAGATAACTTCAGATAAACACGCAAATTATTCAATTTAATATTTATGCATCAAGAAATAATGCCATCACTTGTCATTTCAAAAGTAATAAAAATGTATTATTTCTACTTGTTCAAATGCAAAGGTACTTGTTCAAATGCAAAGTATGTTTACATATATTTCTTAAGAAGTATTTTACTTCAGATTATATTTTCAATTTTAAGAAATCTGTACTAACATTTTGTTCTTTCTCCTATCTGGGCACAAGCCCCAGTGTCTAAATGGCCTTGAATAACTTAAGATTTCTGATCCATATATGACACCGATGTTTTGTTACCTTGGTAGAATAGCGCTTCTTTAATCTCTCTTTGATCAGAAGTCCTTTCACCAGCAGTTTCCAATTTCCCAGCACTCTCTTCTCCCGCTTCTGTTTTCAAAGTTCACCCAGAATTAAAACCAAACAGCACATTTTCATTAACGCTGCAGTTGGCAAAGTAGCATCTCTACATATTACAGTATCTGTGGCAGCCTCAAATAGCATCTATGGGAATCCAAAATTACATCAAATTTTCAAAAAATAATCTTCTGAGCTTTAATTTAATTTAATTTTAATTTAATTATGAGATTTATATGCTGCCCTATCTCCCGAAGGACTCAGGGTGGCTTACAATACTAACAAACATACAATACAAAAGTTAAAAAATTAAACCCAGGGAATCTCATAATCATGAACTAAAAACAATTAACCCATTTAAAACCCTCCCCCCCATCAGTCTGGGTAGGCCAGTTGAAATAGCCAAGTTTTTAGCGGAAGGCCTGGAGGTCTGGGGCCACCCGGAGCTCCAGGGGCAGCTGATTCCAGAGGGCGGGGCCCCCATTCCTGCGGGCGCCCTATTCCTGGGGGCCGCCAGCTGACACTGTCTAGCTGACAGCACCACCAGGAGGCCCTGCCTGTGCGAGCGCACTGGGCGTCAGGAAGTCGTTATCAGCAGCAAGGTTTCCTGCAAGTATCCCGGTCCAATGCTATGAACGGCATTAATGAGGAAGGAGGGATGAATTCTACATGCACTTGATAAGATGTGGTAAGCAGAGAAATGTTTCCAGGACTGAATCATTGAGGACAGCCTTATGAGAGTCTTATAAGAAAGGGTGACCTTCAAAGTTGAAATGGTAAATTATATAAATTTAGTATGCTCTCCAGTTGAGCTGCAACAACTCCCTTAGTTCTGAATCATTGTAGTCCTTACACTTTTGGAGGACAAAAGGCTAGAAAACACTACCAAAAGCTGCAAACGTATTATCAGTCTGCTAGATCTGTAATTATATTCATCATTCATTTAGGTTGTGATGCCACTGAGTGCTGACTGTTAGCAGTCCACCCCTCTCCCCTCCCCCTAATAAAGGCTTCAAAGTGATTTTCACCTAACAGATAACAGATAATCAGAGTTGGAAGGGGCCTTGTAGGTCATCTAGTCCAACCCCCTGCCCAAGCAGGAGACCCTACACCATTTCTGACAGATGAGAGTCCAATCTCTTCTTGAAGGTCTCAAGTGATGGCACTCCCATAATTTCCAAGGGCAAGCTGTTCCACTGGTTGATTGTTCTCACTGTCAGAAAGTTTCTCCTCGTTTACCTCCTTTTCCTTCTTTTCCCTTTCTGACTCTTCATTCTCCCAGGCTGCAACAAGCACTTCTTTGTACTCTTCACAGATTACATAGCCTTCTGTGCTGTGAAAAAAAATCCAGGTTGTCATGTGGAACAAAACACAATTCAGGGATTTGTGTTTATATGGGTTTAGGGCTGGGCAACAACTTTTGGCTTTTCAAATGTTGCTGAATTCCAATTTATCCTTGGATAGGAAACAGTGAGAGATGCTGAGACTTACATTTCAACATCTGGATGGCCCCAAACTCCTCATCCTTCCAATAGATTAAACATCAGTCTGTTCAACAGCATTTGGAAAACTAGATGGAAAGTACCCAAGAACTCATGGAAGGGATATAACTGTATTCATAAATGAGTACCTAACAAAGCTAGGAAGGAATATTAATTGCTTTAGCATTCTCACCTGAATGATATGGATATAAAAATATTAAATAAGCAAAGGTAAAAGAGGAACCAGGTTAATCCATCTTTGTGAAAGTGGGTGGTAAGGAAGGGAGCGTGCTGAGCTCTTACTATTTCGAACTAAGCAACTAAGCTGCTAATTTGGCTTTTCTGCAATACTATCACTAACCAGGTATGCAAAGTAAACCCAACAGCATTACTAGATAGCACATAGGACCACTGTGTGTCCTAGTAAAACCAAATCATAAGTTTATGACTTACACAGGATGAGAGTAACCACCATGAAAATCAAATCCTGTAACAGCTGGAACACAGTCAATATCCAGTTTACGGGCCACTCTATGAAGACTAGGAAGGTTTAGCTGCACACAGCCTATTGGTAACATGCAGGGTTGGAAGAGATAGACATTCCCAAACTCATTCCGAGGAACCTAAAAGAGAAGTGGAATGGGAAAGAAATTGGAACAACTTACACTGAAATAAATTCTGTGGAAAATAGAGTTTAAAACCTACTCAGTCTACCTAATTGCCAGCTTACCCTTCCATCAACAGCCAGAGGTGGCTGGTATTTCTCGGTCTGCCAGAGACCAAACAATGGCAAATCCATTTTGTCCCGATTTGCAGGTTCTGCCATTCGTGCTTTTCTTGCTTGGTTAGAATAACCTTTCACCATCTGTGCAAACACAATGAGTTCAGAGCGTCATTGTAATTCCTTCTTGCTCATAATTCTCAAAATAATAATCACAGCCTTTTCCTCATGGAGAAACATGTAGGACTTGGCTGTGCACCAGGAGTTTGCCCATCTCCTTAGGAGTAAGAAGTACTTAATCTTCCAACGTCCCCCTCACAGTATTTTGCCACAGAAGTCCATTAAACCAGGTTAGGTAGCACTGAGTCTGTCAGTACTAGTAAGTCTGACAGACTCTACTTATTACTCTGGTCTACCTTTTGGTTTGACAATCATGCCTCTAATGGCAACACCAGGATAATGCTATCACTATTTCAGCCCACCTGTGGGAATTGTGTGGTATAAGCCACTGAAAAACAAAACAAAACAAAGCACAAAAGACAGGCAAGAAAATCCTTTAATCTGTCTCCAAAGAACATTTTTTAAAAAGAAAGTTATTCAGCTTCAAAAGTTTTATACATAAATATTTCCTGCCACAAATTTCAACAATAGCCTGAAAATATTGTTGATATCACTCTACCTTATAAGGCACTTCCCCAATCCTCACCACTCGAGCTTGTTTCAACCAGGTGTCCTTAGAGTGCAAGGTATGGATACAGTCTCTGAAATTACCCAAATACCATTCTTGGTAAATAATATAGCTTCATATAGGTAATATTCACAATAAACTATGTATTAGATAATATACACAATATACAATAAAGAACACTATACCAAATGGCTCACATTCCTCTGAATGCTTACTTGAATGAAATCCCCATACTGTTTAATGTAGGAATGGGAAAGACTGGGCAGAAAAATAAGCATAGGTGGACTTTTCAAGCAGAAAAACAGGTTTCATGGATGTACTCTGAGTAGCTCCATCTACCCCTAGTATCCAACTCAAACCTTGTTACAGAGGGTAAAAGGAAAAATCATTTTTGATTCATTTTTGAAGAGAAAAGCCAAAGGCTGAAAGGGATATTGGCTTTGTACCCACGAACACCAGATTTGTCCTTCCTATGTAACTCGTATAAACAAGCTATGGCTTCTAGTGATGGACAGCCTCTTGGGCCTCAAACAGCCAACTCAGGCCTCACTTTTTCAATGAAGCTGAGTAGATGGAAATTTCTTCTGTGCTGAACTGCACCCTTGAAGTTCAGTCAAGTTTTGGGAATAATTGTCCTTTGCCATGTTAGATAAGGCAATTCTCTGTGCCTTGATAGAAGAGTAACAATTATTGCGGGTTGTGCCAACATAGATCCTTGTTTAAATGTTCAAAATAGTAAGGTATTGCTAGTGGTACAATGTGATGAGTACCAAATAGAGCCGTGTTTCTTAGCATACACACCTGAGAAATGTCTCACCTGGAGTAGACAGCCTCTCCTCGGCAATATCCTAGAATTGAAGCTGTGTCAGGATATATGGCCTCATACTTAAGGAGATGCCTCTTCAAGGCATAAAGCGGATGGTTCTTGTATTCACTGATGGATTTTGGCAAAGGCTGATCTTGAAGTTTAGCTAGAAACTGGGAATCATGTTATTACCAGTAGAATATATAGGAAAGCAATTACAAATATAATCTTCAGCTTTTGGAAGACTAGATAAGACAATAGTGAGGCCTGGTATATTAACCCTCCCTTAGTCCAAAGCTTTGTATTTACCGGTAAATAACTACTGGTATAAATAAGTAAATAACTAACTAACTAACTAACTAACTAACTAACTAACTAACTAACTAACTACATAATCTAAGCATTATTGGCAGCCCTACTTTTCCTGGAAGGGATTTTCACTATGTTGATTATGCTGGAAAGTACAGTAAGGAGTTTTGGTTCAAAGACATATGAGAGGCCAAGTCAACTAAAACTATTTCTGGTATGAACTTGGTGGTGCAGGCTGTTAAAACACCTAGCATTTAGTTTCAGCTGCCCGCAATTAGTGCAGGCTCGAATCCCACCAGGCTCAAGGTTGACTCAGCCTTCCATCCTCTCAGGGTAGGTAAACTGAGGACCCAAGATTGTTGGGGGCAATAAGCTGACTTTGTAAAAATGCCGCTTGGGGGGGCCAAAAAGCCCTAATAATAAGCAGGCATATACAATGGAACAAAGGCTATTGCTGAGCGCATTGGGTTGTGCTCCAAAAAATTGTAAGCTGCCCTGAGTCTCCGGAGAAGGGCAGCATATAAATATGAATTTTTTTAAAAAATGGATATACTAGAGGCCCTCTTCTATGTGGTTCCAGACTATGAATTGGTCTCCCTAAAGATGTGCATTGGGCTGCCACTTTCCAGAAGTTAGGAAAATGTAAAAATTCATTTCTTCTCCCAAACTTGTTAATTCATTTAATTAGATTTATTTTAATATCATCTTTTGTATACTTCGTAGTTTTATTCCAGTTAATTTCAGCTTATATGGTGTTTATACAAACAGAAAGGTGGGAAATAAATTTAATCAATCAGATGTAGTACAATTGAATTAAAGTATCAATCCACTAGAGTTTTGTTGAAGATAGAACATACATGTTGGGTGACATCCAAACTGAAAAACAAAGAAATAAATACAAAGTAAAGAATGTTGCTCACTTGATTGTTATATACAATTTCTGAGGTCTGAACACTTCTTATTTTCATCAATGGGAAGATGTCTTTGAAACTTGAGACTGTCTAAGCATTTGCCTCTTAATGGTTATATGAGCTAAATAGCCAGACATACTGAGGGACATTTAAAGAGGACAGTTCACAAGCTCTGCTGTCATTCAGCCAAGAACTGACTTGAAGGGAAACTGAATAAAGGCACACGACATCTGAGTTAGTGGGTAAACTAAGAGGAAGAGATTAGTTGAGATCTTGGATGAAAAGCAGACCAAGATAAAAGAAGAGAGCTCCATGTTTTTGCAACCCAGGGATCGAAACCTATCAGAAAAGGATAAAGAAAAAAATCGAGTCCTTCTGGATGCAATTTTGATTACTGGAAAAATATCCTCCAGTTCCATTTTATTTACCTCTTTTTCTTCTTTTGCATCTCGTTCCACAAAGGAACTTTTGTACGGCTCCAAGGTCTCTTCCCACCACTGGGCATCCACACGACACTTCCTTGTTGCAGTCATCCATCCTGGGTCATATCTCTGTGTTACATCCTTTACAAATCCACTGTCGTCAATGCCAATGATGTAGCACACTGGCTTTGAGGCATACTTGAAACATTCCAGAGGGTGCCCAACGTTGCCATGAATGCAGTCCACACATAACCATCGATCTTCTCTTTCAAGAAAAACCTCTACCCAATGGTCCGTGCCTCTCGATATAACTGGCCTCTGCTCTTCTTCATCGCTAGAAATTATTTTGTTTTTCTTCTTGGATGAGTTTGAAGAACACGGGCTGGCTGTTTATCTACCGAACTACCAATTATCTCTGAGTCCTTGTGTCTTTTTGACACAGAAGGCTTGGATCGTTGCCTGTTAACCACTGCTTTTGTTTTCAGGGTTCCTAGCGTTGTTTTAGCGGTTCCTAGTGGTGACTTCATTTTTTTCCTGGGAATTTCAAAATCCTCATCAGATATGCTAGTATCATCATTTCCTCTGGAGGACAGAATTCAGAATCTTCATCCTCACTGTCTCCACTCTCTTCTTTATAGGACACTTTTGATGCCACTTGCCGTCGTCGGTCATTTTTAGGCCTGCCCAGCCCTTGTTCCGCCCTCAAGATCTTCTCATCATTCTCAGATTTTATATCTTTCCGAACATCTTCCTGTGTGGGAGATTTCTTCCTTAGTCTTTTGGCCCTGGAGAGGCTTGGCTTCTTAGCAGTATCTGCTCTTGTGCATTGTCTTGTGCTTTTGGCAGAATTGGGCAATGTCCCAGAAGCTACCAAAACAGAGCTTTTCTTCGAGGATTTTCCCTGAAACAAATATGAAGGAAGATTTTGAGAGGCAAAAGCAGAACAAAAAAAATATGGAAAGCTGCACTGAATTACAATTCAAATTGTTGACTTTAGAAAATGACCTGCTCTTAGATTATATTGGCTGTTCAGTTTTTACAACCCAACATGAATTACAGTGTATCGGTGGAGATGCTGGATCTGTGGATTGTGCTGTTTGTTTCACTGGCATAGGGAGTCTGTGTAACAAAACTCCACCACCCCCATTTTTCATCTTTTGTGGCCTTTATGATGATGACTATAAATCTGGACACCTTTTAGTTCTTTCTCTCTCTTAATCATAAGGACTAGAAACACATTTATCATTACAAACAGACCGCTTCCCTTTAAAAACCATACATTATCTACGTATGTAAGCCAGCTCTATTGTTCAGACAGCAACTTTGCCAGTGCACTTCCCATCTGTAATATTTGTAATTACATCTCTCTATAGGGTATGGCTTACCCTACCTGCTTCCCACCCATAGGTTACTGCCATATCATTTCTCAACCCCAGTTTCTACATTCTGCAGATATTGAATCAAGAGGTACCGAAGAAAGCAGCATAAATACAACCCAAGGATATACATGTAATTCATGACTTACAAAGGGTACCTTAGTGACCGTTCAAATTTATAATGGACCTCCCAATTGAACTTATGACCTTATTCTGATGGCCCCTCTGCCCCGAAGTCATATGACTGCATGTCAGGAGCTCAGTAACTGGCTCATATTTATGGCTGCTTGTAGTATCCCACAGTCACACGACCATGTTTTACAATAGCTTTGTGAAAAGCAAGCATTTACTTCAGCCCATAGCAAACCATTGGCAAACACCTTAGCAACCACAGTTCAAAAACCATCACAACTTACAACCATGATGGGCAGTCACTACAACACAGTCGTAAGTCGAGGATTACCTACCATTCAAAGAAGTGACTAAGTACAATCTTATGCAATTTACAAACCATAGGTAGTCTGGCCTACTCAATGAACTGTAGTTATCTCACTTTAAAATCATCTTAAATGTATACATTTTCCTTTATTTTCAGAATTAACAAACACTTGAAGATATTACGGAAAACAAATCAAAGCACATCATAAACACAAGCAAAAATATTAAAAATAGACACCAAACAGATTTACTGAATCTAAAGTAAGTCTCAGGTTCTTCAGGAAGGACCGTCTTCTGGAAAAAAAACAGACAGCAACAATTTTGCTATACTTACCTTCCCCGGTGGCTCTTTGAGAGGAATGGGTTGTAAAGATAATACAAGTCGGCACATTAGATGCAGTGCTCGAAGAATAAGTAAAAATATCTATTAGGGGAAAAAAAACAGTTTGGAATCTGATTTTTGTACCTCTCCTTCCCCCATTCAGTGTTGACACTGTTTACCCACAGGACAATTGCTGCAAATGTTTTGAAATCAAACAAATATATAATTTATATATAATATGTAAAGCAGGTTCTCCTCCCCTACAATTATGAGAATTGAAGCCTTAATCTTTTTCCCTAGTGCCTTGAATGCTAAAACTGCTGCACGTCTCTGCACATGTGTTTGTACAGACATACACTCAGGTTCACACATGTATAATGTCCGATAAATTCCTTGTATGCAATGCTTAGGATAAAAACAGAATTTCCAATGATGACATCAACAGCTAAAGGAGCAAGAGGTGTATAGAAATGTCTGGTCATCTGTCTTTCTCTTTGTATGTGAAAAATACAAGCTTCTAGCCTCTACCTCCCTCATATTATCCTTACTATGATTACAACATAGCAGGGATCCAGCATGCCTTGCAACGCCTTCTATCACTTACCTGCACCAGTTCCGCCTCATCTCGTGCAGCATAGACAGCAAAGCGCCTCTCTAGAGTAACTTGCCAATCTTCACTGTCAGAGAGCTGATTGTTAATAGTAAAAGTTGCAGAAAACCTTTATTTTAAAACAAGAGAACCATCATTTATCTCTCCCATGAGAGTTGGAATAGACAGTAGGAAATATCTCAGTCTTACAGTTAAACTAAAAAGAAGACTCCCTCACGCTTACTTCCTTATTCTTGGACTAATCATAGTCACAGAAAGCCAGATTTTCCACTGCTGGACCCTAAATTCAATTTAAAAAAGAAATAGAAAAGAAGAGAAAAACCTTACCAATTTACAAGATTTGACAGAAACAGACGGTTGATGCGATCTACAGGGTCCTTGGTGAAGCGAACTGGAATGATAGAAAGGCCAACCGCTTGAAGATCTGGCTGAAGGCAGATCCTGTTTCTGTGGAAACCGTTGGCCAACAGGCACAGTAAGTGAACCTGTTGGGAAAAGGACATGGATCCTAAGGAAACAAGCAGTCTTAAGGTACCTCAGAGATACTGAAGTGATTTTTACAATTCAGGGGACAGGCCCAATATGGCCCAGATCTATTCAGTTGGATCCAGCTCTGCTCCCCTCACAACACCTCACTGATTGACAGAAGACAGGGAAGCCACAAAAAACATAAAATTTAAACATTCCAATCATCCATGTCACTGTACCAGTTAATTCCTGTTAAAGAGTATCTTGTTCCATTCTTTAGGCATCCATCATCATTTTGTGGAACAAGACCCGCATTTGGGCTTTCAATGGTATGCTGGGGCTAAACTTCCCCAAAATAGGCAGGGGTTAGGGCAAACTATAAATGTACACCTCAATTGTATACAAAATTAATTAATTATCACAAGTCATTGTTCCTCATACATTTAACAATTTCTTCTCATCCCCATTAAATACTAGAATTGGATGGCAGCATTTGAAGGAGCTCCCAGGGCCAAGTTTTGGGGAGCTGTTTTGACTCTGAGGTCTCTGCACATCCTACTTTCCAAGATCCAGGGGTGGGGTGGGGGAGAAGAAGAAGAGGGAGAAGAAAAAAGGAAATAAAAAGGCATATTTAGGAAACCATTTGTAGAGTTACCGTTCTTTCATGACCAATTGGAGTGAACGTTCTGCTTTCAACCAAGGGGTGAAATAGCCTTATTTCTCTTCTCTCCTTGGATTATATAAATCCATATTTTATATGAATTTCATAAACTTCTAGTATGGATGGTAGATGGTAATTTAACCCTCCACTCTTAGCTCATACATATTCCAGGCCAAGCCCACCTGTTAAGTTTGCAGCATTAAAGTATGTGCTGAGACCAAGAAGGGTTTTTCTGCATTGTTCTAATTATATCAAGATGTATTGTGAGAGACCACAGGAAGTTAATATTCTCTGCCTCAAGTCTTATGATGTTTCCAGTGTCACAGAGTTGAATTTTAACTGAGTATCAGTTTGACAGTTGGTTTCTTTTTGAGGCTGTATTTACATCTGCTATATTTCAACTGCTCAGTTTATTTTTAAGATGCATGTGGCAGTTGAATTTGAAAATGTGGTTTTAAATTTGCACTTACAGAGCATATGTCACTCTGAGCACAGCAGCTGCACTAAACAGATTTTTCAAATAAAATTCAGTTTTACTACAAAATGTGCAAAATAAATTAATTCTTTGAGTTATGTTTATTGAGTGCTAACTTAAAATACTGTTATATGCACAGGAACATTTTTTAAACTCCTCCCAAAATTCAGGATGCTGTTTTCCCAGTAAATATACATTGAATTACTTTTTGGAAATCACTAACGATCTAGATGTGTAGCATTTATTTATTTGTATTCCCTCTTTATTATTTTTACAAATAACTCAAGCCAGCAAACATATCCAATACACATTCCTCCTTCTATTTCTCTCACAACAACAACTACCCTATGAGGTGGGATGGACTAAGAGAGAGAATGACAGGCTCAAAGTCACCCAGCTGGCTTTCATGGTCAAGGTGAGACTTTTAATCTCACAGTCTCTGCATTCTAGCCTAGTGCCTTAACCACTAGACCAAACTGATTCTCTTATGTTCCTCAGTTAATGTTCCTCCAATAGTACAAGCTGCTCAACTGTGAAACAGTGGTGAAACATTTGTACAGTAATAAGCTCACCTTTCCCAAATTTGATTATGCTGAGCCTGGAAGATTACGGATCAGGAATATTTTAACGGCATACTGCATTGTGAGTCTTGCACCGAGCAGGGGTTTGATTAGATGATCCTAATTCTAAAGTACCTTCAAATTCAATTAGCTTAATTGCCAGGGTAAATTGCTAAATGAAATACTTCAGATAATGAACTCTGCCCCAAGAAGTCTCCCAATTTTCTGACAACTTAACCCTAAAGATCAAACCTTATGAGTATCTTCGCGGACCTCTTTGCTGAAGCGTTTCAGCATTCGACGGAGATATATCTCAAACTCAGCTTGTCGTTTCTCTCTGCAAGATTTCATGTAAAATAAAACAATGAGTTCTATTTACTTTATTTTACTTATATCAAGCCTTTATTGTTTTTAGAAATAACTCAAGATGTCCAACATACATAACACTCCTTCCGCCCCCTATTTTTCCCATAACAACAAACCTTTGAGTTTCTAGCTTAGTGCCTTAACCACTAGACCAAACTGACTGTATGCTATAATGACTTTAGGATCTCTTCTTTCTAAATAAATCCCATTTTGTTGTCCTTGAAGGCTCTTTCAAAAATGGTTGCTGGGAATCTTATCCACTTCAGGCCAGAAATACATGAAAAGAACAGCAAAACCGCAGGGGGGAATCACAGCTCTGATTAAGTTCTCCATTTCTCATTACCCTCTTAAAATTGCACAGTCCCCACCCCTAATCAAGATTTTGAGCAGTCATTTATAGCAAGAAACCGCAAGGATCATGTAACATATTACAATTTGTCAGAAGCTACACACTATATGTGACTACTGGTTGTGTGAATTCCTTTATTTGGCAATATGTCAATTGCTTCCTAATGATGGGAGGAATTGCAATACAGATTACAACTGTCTGTTTAAAACTTGGAAGTTAACAACGCATTGGAAAACAAAACTTTGACCTCTCCTCAAAATTATAATCATCACATCATTCTCATGATCACAATGTGGGTGCTTAGCAACCAACTTGCATTTATAGTAGTTGCATCATCTTGCAGCCACATGATTACAACTTGTGATCTTCCCAGTTGGCTTCCGACAAGTAAAATTAATTGGGGAAGCTGAATTTGCTTAATGACCACATGATTTGCTTAATGACCACAGTAAAAATGGTTGTAAAATTTGGTCTTGCCATATGATGACTTGCTTAACAAACGCATTGCTAAGTAACCAAAATTCTGATCCTAATTCTAATCAAATGTGAAGACAATATAAAGCAAAATATAACAATGTCTATTGCATGATTAGAATAGCCAAAATTAAGGACAACACAAACAAAATATCAATGATGGTTACCAAAGTCCTAACCAAAAAAACTGTTTTTCTTAATCTTAAAAATATGTAACACATAAGATTAATAATTATAAATAGCAAAGGTACCATATTTACAAAACTTGGGGACCAAATTGGAAAAAGAGACCACAGCAAAATCTCCAGAAATCTTTCATATAGACTCTTCCCCTCTAAAAGCCAAATCAATTGTGAAAACCCCAAATATTATTACATTATTTATTACTATTAAATTTATTATTTATTTATTTTTATTTATTTTAATTACATTTATATGCCGCCCTTCTCTGAAGACTCAGGGCGGCTTACAATTTTTTGGGATACAACCCAGTGTGCTCAGCAATAGCCTTCATTCCATTGTATATGCCTGCTTATTACTAAGCGGCATCTTTACAAGGTCAGCTAATTGCCCCCAACAATCTTGGGTCCTCAGTTTACCTACCCCGAGAGGATGGAAGGCTGAGTCAACCTTGAGCCTGGTGGGATTCGAGCCTACAGTAATTGTAGACAGCTGGATCTTAAGAGCAGGCATTGAACAGCCTGAGCCACCCAATTCCATTGGGACTCCACCCCACATGGATGTCTGCCTACCTTTTCTCTCTTTTCTTTGCTTGTTCAGGTGTTTCAATTTCTATCTCCACAGTTGTATTGGGCAGCTTTGGTGCCTTAGCTTCTTTCAGCATCTCAATCTCAGGTTCACAAAGTTCTGGAAATAAAGATCTAAATCTAACCAGTGTGTTTCAAACAGAATCGAACAATTCCAATTCAGCGCTGCTTCCCATATGGTTTCAGTGTCAGAAAATTAAGATACATGAAGGCATAAGATGTGATAATTCATGAGTACTTCTGAATCACGTTTTGGCAACAAGCTAAACAATATGTGCCTATCAATCTAACAAATATTTTGCCTATCATTCAGGCAAATATCACATTCTTTTATGAGTCACTCTTCTCCAACTGGGTGTTCTAATGGTTTGAGTTTTAGGAAGCTATATTTCCAACATACCTGTAAGACATCAGATTGGAGAAGAAATTTATAAATGTCTGTTATGGCACATAATCCATGTTACATTGGAAATCTAGTACTTAATGCAATATATGAGCTGTGGTGGTGCAGTGGTTAGAATGCAGTATTGCTGGCTAATTCTGCTGACTGCCGACTGCCAGCAGTTCGATTCTCACTGGCTCAAGGTTGACTGAGCCTTCCATCCTTCCAAGGTCAGTAAAATGAGTACCCAGATTGGTGGGGCACAATATGTTGATTCTCTAAACTGCTTAGAGAGGGCTGTAAAGCACTGTGAAGCGGTATATAAGTCTAAATGCTATTGCTATTTCCTTCTGTTCTAACAACCGTTTTTACCATCTTTTTTTCATTTGTAATCAATTTACTATGCCACCTTAGCTCAAATAAACTACAACTAGTGGAAACAAATCACAAAGTGGTTATTGTAAGGGAAAAAAGTGGGTGGTAGGATCGCTATGCAAATTGTCTTGAGCTCCTGAATAAAAGGTGGGATCTAAATTAGTTGTACTTAGTTATTTTTCAAATTTTTAACTGCCCATCTCTCTTGGAGTCTTAAATTAAACAAACAAACAAATAAAGTTGATTTAAAATTATTTAAAATAGTGCTGTGTTTTCACTACTTAAATCTAAGGATGATCTTTGTGAAAGAGAGGGATGACACATTAAATGAAAGTTTCAACCAGTAAATTTCCAGATAGTTCCTTCATCTTATTTGAAACTGAAGAAACAATATAGTTGCTCTGTCATTTACTTATTTAATTAGTTACTCTGCATCACCTGGGAAATTTTTTTTAAAAGTCAATCAGGCTCAGACAGGCATAAAAGAAACACAACATTCAATAGATCTGTGATAATCTTTGGACGACTTCAGTATGAAAATAAGCATAAACCACAAGAAGCCTTCAGAAAATGAGACAAATGGCTTATATAGCAGAAAATGAAGAATGCATTACCTTCCACATCTTCCCATTCTTCCTCACTTTCCTCATCCTCATCTTCTTCTCTCTTTGTAATAATTAATTCTTTTTTTGCATCTGTTTTTTTCTTTAAAGGAGTTCTCTGCAAACTGCTACTGAATTCAAACAGAAATATACTATGAATTTTTCCCCTTGTCTCATGTACTCTGCTTTGCTTTCCCTGATACGATTCAAACTGACAGTAATATTAACCACAGTTTATTACTTTAGACAACATAACAAACCGTGTGTAACCAAAGCAAAACATTAAAAACTTAAATTCCTTATAGTCATTCCAAAATGGAAAAAGGTATGAAACTCGGATGAGATAACTAATGCTTCAGGAGACATAAATACACCTCCAAAGAATCTTTACTGGTTAAATGGGAAGAAAACTGCATGAAATTTAATAGTTACAAATGCTGTATTCTACACTTAGAAAAAACAAATTACTAATTTGTTTACTAAAAAACTAATTTACTAAAAAACTAATTTACAAGCTTAAGTTTAGGAGATATCTGTTTTAATAACATTTAGTCTGAAAAAACCACGGCAGTTTCAACTCTGGCAAATAAAAGTTCCGATACAGATAGTCCTCGACTTACAACTTAAAGACCATTCAAAGTTACAATGGCCATTTTACTTATGACTATTTTTCACAGTTATGATCGTTGCAGCATCCGTATGGTCACATGATTCACCTTCAGATGTTTGAGAACTGTTTCATATTTATGAGGGTTGCAGTGTCCCAGGGTCATGTCATCACCTTCTGAAACCTTCTGACAAGCAAAGATTCACTTAACGGTGGTGTTACTAATTTAACAGTTGCAGTGATTTACTTAACAAATGTGTCAAGAAAAGTCATAAAATGGGGCAAAACTCACTTCACAAACTTCTCACTTAACAAAATTTTGGGCTCAATTGTGGTCATAAGTTGAGGACTACCTGTATATTTTGCATTGGTCAGAAGAGATTATTCTACTTTTTAAAAAATTAGAATAGAAGAAAAGATGATAAGGCAATAAGAAACTACGTCTTATGAAAAGCAACTGAAGGGACTAGGTACATTAGTCCTGAAAAATGGCAATTGAGAGGGATGTAATGGCACTTTCCAAGAATCTGAAGAGATGCCTACCACTTCAGCATATCAAGTATACTGTTATTATCTATCTTTCCAGTGGTCTGTAATTCCAGAAAAAAATGAGATTCTGGTTACTTTTTAAGCAACTTTTAGGTCAAAAAACAGTAAGAGCAGTTTAACAGCACCTGCTGGGCTCCTGTTTTCTATATTCAAGCAGAAGCTAAAATTTATTGTGGATATTCCCACACTAAATAGAGGGTTGCAGTAGGTAGCTTTAATGGACTCTTTCAATTCGAATAATTTGTATGTATACCTTGAAAATGTCTACCAAAAACCAAGTTGCTCACCTGCATTTCCCTGCTTTTGGAAGGAACTCTTGGCTTTCTATACTTCTATTCAGTTCTTCCTTGACTTTGGATTTTGGTCTTTTTTCATTGGAATTTTTACGAAGTGTCGGAGGGACATATTCTTTTTCTTTCTTTTTTCCAGATGACAATTTGGGCCTAGCTTTCTTCTCAGGCTTTTCATCTTCAAAATTATCTGTATCAAAAATGGAGAAAATTACAAAAAAAAATCACTGGGGAAAAGTAGATTACAGATTTTTAAAGGAACTTTTTAAGCAAAAGCCCACTTAAATTCCAATTATCTATTCAAAATTAAGCTGCAAGGATTTGTAAACTAAGATGTTTCTCAAGTGTGTAGACAAGCAGATACATTTTTATTCAATTCAATACAGTCAGCATTATAAATGAACTCTACAACTTTCTATTAATGACATTTTTTAAAAATTCTCCTTAAAGTTTACTGAATATCCGTGGTGCATTAACCTAATCAGCAGAAAGCTGTATCCCATTCTGATAGAATAAAGAACTGAAGTCAGCCTTTGTTTTCACTCTTCAGAAAAACAAGAGAAAAAAATGAATTACACAAAGTCCTTTCCATGAAACATTTAGTAATTTCTAAGCATATATTGGCGACAAAGAACTGCGCACTTACGTAACCACAACTCTACAAAGAAAGAGAGCGCCATTCAAAGTGTCCTTTAATCACGTGGCACAACAACTCGAGCTTCATTCACAACTTCATTCTGCTCACCACGGTATTGTACTTTAGCCTTGCCCTCAGAGTTTATTGCACATACATACATAACCTCCCCCCCGAAAAGCGTTTTAAATATGGAACTGCAGAAACACTTATTTTAAGGGGTGGGGTTAAAACGGCTGAGCAACAGTACTGGGGAACTTTCTCGTAACATTTTTATATAAGCGTTGCATAAGAGAGAATTCTGCCCGAAGCGGTCCAAGTTGCTAACTTTGCGTCGCTCAGGAAAGGCAATGAAACTATTCCACAAGAGACGAAAAGGAGGCATGAAATCTGCCAGGAACAGCAGAAAAAGCTGCTTTATAATTACAGTTACTCCTTTCCGGCTCTGAAGTATAACTCTCCAGGCTGTCTCCCAGCTCCCCAACCACCACCATCCCCGATGCTACCAGCTTACTACTCCTGCTCGAGATCTGACTGTCTTTTTACCGTCTCGCTGCTCACAGGTTTTCAGACCCGAGGAAGAGGCAGCGCCGGCGGCGGCTGGAGCCTCCCCCTTGACTTTCTTGCAGGACCGCTGCACCTGCGAGACCCCTTTACGCTTCCCGACCATCCCGGCCGCTACTCCGCGAAAGGAAACAGCCCGATCCGCCGTCACCAGGCGCGGCCGAGCCTCGAAGGAGAGAACAACAACTAAGCGAGGCAGAAGCCGGGCGGCCTCCCGAAGGTGTCAAAGAAGAGCGAAGCGTCTCTTTCACAGGGAGGCTGAGCGGCCGCGTCTTAGAACCGCCCTCCGTTATTCCCCCGCTTCTCGCAGGAGACAACAAGCAAGACAGAGCCACGCCGGGAGCTCCCGGCTTTCCGAGGCGCCTCCTTCCTTGACGTCCCTTCCGTGGCGGCGGCTCCGGAGAAGCTGCGCTGCAGCGGATCGGAGGGACTCTGGCGGGGGTAGAGGCGCGGAATCCTTGTCCTTGTGAACCGCTGGATTATTCCAAATCGAGCTGACTGGCTGCGCTTCGCATCTCTCCCTTGCATTGGAGGAAGCGCCCGCAAACTTATTTCTCGGCTCCCTCGAAGAGGAAGCGTAAAAGCGCTCAAGCTTCACGCCCGATGTATGAATATTCATACGGTATTGAATCGATTCAAAGGGAGACGCATTTAAAAAACGGGCTGAGGAAAACTACAGACGGAGACGGCTTGATTTCCACCAGCCTTGTTTATGTGTGAACTATTCATCTAAACCAGGCGTCTATGCAGCTTCTCACTCATCCAGGTCGTGGTTATTATCCCAAAGGGGTTTGTCCAGCTTGTCCCAAAGACTCTTGTCCATTTGCCTCTTGGAAAAGCACCTTTGGGATAATCTAACCCAGCGTTTCTCAACCTGGGCAACTTTGAAATGGACTAGGAATTGAAATCCACACGTCTTAAAATTGGCCCAGGTTGAGAAAAAAAATGGTTCAGTCCAACCCGAGCAGAGTCCAAAAGAAATCGCAGAACTGGAAAAACCCAAACAACGGCGATTTCGATGAACTAACCCGAAAGCTGGACGTTACGCGAGCATCTACTTTCGCAGCTTTACGTACGTACTCCGCTAGGCGTTCGGTAGCGCCGTATCGGGCTTGATTTAAAATCTCGCGAGAAGAAAGCGGTCTGCCATTTGAAAAAATGGCGGACGAGGTGGATCAGGTGGGTGAAACGGCCGGTTGGCGGTTTGTCGGCCGCTGAATCTTTTAGGGATTTGACTCCGTTACAGTGGAAAGTGTGGCAAACCTGGGGGATGGTTAACTAGAGCTTCAGTTTCTAAGCTCTCGCTTTGAGTTTCGCAAAGTCCCAATAAACGGCTTCTGGTGGGCGTTCGTGTTTCCTGTAGCGACCTGCCTCTTGAGGTTTATTTAATCGATTTATAATCGGCCGCTCATCTCAAATACCGACACGACTCCGACTATAAGCAGCTTTTATTTTCCTTTTTCAAAGCCTTAACTGATACAAACATAAGACAATATTAAGGTTCTGCAGTGGATGAAATGCTACTTCATGGTTTCTGATAAAATGCCTTAAATTCTCAAAATGTGGCGTCCCAGAAGGTCCGCAAAATCGAAATGATTTTCTACTCGGTGTAAAATAATGCAATATTAAAATCTTACCATACTGTAGTGAGAAGCCGATGAAGAATCTTAGTCATCCAGTTTGGAAGTTCAGTCAGGGTAACCGGACTAATTTTCTTTTTGGTTTAAAACGTTTTGCTGCTCACCCAAGTGTCAGTTTTAATTTTTTATGTGAATATTGATAAATGTAACCTATACAAACAAACTATTTTGGGGTCCGCTATCATTTTTAAAAGTGGCAAGGGATCCTAAGGGGAAAAAGTTTAAGCAAATGCTGCCTTAAATCGTTCTCCATTGCTATATTGATCCTTAAACCTTGAGCGACCCCTGGATTAAACCCAAAAGGCAGGGTTTTTCAAAACAGGTGTACCACTAGTGTGTTGCTGTGATCTGGGAGTACATATTTGTGTGGCTCTTGAATGTCTTTTGTGTGTAAAAATAATATATTCTTGTACTTGTTGAAGCGGTAGCAAGTTAGATATAGATATGCTATCTACAAGTAGGAAAGCTATAAACTCAATTGCATGGGCATTTCTTGATGTGTAACTTTTTAATTATTTGATAACTATTGATAACTATTGCAATTAGTGACTTTTTTCAATGTTGGAAAATAAGTTATTATGAACTTGGAATATAAAACAGAAAAATAATATATGACACTATTGTCTTTTTGTTTGGGATTTGTAAGTATTATGGTCAAAGAAAAATTTAAATATATGTACATTTATTTGAAGAACATTAACTCAAACTGTCAGCAAAATGCAGACATTAACTGAGTCTTTCTAGTGAAATGTACATCCAGTCTTTTGTTTAAGAAAGAAGTGATCTTTTCTAAGATTTTTCAAAAGCATATATCAAAACAGTTATTAATGTGGACTAGGTTGAGGGAAGCAGTATATATTTTCTCTAATTTTGTCTGCATTTTCCTGTTGATCCTGTCATCACAAGTGAATTCTTGTCCTTCTGAAAGCTGATGAAAATTCACCATATTACAAACTATACCTTAATTGCTTCCCATTTGATTTCAGTAAACATTAGTTGTCATCAGATTAGGGTTTTTTGAGAAGAAATGAGTAAGTATCAGTAGCCAACATTTACTATTTATTTATATACAACCTGCTTTTATTATTTTTATAACTAATTCAAGGAAACAAACATATCTAATGAGGTAAGTTAGGCTGAGAGAGAGAAAGACCAGCCCAAAGTCACGCAGCTGGCTTTGATGCCTAAAGTGAGACTTCTCATGATCTTCTCATTCTTAGCCTGATGCCTTAATTACCAGATCAAATCATCTCAGGTTTGTTTGCTAAAGTATATCTCTGCATTTTTATATTTTGTAGCAACAAACCACCAACACTGTAGAAGAGCCTTTGGATCTCATCAGACTAAGTCTTGATGAACGGATTTATGTAAAAATGAGGAATGACCGAGAACTTCGAGGCAGGTTACATGTAAGTAAAATTACATAGAAATGGGAAGAGGGGCTGAAATTTTAAAGTAGACTTGTACATTTTTTTTAAGCTCAAGGTCTGCAAGAGGCTTTTGAGAACCACACTGCAAGCATAAGGTATAACCAGGGCTCATTTGCAAGTTGTTATAAAGGGGTGAAATGCCTCTGGCAGTCTTAGATCACCTTTGTTCCGCAGTTTTATATTTCTGGTTTAAAGGTTATTTTTTTCTTAAAATAAAACAAGTTATGAACAATGCTTATTTAGTAATAGATCATTGTGGAGAAAAATTATTTAAGTTATAATTTATTATTAAATTTATATGCCACCCATAAGCCAGTTAGTTGGTCATACAAGCAAAAAGAGATTCAGTTGATCAAAATAATTATGGTTTGTTTAGCCTATTCCTGATTTCTATTTTCCTTTCTAAATCTTTATTTCTGTTCTATCTCTGGATTTATTAGAGCTTTGATAGGAGCACAAATAAGTTAAAAACATGTATAGATCTTGAATCTCCATTTTTAAAGTCACAGTTTTACACCACAGTTGCAATTAGTTAGCAAAACAAATAGAGATTCAGTGTATGGTTTATTAAGGATCTGTATGCATGTATTATGCTATATCAAAAACAACCATGTAGTTTTTCATTGAGTAAGGTGGTATTTTATCTTTTTCTCAGGCAATTGCATCAGTAAATCATGCTTTTTTGTTTTTAAAAACTGGACTACTTTACCTGGTTGTAAAAGCAAAATATAATGGTTGATGTTTAAAGTTTTTTTTGTTATAGTAGCATTATGCCTGACATAGAAGAGTACTTTGAGAGCTGAAATGTTGGCCATCAGTATTATTTCAGTGGAGAAAAAGTTGAAAGTATATTCATTTTTTATCTAGACAGCATAACAAGAGAAACCTTTTGCAAAGTGGTAGAGATTATCCTCTTATCTCCAACTTTGTTATGTACAATTTTGTATATCCATGTTTTTGGCACATAATGGTGTTTGAAGTGGTTTTTTACATTAGATGCACACATTAAAGAATGGTTGAGTTTTATTACATCCATAAAGTATATTTCTGCATGGACTCATCTGCAGTTATTAAGTTAGACTGCCTCTCCTGACCCAAATAGCAAGGTCCATCTTTGTGAATGCATAAAATTATAGATTATATATAAATTATAGAATTAGGTTTTCTACTCATAATTATAGTATTAGCAACTAGTCAGTGAATATTGTTCAGAATTGTCCAGTGGGTGAACAGAAGGATGCTGTTCACTTAGTTTCCTGCTTGTAAACTTTTCATTAAAGTTTGGCTATGTGTATTGTATGCACAGAACATTTATTTCAATATATATTTAATGACACCAAGAAGAAATATAGTATAAAAATAAGGGGAAAAATAGAAAAGAATTTTACAAAGTGAACATTAAAATTTTGAGATATCATTAGATCAGTACTGCATATTAAAGACTCTTTTGTATTTGAGATCTGAAAAACATTAAAATCAAATCCATATCCCATAATTAACTAAAGTGCTTAGTATAATTAATCATAAGTCAAAACCTATTAGTAAAAGTAACTGTCAGATATAAGAATTCAAGTGCTTATTTAACAATTCAAATAGAAGCCAGTATGTTAAATGCTTATGCTAAGAACTATCCAAATTTTGGATAAAGTACAGGTCCATATGTAGAATTATAATCCAGAAAAGGTTTCCAAGTTGAAATTAAAATTCTGTGCCAAACTTGTTTTTAAATATGAAATTAAGTTTGACTTGAATGTACTTCAATAAAGGCACAAAGTCCTGACACCCATTATGTAAGAGCTACCTTAGAATAGTTTTAGAAATCAAAGTTTTGATAAAATATATTGAACAGAAAAGCAACTGGCAAGAAAGAAAAATCAGCTTTTAATATTTGTTTCATTCTATAATAAATCGTTTTCCAGATTGCTGGGTTTTATACCATTGCTACCAATATGTATAAGAATCATTCAGCCTGATTATAGCATTTCCAACAATTATGTATGGAATGTAACTGTATAAATCAATTTGCATGAAAGAAGAGCTAGGTTCAGCAAACTGGAAAATTAAAACAAATTACTACATGTTAAAGCTGGAATTTTTATTTTTTTTCTATTTGTGCCACAATAAATGATGCCACCAGAACAATATTTATGAACTTGTTTCACTTTCAAAGGCATATGACCAGCATTTAAATATGATTTTGGGTGATGTTGAAGAGACTGTGACCACAATAGAAATCGATGAAGAAACTTATGAAGAGATTTATAAGGTGAGAATTTCTAATATCACTGATAATAATGTTTAAATATTAGAAGGGCCAGGTGCATAAATTTAAGTACTATCTTAAACTTTACTAATCAGATCATTATATAATACCCATTCAGTTCAAAACATAGTTGGATGAAAAATTAAATATATCTAGTATTCATTGTGCAAACACATTTTAATGGAATAATCTTGTTTCCAAATGTATGAATTGTATTTAGTTATATCCTGCCTTTATTTTTTAATAAATAAGGTAACAAACACACACAATATTCTTCCCTCCTATTTTCCCCACAACAACCATGTGAGGTGAGTTGGGCTGATAGTTAAATAGAACTAGTTCTTAAACTAGTGACTTGACTAAAGCTTTATATCTAAGCTTTCATACCTAAGGTGGACTAGAATTCACAGTCTCTTGCTGTGAGGCTACTTGCTTGGTGTCTTAACCACTAAACCACCTTAAATAGAACTAGTTCTATTTAAGAATGGAATGGAATAGAAACGATAATAGTAATGGTAATGTGTTTTTTTCCCAGTGGGACTGGTCTATCAGGGCAATCCTGGTCTACCCAGTTATGGGATGAAGCATATTGCTTCTATTGATGAGAGCTGAATAGCTTGAAATAGATCTATACTAGTCTCCCTTTATTTTTTTGTCAGTAAAACAAATTCAACACAAAAACGGTAATGGTAATGGTTGTTTGGTATTCTTGAATGTAGCCTCAGCCTTGTTGCTTTTTCTTTCCACAGTCTACCAAGAGGAATATTCCAATGCTGTTTGTCAGAGGAGATGGAGTTGTATTGGTTGCTCCTCCACTGCGGGTTGGCTGACGCTGCAGGTCACTCCTTCACTTTGGATTATTGGACTTCCAAGACATTAACTCTCACTCCCTTTAAATATTAGGGCTATCCAATATTTTGCAGGAGAATTCCTAATCCTGATTATGTATTCCCAAAGTTTATTTGGCAAATAAGACTCCTTTTCTCCCTCTTGGAGCAATTAAAACAATTCCATCAAATCAGTGGATTTTCTTGTTTAGTTAATACCTGTGTTCCCTATGTACATTTTAAAATAAATCAATTCACTTCTTTTGTATATTTGTATCTATGAATAGTTGTCATGCTTTTCCAGTTCAATGTAGTTCGTACACATCAATATTTTTGTTTGCTTGGGTAAATGCTACTCTGCCATTAGTTGAAATGCATAGTTTAAAAACATCTGGAAAAAAATCATAAATGTCATCAAATTTGATTTATATTTAAATGGAAAATAGCCATAAAAGCCTAATCCAGTAACACTTTGAGTTAAGAAAGGGAACATTTTGTCCAGAGTATTAAAGAATTATCCAGTCCATTCAATATTCTTATGAATGAAATATTTGTATGTGTTTGTGTCTATTGTTAATGAAATATTTGTGAAATTGCATGTGTTTGAAAATGCTCTATTGTGGAAGTCTTGAAATTATAGGGAAAGAAATACAAAATATGTAAATGTAATTGGCTAAAATGTCATGTAGTGATCCAGAAAAACCAGAAAAAAGCAAGAGGATGAGAATGTAGAGAAGCTGAATGAGCCATTTGTGTCTGTTTTCATTGTACATAATGGAGGAAAAGTATGAAATTCTTTGAATTCAAAGAAGTGGAATTTGAAAAACAAATAATAGTGACAGAAGATTAAATTTCTGATTGTGTTAAGTACAGATGTGCAAATTATTCCTCTGCAGCAAGCCAGTCCTGGCACTTAGGTTGTCAGCAGTTTTCTGGAAAGTAATAAACTACAGTGGAACCTCCGGTCACAACCGTAATCCGGTCCAGGACTTCAGTTGCAACCCGATTTGGTCGTGACCAGAAGCAAGACTGACTGCGCCTGCGCAGACAAAAAACGTGGCACGGAAGGGGAAATCTCAGTGGCAGAGAAAATCGCCATGGCTGAATTTGACCACCACCCGAGGATGTGTTTATGACTAGATGCAAAAAATTTCTGAAATTTTTGGTCATCTCCCAATTTGGTTGTGGTCAGAAGCATTCGCGACCCGAAGTTCCATTGTATATGCAATTTGCAGTGTTCAGGGCATAGGCTCACCCTAAAGTGGCTTATTTCATTTAAACATTACAATCTGCTTCAGTTCTAAGAAGACCTTGTAAGGCACCTTGGAATAATCAACATGGCATGGTTTAGAGGAGAAGCAGAACATTTTTCTCCAGAATATGCTTTGCCCTTATCTAACATGGAAAACAGAGAGTCTAGATGGGATTCATTTGAATATTCTGAAATATCTAATGTAAAAATGTCACATATAAAAAAAATAGAACTGATCATTCCAACTTATATGAAATGTATTTAATATCAATGTCTAGAAAAGGGTTCCTGGAAATCCAGGGAACAATACACCAATTTAAGGTTCTATGCACTAATTAACTATTTGCCTATTTAACTTTTTAAAATCAATTTAAATGATCAGATATTGAGAAGTATCTTGCAGGAATATAAATTGAAGATATTTTCTACAATATCTTGCTAAATTCCCACATTTTGAGAATCCAACTAATTATATGGTATTAGTTAATATTATTTACTTGCAATTTCAAATATATTTTGCTATGTTGCCTGCAAATTTAGCAGTCATGTCAAAAGTCATCTTAAAGATTGGTAAGTAGTTAAAGAACAGATAATTGTAGGAATAAATGTTAAGATTTTGAAGTGGAGCAGAGCCATTTCCACACATGTGCAAAACTTATTAATTCAGGAACAGAATGTTCTGGAGATGTTTGGTTACCTTTTTGAATCAAGCTGCTCCAGAAATCCTCAGAAGCCATTCAGGGAATCTTGAATGAAATAAGCCTGGTTTTCGGCTAGAAATGTCAAATCACTTCTAATTCAGAGGAATTAGAATTTACTATCAGAAATTGCCCAACTGTCCCCAGAATGGCATGGATGGTTGGGCAATGGAGGAAGATAACATAATCCGGACGCCTCTGGCATTTCTCTAGTCTGTGCAGTACTCCTGACAATACTATGGCCTTCGGCCCAGCAAGCGTTG
>CM019149.1:62498943-62656131 GCA_009733165.1 Naja naja | reverse complement strand
TTTTCTTACCTAATAGTGTGAATAAAAGAGATGACTCCACCAGACTATCAATCATCTGGAAGCCTGCACTGACAAACAAAAGGATCTCTATACCACAATACAAACAAACACCTGGACACAAACAACCCCCCCAATAGCTCCAATCCAAACAAGCCCCCAATACACAAAACACAAAACACAATGTTGCCAGCCAGTCAAGAACACAGCAACTTGAGCACCAATGAACACAGACCTAGACTCCCAGCCAATAGGGATGAAAACAGTACCATTCAAATAAAAAACACAGGGCCAGAACCAAATTCAAACTGTCAAAGGCTGCCAAGCCTGAAACACACGATTAATAAAGAACCCAATACACAAGCCTGAAGATGGCAGATGGGATTCTGCCGAAACGTCGCTATAAAAGCACAACTATTAAGTGGGAAAATACCCGAAGAAACCTAAATATCATTCATATATATATATATATATATATATATATATATATATATATGTAGGTCTTGGTGTATTCGGGTCTTGTCCCGTGTAAAGATTGAGAATACCTTGGCAACGTTTTGACGAAATCTCATCCGTCATCTTCAGGCTGGTGTCTTCAGCTTCGTTCTCCTGGGAGAAGTGTGTGATCGTGGCTGTTTTTCCCTTTTAAACTCTAGAGTTGGCTGTGTTGTTACTTCTTGATTGGTTTGTGGAGTTGATGTATGCAGATTGGATGGCTTTTTCCTGAGACCCTGTGTGGCTGAGGTGCTGGCTGTGTGTCTCTCAGCCTTTTGTGTTGTAACGACCTGGGTAATGGGCTGTGTGATGACCTTCTGAGTTCTATTGTTGTGACGTCCTGGGTGTGGTGCTGTAATCTCCTGGGTCGTTGTCTGTGTTGCAACCTCCTTGCAACGACCCAGGAGATTACAGCACCACACCCAGGACGTCACAACAATAGAACTCAGAAGGTCATCACACAGCCCATTACCCAGGTCGTTACAACACAAAAGGCTGAGAGACACACAGCCAGCACCTCAGCCACACAGGGTCTCAGGAAAAAGCCATCCAATCTGCATACATCAACTCCACAAACCAATCAAGAAGTAACAACACAGCCAACTCTAGAGTTTAAAAGGGAAAACAGCCACATCACACACTTCTCCCAGGAGAACAGCTGAAGACACCAGCCTGAAGATGACGGATGATTTCGAACGCTGTTGTATTTACATGAGACCAATACACCAAGACCTACATACCTTTACCCGCGAAAATCACTAATATATATATATATATATATATATATATATATATATGTATATGTATATGTAGGTCTTGTGTATTCGGTCTTGTCCGTAAGATTGAGAGTATCTTGGCGACGTTTCGACGAGATCCCACTCGCCATCTTCAGGCTGGTTTCTTCGGCTTTGTGCTTCTGCCAGCAAAGCTGGCATATATATATATAAACTAAATTAAAATTTTTATATTAAATATATTATCTTTTTAAAAGAAATTATATTAGTGATCCTCGGGATTTAAAATTATGAGTTCGGTGTCCCTGAGGTCTAAAAGGTTGGCGACCCCTGCTCCAAACCATCCTATTTGCTTTGTTACTATCTAAGAATTTTGCCTTTTCACTTCCCCCTTTTACAGATCCCCTTGCCTGAACACTAGATGGTGCTGCTTGCTTTGCTTACAGCAGATGTGCACACTGCTTGATGATTATCATAAGGTAACACACTGGCTAAGTATTTTCATTTTATTTAATAATTAAGAATCAGTTTGGGCTGCTGGTTAAGGCACCAAGCTAGAAACTAGGAAGTTGAGAGTTCTAGTCTCTCCTCAGGCATGAAAGCTGGCTGGGTAACTTTGGGCCAGTTACTTTCTCTCAGTCCAACTCACCTCACATGGGTGGTTGTTATGAGTTAAATAGGAGGAGGAAGGAGTATTAGATATATTTGCCCCCTTGAGTTATTTATAAAAAACATAAAGGATGTGTTTGTATGTCTGTATACCTGCTGTAATATGCACCCTCAAGTAGAAAGTTGTAGCATTCTGTGCAATAATGCTTAACAAACACACTGCTTTTTGGTCACTAAATACTAGTGGCTTTCCCAAGAAAGATATAATGAGTAACCTTAACACTTTTTTTTTTAATGCTATGCTGCCTGGAATAATACTACTGTAAATATTCATAGACGTGGATAAGTAGCTGGAGAAGTAAATGAAAGAAACACAAGGGATTGCTAGGGTGGGTGAAGACTTTTGCCAGCAAATGTCATGGTTCATACTTTTTGGAGGACATTACTGAAATGCATCAGGAATACAAAACAATATGTAGGAAGGATTGGCTTTGAACTTTGCAGGAAAGAATGGTGTCTTGCAATATAAGTGTTTTCTGTAGATTTTCACCTGTTCTACCTAATATCACTCTTTGAGTATAGAAATGGGGAAAGAGTATTTTGGCACTATTCCCCATCTTGGGGCTTGAGTGGAGTCAATAACGGCATCAATTCTGACATAAGAAAGGTCTCTTTAGTCTAAATTATGACATAAGCACCTATTAAAAAAAATTAAGTGGCCTTTCCCTCCTCTTCACAGAAAACAAACCTTTTCCTTTGGGTTCCATGTACTTGCTCTAGAGCAGGAGTGGCCAACCTTGGCAATTTTAAGACTTGTGGACTTCAAATCCCTAAATCCCCCAGCCAGCATGACAACTGTTAGCTATGGTGATGAAAAAATAACTACAAACCAATCCTCACTTTTACGATGTTCACAGGTCTGTAAAGCAAAGGAAAGTTGAAGTAAGATCATAAGAACAGCTGTGGTTTCATTTAGTAACTTCTTCATCTAACAACTGAATTGCCAGTCCCAATTGAGGTTCCTGTCCAGTCCCAATTGGGGTTCCTGTATGTCAGGAAAGGTTGTCTTAGCAAACTTTTTCTGCATCTCAAGTCTTGGGGATTTATCCTGCCCGCCAATGATTTATCATAACAGATTTCTCAAAGCAAATTGCTGCATTGTTCCATGGATTTACCTCTTTATGCTTTTCATTTGGTACTGTTCTGTCTGCTGCTGCAAGAAATTCCTCTCCATGCTGCTAAAACCCAGGATCTGGAGTTGCTGCTTCCTAGACTAAATTGGTATACCATACAAGGCAGTCCTATTGCAGTCTTCCCTTCTGAATTGCCCTGTGGGGATAAATTAAGCTGCTGCTATTTGTACAATGTAGCAGAACAGATCATGGATTCCCATCTCAAAGACCAGAGCTGTCTTATCTGATTAGGATTCAATGAACCTTTGAAGAGTAAGCAAAAATTTGATGCACATCTTCCTGAATTTGCCTCAACATTTTAGCCAAGGGTTAGCACTATGCTTTTTTTGTACAGATCTAGAGAAACAAACTTTGCATTTACATTAAAAAGATTCTGAAAGTGAATCTATCTGAAAGGTACACTGTTACCCCAAAACCCTCACCCACTAACTTATTTTTTTAAAATGGAGAGTTTATATTTGTAAATGGCCTGAGAATGCAGCAATCAAGGCAAATGAGTTTGTGTTAATTGAATCTTTAGGATAAGGAATCATAAGGTACAGCTAGATTTTTCTCATGCCCGCAGAGAAAAAAAAGTCTATTCTCGAGTTTTTTAAAGTTTTAGCTTGTGTGTGGATTGAACCAAAGAATTGACTACTATAATAAAATCTTATTCTGAATTTTGATGTTGCCACAGACCCTGTTAGGCCCAGATATACAACATCATATTGAAAATGTGTTGATATATAAACTGTCAGTTACTTTTAGTTGAAAAAAATACACCTTAATATTAGTTTAGTCAGCAGAGTAATAATTGCATTAATGTCAAAGGGGGAAAAATGAGTTTCAATTACTCTTTGGCTATAAAACTCAAATTGAGTGACCATGGGGTAGTAACTCCTATCTTTAAGGAAGTTTCAAATGGGACATATGAGAGACACATAGGGATTGTATATAAATATAGATGGTGATAAAGGCATAAATTTTGCAGGCAGAGAAACAGTAAATAAAAAAGTCTCGACATAAATTTCTGGCAACATCAGCAAGAAGGATTGATGATAAGATTGTTACCATGCACTTAATAGTTTTGAATCAAGTAACTAGAGGACATAAGCATTTACTATACAGAAATTGGAACAATAGTCCCCAGATAGATCAGTGGTGATTTGGAGTCCTAAATAATAGGCTGGTGTCATAGGCTTCTCAGTGTGTATATAAAATATTGAGCTAGGAATACTGCTTATATATTGCCTCCCTTGCTATAGGGCAGAGTCTTGAGCTCTTGGAATTCATGATAAGGCTACATTTGGCATATCCCCAACTTATACTGCTAGCAGACTTCAATTTCCATGCCTTGAAGTGCTGCTTCAGAAGATCTCAGTATTCATGGCCTTCCTTGCAATCATGAGCTTATTGCAGGTAATCTGCAATTCATTTCACAACAGGCTCAAAACTTTATCTTGTCTGCAATTGGTTTGCAATCTCAAAATGGAGGAATTCTTTGCCATGGTCAGATCACTCCTCCATTCACCTGAGGCTAGTCCCTATTTCAAAACCTTGTAGGTTAAGAAGACTCATTAAGTCTTGTGGATCTAAGTGAATTTCCAAGCTCTGGTAGGTAATCCCATTTGTGTGCCTGATAAAATTGCAGACCATGATATGTCTAGAGTGCTTGATGAGATTGTCCTCAAAATTCTGTTTGCCGATTCTAAGGGGATAATTGAGCAAATAAAATGACAAAAGAGATTGTGTAGAATGATTCTTTCCTGTTGGGTAGCTAGAGTCAGTAAGATTTTCCCACACACTATTAGGAGATTTGAGGGCAATATTTCACTAATAAAACCCCTCAAAGTCACTCATATTCAGACTCACATGAGCAGGATCTTTGAAGATTATATAAAATATAAGGTCTTGTGATATTATCTGGGATAAGGTTTCATCCTGAGGATACCAAGAAGATAGATAGCATGAAGGGCGGGATGATTATATGCATCTTTTCACACCAGAATTTGTCTTGAAACTACCTAGAATTTGCCAAAAGTACAAATACAATATTGTGGATGTGTTGAGAGTTTAATTTATAATTATCCTTGGCATGGCCTTTGTCTTTTGAAGAAATTTATGTACTTATTCAGCCATGTTATACAGCCCAGAGTTTTATCTGCAGGAAGAAAAAGTCCTGTAAAAGAAGACATTAGCAGAGAACAGCCTAGTTTTCTTCAGAGCTATGATATTACAGGTGCCATGCTCAGCACAGAACCTCATTTAGATTCTTGGAAGCAATCTTTGGATATTCCAAAACAGTGGTTAGTAAAACTCTTGGGACTCATGTTTACAAAAATCAATTAACCCTTGAATACCTCATTCAGATAGAAAGCAAATGCTATTAATCCCATAGGTGTGCCAACATACTCCGGCATTCAAAATGCTGATGAAAACTGGAACAATGCTCAAGTTGTTTACACTCAAGGGGAAATTTAATGCTATTATAACTTCGTGTTCCTAACCAGACTTTATTTGATCTTCCACGAATTTGCTTCTGAACACCTTCTGTACAAACATCCAAATACCCTTATCTTATTCTGCAAATTCTAAGCAATAAGTGCATGCAATTAAGTCAGGTTTGATTTGTGGTGACTGGTTGGTCAGATGCTTGTCATCTACCTCTAGTAATAATAACAATAAGCTTCAGTTAATTATAATGTGATGATAATAATGCTTCAGTAGATTGTAATATAATTGTCAGGATTCTGGCAGTTACCTCAATTTCTATGGTCACTTTAGAGTTGGCAATAATAATGAAGCTTCATTTGGTTCAAAATGCAGCAGCTTGCACAGAGCTGCACTGGTTGCCGATTTTCTTCCAGGTGCAATTCAAGGTGCTGGTTACCACCTTTAAAGCTCTATATGGCTTGGGGGCCAGGTTATTTGAAGGATCACCTCTGTCCTTTTACATCTACTCAGCCTAACATAGCAGGAAGACAAGTGTGCTATACACAGTGGTGGGATTCAATTTTTTTTACTACTGGCTCTGTAGGCATGACTAGGTGGGCATGGCTAGGTGGGTATAGCCAGGTGGTCATGTGACTGGGTGGGCGTGGCTAGGTGGTCATGTGACTGGGGGGTTAAAAGTGACCAGGAATAGCGGCAGAGGTAGGGACGGCGGGGTGTATCGGTTTTTGGGGGTGCGCCCCCGCTGTCTTCAGGCAGTGGTGCGCTCCGACCTGTCAGTTCGTTCCTGCACCCCTGGGGGCTTGGAGGACCGAGGCCCTGGGCTCAGGTTGGTTTACTTGAATGCCAGGTCCGTGGTGAACAAAGCTCCCCTCGTCTGGGATTTGATCGAGGAGGAAGGCATGGACCTGGCTTGCATCACGGAGACCTGGCTGGGCCCAGCGGGAGGGGTCCCTCTAGTGGATCTATGCTGGCTGGGTTTCTGTGTGCTGCACCAACTTCGGGCCCAGGGTAGGGGCAGGGGGGTGGCGGTTGTGATCAGGGAGGCACTTTGTCTGAGGGAGACCACTGTCCCGCAGATTGGCAGATGTGAATCTCTCCTCTTGAGGTTGGGCCCTGAGGGTCAGTTGGGCTTGTTGCTTGCGTACCTATCTCCCAGCTGTGTGGCTACAGCCCTGCCTGCCCTGTTCGATGTCCTCTCGGGGGTGGCGGTTGAGTTCCCCAGGCTCATCGTGCTGGGGGATTTCAACCTGCCTTCTCTGGGAGAGGCATCGGGAGCAGCACAGGAGTTCATGGCCTCCATGGTGGCCTTGGACCTGACCCAAGTAATACAGCGTCCAGCTCACAAGGGGACACACACGCTTGACCTGTTTTTTTATCTCAGGACAGTGGGGAAATGATCTGGGGGGGGTCTCCAACTATAAAACCCCTGTCATGGACTGATCATTTTCTCCTTCGACTGGCCTTCCAATATGCCACCCCTTGTCACTGGGAGGCAGAACTGATGAGATGGTTCCGCCCCAGGTGCCTAATGGACCTGGAAGGATTCCAGATAGCACTTGGGTTAATTCTGGCCTCCTTTGCCCACAGCTCTATCGAGACCCTGGTGGATGCCTGGCAGACGGCTGCCGCTGGGGCACTGGACCGAGTTGTTCCTTTGTGGCCTCTGACCCACTGAAGATCCTGGTTGGCTCTCTGGTTTTCTGCGGATCTCCGGGAAATGAAGCGGCAGAAGAGAGGCCTAGAGAGCTGTTGGAGGTCCAGCAGGTCCGAATCTGACCGATCACAGTTAAGAACCTATCTTAGGTTTTATCTTGCTGTGATGAGAGCAGCGAAGCGTGCATACTTCTCTGCTCTCATTGAGTCCGCAGATAACCACCCGGTCCCCTGTTCAGGGTCTCCCGTTCCCTCCTTAACCAGAGGGTGGGGAGGATCCTCTGCAGGGATGTGCTGAGGAGTTTAGTCAACATCTGATGGACAAGATCGCTCAGATCCGGACAGGCTTGGACTCCGACTGGGCAGAGTCCGATGGCAGTATGACAACAGGTCTTAGAGATATCATCTGGGAGGAGTTTGATCCTGTGACTCCAAATGAGGTGGACAGGATCATGGGGAAGCTGAGTGCTGCCACATGTTTATTGGACCCGTGTCCCTCCTGGTTGGTGTATGCCGCCCTGGAGGTCACACGAGGCTGGCTCCAGGTAGTAATTAATGCTTCTTTGAGTGAGGGTTCCTTTCCTCCCGCCTTGAAGGAGGCGGTGGTGAGGCCCCTCCTCAAGAAGCCTGCTTTGGACCCAGCTGATTTAAACAACTTTCGTCCAGTCTTCAACTTTCGCTTTGTCGCGAAGGTTGTTGAGAGCGTGGTGGCCTGACAGCTCCCGGTGTTCCTGGAGGAAACTGACTATCTAGACCCATACCAATCAGGCTTCAAGCCCGGGTACAGCATGGAGATGGCGTTGGTCGTGCTGGTGAATGATCTCTGGAGGGCACGGGACAGAGGTCACTCCTCTGTCCTGGTCCTGTTAGATCTCTCAGCGGCTTTCGATACCATTGACCATGGTATATTACTGTGACGCCTTGAGGGGTTGGGGGTGGGGGGCACTGTTTTAAAGTGGTTCTCCTCCTACCTCTCGGGTTGTACGCAGGTAGTGTTGGCAGAGGAGCAGAGATTGGCCCCGAGGCCCTCCTTTGTGGGGTGCCTCAGGGATCGGTTCTCTCACCCCTCTTGTTCAACATCTACATGAAGCTGCTGGGGGAGATCATCCATGGTTTTGGGTTGAGGTATCATCAGTATGCTGATGATACCCAGCTTTTCATCTCCAGCCCTAACCAACCCAGTGACGCCCTCGAAGTGATGTCCAGGTGCCTGGAGGCGGTACGGGTTTGGATGGGGAGGAACAGGCTCCAGCTCAACCCGGCTAAGACCAAGTGGCTGTACGTACCAGCATCTCGAGTTAGCCAGGACATTCCATTGTTAGCTATGGGGGGAGAGGTGTTGCCCCCCATAGATTGGGTCCGCAACTTCGGTGTCCTCCTGGATGCACGGCTCAGTTTGGAGGAGCAGGTGGGGGCCGTGGCCATGGGGGCATTTGCCCAGGTTCGCCTGGTGCTCAGTCCTATCTGGACCGAGATGCCCTACGTATGGTCACTCATGCGCTCATTGTCTCCTGTCTGGACTACTGCAATGCTCTTTACATGGGGCTGCCCTCGAGGACTACCCGGAGGCTTCAACTTGTCCAGAATGCAGCGGCTCAGGTTGTGATGGGAGGATCCTGATACTCCCATGTTACACCCCTCCTGCGTGAGCTGCACTGGTTACTGGTTGCCCTCCGGTTGAGATTCAAGGTGCTGGTGTTAACCTATAAAGCCCTTCATGGCATTGGACCGGGATATCTGAGGGAGACCCTACTGCCAATAACGGTTTCCTGACGTCCCATGCACTCCCACCAGCAGGGCCTCCTCAGGGTGCAGTCAGCCAGGCAATGTCGGCTGGCGGCTCCCAGGGGTAGGGCCTTCTCTGTGGGAGCACCCACCCTATGGAACCAACTGCCCCTGGAGCTTCGGGTGGCTCCTGACCTCTGATCTTTCCACCGTGGCCTAAAAACATGGCTGTTCCAACTTGCCTACCCAGACTGATGGGGGAAGGTTTTTTTAAGTTGTTTTTAGCTGTAATTTTAATCATAATGGTTTGTGAGATTTCAGTTTAATAGTTTTTTTAATATTTCTATAGTTCTGTTCTTATTATTGTAAGCCCTGAGTCCTCAGGGAGATAGGACGGCATATAAATCTCATAAATAAAATAAATAAATAAAATAAATAAAAAGTCTTTTTCTTTTTTTCTTTAGCAGCATCCCCCTGGTGCCCCGTTTTTGGCCTAGTGGGAATCAGGAAAGCCTCCTGGGAGTAAAACCAGGGCAAGTGGGGGGCGTGCAGGGCTCAGAACCAGGAAGATAAGTGTCAACGTTCCGAGTAATGCACCCATTGAAAGCAGAACTCCAACACAGGTAGATTCTATAAGAACATGTTTATTGGATACATTATATTGGCACAGCTGGTAAAAACCAGCTCTCAAGGTTCCCATGGTTTTCACCTAATTAAAAGATTAATACCCTCCTAGGTGTCATCAGTCACATTGTCCAATGAATACAGCTGGCAGGCTCCTCTCCTCCTTCACCAGCCACCTGTTATGATGACCTTGATTCCCACAGGAAAACTTTTTATTTTGACTGTAAATTGGGCTATCTACTCCCCCTCCCCTTCTTTCTCAGGCTGTGTGGCAACTGTGAGGCAGGACAAGATGGCTTCAGCCAGGTTTGCTTCAGAGTTGACAATAAGTATGCTACTTTATTTCGTGCCTTCATGTACAAGGTTTTTGTATACACTATCATCTACAGCATGGGTCAGCAAGCTGTGGCCTGTGAGGAAATCCAGCCCATCACCTGTTTTTGTGTCATACACAAACTAAATAGGTATCAAATCACAATACTCAAACTTCAGCTGAGCTTTAAGGGTTAGAGCAGAGGCCACATTTCTAGGGGGGCACAGTCTTTATACAACACAGGTTAGATTAATAAACAGTACAGACAGTAATGAACTATTTTTTTGGCTAACATTTACTATGAGAACGCTCACAGAGGTAAATGAACATCAGAACACCTCTGATCTACATATTAAAGTCCTTCTGAATAATCATGAAAAACTTGATTTTCCTTGGAGAAATCCTGCTAATCAAACAAGATGATGACCTCAAGATGGTGGAGATATAGGTGTAGGGGTGGGATTCAAATTTTTTAACAACCGGTTCTGTGGGTGTGGTTTAGTTGGTGGGCGTGGCTTGGTGGTCTCCTTGCCAGGCCTTTGTGACTGTGGGGATGCTGCAACAGTCGTAAGTGTGAAAAACAGTCATAAGTCACTTTTTTCAATGGTCACTCCACATAAGCAAAAGTACCAGCAAAGGAGGGGAAAAAAACTCCAGAGAAGTTCCAGAGACAGGAAGTCTAGTCCTGCCAAGAATGTAATAAGGGTTAACAGAAAGGCAATTTCTGTAAGCAACACCAGAATGTTTCCTTCCTGCCTTCCTTACAGGATTAGGCCAGTAATTTCTTCTAATAACCGGTTCTCCGAACTGCTTAGAATGTTAACAACTAGTTCTAGTGAATAGGTGCGAACTGGTAGAATCCCACCCCTGGGTACTGTGGGTTGTCCATTTCATCTCTTTCCTACTATCTTTCTCAGCATTATGGACATCTTAAGGCAGTTGGGTCTTTCCATAAAGTGTTTAAAATATGATAATTTGAACTGGCCATTTGTGCCTTAAGTGGTTTGTAAAATAATTGATTGCAAGTTGAGGATCACTCTTAAAGTACTCTTAAACAATCCTACCATAGCTATACATTTTTCTACAATTTTCCTAACTTTTACAAATGTTATCAGAAATACATACTTTCCTGTTTTTGGTTTAAATGGATTTCCCAAGTTAAAATTATAGAGCTTTTATTTGATTTTCTGGTTTTCTGAAATGATATATTTCTCTGAAGTGGTCTGCAGGATTAATGTTTGGTTTTGTGCCATTTTTAACCAGACTTGCTGCTTGCAAGAATATTCTTTTGATCAGGATGTTACAATAACATCCCATCTCAAAAACAGGAAGATGTTTTTCTTGCCAAATGTTGTAGCAGTTTTGAAATATCTTTGACAAACTGTTGTTATGTTATTATATTACAGCATTTGAAGAATTTGAGAGTGGGTTTTTAACAAATGAGGAAATTACTTTTATAATAATATAAAAGTAAGAGCTTGTGAAATGTTAAGCAATTACTACTGAGATTAGATTTAGATTTATTAGGAAATAATCCAGAATTAGTCATTTTATTTTAAGCCTTGCATATTTAAGTGATGTCCCCTCTGTGCAAATATGAATAATAATCTTCATTTGAGAAAACAGTTTGAGTTTTCAGAAGATGAAGGAATTAAGAAGAGTCCAATGGAAAACTCCTACTATTTGTTAAATATTGTAGTAACTTGAGTGTTTGCTCTGAGTTATTTTGCAGTGCCTAACTTGATCCACAAGATGGCAAAATTGAATAAAGTTGGCAAAAAAACAATTAGAGCTTCTTTAAGATTGAGTGGGCTTGGTTGCATTGAAATGCAAGGCAAAACTCATGCAAAATATGCGGGTTACAACTTCTATCCAGTATATTTCAAATATAGTTTTGGAATTCACCCCAGTTGTGTAGGAAGTGAATGAAGGCTCCAGTATGAAAAACATGAATGGAATCCAGTTTCAGTTGCATTCTGAAATCCTTGGTGGCAACCTCAAATACTGTGGCATGGCTATTGTTCCAGGCTACTCATATGTCAGTCCCACCGAATGTGGCTATTGCTGCCACCACTCCTAGAATTTATGACAGACACTTCCAGTTGGTCTCAAGAAAAAAAGTAAACATGGTTTCAGGAAGGTAGCAGGCAAAGTCATAACAAATGTATTCTGTTTACAATGAGGCTTTGTTTGTGTGTGTTTTCCAACTGTATCACTTCCCACATCTACAGTAAATGCCTTCAGTGAGGAATTCAAATTATTCATTGAATCTGACAATTCTTTGTCCCTTCAGATGTATTGTTTCCCAATCTCCTGAGAGTTGCTGGCCTGAATTGTGCACTTATGCTAGTGTCCTGGGATTGGTCTAATGTTGTTAGATTTCCCTTCAATATTTAGGATAAGAAATTAGTGTTGGGACTTAGGGGAAATTACTCATTTGGCTGGATAGTTTGTCAGTTAATATATTAGACCAGGATATATCAGCCCTGAAAGCTAACAAGGTTATTTTCAACCATTCTCCTTTCTTCCAGCCAATCCTCCCTCACACAGCTTCTCTTCTGAGGAAAAATTGGAAAAGGTAGTTCTATATACAATTTCATTAACATAACAAACAAGCATCTGTTCCCAGAGTCTTACATTTAGGATGGTGAAGGACAGAGAATTTGGGGGAAGGGGTAGAGCAGTTGAGGAAGAGAGAAACGAGAAGGCTGTGGGAAAGTAATGAGAGAAAAAAAGAGAGAACGGAGAAGAAAATCAGTAAACAGAGAAGTAAACAGAGTAAATAAAGTAAAAAGGGTAGGAATTGCTGCCACCATCACCCCCTTGCACCCTGGAAACTGTTAGATGAGAGGCTAGCAATGACAGCTAGCCAAGCTGTGCAGAAAATGATCTGGGAGTTTGAAAAAAAAACACCCTTATTTTGGAAGGGAAGCAGATGAAGGGCTCCCATCTTGAAAGTATTCTTTTGGCTACTTCTGCCCCTACTGGATATTATATTCAGAGCCTGCAGCAGGAGTGTCAAACTCGATTTCATTGAGGGCTGTATCAGGGTTGTGTTTGACCTCAGAGGGCCAGGGTGGCCGTGGCCAGCATGATGTCACTTGTGTTGGGGGGGGCACCTGTGGTGGCCTGAGTGCTCTGCCATGAAAATCAAGCTCACTTTTAGGCTGTGCAACCTCCTGCAACCCTCTGCCAGCGAAAACAGAGCTGTGGGGCCCCACACGCAGCCTTCGTGAACTCCATTTTTGGCTGGGATGGCATCCTGCAACCCTCTGCCAACAAAAACGGAGCTCAGGAGGGGCCGGTTCTTTGCTGTTTCCAGGGTGGCCCTACAGACCAGATCTAAGCACCCCATGGGCTGGATCCGGCCCCCGGGCCTTCCGTTTGATACCCCTGGTCTGCAGTATCAAAAAGCTGCTGGTGGGATAAACTTGAACAGATATCAGGTGGGGAATGTTGGGTCAAACCAGTACCAAACCTTGACATTAAGTCTCCCAACTAATTTTTACCCAGAGCCAGACTGAACAGTTAAGCACACTTGCTGCAAACTTGTTTGTAATGAAATAACATACTGTTTTGAGAGTTTGCTGTGCTACCTGATGTTATGCCACATACAATGAATTTTTTGTCTGGATGTTTACTTCACTTAATAGCTAACTGTATTTACTCTTTCAATCTGCTAATCCTGATCAATAGTACAGAATTTAGAAAGCTCTGTTTCAACCGTTTCCAAGTTAAATATGTGTATATGCATCTCTCTAATGTAACAAGTTAGCAAGTTAATAGGCTTACCCTTGTGTAATATTATTTCAGTCCTATCCAGTCCTTTATTTTTATTTTTGCAGTGTAGTAAATTATTTTGCATAAACTCCAGAAATAGTTATTTTTTGCAATTGCTTATGGTACTTACATTTCAAATTAATACATTGAAATCTGGACAAGATTTAAATTACTTCTCAGTGAGTCTTATAGCTGAAAGAAAGACCCCTTTTGGATGGTTTAAATAACTCAGCTCTTTATTACTTTGTTTAGTTTTTTTTAATAATGTCACATTTAGGTGTGTAGGTGCCTCTGGAATGATCTGCATCCGGTTCTGAAAGGGTAACATTTAAGATCTGAGCAAGAATAGCCAACAAATGGCTACTGGCTCACACACAGACAGAATAACAGAGTTAGAGATCATCTAGTCCAACTGCCTGCTCCATCATTTCAGAGAAATGGTTGTCCAATCTCTTCTTAAAAACCTCCAGTGTTGAAGCACTCACAAGTTCTGAAGGCAAGACATTCCACTGATCAATTGCTCACACTGTCAGGAAATTTCTCCTTAGTTGCAGGTTGCTTCTCTCCTTCATTAATTTCCATCCATTGTTTCTTGTTCTGCCTTCAGGTGCTTTGGAGCATAGCTTGACTCCCTCTTCTTTGTCAGTCCTTTAGATATTGGGAAACTATTGCCATGTCTCCCTCAGCATCTTTTTTACATCATGGCGACCAAAACTGGATGCAGAAACACTCAGTTTGAATTGACAGGGGGTTTGATTTCACTAGATTATTGATAAGAAGTCATGAGACGTATTCCAACAGCAAAAGAAACCACGCTGAAAGGCCAAAACAGACAGAATTAATATTTTGTTTTATCAGTCAACCGCAGGGTTTAGATGCTAGATGATTTTCTGATTTACCTTCTTGGTGGAACATTTTATTTGACTGGCTAAAGCAAGAGTCATTCTCTACACAAAGGATGATTTCCAATTTTCAAGTACATTTTATATAATTGAGAAAGAAAAAGGGCCTTCCTAACAACTTACAACCAGACAACTCAGATGTTGTCTCTAATAATCCTCTCCACAATGAAATGGAACATGCGCTGAACCCCAATATATTATCCAAGCTGGTAATGACTAACTGCTTTAACTAAATTGACAGCACATGTTTTACATAGAATTCTCTCTGTGTAAATGTTGTCTTCTTTTGGTTTTTCTGAGTTTCTTTTTCCCGGTAAAGTTTTTACATCTAAAGATCTGGCTTCATTGCATCAACAAGAAACTCACCATAAAACCTTCCTTGTGTGCAAGACAGAACAGTTGTGCGTTTATGAGCAGACACAGTCTTTGTTAAATTTTGTGTTTCTGAGAAGGAAAACACAAAGCACTTCCTTTTCCATTTTCCCTAGATCTGAATTAAAGGGAGAAGTGTTAAGAATTCTCTGGCTAGGTAGATTAGGAGGTTTAGCCAGACTGGGAGCAGTTTATCATAATGGTGAGGCTTAAATGATCCCTTGCAGAGTGAAAAACAGATCAATGTTCAGAAGTAGCATTTTAAAAAAGTTAACCATAAGATCATGTGCAAAACTGTTGCTTATTACTGGAGTGGTGTATGATTTTATGAGATAGAGATTGGTAATCTTGGCGATACTGCTACAGTATTAGCTTTGGGGGAGTCAAAGTTTATAATAAGTGACTCTTATCAAATGCAAACTGGACATGTGAAATGGATTTCGATTTTAAAAAAAATTATGAGTACATTTTAGAACTGACTATAGTTTTTGGTGTTTCTTTCTGAAAATGATGGAAACACACCATTTCCATATGGAACAGAATTATAATCTGGATGTAAGTAAGCAAGCAGGGGAAACATATTTAAAGCTGTGGGTTGTCCATAGCTACTATAATGAAATCTCAAAACCAAAACCAAAAAACCCCAAGTCTCACGTATCTCAGGAGACTTATAAAATATTTTTCTGCAGACTTGTGATTGTTTAGAGTTTTATGTTTCCACAATAAGTTGGACAATGTTTCTGAATCTTTAAATTTAGAAGGTTAATTGGAAAAAAATATCAGAAATTCTGGCTCCATCTGTAATTATTGATACTCTAGATATTCATGGAATGATAAACACAATTGTTTAATATTGTGTTAAATGATCTTGGTTTCCAAAGAAGGAACTCTTTTGTTCTGCCAAATCCTGCAGACCTAGTATCTGTTGCTTATTACTTCACTGTAATTTTTAAATTCAGCCTTCACTGTACATTTTAATCTATTAGAAAAGAATGTTCTCCTTAAATCCCATTTAAAAGTTCTTCAAAAAGAGCTTGAACTTTCAGTGTACTTCGAAGGTATCATTTTTCTATGTTTCAGCTGGAAATAGTGTAGAATATCATAAAAGAAAATGAAAATGACTCAAGATTTGAGGCCTCATTTCAGAAAATAAAGGGCATTTAGCCAGTTTCTTTATCCCAGCATGATAGGAGACAGTTGAAAGACTATGCAGGTGTGCTTCCAAAACAAAGACAGTATCTTATGAGGGGAAATGCCAACATTATCAAGTAGAAGTTATGATAGAAAAGGTTTTGCTTACATTTCTTAATTAGTGTTCATTTTTATGGTGTTTTGAAAGTTTTACAGAGAGGTGATAACAAAGGGAAGAGGCAAGAATAGAAGAACAGCAATATTCGCAATATGACAGAGATTAAAAAGAAAGATACTCAAACTTCATAAATGTGGCCAGATAGATAATTCTGCTTTCATTTGCAGTATTTAACTTCTAGAGTATTGAAGCAGTCCATAGCCTCTCCTTTGTTAAATTCACATTATTGGTGGGAATTGCAGACTAGGTTCTTGACCTGATTCATTGTCAAAGATGTGATAAGATCTAGTAGCATATAGAATATGTGGCAATTTGCAATACACTGACAGTGATTTTTAATTATAGAACCTACACTTTGATCTTTTCTAGCAACATTGAGGGCATCCTTAATCTGAAGTCCTTGGGATGGGGAAAAGGCAGTCTCCTTTCCTTTGGTTTATGTTAAGTTTGCATGAAGAGACAGAGGTGGAGTGCTTCAAGCTCTTTGTTTCTTAGTGACTACAGCTCAGAAAGAACCTGTTTTGGCTGGGCTGTGGCTGCTACTTATAGCCAGCAGCCGCAGTTGCCAGCCAATCAGAGTGCAGGGTTTTCCCGCACTTTTTAAACCAATCATTTCTAACATTTTACAAGAACAGTTCAAACTAAACCAATGACATTCAAACCTACATACATAACACCCCTCCCCACTAGGTTCAGTCCATACCCAAACCCCATCTATCTAATGTACTCTTTTAAATAGGTGGGGCTCTTACGTGTACGTTGAGACCTGCGTGGTTCAGATGTTTTAAAGTTCTCACCCAGTGAGAGAGGAAATGTGTCTGCTGACATTTCCTTACTTGGACTTTTAGTAGTAGTAGAACCTGTCTGGTTACTACAACCTGGTCTCTCCTCCCAATCCATCTCCAACCCAATGTCAGCACCCAAGTCAGGTAGTGATGTACAATCTTCCACTTGTGAAAATGGATCTTGGTCTTGTGACAGGTTTTGGGGTGGTTCCTGTCGTGTTGGCTCATTACACACGGGGTGGATTCTTTCTGGCTGATTACCCTCATAATCCTCCCCTTCTCCCCTAGAAGAGATACTAGGTGTGGGAACTAGAGAGGAGCAATTGCGATGTTCCTGAGGCAATCTGGATCTTAACTGATCAATGTGCCTGCTCCAGAGGACACCATCCTCTGTTTGTACCCTGTAAGACCTGGGGCCTGTGATTTGGGTTATCTCAGCAAGAATCCATAATGGTTCACCCATAAGGTTCTTAGCATAAACAGAATCACCCACAGTGAATGTGCGAATTTTGCTAGTGGAATCTAGTGGTGCGTTGGGATGAAGGTGATCAAGGGGAGACCTGAGTTTCCTACCCATCAACAATTCAGCTGGGGACAAATTAGTTGGGGTTGGGAGTGATATGCTGAACACTGAGAAGTTTTTCAACTCTCTCAGTGATATCCCCTGGACCCAATTGCTGAAGTTTTTCCTTGGTAAATTGTACCATACATTCAGCCCGGCCGTTAGCCGAAGGATGCCCAGGGGCTGTCAGGGCATGTCTGATACCCTGTTGTGCTAGATATGATTCAAAAAGGTTGGATGTAAATTGAGGGCCATTGTCAGAAACAAGCACATCAGGTAACCCGTGAGTTACAAAAGCTTTTTAAGCTGTTTGATGACAGCTTCAGTTGTGGTGGATGCCATAGGGATAACCTCTAGCCATTTGGAATATGCATCTACTATAATAAGGAAAGTGTGCCCTCTGGTAGGGCCAGCAAAATCAATGTGAATCCTGGACCATGGGCTCCTAGGACATTCCCATTCCTGTGGGGGCGAGAGGTGGGCAGGCCTGACTACCTGACAGTTGGGACAAGATGCAACCCAGTTTTCAACCATTTTGTCAATACCTGGACACCATACATAACTCCTGGCCAATCCCTTCATTCTGACAATACCTGGATGACCCTCATGTAACATTTCCAAAACCTCTTTTGCAGTTTTGCAGGAATAACCACCCTGTTACCCCACAAAATACATCCTCTTAATACAGATAATTCAGTTTGCCTGGATTTAAAAGGTTGGGCAAGTTGAGGTAGATCTTGAAGAGGCCAACCTTTCTTAATCCAGCCTATAACAGGAGCCAATAAAGTGTCTTTGGCAGTCTCTCTGGCAATTTCAGCAGCGTGTACTGGAAGCTTGGCCACAGTTTCTAGGAAAAAGGTGTAAGTCTCAGGAGCAAAGTCCTCAGTGTGAGAAGGAAGTGGGCAGCGACTCAAAGCATCTGCATGTCCAATGTCTTTGCCAGGCCTGTGGATGAGTTTGTATGAATAAGCAGCAAGAAATTCAGTCCACCTCAGCATTCTTGGTGACAGGATAGTGGGCGTAGGTTTGTCTTCTGCCACAATGCCTAACAGAAGTTTGTGATCTGTGACAATGGTAAATGTTCTCCCATATAAATACTCATGGAATTTCTTGACAGCTGCAACAAGTGCCAAGGCTTCCTTGTCCAGTTGGCTGTAGTTCCTCTCTGCTTTAGTCAAGGTGCAAGAGTAAAATGCAATAGGAGCTTCCATCCTGCTGGGAAGCCTGTGGCTCAAACCCCACCACCCCGACTCCAAAAGGGGATGCATCACAAGTCAGTACAACAGGCAAATTCTCAGAGATCTGTATCAGTACAGCATCAGACATGATTAATCTTTTAATATTGTTAAATGCAGATTGTTCTTTTCTGCCCCAGACCCACGCAGACTTTTTGTCTAATAATCTATGCAGTGGTTCTGCAATGGTTGCCTTCTGAGGTAGGAACATGTGATAAAAATTAATGAGTCCAAGGAAGGCTTGCAAATCTGTTTTACATTTTGGTCTAGGGGCTTCTTTGATTGCCTGAACCTTGGCATCTGTGGGGTGGATACCATGCTTGTCAATCATATAGCCCAAGAACTCAACCTTGTCAGTTCTAAGAGTGCATTTTTCTTCCTTGACATTTAACCCCGCTTTTTTGAATCTGGTAAGGACTTCTCTGAGTCTCTCTTGTACTTGAGTGTCATTTTCAGCAGAGATTAACACATCATCAAAGTAAGGTACTACCCCTGGCAGTCCTTGGAGCATCCTTTCCATAAGACTTTGGAAGATGCCTGGTGCCACGCTTACTCCAAACTGTAACCTTTTACATTTGAAAGCACCTCTATGAGTCACAATGGTTTGGGCCTCTGCAGTGGCATCATCAACTGTTAGTTGTTGATATGCATGGGCCAGATCCAATTTGGCAAAGACTGTACCCCTGCCAAATGAATGTAGTAAATGATGCACCACTGGAACTGGATATGCGCTCTGTTGAAGCGCATGGTTCAATGTCCCCTTATAGTCTCCACAGATTCTCACTGACCCATCAGTCTTGACTGGTGTGACTATGGGTGTCTCCCATCTGGAGTGGTCAATGGGCTCTAAAACTCCTTGAGCTATTAGTTTATCTAATTGTGCATCAATTTTTTCCTTTAAGGCAAATGGGACCCTTCTGGGCTTTAAGCGAATTGGTGGCACCTTGGGATCTAGATTGAAAGTGATAGGGGTCCCCATATACTTGCCCAATCCTTCGCTGAAGACCTCAGACTTCAAGGCCTCCTCCCATTCAGTGTTGCTCATGTGATTGATGCCAGTCACCTCGATGCCTAGTGGATTGAACCACTCAAGTCCCAGCAAGCTTGGGCGATCCTTGTCCACGATGGTCAGGGGCAAGCGTTTGGTGTGGCCTTTGAACTTCACATTGAATTCTCTTGTTCCAACTACTGGAATCTTGTTTCCTTGGTAGTCTTTAAGAGTCAGTGCTTGCTTCTTGAAATGCTTCTTCTGAATGTTTGGGAGTAGTCTGTGAATAGTGTCCCATGACACCATAGATAAATATGAACCTGAGTCCACTTCCATTTGGCAAGGCCTTCCTTCAATTAGTACCTTGACATGCACTTTTCTGTTATTGATAGAAGAAGAATGACCAATAGTTACTGTCTGATGAGTTTCATTCTTCCCCTTTGCTTCTGTGCTGCGCCCCATTTTTTCACTGACGTTGTTGGGCTTGAATTCTTTGTCAGGAAACTTCCTTCTGTTGGGTGGAGTTCTGGATGATTTGCAGACTCTTGCTAGGTGTCCTCTTTTTTCACAACGGAGGCAGATGGTATCTAGGAACTTGCATTCAGTGTGGGGGTGCCCCCCCGCAACCTCTGCAATAAAAGTCTTGCCTTTTCCTTCCCAGGTCTTTCTTTTTCTTTTCCATTCTGAGTCTATAAATTCCTTCCTCCACCTCACTACAGTCTGAATCAGAATCTATTTGCTCACAATGAGTTGTTGTGGACTTTTCCACATCAGGATGGCTTTTGACCTTGTTAATTTTCTTCATGGCTGCTGCTGAGGACTTGGTAGCTTCTGCTGAAGAGGCCTCTTCTATTGCTTCCTTCAGCGTCATCTTAGGTCTTAGTAATAACTTGCTCTGAAGCACCTTGTCTTTAAGGCCCAGAACAAATCGATCACGCATGGCCTCTTCTAAATTGTTAAATTCACATGCACCCCCAATGTCTCTTAAACTTGCCACAAAGTCGTTTACGTTTTGGCTTTCCCCTTGATCCCGATGGTAAAACTCGTGTCTCTTAATGAGGCACGATAGGGCGTAATGGGCTCTTAAAAGCTTTTCTAAATCAGGCCATTCCATTACCTTCACGTGTGCAGTTCCATCCAATGCCTTCGCCATCTTGAAAACTGCCGGAAGTGAGAAAGACCGCCTCCGCTTCTTGGAAATGGGAGATCGTTTCCTTCCAGATACATTTGGAAACGATCTGCATCGCTCTCCAGTCTTCTGCCATCAGATCGAATGGGGCTGGGGGGGTGTTCAGCACAGCCATCTCTCTCTTCTTCTGTTCCGTGTTGCCTTCTTCTTCAGGGAGATCCCACCTTCATCGCCAGTGTTAAGTTTGCATGAAGAGACAGACGCGGAGTGCTTCAAGCTCTTTGTTTCTTAGTGACTACAGCTCAGAACGAACCCGATTTGGCTGGGCTGTGGCTGCTACTTATAGCCAGCAGCCGCAGTTGACAGCCAATCAGATTGCAGGGTTTTCCCGCACTTTTTAAACCAATCATTTCTAACATTTTACAAGAACAGTTCAAACTAAACCAATGACATTCAAACCTACATACATAACAGTTTATATCCAGTTTTTTTTGTAGGAGTCTTTTCCTACATTCCAAATTCATGAAAAAAAAATCAGATCACAGCCTATATATCTTAACTTCCTATTGGTCTAATATACACTTTAGAATAAATTAATCACAGTATAGGAGAAAAACCGAGAACAAATTGGAGCACCACTTTCCATCCAGGTGGCACCAGGAGTCATGAACATCCTCTTCTCTGTGAGACGTGCATTGCCTCCAAGTTCAAGAACCATTTGACTCACAGAATTCTGACCTCCAGACATTGCTTAATCAGACAGTGACATATTTACTTTGTGATTCCCTCTCTATACCTCGAAAGAAGGTATAGAGTTATTGTAGCCAGGTTGTATTTGTCAGGCCAAAGGTTTGCAGCCTTTCCCTGCTGACCTCAATGAGTTGTCACTGGGGTTACTGACATCGGTGTTGTGTACACAGGGGTTTTCTCCGGTCTTGTTTATGTGGAAATGTATTTTGAGGACAAAGCCATCCGGCTGATCTAACCCAACATAATCCTTCCTTATCTGTAATAATAATAAAAATCATGTAAGAGGCTGAACCTAAACGAAGATAATATGAAATTTATGTGTGTAGGAAAGAGCTTTGTGAGCTCCACAATTTGTTGGTATTGAACTTTTAATTTCTTCTCCTCTCCCCACCCTTTTCTCACAGTATCTGTTTCATTCTTGAGATCTTTAACAATTCACTGACATGGCTTAACTTTTCTTCCTTCTGGTTCCTCCTTTAAGTACAGTCTACATAATGGATGATTTATCTGCCCTAGTCCAATGTGGATTTTTTTCTTTGTTGACTAATGCTTACATTACAACTGAACTGAACTTTAAAATTTGGGCTGCTGCAAATATGTAACTGACTTTCTTTGAACTGTGACTAGAAGACTAGAACAAACCTTGGGAAAATCAGTTTTTTCTCTTTCCAGGAGCAGTTTCAACAAGAATTGCATCAAAATCTACCATGCAGTTTCTTATAATTTTTCTTTCCCTGTAAATAAGCTTTGATTGGTGTTTTAGATTTTTGTTTCCCCCCCCCCATTTTTAGATCCTGTAAAATGTCTGTAGATAGCAATAGCACTTAGACTCATGCTTCACAATGTTTTAAAGCCCACTCTCAGCAGTTTACAGAGTCAGCATGTTGTACCCCAACAATCTGGGTGGTCATTTTACCAACCTCAGAAAGCTGGAAGGATGAGTCAATCTTGAGCCGATGAGGATTGAACCCCTGGCAGTCAGCACCATTAGCCTGCAATACTGCATTTTAACCACTGTGTCACCACAGCACCACACAAAGATATTTTGATGATACCTTTGAGCTTATGAGTTGGTACAAAATGGCAGAGAAAGCTCTATCGCCCTGCAGCCTCCCTGGCTGCCCCTCTTGAAAATGCTTCACAAGACACATTCCCTATGGGTAGCTTTTTTAGGGTTTAATGGGATACAGCAGGGGTGGAGTGTGAAGGAAGTGCAGAGTGGTAATGAGATGATAAGATGAGAATGACCGGGTGTTTAGGTTCCTTAACTCCTTCACAGAGATGGGAGTATAAGCATTTCTGATCATTTCAGGAGAATTTTATTGGAATGTCCTCCGCCTTTAAAAAAATACAGAATGGTATTCTTGTTTATCAAACTGAATGAGACTGATTAAAAAAAACGTCAAAACTATTTTTGGCAAAGTCTTTTCTTCAACTCGCTAGCAAGAGGTACAACTTAATCATACTAAAGAAGTGGGAATGGGACAACTTGCCACAGCCATCTTGCTGTAGCCAACTCGCCATGATCAACTCACCACAGCCAACTCGCTGTGGGACAACTCGCTGTGGAACAATTTAACAATTCTATTTAATTATTTAAAATAAATAAAAATTATTTTAATTTTTGACATTCACATTTCATTCTCTTCCTCCTTTTGCAACCTTTCTTTAATGGTTCTATTCCACCATTTCTTTGATATTAGCGTAACTCTTGTCCTGCAGTGAGCTGTTCTGTGACAAGATGGCTGTGGCGAGTTCTCCTGCAGCGAGCTGGCCATGAAAAATTGTCATAGACCCCAAAGAGACTCCTGTCAATTAGAAGCTCCTCTCAATTAGACAGCTGCCTCAGGCTTTGCATAACATGCCAGAAACCCCCTGCAAACTGGATGGAGTTTCAACTCAGAGGGAGTTTCAAGATTTTTTTAGAGCTGAATAGGCTTCTTATTCAGAAGGCTTAAAGTATGCACTTTGCCTCTTAATTCTCTAAACATGTTAATGATGAAAAAGAGTGGGGGGCAGATATTTGGAGCATATCTATCCTAGGCTGGGCATATGGTGGTTGGATACCAGCAGATGTTGTTCTCCTGCCCTAACTGCGCTGTGTAATGTCTCAATGCTTACATGCTCCCCTTTTTTATAGCAAATTCTCTTCTTTGACTTTCAGTCATGGGAAATGTTGGCACCAACCTTGACCACTGTTAATACTAAGCAGATTTTCCACAAGGCTGCATCTTAAAGTTCAGGTTTTGGTTAAAGTGGAATGTTCTTTAGAATTAAGAGCTGTTAAAATATTTCCTTTAACAAGGTTTAAGTGGCAAAGGGCCCGCATGCAAAATTTGGCTCCATGATTTTTCATGAAAGTTAAGAGAGAGGAGTTGTTTTCTGTTTTCTATTAGAGGTGGTCAGTCTCAAGTCTCTGAACAATACATGCCCCTTAGAAATCTTCCAGCGGCAGTCTGCAAATTATCATTTTTAATAAGATGGAAGGGGAAACCTGTTAAATAGATGGCAGCAGTAATGTTAACTGTTAGGATTAGTTCTATGGATGTTGAATATAAAATACATTAGCGTATCAATAATGTCATATTCAATTATCAATTTTACCCAGCCATGCATTTATAAGTCTCTATATATAAGACTTTGTATAAGAAAAGTTGCTTTATGCTTTGGTAGCAACATAGCAACATGGACTTCTGGAACTTGTCCCATATTTATAGTATTTACAGTAGTAACAATAGGTTGCTTTTAATTATAAGAGAGATGGAGGTGGTGAAGATATTGTCAAGGTCATGCCAAGTTAGCGATAATATAATGCAGCTATCAACAAATTGAGATACTGTATCTTGAATATCAAACAGGTATTTCCTTAGCACTTTTGGCTGAGTTTCAGTTTTTAAATGCTAGACTTTTTATTTAGCTGCAGATGAGGCCTCTCACTCATTGTTTGTTTCTTCAGAACAGAGTTCCTGGTTATACTGAATACTGTTAGCTAGTTCCATCGTTGGAAATATGAGGAGAGAGAGATGGATGGATAGATGATACACAAAATAAAATAAATAACCAGTCCCTGCATAACTCTATGAAGTAGCCTTCCTTATTCTTTACAGGTAATCCTGCTGATGAGCAGGATTTTTGTCTTTGTTTATCAGGCTCTTGGGAGGTCTTGATGTTGGGTATTGCAAAGCTATTTTAGACTAGATTTTTAACAATATATTTCTGCCTCAAAATCCCAGACAACCACATTGCCAATTTTTAGCCTTCATGGTAAGAGGAGGCTCTGGGGCCAACCAGAGATGGTATTTACCAGTTCTCTGAACTACTCAAAATTTATTTATTTTCTTTCTTTCTTTATTTTTGTCAAGTGATTATAAGATAACAGGTATAGGTATAAACATAGTTATGAATACAGGAAGTGGATACTATTTCTGCTACCGGTTCTCCAGAACCTGTCAGAACTGGCTGAATACCACCTCTGTTCTTATCCATCTCATGTAATCATTCTTTTTTATGGCTAACTTGTGGGACATAGGGAGAATATTACTCCATGGAATTTTACTTTTTACTGCTTGATGCAGAGAACTGGCAAAGAGGCAAGGAAAGAAAGGGAGAAGTGATGCACACTAGAACTGGGCAACCCCCTTCATGCTTATACACAGCACTTTGCAGTTAATGATGCCAGCCCCTAAGGGGACACCTTTAATGCTGTGACTGACACCATAAATTGATCCAGAGTCACGGGGATATGTTGCCAGGTTGGAAATGCTAAATGGCTTGCAGATGTTTTGGGCAATTTCTAGTAGCCATGATTCCCCTGTCTAATAGGAATCGGAGTTCAACAACTTCTGGGCCTTCCTATCCTTGGAGTAGGATCTGCTATTTAGGAAGTCAAAATGACAAGATTTTTTAAAAAAATCCACAGTTCCAAAAGGGGGTTTGCTCTGACTTATACCTTAAGTATTTCATGGTGGGTTTTTTTCCTAAATAAAAATAAAAATCCATGCTTAAGGCAGAGGGGATCATCTTAATACAGAACATTGCCCCAGAACATAAGGTTTATGCAGCTGTTCATGCGTGTGATATTTACTCCTGGATTAAGTTTGTTATTCCCTAGGGAATTGCCATCTGTCCTCTCATTGCCTACAGCTGACCCACTCCCTTCGCAGAATCATCCCTGCTGCAGGATTAATGGCATATGTGCAGCTCTCCAAAACGTGTTTTGGGTGGCTTAAATCAGTCTCTGGCCAAACTCCAAAATCTATGATATCACAGCTCCATAATTCCCAGCCAGTATGTATATACCATCTGGGGATTATGTTAGTTTTTGTCAACGACATCTGGAAGGTGTACCAGGTTAAGTAAGGCTAACATCCCCAGTAATACTATAGCAAAATATGTAATATATAAATAAAACCAACAGGGCCTTTCAAAACAGAGCCTGGAGAGAAAAGGAGTTATAAACTGAGAACAAACCCCATTCCTTACTAGCACTGATGATGGTACATACGGTAGTTTAGATAATGAAATGTCTGCAATCCAAGCTCAGAAAGCATCAAGGACAAGGAGCCATTTTGGTACCTAAGAGTTAAAAAAAACCAAAGAAAAGAATTCTTTTGGCATCAGAAAATGATAATGGAAACCTTATCTTATAAATGAGATGTAGCTCTTGAGAAGTTTCTATCTAAGATAACTATTGATTGCACTTCACCATGTTGGCAACTGGCAGGTTTGTAAAGAAGAATGACCTTCAGTTGCTCTGTGTATGCAGTAATTTAGTCTGCAATTCTATGACTTTGGAGATGGGATATTTCATCAGATTTTTCTGCATTTATGTCATCCAGGGAGTTTCAGAATCCTGTTGTGTCAAATGGGAGGAGTTGGACAAAATATTGGTTTGAAAAAACTCTAGTAGATTCCTAGTTCCTTGCCATACCTCCAACCTGGGAAAATGTTTATACCTGTTCTGATTCAGTGAGACAAAAATAGTTTGAAAGAAAATGAAGAGTTTAGAATTTTTTAAAACCAATTCAGAATAGAGCTATGCCCACAGATGCCTGCATTCTATCATAACGAACAATGATGTGTTCCTTGGACCTTCAAGTTTATGTATTCAAGTTTTAATGTATCAGCTATATATGCCAACCTTAGCTGAAAGCTATCATTTTGAAAGCTTCAAATATTTAGTCTTTTTCATGACATTCCAAAAATAGAGCAAATTATACCCTCCACACATAAATTGATCGAGCATTTTACAACTATCAAACTGCTGTGTGGAACCATAGAGTGACCAGCTCATAAATTCTCACTAAGTTAGGAAAATTTCCAGGAGTTGAATACAACAGTTGAAAATGTATTTATTTGTTTAGTCAATTTGTATAGTTATCCATTTCAATAAGTGACTCTGGGCAGCAGACAATATTGAAATGAAATTAAAAACAATTACAACCAGAAGTATAAAAATTAAAATACATAGCAACAGAGGAAGGTATTAGAATTGACAGTTGCTAATGTAGCCAGGAGACTGGCCCAGGCGCACATTCAAGTATTTAGGGCCTTACAAAAGGCCAGCAGGATGGGGACCATCCTAATCTCCAGAGGGAGGTAATTCCATAGGGCAGGCAGCACATTAGAAAAGGCATATCTCCTGCTTAGCCAACTGGCATTCCATAGCATACATCCCATCCTATCAGACTGGATCAGGTAGGAAGGAACAACTAGAGGGAGACCATCCCTCAGATGACTGGTCCTAAGCCATGAAGAGTTTTAAAGGTGATAACCAGCATTCAGAAGCACACTACAACCAACACAATTCACAAACTAGCACCATTGACTATTGTCACATTCTGAATCAGTTAAAGTTTTTGAATGCTCTTCAAGGAGCCCCATATACAGGGCATTGCATGGCCCAGATGCAGAGGTGATATTCAACAGATTCTGACCAGTTCTGGAGAACCGGTAGCAGAAATTTTGAGTAGTTCAGAGAACCAGTAATGGAAATTCTGAGTAGTTCAGAGAACTGGCAAATACCACCTCTGACTGGCCCCACCCCCATCTATTCTCTGCCTCCCAAGACCCAGCTAATCAAGTGGGTCTTCTTTTGTTGCCCTGCACAGGAGAATGGAGCTGGAAAGCAGGTTAGTGGGGTGGGGAGGGAATGGGGATTTTGCAGTAACCTTCCCCTGCCATGTCCACCAAGCTACGCCCACCAAGCCACACCCACAAAACTAGTAGTACATTTTTTGAATCCCACCACTGTCCAGATGGAAGATCATAAGGGCAGAGGTAACAAAAAGTTGGGCCTTCCAGTCTAGGAATGGGCACCATTGGTTTACAACCCAAAGGTGTGCAAAGACCCTCTTAGCCATGGCCATTTGCTCTTTGAAAGAAAGCTGTTGCATTGCTTACTGGGTCTGTCTAAGGCAGTGCCTCCCAGCTAGAACCAAAGACAAAAAATCCCTGATACCAGAAGGCCCAAACACCCAAAGCCATTCAGTCTTGCTTGGGTTGAGTTAAAGCCTGTTGTGCCCCATCCAAAATATTCACATATTAATTATAATTCAAATTTTATTTTTGTACACACAAGCACTGCCCCTTTCTGTAGAGGAGTATGAAGATAACCTTAAAGAAAAAATACAACAGGCATTAAGAAAATAGGAATCCATCCCACAAAAACAGGAAGGTATGAAAAAGAAACTCAACACAGCCCACCTTGATTCTGTTTAGTTTAGGAGGGAGGTAAAGAGAAATGTTGGGCCTCCAAAATTCTGTTGTTAATAAAATATTATATTTCTTATGGTGCCTGTTATCAGGTTGGGTTTACTTTGGGGAGCTGACAATTTCAAACATGCATGTGTCATCAAAACACACATATAAAAAGGAAAGACCTTATGTTATGATGGTATGATGTTGCTTTCATCTTTTTTTAAAAATTCATATTTATATGCCACCCTTCTCCGGAGACTCAGGGCGGCTTACAATTTTTGGAATACAACCCAATGCACTCAGCAATAGCCTTCATTCCATTGTATATGCCTGCTTATTATTACTAAGCGGCATTTTTACAAAGTCAGCTTATTGCCCCCAACAATCTTGGGTCCTCAGTTTACCTACCCGGAGAGGATGGAAGGCTGAGTCAACCTTGAGCCTGGTGGGATTCGAGCCTGCAATAATTACAGGCAACTGGAACTAAGTGCTAGGCTATTAACAGCCTGCACCATCAAGGCATTTGACCCCTGCTCCCTGTGGATGCCTCTGCCCTGGGCATATCTGGGCATGTGCCATTGCTGATATATAAACTGATATCATGTGCTGGTCTGGTCTGTAAGGTGGGAAATGATCACTGATTCTTCTCTTTGTAACTGCAACCATTTGGATCTCAGATTCTTGAATGCTCAACAGGAAGTGACTTGAACTCTCCAATACTTTGCTGGCTGTCATTCCCAATGGAGCCTTGTTGCATAATGTAAAAACTCATTAGCTAATATGTTCATCTGCATAATTTCATCTTGAAGAGGCTCCTTCCTCTATTCAGTATGTGATTAGTACCTATTCCTCTGTGGTCATATGTTCATCACTTGAGTATGAATGAAGGCGACTGGAGTATTCACTTAACATCTCAATGGGGATTTTACAGTGCTTCACAGCAGCTATAATACTATTCTGTGCTAATATAAAGTACAGGGGGAATGGGAAGGGCTGCATATTTAGATTCTCTCTCAGCTATGGATCCAGAAAATATGCTAGGGAATGAGAGGTTTAGTTCAACATTATGAGGGAACCAGGCCATTGTCATAGCCTGGCTATTTACAGAGCTTTATGGGAATTCTATTGTCATCTACCTTAATTCTCTTATGTTTTTTAATTAATTTTTACATGTTTTCTTCCATGAGAAGAAAAGCTAGCTAGAGATAGAGTTCTTCCTTTACAAAAAAATATATGTGAAAGACAAATTAGCAAGTTTCTTTCTTCCTTTCCAGGAAGTGGCAAGAAAGAACATTTTTTTCTGCAAAATATCCAGCACTATTCTAAGTGTTCTGAGCTTCTAGTGAGTTTGTTTATTTATGTATCAAATTTCTACACTGCCTGTCTCACCTAAGAGACTCTCGGTGGTTTGCAAACAACATAATGAAACAATGCAACACCTGACTAAAAAGCACAGTTTTTAATTTAAATTTAAATAAGGTTAAAATTTACAAGTTAAAAGTAAGAAATCGAAGTTAAAGGATGAACAAGTCTAAAAGATTAATAAGGAGCAGGGGATACTGTCAGCCATCCTCAATAAATAATTGGAGCAAGCCAACCAACTGAACCCTTGAAAATCTTATACCAGCCAAGGCTTTAGCATAACTGTGGAAGGCTATAAGTAAGATAGATTGGTTGGTTGATCTTCCCCATGTTACTTTGAAGGTGTTACAAAATCTTTAGCAATATGCTAATTGTGAAAAATATTAGATATCAATGGCATGAAATTAAAGAATTTGTCTAGCCCTTGTTCTTTATCAAGGGAAGTTTCAGTAACTTCTTTGTCTGCCTTCCCCACAGTATTGTAATAATTCAACTGACCTAGACTAGCTGCCTATTCATGCAAATCTTCTATCCCATTTTTTTAAAATTAAAATACCTGAATACTATGCAAACTTTCCTGTGCTGTCTTGGAAGGAGTGACAAAAAAAAATCACTGTTCATTTTTGTTCTTTTTAACAAGGCAGGAAGCTAGTTTTGTGCATCCAAAGTGCTTACGCTGGCTTTTGTTAGGGAAAACCATTAATAAACAGCAACAATCGGAGCATTCAGCATTTGAAGGTTTCAACTTAGGATGACTATAACAACAAGCAAGCAAGCAAAGTATCAATTTCACATGAAAAGAGACAAGCCTTATAATAAAAGGCATAAGTCAGCCATCAACCATAATAACCTCATGTATCTCTTTCCTCCGCTCTACCTTTTATGTAAACTAACCTTTCCTATCTCTTTCTCAGCATTTTCAGTATATTAGATTACAACTTCCATACTTCCCAGTCAGCACTGCCAGTGGCAAGGTTGAATTATAGTTCTCAGCAGCCTATATCACCAAGGTGTATGGTGAAGGATCCCATGACTAATGTTTAGAAACATTGGGAGTCAAAGGTTGATCAGTCTGTGTAAATCTAGGAGTTTAATAAGAGGCAATTGAACGCACACCATCTATTTTTAGCTTAGACTTAAATTGCATTATTCTGTTAAAAAAAACCTAAATCTATGCTAGAAATCTCATTAAGTTCTCTTTGAGCTGACAAATTGTTGTTTTATGGTCATCATTAGCTTTGCTAAAATATCTTTCTGCATTCTGCATTTTTTTTTAGTTGAGTGTCATGGAGCCAAGTTGCAGGAGGTTAAGCTACTGTCAAGTTATTGAATGATCTAAGGGTAATGAAAAGTTCAGTCCTGGGACCTTAGGGACAGAGAGATGAATTTTTGCTGAAATAGAAAAGGTGAGAATAAGAGCTAAATGTTCAAAATGCCTCAAGATATACTGCATTGCTAACCATACAGATCAGTATCAGTTTATTGCCATTCTGTTCACATGTAATTAAATTATTTAATTGTCCTGGCAAGTTAAAGAAAAATGATGTTTTAATAACGTTCAGAGTGATTTTTATTTCTTTGTTGTCAATGTTCAGACCAGTTTGTAAGCTACAAAGCAGCATATTTTCAGTGTCATAAAATCATACAGAGTAAATTATCTGTATGCTCAGGGACTCACTGCTTGAATTCTTTTATTTTTTCCTATTAAGAGAGAGATGGGAAATTGGGAGCACTTAGAGCAAATTAAATGACTAAGACATAAACTCTCTTGACACCTCATTCTGATGTTGTAATGTTCCATTTCCCTATTCCATATTTTTGGCCTCTGGCAATGGTTGCGGAGCAAATAAACGGCAAGAGGGTGACATTAAGACATGGGAAAATAGCATCTCAATAAATGTTAAGAGCTGTTTGTCAATGGAGCCAATTATACAGAGAAGTGGTGGACTCCATATTATTGAATGGATACAAATAGATTCTCCATCTTTTGGGGAAGCTTATTTTGGAATCGTGCAGGAGGTGCAGGCTGAGTCCATTAGCATATTCAAAGTTTTGAATTCTATAAATCACATACCATGGAGGCGTAAATAAGAATTTGCTATGGTTCTTAGAACTCATTTTACTAGGGAAAGCAAGAGGTTAAACATGGACATGCATGTTTAATAATCAATAGTTTAAAGAAGATTTGAGAAATGATAACACTGTGAACAAATTAGACACAATGTATTTTGGACAACATAAGAGGACATCTCAGTGTTAGCATTCCTTCTGTGAAATAATTATGAAGTTAATAGCTTTATTCTGTTTTACTCCAGCGCTTTTTAGATACAATAGATTTTATTTACCTATCCCAACTAATATAAGCATAGTGACCGGGAATTACAATAGTTGAAATTCAAAACATCCAAAGGATATAAGGTGGGGAAATACAAGGCTATCTCAAAAAGTATTTCAAACTAAAATGTGTTAGAGAGTATATATCATCAGCATGTTAAATTAACACAACATTGTTATGTCATAACTGGATATCCCATATTTGGGGAAAAAATCTGTATTGCAGAGCCACCCTGGCGGACCACAAAACACACTCAAACATTTCTTTCTTGATTTTATTAATCTACACATGACGTTTAACATACATATTGTCAAAAGAAAGATTTTTCCTTTCTTTTTCTTCTACTTTATCATTCTTTTATATTTTTACTGTGATTTTATCTACAGCAAATAATAAAAGTATTAAAAATAAAATTTAAAAAATATAATACCATCCTTGGAGAAACAGAAGCAAGGCTATACCTTGGATTTTATACGCAAGAATGAAACATGTGAGCCAGATAGCCTTGTTATGAAAGAATATGCTTGGAAGAAGTTAGCTTTCTACAGAATTTGTTTTTAGTTTTACAAATATTGCTTTCCACTGATAAATGTCAGCATGGCTCTCCGAGACATTCTCGATGTAAAAGTCTCATGATTTATTTCTACTGCTGATGCAAAGTATCTCTTTTTATATAGTATACAGTAAGTTGCTTGATGGGAGAATTCTGGGAACTAAATGAAAAATTGTAATATATAACTGGGATGGATTGAAACACATAAATAAGGGAGTTTAAAATCCAGATTTTTTAAAAATTACATTTATATGCCGCCCTTCTCCGGAGACTCAGGCCGGCTTACAATTTTTGGGATACAACCCAGTGTGCTCAGCAATAGCCTTCATTCCATTGTATATGCCTGCTTATTACTAAGCGGCATTTTTACAAAGTCAGCTAATTGCCCCCAACAATCTTGGGTCCTCAATTTACCTACCCCGAGAGGATGGAAGGCTGAGTCAACCTTGAGCCTGGTGGGATTCGAGCCTACAGCAGTTGTAGGCAGCTGGAACTTAAGTGCAGGCAATTAACAGCCTGAGCCACCAAGGCCCAAGATAACCAAGATAACCTTATCATGCATGCAGTTTCACTGTATTGTCTAAAAGAGTAAAGCCAGATGAAGAGCATGCAGCATTTGGCACAGTACTAACTCAACATAGTGTTTGGGAATCTACCCTCAGGGGCTGGCATGCAGCTAATGCCCCAACATTATTAAGAAACTTGGTATTCCATTGGCAGCCACAGTGGAAAGTTCAATACATTACACATTCTCTATCTATCCATGTATCAGATATACATCACACCTTTTATTCAGAAGCTCAGAGTGGTGTAACATAGCATTCCATTCTCCCATTTTTCCTCACAACAACCCATGCCATGCAATCATAACTCAAAATCATTCACAATAAAATTGATGAAATACAATAATGAGCGCAAACCATGGGAAAACCTATGAATTTAAAAATGGGCGGGGACCCAAGAAACAAAGCATAAAGTCTGGTCCAGAGAGAGATATCTTGCTCTAAGAGGATCCATGGATGTGCCTGAAATGTTGATACCCAGACACAGGTGTTTGATTGTATGTTCAGAAAATGTGTTTCTCTTCCTGGGTAATGCAGATGTTGGCCTTCTTGAGTAAACCAGAGACAAATGACTAGATGATCTAAATCTACTTTATTGTAAGGCTATATTAACAGAATCTTGTAAGTCAAAAAGTCCAGATTTCCCGTCCACTATTTTTAATTGCTAGCCCCATTAGCCCATTAGCATTGTTAGCCCATTTCCTAAGTTTCTTTCTTTGACTATTGAATGATTGCAGGATTCTATCTCTCTTGTCTGCTGGTTTCTTGGCAGCATAGCCATTCCCCCTTCCTCAAGGGTATCCATGCATTACTACGTTACAGTGGTGAAAAGGAGAAGCTATGGATTAAAAAGCTAGGAAGTGTGAGATGGCAATAGGAGCAGACTTAGAAATTAAATTAGTTCCATCCCTTTTGGTATTCTAAAAAGTCCTTAAGACCAGGCTATTAGGTCAGGTCTAGGGCTCCCAGGTGACCAGGTACCTGCTCAGGTGGCTCCACAGTTGAAATGACTACTTTTTATCCTCCCTCTCCTCCTATAATGTGTATTTTTCCATTTATAAAATTTATGGCGGTGTGTTGCTATAAAATCATTAATTGCCTTTGTATCAGCCATTATGCAGGCTTCTGTAAAAGCTGAGCCAAGTTAGCAGCAGAGAACATAGCTGCATTGTCTGTTTGCTCGCACATAAACTGTAACAACCTTGCTCGCACACAAATTGTAACAACTTTGTTTGATGCTCGCACCTGCATTTCACCAGTAGCTAGATAGCGCTTGCACCCACCACTGATAAGGTGGCTAACATGATAGGTACATATCAGCAAAAGTTACATGCCTGTTACAGCTGCTTTTCTTTTCTTCCTTATATCACAATAACCAAATATGGTATTAAGTGTAATATGTAACCAATAAGAATGAGCTTCTTGTACTGTAACTGCTTGCTTTAGAGAAAACCTAATAAAAGGGGCTGAGTCCACCTTTCGGGGCTCTCTCACCCCATGACAGAACTGGAGAGGTTTTGTGTGGAATTGGCTCACCATGGGAAGCCCACCGGGCGAGGGGGAGAGCAATCCCTCAGCGGTGGCGCAGTGGTTAGAATGCAGTACTACAGGCTACTTCTGCAGTTTGCCTGCTGCCAGCAGTTCAATTCTCACCGGCTCAAAGTTAACTCAATGTTCCATCCTTCTGAGGTCGGTAAAATGAGGACCCAGGTTGTTGGGGACAATATGCTGATTCTATAAACCACTTAGAGAGGGCTGTAAAAGCACTGTGAAGCAGTATACAAGTCTAAATGCTATTGCTATTAATAGTTATTTTATAGTGTACATTTTTTGTTTTTATGTTGTGTTTTTTTCGATTCTTGAGTCATCTTAGGTGAGATATATAAGTTTGACAGATAAATAAGTAAATAACTATCTACCTGGAATAAGCAAATGAAACTACACGTAGTCATTTAGAACATACACAGAGAAATTCCCTTCATGCCACCAAGGTGAGAGTTGAAGACCATCTCTTTAATTCTACCAAACCTGTGCTAGATGTAGGGAGCTTTATAAAGCACAGGAATAGGAACCTCAGGAGAATTAATGGTGGGATGGAGAGTCTGTCATCCAGGTCATTGTTGTCCCAAAGGTGCTTTTTTTCAAGAGGCAACTGGACTTTCTGGTTTTTCTTTGAAGATGTTTTGCTTCTGAGAAGCAAAGTGCTTTGTTGCTCAGAGAGAGAGAGTCTAGTATTTGCTATGCTCCCACCAGTAGAAAGGCCCCTCGTTAGTTGCAGAAGAACCCCATTTGTATGGCAGCATCTGGTACTTGCATAAGACAAGAAAGACCACCTTGGTCAAGAATATTAAAAACAGGCCTTCTATCTACCCTATTCATTGAGCTCTAAATACCTACAAGGTACCAGGCTCTTTAATGGGACATTCTGATCCTGTTTTTGCATCACAGCTTTTTTTTTCGTGATTACTACTTCTTTTATTCTTCACTTCCCCTGAAACATAAAATCTGATCTGCTTCTGAATACTTTTTTTTTTTTTGGCAACAGGCTCCTGCTGGGAACAGCTAGATGCTAGAAGTCATGGAAAGAGACTAAGCAAGGCAAGCAAAGGCTAACTAGTTCAGAACAATAAGTCCAGCAAGAAGCTGGCATAGGCTAAAGCATTCCATCTCCTCCTTTCACTTCTCTTCAAATTCTTCGGTCCTCTTTCTTTCTAGCCAGACATTCTGGCGATTCCTTCCCGTTGAGACAGGTGGAATAAACAAAGACGTAGTAGCCATTCCTCCCTGCCCAGGCGGCTGAAATGAATGAAAATTATTTATGGAACTTATGCAATGGAATTGCTGGCTCCCTTGGCAAAACCTGAGCCTCAGACAAGCATTCTGAGTATTTAAAGTTCATAGCAGGGAAGACGGTCATTCTGCCAGGATACAGGATGCCTAGAATTGGGCATGGAGGCTAGGAAAGGAAGCTGAAGCAAATCATTGAGAGGGACATGCTTTGGTATAAGCATCACCTTACCTATGATGTAGGTATGCAGCTGTTTTGTACCTGCTCAGTGTACTATTGAGGCATGAACGTCAGGTGGAAAATGTCAAGACCCCTACTGTCTGTTTGTATGTTAGAAACAGACTTGCATTCTCTAGGCCAGGGGTGTCAAACCCAATTTCATTGAGGGCTGCATCAAGGTTGTGTTTGATCTCAGGGGGCCAGTATGGGCGTGGCCAGTGTGGGCATGGCCAGCTCAACATCACTCGTGCCGGGGGCGCCTATGGCAACTGACGGCTCTGCCAGCAAAAATGGGCTCCCAAGCTCTGTTTTTGGCTGTGACAGCCTCCTGCAACCCGGTGCCACAGAAAATGGAGGTCAGGAGGACTGTGCATGGCCCTCACGAGCTCCGTTTTTGGCTGTGATGGCTTCCTGAAACCCTCTGCCAGCAAAAACGGAGCTCGGGTGAGCCGCGCTGGCAGAGGCACCATGGGCTGGTCCTTCACTGTTTCCAGGGTGGCCCCACGGGCCAGATCTATGCATCCCACAGATGGATCCAGCCCATGGGCCTTGAATTTGATACCCCTATTCTAGGCCTTTGGATAAAGAACTGTTCTCTGTAAAGGGGAAGCATCTTACTTGTTGGTCTCTTAGGAGCGCTCTTAGATTTAAAAATCAAAAATAAAGATGAAACTATACAGATAATCTTGGACTTACAGCAGTTCATTCAGTGACTGTTCAAAGTTACAATGGCACTGAAAAAAGTGACTTCAAAAGCAGGACATAAAGGTCAGTATGGGAGCCCGAGAGGGCCGGCGGGCCCACCAGCAGAACATCTTGGAGAACCACTTTGGTCTCCGCTGCTCTTTGAGGCTTCACTGCTCTTTGGCGCTACCAATATGCCAGAATCGGACCGAACCGGTAGAATACAACTACTGTGCTGGGTTCTCTTGCTGTCTTGTGCAGCAATATATGACACAGCTCCCCTGCTCATTTTCTTGATAATATTCCTCCTCTCTAACCATACAAATAACTAGCATACTTTTTCTAGTGATTTGGATATCTGGGCACTCCCTGTTTCTGTTAGGTTGAGGCTAGTGATGTTTACAGCTATTCCTTGTACCAACTGCCTTACAACTGTTTTCTAACTTTTTTTCTAACTTAGAGAGTAAATGGAGGGAAGCAGGGATGATTTGCAGATAGAAAACCAGTGGGATTTGGTTTAAAGGGAGATTTTCTACATGTTCCCGCAATTGCATACCATTGTTACATATAAATTTATTATAGTTCCTTGAAAATAGCCAAACCTTTCTAATTCCATGGCTGTATCTTCTTAATGTTAAAAAGTTCCTGTTAATTTTAATTCCACATGCAGAAGTAGTTCTGACTTGCCAGTCACTTGCATTAATCTATCTCAGAACAACTCGTGATGGCTAGCAAATATAAATTTAGCCCTGCAAGCAAGGAACATTTTTATTTAGTACTTCATGGAAATAATACATATTTTAATGTCACCATTACCACAGGAAAGAGGCGGTCACTCTTTCAAAAAGTATTCAGTGATTTTGAATTAAGGAATTGCTACAGCTAGGCACTTAGGAATCCTGTTGCTCCATTGTTATAAATGTTCTTTCTAGGTAAATAAATACAGCAGGCATCTACTGAAGAAGTCTTCAGCTCTGTGCCTTATAAATTAGGAGAACAGAATTGTAGTATATAGTTATTCTGGTAGTCCTCCAGTTATGACTGGAATTTCTGTTGCTAAAGCAATGTACTCATAAAACATGACATTATGTGACCACATTGCTTAGCAAAGGCAATCCAACAGTCCTGGACCACACAAGTCATTAAACAGGAAGAAGCAGAGCCTCAGCCAGGAGGCTGGGCTGGTTCACGAGCAGATGTTATGGAGCTTAATTGGGGGAAAAAAGTGGCAAGAGCAGAAGCCATTTGTGGTCTCCTGTTGATTTCCCCACTTTGCTTGTGGGAAGCCAGCAGGGAATGTCTGAAATCACAATCATCTGACCCAGCTTATGGTTGCAAATTTACTGAGGAGCTTATGAAAGAAATAAACAAGTGGTAAAGGAAATAGGAATACAAAAGGCGCACACACAATAGAGAATTCAAGTCCTTCAAAATCCAGCATGCTTGCCTTGAGAAAGTTCCAAATCCAAAACAGCAGGCACAGGAATGGTTTAAGAGAAGTCCAAGTGTCTAAAAGTTGTTCAGGGCTGTCAGCTGGTCCAGGCACAGAGTCAGAGTCACACAGTCAAAGTCAAGGCACACAGAATCTGAGTTACAAATACTTGTTGCCAACAGAGATGCTTGAGCCCAGTGTTCCCCAGTGTTGCTTATTTGGAAGGACAAAGTTCCTGTCTAGCGAGGAGCCTTGCAGAATGCCTTCGCTCTGCTCACCTCTCTACATCACCAGCCCTTGAGTTGGGAAGAAGTAGTAGTTCAGTCTCCTTGTCCTCAAGAATGGGCAGCAGCTGTGTTTCCTCATTAGCCAGTTACACAGGGTACATCTCTTCAGCTCCTCAGGCAACAGTTTGTCCACCAATTCTGGAACTGGATGCTTGTTGTCAATTTCCTTGTCAGAACCCAAGCTGGCTATGACAGAGCCTCTCATTCATTTCAGATGTAACTTTGAACAGTTGTTGAATAAATAGTTGTAACCTAAGAACTACCATTACACTTTTTATGCTGATGTTTTATTTTTCACCACTTTAGTGGCTATACATTTGGTACCTGTGAGGAAAAGCTAGACACATAGAAATTCTATTCTTGCTTAATGGAATCCCCTTTGGTAAGAGGAATTCCACTTTTTTGCACAAATGTCAAACATGGAGCCTCTGACGAAGCTAGTGTGTGTGCACATGTGAATATCAGCACCAGTGGGCATGATCCTGTACCATTCTCCCCTTCCCATGCTTATGTATGAGTTGTGTGTGAGAGAGAAAGTGTACCTTTAGGTTTTTATGTATTGATCAAGAATCCAGAAAACCACAAATCCTTACAGAATAAATGGATGTTTGTGTACAGTACAGTTTCTCCTTCTGCCTCACACACAGCTGGCTTTGTATAAGTTGAAACACCTGAAAGCCAGTTTAAGCTGGGTGTGGTTTTTTTCTAGTTGCCGCAAGCTAAAATAAATCAGATTTGGATTTTGGTGTTGTACAAAGCAATGACTTGACTCAGAACAAGTACAAAATGGTTTATGGGTTAAATTTGGGGTTGTAAACCAACAAATATTTGAATTTTTTTTTGCCTTGTTGCTAAAGTACAAAGCTGCCCTCACAAATTGAAGCTCAGCCTGACTGCTGCAAAGGACGTACATTGTACCTTTAAGAAGACTGGTGTGAAATTTTTATGTGGTGATGTGCACTGAATGGAACTTGGAGTGCTTCCACTACCTACGTCAGTGGACTGCATGTATGTGAGAGAAAGAGAAAAACACCAATCTGTTGCTCTTGAGAGAGAGCACAATATTATGGAAGAATGGTTGCCCTGGTAACAAACATTTTCAGAAGAACCCTGACATGACAAATGCTGTTGTCAGCACCCATCAGAAAGGTACCTAAGCTATGGAGGAAAGACCAAATTTGGAGGTTGTCTGAAATATTTAGTCAAGATAGATGCAGAATAGATGAAGGAAGGGATTAAGACTGCTGGCCAGCTTTAATACAAGCTCATGCTGGCTTGTTGAGATATTCCTGGGTCCCCTTTGATTTAAAAGAACGATCCTGTTCAGGTGACATGTGGTTTCTGCACAATAGCCTTCCTTAAATAGGTGCAAAGAATATTTCACTGCAGGGCCTCTTGTGAAGGATGGACTTCTTGACCAATCCACTGAGAGATTACAGTAACCAAATACAAGTCATTCTTGACTTACAGCCGTAACAGAACCTGCCCACCAAAGTCTTTATGGTTATAAAATGGGCTGGTCACATGACCAACTAGATTTTATGATTTTTTTCCCCACAGCAGTCGTTAAATGAACACTGCAGTCATTAAGTGAATCAATGGCTCGCTGTGGGCATGGTTCTGCTGGAAAACAGAAGTGCCCTTTTTCAGGAAAACTCTCCTAAGAAGCAGTCATGTGACTGTGGGATGCTGCAAATGGCTGTAAATGTGGCTGTGTTGCCAAGTACCTGAAGTTTAGTCACGTGACTAAAGGGAGGGGTGACTGTCAGAACTTCAAATCTGGGTTGTAAATAGCCCGCCATAACTTTGAATGGTTTCTAAGCAACTAGTCATAAGTTCGAGAACTATCTGTATGCTTCACTAAGCTTTGATCAGGTTAGATTTGCACTCTCAGGAATTCTGTTAGGCACACCCAGAATTTTTCAACCTCCAATACAAAGCATCCAGGTGACAAGCTTCCATCAGCATGCAAGTTAGTAAGCTGCTTTTCATGTGTCTCCCCATCTGAATTATTTCTGCTGATAGGTATACAAGATGAAAAGTGTCCAAATTAATAGGGCAAGATGGACCCTTGTAGTTGTTTAATCTTGTATCCTCCATGTCTGTGGAGATTCTCAGTCATCCAGGTCATGGTTGTCCCAAAGGTGCTTTTCCAAAGGCAACTGGACTTTGATTTTTTTGTTTGTTTCTTCTCCCATTTGCTAAAATTGTAGGCGGATTATAAAAAGGTTATTGACTTTGCAAAGTGTCTCACCAGTGTATGGTGTTTGGAAATTCAGAGACAGCAAAATGCAGTTTCTTCACTGATGGAAGATATTTTAAAAGCAGCAATTATCAATTTGTAGAAAAACATTCATATAATAAAATGTAAGGTGTGATGTTGAACTTCTATCAAGTATTCAATCAATGCTATTTGATTGCTCTGTTAAAATGTTCATAGATTCAAGGAATGTAAATATTAAGAAGGTTAAGTTGGTGCTACAATCTTCCAGTCTTCCAAATCAAGCTGATGAATCTAATGAGCCAAATAAGCAGGGGAAGGGATTAAGAAGCTGCTAGATTTTAAAACTCCTGACATCACCGAAGAATGTTTGCGTCAACTTGATCTACTAACTTACTTCTCTGTGGAGATGCAGCTCTTCTGTAGATTTCCAAACCAAATTGTTTGCATCTGTGTATATTCATTTGACTTGCATTGAAAGAACTGTTTGACAAAGGCTGAGATGATGAAGGAGGGAGAGAGAGAAATGTTGGAGTTGTGAGGATGTTGTGGGAGGGAAGGTGTTGATATGGACTAGCAGAACATGGGACAGGAGCCCATTTCCCAAGTTTGCTTTATTTGTACAGAGCCTGATAACAAGCAGGAGAACAGATGCTGCTCTTTCTTCAACAAGAAGAAAAGCATAGAGTTTAGATTTCCAAGCCCTGCTTCTGTTTCCAGTGACTATTTCATTTGAGATATGTGTGTTAGGAACCAGAGTATCTTATATGTGTTTATCAACTTGTCTTATCTCAAGTTCCCTGTGGATCAAGGGAAAAAGGTCACACCTGCTGTGTAGCTGGAGAAAATGGTGTGCAGAAAAGGCAAAAGAAAGTTGAGAATGAATCAGATTTCATACTTGAGTTCAGTTTCATTCTATTTGCCCCTGGTTCTTTTCATTCTCTTTCAAGCTGTACAGCTGTTAAAAATATGTCCATTCTTGTTGGCCAATATACTTCGCTGTTGTTTTGCCACTAAAATGTTCTTTCTATAGCCACAGACTTCCTGAATTTGTAACCATAATACCAAGCTGTATCTCTGCCAGGCAAAGCAATAAATCAGGCTATTCTGTTGGCTGAGAATGGGGGTGAAGGAAGAGTAAGTTTTTGACAGACAAAAGACACATGGTTTATACAGTATATTTTGAAGAGATGTCTGATGTTATGCCAGGATAACACTATTGAGATCTGAAGTATTGTCCATTTTTCAGTTATGCTAAATGACAGGACTTAAAATTCATGCCAACATTTATTGCATGAATGCTGAGATTTGCATTATCAGACAAATCATTTTTCCGGGATAATTTTCCAATTTTAAACTGCCCAGTTTGTTTTGTATGTCATGCTAATCCGTATTAAAAAAAAAAGTCAGTCACCATCTGTATAAAAGTGGGGAGTTTTTAAAATATTTTGGTTCATCAGAGTGAGGAAACATTTGGTATTACCCTCCTTCCTTTTAGGAAAACAGATAGCTCAAAAGTAACATAGCTTGCATTTGCTCAGTGATGGATAGAGTTTGATAAGATGATTTGAGTGACATTTTGCAAGCCCATCTAGGGAGCAGATTTTTCTGGACAGATTTGCTTCAGACCTGGGCACAAGGTAGAAATAGCTTTGGTTACCTTTTGTTCTTCACTGGGACAATGGAAGTGATGTGCTGTTGCAATCTAATAATGACATCTGTAAGTACTCTGTAATACTCACTACTGTGATTTCACATAGAGATTTGCCTCAAAGCAACAGTTACACTGAATAGCATCATAGCATGTGTCTTCCAATATCAGTTGTGCCAAAAAGAAGCAGATGTAACTTTTTAGTTTTTGTGAAAGGAAACATCATAAATTAGCCATCTTACAATACATGTATCAAACAATTAAAGACACTGGAAATATGGATTCGATCTGTTTCTGCAATAAAAGCTTAAACCATTAAAATAAAATGAACTCTTTTGTTTCTTTTGTAAATAACATGATGGTAGGGGTGGGCAGGTATTGCTTGCCAGTTTTTGCCAGGCTTGATGAGCTTGTGACTTATGAATTCATATTTATTGTTGCTTTTCTGGCCAGTCTTTGAGCAGATGGGAAGCCATGTGAACTTGTGATTTTCAGAAATACACTTCAATTATACAAATCTGATAGCACATTTTTTTCCTCTGGTGTTTCCTCCTCTTCTACTCTCTGTGCTTCAGCAGAGACATGCACCCAAGACTCCTCTACCCCAACATGGGATTTGTTAAGTTTGCATGAAGAGTCAGACGCGAGGAGTTCCAGCAAAGAGTTTATTAGTGACTACAGCTCGAATAGACCCGTTCTGGCTTGGCTACGGCTGCTTCTTATAGCCTGCAGCCGTAGCTGCCAGCCAATGGGAGTGCAGGGTTTTCTTCCCGCACTATTTAAACCAATACCATTTGACATTTTACAAGAACAGTTCAAATAAACCAATAACATTCAAACCTACATACATAACAGGATTTGCCAGGAATATGGCACAGAGAAAGCACTGGAATGAAACCAGTGGTAGAAGATCCACAACTGGCAGCGAAACCTTTACCTTTAGCTCAGCAGAGAAGCAGAACTAGCAGAGGGTTAGATCAAAATGTATTGTCAGAACAACTACATCTGTGGGAACTAAGTTTCCCTTGCAATGCCAAATAGGATCCTGAGGGACATTGTCCAGATTCCCTCCGAAGAACAGCAGGTGGTGCTAAATCTCACGTTCATGAGCATGTGGGCATTTGGTATAGTTTTTTTTCAAGTACAAAGATTTGTTTCAGAAAATTTCTTCAGCAGCAACTCCTCAGAAGAACTAATATACACTACAATCAGTTAATAAAGAACACTGGCACTTTCTCAATGAATTCAAAAGGCTGTAGTTGAACTCCAGAAACTGATAAAGCCTTTAAAACAGTAATTGTAATGGTTTTATTTGTTTCACACCACATTCTATGATATACCATACAAAGCAGGGTATCTCAGATGCACGTTAAAATAAAAAGTACATTTAGAAACCGATGTTTTCTTGAAGCAGAGTAACAGACACAAAGGTTGGTAGTACCTTCATGATTAGTCAACCTTTCTATGGCAGCTACTCACAAAAGCTTATATCCTAATCAAGTTGGTTAGTTTTATTTTTTTATCAACCTTTTTGTTTGCTTTGTTGTCATATACTATCAGTGCTTCCCCATTATCTATAACAAATGTTTCATAAGCTAAAATGTACTCAGTGCAATCAGTTCACTGAGTTTCCACATGACACATAAACAAATATTAATAAACTACCCACAAAATATACATAATATGTGTTTCAACATATTCCTGAGATCCACAACATAGCTCAGAATTGATTACAGTAAGCCAGGTAATCCAGCATCAGATTTCTGATTGATGCCGAGTGAATGTTGATTGAAGCAAGCATTTCAATTTCCCATAAACCCCAGGGTTAGGAAATGCCCTATGTTAGGATTTATGGGCTGCAATAGTATGAGGGGAAAAAACTATTGCAGGCACTTGCCTTCAAGGCAGAATTCAGAGCAAACATCTCTAGAGATTAGGATGCTTCTACCTTTGGACTGGCACTTCTGTATCTGAAGTACCAGAAAGATTTTGAAAGTCAGCATGTGATTCCACCTTCATCCCACAACTTTTAGTAGAATTGTAGAGAAACAGCAATAGCACTTAGACTTATATACTACTTCATAGTGCTTTAATAAACTTCTAAGTGGTTTACAGATTCAGCATATTGCCCTCAATAATCTGGGTCTTCATTTTGCCGACTTCAGAAGGATGGAAGGCTGACTCATTTGAGTCGGTAAGGATCAAACTCCAGACTATAGGCAGAATTAGCCTGCAATACAGCATTCTAACCACTGTGCCACCATGGCTCATATATTTTTCAGGAACTTAACATGTGAAAATGCCAGTGTGTGGTCTGATGATACAGTATTTGATGAAGTCAGACTGCTGAAGCTAAGCAAGTCCATACTTGGTCACTAGTGGATAGGAAATCACCTGAAAATCTTAGTTTGATCCCTTTTATAGAAGTGTATATATAAACACACACTTTTAAATAAAGCAAATCATTAAAAAGATTTCCCCTTTATCTCCCAACGAGAAGCAGGGATAAAGGAATCTGTAAAGATCCTAAATCTTAAAACTTTTCTGTCAGATTTAATATTGCTTTAAAAGTCTTTTGATTCCCCGCCTTCATAAAATTCATCATATGCAAAACAAATCAAAGGTGTTTCTTCTAGATTCAATGAAAATAAGCTAGAACAGCAGCTTCATTTGAAAGACAGGTTTAAGCCATTGGCAATTGGATGGATTAATAACAGTGACTGATCTCTAATATTTTTTATTATTACCAACACATTCCTAGTACTACAAGACTCAAGAACAATTTCCAAAATGGCAGGGATGCTGTATTCAAAAAGAGACAATAGTACAGCTATCATTTCTTTGGACACTGACTAGTGATGGAAGGACTGGGGTTAATTTATTTGGATTTACATCCCACTCCATGGCAAGAATGTGGCACCCGCTTCTGGGTAAGAGAATAAAAATGCCTCTGTATTAAACTGGCTTCTTGTGATTTCTGTTCTTCTGTTTATGTTTATGGAAATACAATGGGCAATGAACAGCTATATGATCTCTGTCCAAGACTGATGCAAGATGTTTGTTCCAGTATAATCTAAACACAGGACAATGTTGGAACCTTAGAAACACACAGTTTTGCCTATTCTGGCTGGGAAAACAAAGAGCAAAGAATTCAAACAGTGCCTACACAAGGGCAGCCAATTTTTTTTCCTGTTGTTCAGAAATCAGCTTGGGGAAGTTGATTGAATACGTTGGGTACCAGCAAATGGATGTGGGTGCCAAAATTCTCAAACCCACCCCCTTCTGCGGGACTCTTGTCTTTAAAAGCGACCATTGTCTGCCTGGTTTCAAGAAACCCTGCTACAATAATTGAGAAGAATGGCTCTTGTAAGAAATGTATTTTTAGAAGCTTGTTACTAGGGCAACTAATGGTAAAGTTCATAAAGCCTGATAGAACAGAACTAACTTAATACAATTTATGCCAGAGGTGCTTTAGCCCAAGGCCTGAAACAACATACCGCTTTCACTGTGACCCTCAAAATCTCTCCAAAAGTTTCCATAAAATATTATTATTATTATTATTATTATTATTATTATTATTATTATTATTATTTTATTATTAGACTTGTATGCCGCCCTTCTCCCGAAGGACTCAGGGCGGCGAACATATAAAAAAGAACATATATACAATAAAAAGATATTAAATAAAGACAAGTCTAAATTACAAGAAACATTAAAAACAATTAAAATTACAATAATGAACAATGCTATTAAAACAACCCGCCCCCATGGTCAATCCATGGTCAATCCAGGCCGGGATTGAAAGCTATTAAATGCAGGAGTGAGGATATCAAAATGAAAATCAGATTACTTTAATTCATTAAACCCAATTCAATACTTATTCTGGCTCTGCACATTTTTGTACGTTACCCACTTTTTACTATCTAGCGCTCCCCCTGGACCTAAAAGGAGCTGTTATTCTAGAGCAGCATTTCTCAATCTTAGTAACTTTAAGATGTATGGACTTCAGTTCCCAGAATTCCCCAGTCAACATGTTGAAATTCACCCACCTTAAAGTTGCGGAGGTTGAGAAATAGTGTTCTAGAGTATATTTTAGCCTGAAAAAGTATTATATACTTTTTATAGTATATATAGTATATAGTTGTAACAAGAGAAGAGAACCTTCTTATGTAAAGAGCTGGTCTGGATTGCTTTTTCATATCTACAAATGATGGAAAGCAAATCAAATTTCATTGTAACTCAGCATAGATATCTGTTATACAGCATATATGTAGTAGGATTTAACACTGATGTAGATTTATATGAATTATTACTTAGCATGAAATACTTTTCACCTCTATTGTGATTTATGCATCTTTTGTAGTATATTAAAAAAACCAATCTAAGAAAAATTAGTTGTATATAAATTGCAACTAAATAAATTTAATAAGTTATCAATTTTCTTTAGACTTGGACCATTGATATTTTTGACTTTTAAGAAACAAATTAATGAAGATGACAATTTAGAGGCTTTGTTAAAATTGTAACCTTCTACTCCACACACAAGGTTGTAAATGATCTACTTCCTTTTAGTTATCCGAAGGAACATAATACCATACAGCAGGCCTCAAGGCAACCACAACTTTGTCAACCAACATTTCATTCAGTTCAGCTTCTCATCATCCCCAATTTCTGTGGCTGAAGTCCCATCCGCATCTTCCATTCTCCCTAATGGTAGTGCTAGCCTATATCGCTGTTGAACAGTCTGCTTCCATAGACATATCTAAGAGTTGAAGGCTCTCTCAAGGCAGTCTTCACTCTTGCAGGTTATATGGATACACATATAATGCAACAATATGGAAGTGGTTTTCCATTCTATTCTTCCAATAAGCTTCCCCATTCTTCCAATCCAATTTACAACCCTAGTATCTCCTGTTAGTTTCCCAGTCAAATACTTGCTAGATCTGACCCTCCTTAACTTTCTCAAGATAAACTAAGGCCAAGTACATGCTGTGAGGGACAGCTTTTAAAAAACTATTTAATAGTGGAGTCTGTTGCTATGTTCATTGGTCATTAATTCCTTAAGATAAGAATTTTAAGACACAGGCAAGTTATACCAGGTCAATGGGATTAAGGCTGGAGATCAAGGCTGGGTAAAAGAAATAGAAGGGGAGAGGATATTATTCTGTTTTTCAGATGAATAAAAGCTGTAGAAGGAAGGGGAGCCATTTCCTTCGGTCTCTCTCATCCCAGACAGCACAATTCCAATGTTCTTTCCTAAAGGAGGAATAATGGAAATTAGAACCTTGGAGTTTTATGAATACATCTGGAATGAATTGCAAAGCAATTCAAAATCCAAGTACAGACAACTGTACTCAATTATGTATGTTTCCCAACGCTAGTTCCTTATCAGGATCTGTCAAGATAGTAATCTTGAAACATTTGGGATTATTTATGAACAAGTGAGTAAGGAGGGAATGAAGTCAGCCTATTTATAAACCAGTGCTTAGAGAGAGTCACATTTTAAATCAGTTGAAGATGACAGGAGCTCTCTATAAAATGTCAATCCTTTTTATTTATTATCTGTTATGGCCAGCTGGGCCTAGAAATCTATGTCAAAAGAAAATCCTTCTGTGGGGTGAGATCAAAGTGAAATGCAGTGTTATAAATATGATGGCACATTTTCACATTTGTCATGGCAAATACAGAATGGTTGTCAGGATGTAGGAACGCTTGCTTGGGTTGCTTCCCAGTGACATAACCAGACCCTATTACAACTGCAGGATAAATGTTGCTAACACAATCACATACAGTATGCAGATTGTAGAGGATTTGTACCAGTGGTGGGAATCAATTTTTTTTACTACTGATTCTGTGGGCATGGCTTGGTGGGTGTGTCAGGGGAAGGATACTATAAAATCTCCAGTCAGAGGTGGTATTTGCCGGTTCTCTGGACTACTCAAAATTTCCATTACTGGTTCTTCAGAACTGGTCAGAACCTGCTGAATACCACCTCTGATTTGTACTGAAGTCATATGAAGGCCCTGCATGCATCAGCCTGTCTGCATGGCTTCTGTCTCAGTCATGACACTTCCCTCCTCATTGTCTAAGGGAAAATCCTTTAAAAACCACTGCTCCCTGCATTTCTGGTGCTTTGCTTTTTTTTTTTTAATTACATTTATATGCCGCCCTTCTCCAAAGACTCAGGGTGGCTTACAATTTTTGGGATACAACCCAATGCACTCAGCAATAGCCTTCATTCCATTGTATATGCCTGCTTATTACTAAGCTGCATTTTTACAAAGTCAGCTTATTGCCCCCAACAATCTTGGGTCCTCAATTTACCTACCCCGAGAGGATGGAAGGCTGAGTCAACCTTGAGCCTGGTGGGATTCGAGCCTGCAGTAATTGCAGGCAGCTGGAACTTAAGTGCTAGGCATTTAACAGCCTGCACCACCAAGGCAGAATGGGAAGAACATATGGGCAAGGTGTGCAACTAAAGTTGGGCAATGTTCTGCCCCACCCAATATGTTTGATCAACTTGCTCCCTATACCATGTGTTTAATATCCAATTCATCTTTGTTCCTTCACCAGCTGCAGATTACAGATGCTACTACCCAAATGACTGGGAATCTGTAACTCAAGGCCAGTTGTATCAGCCACTCCACTACAGTCGAATTTAAGCCAATTGTTGAACACCAGGGATGCAAACCAGCCCAACCAGCAAACCAAGTTGATTCTCCCAGAACTTCCAGCATAACAAGAAGCAGACCTGCTCCTTATCTTCCTAGAAGAGAAAAGGTAAAAAAGCAAAATCACAAAGCAAAATGTTCTGCCAGATGTGCTGCAGTGGCAGATGTTGCTGCCATGGGATGCTTGCAAGAACAGAATCTCTTGGGAAACCATTGGGAGGTCTACCAAAAAGCCAGAAAAAGTTTCTTTTCTACTTAGTGCCAGATCTGCTTTGGCACTGGAGTATGTTTCCTTCACTGAAAGTCCTGTGAGTTTCATATGGGCATGGCAGCATTCCTGGGCCTTTTCCATGAATGAGGATGATCCAACTAGAGCAGAGAGTGAGGTCTGGCTTCCACAACTCACAAACAAATATAAAAATGGCAATGGACAGGGTTGTGTCCTCAGCAGATATTAAGACTATGACCCATCACATAGCACAGTGTGTGATGAGGGATATTTATCACAAGGGGGTGAAAGTGTTTTGAATGTTCTCTCTTGAAGCATATATTCTGTCTTCCTCTCTCTACACAACATATACATGCAAATCCAATTCGATTGCAGTATCATAAAAACCAATTAAGAGTAGCTAGCTGCTTAGTTCAAGGTTGTGCAGATTAAAAACAAAAGCGTAATAACATGGAATAAAATCAAAGGAGATAAAAATAGCTCAAATATAATGTCAAGATGCATCTGACTAGCAAACCACAAACTAATCACACTAATAGGCTTGTGAAATTAAAAAAAGTACAGCCATGTGTTGATCTATTAGGGGAGATAGTTCATAATAGAGAAGTATGTGCACACGTAAACTTCTATTGAAGTTTCATATGATGGAGGATCTCAAGAGTGAGTAGAAATGTATGGAAAGAGGTAGCCCTTTACTTACTATGGTCTTAAGCTGGGATAGAGGATAGAGGCTTTCTTCACTGACAATGTTAAGTGAAACTAGGACTATGAACTGAGCTTGTAAATAAATTGATTTCTGAAGTGGTGAAAAATAACACCTTTTATTGTTGTTCAATTAAAAAATAAAACACCCCAAACTTAAAAAGGATTTTCTGTTGATGGCTTGATAGAAATCCCAGGCCTGTGCATTTTTATCTGATGGGAAAACTCTGTATATGGAATAAATCCTTTGGTTTTATCATGACAATATGCAAACCCGAAAGCAGATTTGTTTGGGAAAATGACTAAAATGCTGGATGAAATTTCTGGGAATCTAGAAACTGGAAGAAGACCCAGTCAGGAGGTAGAAACTATTACAGAATATTCCCATCTGTCTTGCCCAGAGTTGGAGAACAAACTCTCTCATTAGGTCAGCCGCAGTTGCCAGCCAATCAGAGTGCAGGGTTTTCCTGCACTTTTCAAACCAATCATATTTGACATTTTACAAGAACAATTCAAACTAAACCAATGACATTCAAACCTACATACATAACAGTTAGGCCTCAGAGATCGATCTACTGTTTAGAATCTTCTGCTCCTAAGATACTGGATTTGCTCATGAGTCTAAATCTAAAGGGGTCACTTTGGAAAGCTAAAAATAAATTGCACCTGTTAAAGAATTATTAGAAGGTGCTGCTGTTTCTCTTGAACATTTGCAGCAAAGATTTCTTCCCACTCTGTGTGCACCAAAAGGCTTTTAAGTTGTACTCCACATACAGTAAATCTAGTGACATGTCTTGAATGTGTAAAATTGACTAGCACATAGAGGAACAAAAGGTATAAGAAGACTTAGTGGAGCTGCTTCATGCTTCCAAATCCGTAAGAAAGTGGGATTAAATACGAAAGTAAGGGAAAGTCTTCCCTGTCTCTATTTAACCTTCTCTGTAGGATAATATGCTACAGAGGATAACATAACTCAAACAAAGGCAACATGGGAAAAGATGGGTTTTCTTCTAAATCTGCTGAGCAAGTACAAAATAGTTACCTATTCCTTATCTCATAAATCATTGATAATGCTCTTAAATCTCTATCTGGTACATCTCAGTTGCCATGTTGGTCTCATGATGACTTCCAGGTCATGCCAACAAAAATGATTAGCATATTCTAGATTTGACTGAAACTAGATGTAATTAAGTCTTATTAAAAGTTGCAGGTCATGAATGCCACACTGAAATCCCTTTAATTTCATGCCATTGGAGATACTTAGACTTCCATAAATTTAGAAGCACAGATACCTTGCCAGGCCTGGAGACTGCAGTTTGATTAACAAATATGCATATATAATGCAATGCCTATGATGTCCCCCATGTATTACATAGGTGTACATTACATGTGGTTCATAGGAATAGATGCTCTCTCATAAATTTAAAAAGGATAATATTTTAATTGCACGCAGATGGAATGTTTGCTGGATATCTATTCAGCAAATTTATCTATTTATCTATCATAACTGTGACAGGCAGAGCCTCTCTTACTAAAACCAATTGCCTTTTCAACTTCCTATAGTGTCTACAGAAATAATTTAAAAGGACAAGCGAATAATTTTCAAACATTTCTACTCTACAACATCATAAGCTTTCTGAGTTTCATAATTTATGCAATGAAGTCCTTGCTTTATGGTACTAACCTTATCATTACATTTATAATTTGATGATAGTCTCAGAATTTTCTCTTAATTTTATCTTTCTTCAGATATTGATGGAAGTCTTTGACACCATGTCATAAACATCTCCTGAATATATGTTGTTTTCCATTGATTTTGACAGAATTTAGCAGGGTCTTACAGGTTTTTCTTTTTTGTAATGGGAAACAGATTGATCAGAGATCAACTCTGACATTTTGAGTTTTTCTTTTAAAAATGTTTCTTGTGAATTCATAAAAAATTAGATTCATATTTTGTGATCTTTGACTTGGTCTTGGTAACAGGTTGGTTGGCTTGAGTTAAAATGAGTATTCATAAATAATTTAGCAACAAAAATGTGGTTCTAAGCATGTGCATAAAGCAATTCCCACAATATGTGCTATTTATATCAGGCAATCAATATGTAGGGTAGCGGTGAATGTACCGTATTGGGCTGGCATCCAAGAGTCTCAGTTGCAATTCTACCCTGACTTGTAGAAGCTAAGATACTGGGTGCTTTGGACCAATAATTTTCTCTTAATCCAACCTGGAGTTCCTGAATGACAAAGGAGATATGGATCCAATAAACAAGCAAACAAGCAAAAACTTCAGCATTATTGACAATGTTCCCAGATTAACTCTGAGCGTTATTTTTATTTTGAATGAATCACTGCCAATAGATGGCAGATGTTTCTTTCAAGATCAGACCATCAAGCTCATTCTGCACCTCTGAGAAGAAATAGAAGAAGCTTCCATCCTCATATTCCACCCCACCTTGGTTTCATGGTCATCTAAAGTCACCGGGTTGCAATTTACACTCTATTTTTATTCTGAATTTGACCACCACAGACTCTTTAAATGTAACTAGGCTCCCTTGATGAAGAGAAGTGTCGACTCTTAATACTCTCATGACTAGCCTTCCTGATTTTGAAAGGGTTTCTGAGTGTGTTATTAATACTCTATCCATTTCAAGAAAAAGAAGGAATAACCCATGTTTTTTATTACCTGGTACTTTGAAGGCTGTAACTGAAATTCACAGTTGGTTCAGATGAAAATCACACAGAACAAAGCTTTTCTTTCTAGGATAAATGACCTTTCACTCCACATTTTTATTTTTTATACACATCTTACACTTGTGTTGAAACCATAGGGGTTTTCAGTCACTATCAGGCCAGGTTCAAGATTTAATTAATGAAACATTAAGCTCTATGTAACTTGGGACTGGGGTACCTACTAAAATCCATCTGTCTTGTTTTAAAACATGTCAAACAACTGGTGAGATTCTGATGAGAATATGGGACTCTTTGAAATCATTTGCAGCAGATTTTCTGGATGGTTATGCCTGCTTTTGTTGGAAGACTATCTCTACTGATATCCAAGGCAAACCTACCATTATATCATTGAGGTGCTGGTTGAAGAATTATCTTTTCACAAAGACCTTCCTTGCTTGCAATTAACAAACATGATTCAGATCTACTTATTTGACAGTGATGTTTTGTTATTGTTTCTCTTTTTGCAGCTTGCCTCAACATCTTTTATGGGAAGTGGTATACAAATTCTTTATTAACAAAAATGATTGTCTTTTAAAAATGATCAGTACATTTCTGTTTATTCCTGCTGCAAAGTTGATTTATGCAAGTATAGATATAATTGCTCCTTTTCCTTAAAATCCTGAGCAGCTCCCAATATCATTCATTAGTTTGGTCATCAGGACATTGGTGTCGACACTGACACCTTATCTTCCTTCTGGGGACTCCCAAGATGGCATGCATGGATGAGTGGGGTCTTCAAACCTTCAGTATGTTGGGACTTCCAGTGGCATTTCCGTTGAAGATAATCAGAGACCGTGATTGTGCGTGGCTTTGATCCATGTTTACCTTGTTGGAAGGGTCCCTGTGGGACTGGAACCATCTGACCCACCTCAGAGGGGTGGGGGAAGAGGGGGATATGCCAACTGGGTCGAGGGGAGCCACATCTCCCCTCCCTGGCTAGGTATTAGCTCCCCTGGAAGACAGGGAGAAATGGCAGTTTAATGGCTGCCCAGAAGATGGAAAGGTACTGGGACCTAAGTATGCACTGGAGCAGTGAAGTGGTGAGTGACGTGTAACCAGAATAAAGAACCTGCATTTTTTGAAAATAATCTCGAGAAGCAGAAAGAGCCCTCGCTTAAGAGTATGACACGGCAAATGGAAAATAAGAGGAAAATATAAAGTAAACAAAATTGGATTATAAAAAGCTACAAGGAAATTAGAGATTAAATTCAGAAACAATTTATATAATTTGGCATCAATTAGGCACTGGACAAAATGCTGGACTTGCCTGGAATTGACTATATTTAAGAAAGCTAATAGTGGAAATGGTTGAAAATTAATGTTAATATAATTGAAAAGAGAAAAGAAAAGAACTTTGAAAAGTGGAAAGTGATATAGAGTGCCACCTAATGGTTAGAGACTTTTTCCTTCATGATTTTATGGAAAATCACTGGTCTTATAATTGCTATGAGATAAAAGAATAATAAAAGAACAAGAACCCCAGAAACTTAAAAAAGGGGGGAAGAAATTGTAGTAAGAGGATAAATGAAGGCAATATCTGTTGGGTGTTGGTTGTGATAAAAAGACAGAAGGATTAATAAGGGTAATAGAGACAAAAGGAGACTTTTGGCAAGGATCACAACAAAAGACTTTGAATTTTAATAACTCAACTGATTAAAAAAAATGGAAGAAATAAGCAAAGACTTTAAGTCGGAATTGCAAACTGTAAGAGGAATGCTGAAAGAAAGAAGAGAATTATTGGACATACTGACAAAAAAAATAATGACGATGCAGTCCATAGAAGAACAAAGAAATCTCAGAGAGGAGGAGTTAAAGGAAGAGGAAAGTGACTCAGATGAACATGGAGAACAAGAGATATTGCCAAAAGACATTAAAGGAACTAAAACCATGACATTGATGACAGAGTTAATAAATAAAAGAGAAAATGCTCCCAGGATTAAACAAAAGAAGAAGAAAGTCTACAAGAAGAAACTTCAAAAAAGAGAACAGGAAAGGGTGGGGGAGAAGATGTGTGACTGGCAGATGGAAATAAAAAGGAAAGATCAGTAAAACTTAGAAAAGGGAAAGCTAGCTAAAACCAAGAGAAATGACAAGGCTGAGAGATTTAGAGATAAGGGTTAGATATGATATAAAAGGGTTAGATATGATACGTGGCTATGTGGAAATAAAGACAAAATATGAAATGGTTATATGAATAGTGTTGGAATAAAATATAAGACATATTGTAGATTGAGGAATATACCATGTGGACCCTAAATATATTAATTTTACTTTAATCTTGCTTTTTTGTGTGTGTTTATTATATATTGGTCTTGAGTTAATTAATGAAGATAATACATAAGGTACAATAAAATACATAAGGTAAAATAAAATAGGTGATAAGCTGAAAATGGAAATAATAGTGGATAAAGAATTGAAAATATATGTGAGGAAATGATTTTGATATTGAATTAATGAGTTGAAATATGAAATGGAAATTTATTTGAAGATTAGTGGAGTGGATAATAATTTGATGTGTTATTAAATAAGAAAGTTGAAAATGTAAGAATGACTATGTATAAATGTTGTAATCTGGAATTATGTTGCTCATGTGAAGAGATGTGCAAAAAATAAAAATAAAAAACTTTTATTTAAAAAAAACCCTTCAGTATGTTTGTGGCAATTAGCTGGTTCCTGCTATTCCAATTTTTGATACACTACTTAAAGATGGTGTGTGTTGTTGTCTTATTGGGTTTTTTCCTCCCCTAAGATGAGTTGTTGAGCTTCTATAATGTAGGGCTAATGTTATGTGGCCTTAATAGTCTATTGCAGACTCTCCCCATCTGATGTTTTCCTCAAATCTGAGAAACAGAGCTCCAAGAGTTGTAGAATTATTCAAGCCCAGTATTTTCAGAGAAAAGCAAAGGTTAGAAAATGCTGATGCTTTGTGATTAATTAAGGAGATTCATGCAAAGTTAATCACAGGGTGAGAGAGTATCCAGAGTACTTCAATCCAGATAGCACAGTGGTATGCTGGCTAGGGGTTGATGGAGTTAACTTCAATGCATCTGGCTGGCACCATATTGAAGAAGCTGATTTAGAGGGAATGTTTCCATACTGAAAATGGTGATATAAACAATATAGATTCTATTACTTGATAACCTACTAATTGATAAGATAGAAAAATGTTGCTTAGATAGAATCACCACAAGGTGGATTCATAACTGGATGACCAACCATACTCAACATATAGTCCTTAATGGAACTATATCTATGTGGAGGGAAGTATGCAGTGGGGTACCCCAAGACCCAATACTCTTTAATATCTTCATCAATGATTCAGACAGGGGAATAGAAGGGGAACTCATCAATTTACAGATGACACCAAGCTGGCAGGAATAGCCAATACTCCAGAAGATAGGCTCAAGCTACAGAAGTATCTTGACAGACTTGAACATTGGACCCTATCTAAAATGAAATTGATTCTGAAAAATGTGGCCATTGTGCTTTTGTTTAAGTTAATAACAAAAAAAGATGGCTAATGGTAGATTATGAACTATCTTTTCCATCCCTTCCTAAGAAAGAAAATCTTTTTAGAAGTGATTGAGACATGTAAACAATCAGTTGGGCTTGATCTCTGACCTCCTGCTATGAAAGTGAAGCTTGTATTTCCCTGCATCCATTGTTCTCAAGAAGGAGGGCTGTGAATAGCATTCCCATAACCCAGGGGTGAATCTTAATGTCTCCCTTAGAATGTTATTTTATATATTTATTTTGCAGCAGCCTTTCCTAAGAGAAGTAGCTCATTTTGCTACTTAACCTTGTACAATTCTTATGTACAAACAGCTCATCAGTTCTTGGAAAGAGCAATTCAGAAGCGCTATATTTAAACTCCTCTCTAGGTTATTTTTGATACATTATAGAAAAAAATACAGGATTGATTCCAAAATATTTGCTCAGCTGGCCCAGATGTACTTTCTTCTGCATTTTTAAAAACTACATTAAAACCAGCCTTTGAATGCTATGCCTTGCTTATAGGGTGCTATGTAAGTGCTGAGGGCTAGAGAGAGAAATGCAGTATTCTTAAAGTTCCATGCAAAAAGAAAAAAAAAGTGAGTGAGAGGAATTTTTCCTAATAAAAACTTCTGCTCCAGTATTGCCTTCTTATTGCTAGTTGTAGGATTCTCAAGTTGCATCGTGTTGTATAGAAGAACCATCCATGCCCTTTCAGCCAATGGTGGAAGAACTTGGGTCAGAAGAATGATTTCTTTGTACATGTTTTTTGTTTCATTTTCTCTCATTTATGCCAATGGAATTCTATGTCTTCTGGGGTTACAAGTAGAGATTGCTTTCTTGGGAGAAACCTGACAATGCTTCACCAATTAGTCTGCACATCTATCTGCTCCTCCATAAATGAGATCTATAGTATACCTCCGAATCCCTGGGAATTAGGCAGCATAGGATCTTCTTCTTCCTCTTCCTCTTCTTCTTCTTCTTTCTTCCTTCTCCTCCTCCTCCTCCTCCTCCTTTTCTTCTTTTCTTTTCTTCTTTTCTTTTCTTCTTCTTCCCCTCCTCTCTCCTTCCTCCTTCTCCTCATCTATAAAAATCACTAATGCTATATGTAACGGGACATTATGATACTATTCCCCTGGATTTCTTGCTGGTCAAGAAACTGGAAGAAGCAATGCACTGAGGAAAATCAAGTAGGGTAACCTTGCACTTACATTACATATTTAACATTACATATTTAAAATTAGGTCTCGAGATATGTTTTCTTCCTTCTAGTTCATTCCCAGGGTCAAATTACTTATACACTAGAATTGAAAGAAAATAGTTATGGTTATTGCTATTAGCCAATACCCCCGTGGTTTTCTTGTGGATTTATACAGTACAATGCAGGATAATATCGTGTTGCAAAGCAGCCTTGCTTCTTTCTTTCCAAGTCACTTTTTTTTTTTAAAAAGTGCAATTGTTTCTGTGTTTTTAACATGATTAAATGTCACGCACTAATGCACAGAGCTATAACTGTGGGAGAAATAGAGCTTTGAAAGGGCACAAGTGCCCTCCAACTTGTATTTATAGTGGGAGTACACATGCCAGAAGTACAATGCTACAGCTTCCAGAAAAGAAGCTGTGAATGTCATTTGGGTTATTTCAAGTTTTTTTCCCCAAACCTTGCAAATGCATTGACTCTACAATGGCAGAGCAATACAGATTTGTAAATCAAAAGATTATGTAATGATGTGCAGCTGTCTACATGCATATTACAAATTAGGCTCCTCTCAATGGCAGATAATGAACCACAAGTGTGTGTACTGTATGTATGGTGAGGGGAAGGTTGCTCACATCTACTTATTTTAATTTTAGGAAATAATGGCTATATTAAAACCAAAGTGCACAACACCCACTAGGATCTTCATTGGCTTGAAGGTCACCTGCAAAATTTGAGGAGCTGCCACAGAGAGGAGGGGATCAAGCTATTTTCTAAAGCACCTGTAGGCCAAACGACGAATAATGGATGGAAACTGAACAAGGAGAGATTTAACCTGGAAATAAGGAGAAACTTTCTGACAGTGAGAACAATCAACCAGTGGAACACCTTGCCCTTGGAAGTTGTGGGAGCTTCAACACTGGAGGCTTTCAAGAAGAGACTGGACTGCCATCTGACAGAAATGGTGTAGGGTCTCCTGCTTGGGCGGGGGGTTGGACTAGATGACCTACAAGATTCCTTCCAACTCTGAATATCTGTTATCTGTTATCTGTTAAACATTGAATGGGTGCTAGAGAGGATGGAGGATGGTATTCAACATTTGTAAAACCATGAAAAGAAGGGTGCTCCAGCTTCTGCAATGCTTAAGACCCTTATTTTGTGCATAAAACGGAAATCCCAACATGAATTTCTTCCATTTTGGGATGGCTTTGTGAGTTGACTATTAGGCCCTAGATGCAGCTTGCAGATCACGCTTTTAGGAGTCCCTATATTACGGAATAGGAAGACTATGCATGTAGTCCTTGACTTGCAACCATAATGGAGCCCAAAATTCGCATTGTTAAGCAAGGCAAGTTGTTCAGTGAGCTTCGCCCCATTTTACAACCTTTCTTGCTACAGTTGATAAGTGAATCCCTGCAGTTATTAAGTTAGTAACATGGTTGTTAAACAACACTGACTTCTGCATTGACTTTGCTTGTCAAAATGTTGCAAAAGGTAATCGTACGACCCTGGGACACTATTCATAAATACATGCCAATTGCCAAGCGTCTGAATTTTGATCACATGACCACGGGGATGCTGCAAGGGTTGTTAAATGTGGAAAAATGATCATAAGTCACTTCTTTTAGTGCCGTAACTTTGGAATGGTCACTAAATGAATGGCTGTAAGTCGAGGGCTACAGGTAACCAGGTAAAAGTTGTCTACCCAGGCCTAGAGACCCTCTATCATTCATCCTCTAGACATGGGCCTTCTGAGAAGGATGCCATTCAGTGGTGGGATTCAATTTTTTTTACTACCGGTTCTGTGGGCGTGGCTTGGTGGGTGTGGCAGGGGAAAGACACTGTAAAACCTCCAGTCAGAGGTGGTATTTGCTGGTTCTCTGAACTACTCAAAATTTCTGCTATCAGTTCTCCAGGAACCTGCTGAATACCCACCTCTGATGGCATTAGATAAGTGACATTGGAAGGAAGGAGCTACGTGCACTGTTCACAGGGGTAAGTAAATCTTTTTACGCCTCTTGGATAAAGAACTTTTATCTCCCGTAGCAAAATTCCAAAAGAAACATAGGGAAAAAAACATATGAAGGGAATCTAGGGTAACTTCCTATATTTCTAGGGGTAAGCAAAGATTACAATCCAAAATTAGAAGGGTAATACAAAAGAGATGGTTTACTTCTTTATCATCCTGAATCACGGGAGAAAAAAGTTCAATTCACTTAAGAAGAAAAAACAATTCATATAAATAATTGAAAAATGGACTTCATATCTATAATAATTAGCTTGTCCTATTATTATAGTCTCATTATTCTGTTTAATAAAAAAGAGGAAAAACAAATGACAGAACATATTATGTTTTGTTTTGTCTGAGTCCAACTCTGCAGAACTATGAAAAAAAATACTATTAAATAGATCCCAAATCCTGGATTCACCATATTTCTACATCAGCTTGATAAAAAGGCTTCCACATTCATTAACCTAGTCAAATGATAAACCTCATATAATGAATCACTAAGTGAGTTAAGAGTTTTAAAAATGGAGTTGGGTATCTTTTAGATAACCTTGGAAAGTTCAGTAACAGGAACTCTTCTTTCCAAGTACTGAGCCATAAATATACTGTATTTGATCTGCAGCCAAAGCGAATGTTAGAGAAAATTATTCATGGCCCTTCTATGTTAGCTCTTCAGAGTTGTGGGGGGGCGGGGGGGGGCGGGAAAGAGAGGATATCACTTCTCATTGTTTCCAGAGAGGATGTCTGAAATCACAGCTGCTTCCTTGAATTGCCATTATCTTTTGTGAGGAGATCAACCTTAAAATTATTCTCATTTATTGGATTTATGATATCGAGATCTCATAAGGGGCAAACTAAGAGTTATTGTCCCCTTAAAAGCCCTGCATGATATTGTGGCAAGTTAAAGGTTTAATTTCAGATCTCCATTCATGTTACCTACTGATAAGGTGGAACCAAACAAGTTTGCTGAATGTTCTACATGTATAATATCTATGCATGGATTATGATCGAGCCTTTTTTTTAAAATTACATTTATATGCCGCCCTTCTCCGAAGACTCAGGGCGGCTTACAATTTTTGGGATACAACCCAGTGTGCTCAGCAATAGCCTTCATTCCATTGTATATGCCTGCTTATTACTAAGCGGCATTTATACAAAGTCAGCTTATTGCCCCCAACAATCTTGGGTCCTCAATTTACCTACTCCGAGAGGATGGAAGGCTGAGTCAACCTTGAGCCTGGTGGGATTCGAGCCTACAGCAGTTGTAGGCAGCTGGAACTTAAGTGCAGGCAATTAACAGCCTGAGCCACCAAGGCCCACCAAGGCCCTATTTTGCTTCTCATCTGCTGCTAACTTTCAAAGGACTTGATTTCCAAAACGTTTTTGCTTTGACTCTTGAATCTGAATTGCTGTGAAAACACTCAAAAATGATAAACGCTCTTTACTATTTTAATCTCCGTCTACTACTTCATATGCTCTGTTAATGCTGCCATGTTCAAGCCTCTGACCCTACTAATTCCTAAATCTCACACAGAAGAGGGAAAGAGGAGGCAAGATTGCAATTCAGAAACCAGTTCCAAGTACCGTTTCTGAAGCGGAACTTGGCAGGTGATGCAAATGAAACAACTTTAAAAATAAGCAAAGCCATCAGCTGACTGCAACAATACAATGGCATGAGTTAGTCTTTTGTTTATTACATGTGCGTACTTTCTTTTTCCTTCATTGCTTGGGTTATAGGTTTCTCATAATCATTAAGTGAAAGAAATCCAGCTGAACAACTCTGGGGTTTTCCAAAGTTCCTCTGCAGTCTGCCAGCAGAAATCCTAACCTCCTAGCAATTTCCAGAACAAAAACACATCTCTCTCTCCCTCCCCCGCTCTCTCTCTCTCCCTCCCTCCCTCCCTCTCCCCCAATTCTTCTATCCTTTTCTATAAGGAAGAAAACACATTTTTCTTTTTAAATCTGTACTGTTAGTAAAGGAGGGATTTACCTATGCTTTTCCAATTCACCAAGATGATTCACCGAGCTACCAGTGCACTGCACTGTGTGTATAAAATCTGGTAAAAGCATAAACAGCAGTCATCTAACAGTGCTAGCATATGCACTCTGTAAACCTTTAAGTGTTCCTCACAATTTAATATCCTGCTGCTACAGTCCCAACCCTTCAGAAAAGGCAAGACTTCCGAACACAAGTCTTCCCCAATGCAGTTGATCAGCTTTGGGTGTGAAAGCTTTGGAAGGGCAAGCTTACTGCCATAGCAACCAGAGAAGCGGCATCCACTTACATTATTTACAATCTACCTCCTCTTGCTATTGTACCACGATTCTTCAAAAGGAACCTTTTTTGCAAATCAGTAGGCAATAGGGGTCAGCAGCAAGCCACAATGATGCCAGAATGGTGAACCTTGAACCGTAATGTTACGATGCAAGCCCTTTTGTACTTGCATTGCAACACTGTACACCTGTCTATAAAGATAATATCACTGTGCATGTTTTGACACTTATCGTCCACTGCCTCAACTTTAAAAACCCATGCCCACAAATATAACATACAGACACATGGAGCAATATAGGTGGAAGGCAATGCTAGTGAATTATTTCCTTTTGGCCTAGAAAAGAATCTGTGTCTGTGATATTCCCTTGATTGTTTAATGTACCTATGGTAAAGAGGAATGTTTGTTGTGGTGTTAAAGATTTCTTTTGTACCCAGGTGATGCCCTGCTGTTGCTGGAGACCCAACATGTTTTGCAGTGAAAATTAGGTAGATTGTATGATGCAATAAGGATTATGAATCCAAAAATTAATATATAAACCATTTAGTGTACAAAACACACAAGTCAATTGTATTGAATACAAAAAAATAAAGTGAATAATTGCAGGTTTTACACAAATATTGAAAAAACTAGTGCAAATAAATGATTTTATATATACAGGTAAAATGTTGACTAAAGATGGAAAATGGATGGAGAAAATTTAAGATGTGCAGGTGTTGGTAGGAAGATAGAAGATGGCATGTGATCTGTTCAATGGCAAAGACAGCTTTTTGTTGTTATTGTTCAGTTGCTAAGTCGTGTCTGACTCTTCATGATTCCATAGCAAAACAGCTATGTCTAAGTGTACACTTTGTTAAAATGAAGTGACTGTCAACTCAAAAACATTTCTCTGGTCTTTTAGAGTTGTCAGCAGAAAGGAAGTAGGGGAAGTAATGTATGCCTTAAATATTTTCATAGATAATTGCTAGGCGGCTGAAGCTTCTGGCGTGCAACATTATTACAGGAGAGCATGACTGATGACTCTTAGCTATGGATATGTCCCATTGGAGAATATACATCCAGGGGGTGGGGGAAGACCAGGGTCAAGGGTGAGATGAATGATGTGTCTCAGAGTCGGCTGCACCCAGGTCACGCTGACATGTTCACTCCTAATAAATGATTTTTTTAAAAAACTCTGAGAGATGCAGCTAGAGACTCATGATTTGAATGGGGGTGGATTGTCAGAGCCCTGACAGTGACAGCACATCAGGAGAAGCATAAAGGTACTTTACAGGCAATAGGACTTGAGTTTGGAACAGAATCAAGAATAAATTGCTGCTGGATGAATGTGGACTGCATAAAAAAGGGAGTGTCCAGTATGAAGGAAGTACATTGAGAATTGAATTGCAAAATGCACAAACACACACGCACACACACACATGAAGAAAGAGTGAACTTTCAAGAGGAAGTGCAAAAGTCATATTAGTTGGATAGAATTGATGACTTGATTAAAAAGAGAGGGGAGAAGCTCAAAGAACAAAAGGCAACATATAAAGCAGTGTATAGATGCAATTAATACAAAGGTCAAAAATTATGGAGAGGTTGTACATGAGTTTTATTTTTGTTTCTTTTTTAATTAATTGTCTTTAAAAATTTCACATCCTGAGGATTGAGAGGTGACTCTTTGTTACATCTTCAGACTGAAAGGCAAATTGTCCAGCCTGCTGACATTGAAGGCTTTTGTCTTTGTTAATAACAAGAAAGATGTTTGGATATAGAACAACCTGTGAGAGAAGTCTTGTAGCATTCTTCCAAGTATCCTCTGATTCATGTTGGGAATATCCAAGAAGCTGAAGTTCAGAAACCTGAAGCAGGAGACCTTTTACTTCAGATGGCCCACTGGGAGATGTAGGAAATAAGAATAGGATAGGATAGGATAGGATAGGATAGGATAGGATAGAATAGGATAGGATAGAATAGGATAACAGAGTTGGAAGGACCTTGGAGGTCTTCTAGTCCAACCCCCTGCTTAGGCAGGAAACCCTACACCACTTCAGACAAATGGGTATCCAATCTCTTCTTAAAAACTTCCAGAGTTGGAGCGTTTATAATTTCTGGAGGCAAATTCAAAATGAATGAAGTGATGAGGCCCTACAGAAAATATAGGGCAATGTAAGTTCATTGACTTAATGAGCTATCATTAGATCAATCTCAAGATAATAAACAAGAAGTCTTGCAGCCCAGGAAGTGAGTGCACAGGCAGCGACTAGTAACTGGAAGGGAAGGGATCATGAAAAATGCTGTAGCCAATTGGAGCTTTTCCAAGATCAGAAAAATGATCCACCTGAAAGGCCTATCATAGCTTAAGATGGAAAACAGCATAGGTGGAGGCTACATGGGGTTGAGAATGGATGGAGGAAGACATTATCTGTGCATGCAATGTAATAGTGAGCAGTCATTACTAGTGATAAGGCAAGTAGGAAGTGCAAATCCACACTTAAACCCATCCAGGCTATCTGTTATAGGCTGACTTCAGAATAGAATAATACAATAAAAGAGTTGGAAAGAACCTTGGTGATCTTCTAGCCCAGGGTTGCCAACCTTTTGGACCTCAGGGACCACCAAACTCATAATTTTAAATCCCGCGGACCAGAGACCCTGGGAAAATTCCAAAAAAAGTCTGCAGGAAAATTCCCCACCCCATTTCCCTACCAATCAAACACTCTTTATTTGGGATCGCAGGATACCATCTCCAGCTCTGTTCTCAGGGAGAGAGAGAGAGAGAGGGAGGAGGGAGGGAGGGAGGGAGAGAGAGAGAGAGACTTTTGGCTTCATGAAAGGAAAGCAGTAGAAGCAGCAGAAGTCTTTCTCTCAAACCACCAGAAATGAGTCTTTGTGAGACTTGTCATACCAGCACAGCCTCTTGGAGCAGAAGGCCTTGCAGGGTCCCAAAGACTCATTTCTGGTGGAGTTTGGGGGAGAGAAAGACTTTGCTGCTTCGTGCAGCCAAAAGCAGAAGTGGAAAGAAGAGAGGGAGAGGGTGAGTGGGGCAAGTTCCCACCTCCATCCTTGCCCCCCTCCCCTTACTACCTTATGTTGTTCACAATGCAAGCAAGCCTTGTGTTCCTGCAGGCCATGTGGGTGGTGCAGCCTTGTGTTCCCGCGCAGCCTGGATTAAGTGTTTTGGGGGGTTGCTTTGGAAATGACATTTCTCTCCGGACCACCAAAATTTTCTCATGGACCACCAGTGGTCCCTGGCCCACTGGTTGGAGACCACTGTTCTAGCCCAACCCCCTGCACAAGCAGGACACCTTATACCATTCCAGATAAGTGGTTGTCCAGTGTCCTCTTAAAAGCCTTCACTGTTGGAGCACCCATAATTTCTGAAGGCAAACCATTCCACTGGGTAATTATTAGGAAGTTTTTCCCTAGTTCTAGGTTGCTTCTCTCCTTGATTAGTTTACCAGGACATCAAAAACCACAAGAAAAGGAGATGAAATCAGTATTGAAAAGCACATTCTAAATGGCAGGTTTTGTCTTCAGCTGAAGAACTGCATTGAGCTCACATTTCTTTCACTTAAAAATAATATTCCGGTTTTACGCCAAGCTTCTCTTCATTTCAGCAACCTAATTTGGGAAGAAGCTGGAAACCTGTTTTGTTATTGCTGCATAGGTATGGATTGGGTATTCTTGATCTAATGTTTAGGTTTCATCCTTTAAGTATTATATAAATTATTGGCACTTTAAGGTGATTAAACAATTATCTTGTTCCAAACTTTAGAGAATATATGGAGGTTTCCTCATGGGTTTCTGGGTGAAGGGCTATCACACAGAGAACCCTTTGGTCCACTCAAAGTCCACAAAGTAGATGTCCCATGGCTGGAAGGAAAATGGCGGAGGATGTTACTGGTGAGTGTGGTCTTTGTCTGCAGCTGCATCTTGGCTGCCTTTTTTGTCGGGGTCCTCACAGCTTTGGTCCTGGCTGTGCTGTGCTATTCTGGCATGGTTGCAAAGCCCAGGTGCCTGAGGAACCAGAAGGAGCAGCCTTTCCACACAGAGCTACAAACGATGGTGGGAGCTTGCATAGAGACCGAAGAGACTGAGAAGGAATCCAGCATGGATTACAGCAAGCTCAGTAGCGAGACCCCAGAGAAAGAATAACCAAATGACGTGAGAATTAAAAAGCACAGCCAAAATCATGCTAGACGATTAGATATTGCTAGATATTGTCTGTTCTAACAAATGGAGGCTTTTACACAGAGACTTCCCCATCAACGCAATCTGATACTTCAACTGGAGATGTACAAAACCTGAATGTTGGTCCTCTATGTGCAACTGAGATGGTTTAAGTCTTTCAAAAGATTTATTCCAGGAAAATTGAGCTAAATATGTCGGATCATGGCCATCAGATTTTTAAAACTTAGTTCCCCCTGAACTCAGGATCAGTCTTTCTCTTGATTTTAATGGGTAATAAGTTCCATGAACTTAAGCCTGTATTCATTTTTGTTTGTTGAGATTTTATTTATGGTCTACCCTGTACACAGTCTGAAAAAGTTAAAGTAATGTCCTTTGGGGCTTGTATACAGATCATGGAGAACAAGATCTGGTGCTGCCTAGTATCAAAAAATATCTTGGTACTGTGTGAAAAGTTATAACATAGACATATTTCCTTTTTTTAAAAAAATTAAATTTTATTTCCAAAGTTAAAGTACAAAATAAAGAAAAAAGCAAAACAATGATCAAACACTAATAATAAAAATAAAATTGCGTACAAAAAACAAAAACAAATGATGAATATACTGTATCATTCACACTGACATTAAAGATAAAAAGGCCATCCTGGTTGAATGCTGAACAATATATCAAAAATATCTGATACATTCTCCTCATAGACATATTTCTCGATGTATTACTTTCCTTGAATGGAGACTAAGACTTTTCTGAACTTGGGCTTAAGCTGCAGGTAAACTGGCTAGAAATGTATCTGGTTCCTTTAGTAGAATTTAACCCCCCCTCCTTTGGCCATTTTGTCCAGACCAGGCCTACCAAGTGAGGTAAACTGGGAAAATTACTGCTTCTTTGTCTCTCCCACCTGTGCCAAGAAAAGACTCACTAGGTGCTTTCCTTTATATGGGAGAGGTTTTGAGAACATGCTATTTCTGTCAATAGATTTTTTAAAATGAGCCTCTCTTTACTGGCTCATGCAAGATACTTCTCTTCCTGATGTGTCTACTGTGGACCAGTAAAGAAAAACAAATGAATGAAAACACCACCACAGTTTTACCATTATTCCTATCATGTGGGCTAACAAAAATGTAAGCTAGTAGGACATTTATGAGGAGAGGGAGGGAGGGAGGGAGGGAGGGAGGGAGGAAGGAAAGGCCACCATTTCACTGAACTTTTAGGGAAGATAGAAAATATCAAGCTTTACCATTATTCCTTATCCCTTAAGCTAAAAGTGGAAATTGACAGACCTTCAGTCAACTATCTGATTTTTAAAAAAGTCCCAGTGTTTCATGTTTTGTTTAAAAAATAATAAATAGCACAGTGTTTCAACTGTCACCTTGGAGGGTTTTGTCCATTCTCCAGAGTAGAAGCGATTGCCTACAATGAGATGAAAAATAGAAGGTGACCCAGACAGTGCAGCTTGAGTCAGCAAAAGTCTGAAAGTGCTCCTTTGAATCCACCAAAGGGGGGAAAAAAGAAGGGGCTTTCTTGTGGGTTTGGGTCTGATTGGAGAATGATAACATACTCTGTTGTATATGCCAACTCTTGAGAAAGGGTTAGTAGTCTGTATTTGCAGTTGAGCCTCCTAGTTTGGGAAATGAGTCCTGAATTGATGCGTGATCCTTTCTGTTCTAACCTCATAACCTTTGAAACAGTACAATCATACTGTAGCATTTCTCTAAGAATTGCATACTTGATAAAACAGGCAAAGATGACACATTAATAGACATCTCTTGACTTTAAAGTCTCTTTGAATGAAAAATCTTTTTCAAGAATACTGGAACAGCAACATTAACTTTAGATTTTATTTTGGATAAATAGGAAATTTCATGTTAATTTATAAACTGCTGGACTTAAATTCATTTCATAATGCTTTACCCACAGCCATTTTTTTACTCTTCCAGTTTTATTGATTTTTGATATCTATAAAGGTTTTTTTTCCCCCAAAGCTAGTCCTAATATTAATTTCTGACTCATCCCTTCCCTTGATTTCTTGAGGCTTTTGAGTCAGAACCAACGCAAGCGGATGAGTGATTTAGGCTGCAATACTATACGTATCTATCTGAGAATTAATTTTCTGCAGGCCTATATTCCATTACACTGTATGTCTATATGTCCCAGAACCAGTTTATACCTTCATTATATTCAAATAGAGAAACCTGTTCGCTGTTATGTTTGCATGAAGAGTCAGACGCGAAGAGCTTCAGTGAAGAGTTTATTAAGTGACTACAGCTCGAATGGACCCGACTTGGCTGGGCTACGGCTGCTTCTTATAGCCAGCAGCCGTAGTTGCCAGCCAATCAGAGTGCAGGGTTTTCCCGCACTTTTTAAACCAATCCTATTTGACATTTTACAAGAACAAACTAAACCAATGACATTCAAACCTACATACATAACATTCCCTACAGACTCTTCCCTGTATTTTTAGTAGGGTTTTAAGCATATATTCTGAAGCCTTCCCTGCTAGTATCACGAGAGCACTCTTGCTATAGGAGAAAGCAAGGTAGACTGTTCTTCCTTCCACAAGTGACTCAGTCTGTAAGGATTAGAACAAGGCTCTCCAACCTTGGCAACTTTAAGACTTGTGGATTTCAACTCCCAGACTTGTGGATTTCAACTCCCAGAATTCCTCAGCCAGCAATGGCTGAGGAATTCTGGTGGTTGAAGTCCACAGGTCTTAAAATTGCCAAAGTTGGAGACCCCTGGATTAGAAGGTCAGACAAATAAAGTGTAATAAAACAATTCCTGGAGTTCTAACTTTACTATGTTTAAGTAACTAACCCTAACCCTACCCCTACCCCTAACCTTTTTAGACCCAAAGATAAGAGATAATATATACAGGAAACATTCCGCTCAACCCATTTTATGGCAAACCAACCTGGTTTTTTTAGTATCAATTCAGTGTTCTGAATCAATGAATGAAGTCATAGCAATTGTTTGCACAGCCATTTGCCTTCTCCTGGTGATGAAGCCTTTTTTTTCTTCAGGGAAAGAAGTGATTGTTCTTCTCTAGATAATAATTTCTATGAAGTTGCAATCATGTTGATTGGCAGTGATAAGAAACAAAGGCAAGTGTTTATGATCTTCATAGAGGTTTTTGTTTTCATTTTAGTTGGTAAACTGGTATAAAATCACAATCCTGTTGCAAAAAGATAATTAACATCATTAATCATATATAGTAATATAATAGTAAAGTGAATAATATAGAAGGCTCATCACTGCCTAGTAGTAAAGTCCACTACTTTGCAGTGGAGTTAGAGTAGCATACTCTAATATTCCTATCAAGCTTCCTGATAGCATTGATTAATCTTAGACTATTTGGTGATGGATTGTGATTACCAAGTGACCATAACATCTTCTTCCTTCCTCCCTCCCTCCCTCCCAATAATCCAACACTGTGGCTCTTGTACCCTGGGAGGTGAAGATAAAGGAGTTTTGCTTGCAGCAGCCACTAATTTAAAAAGAAAAGGAGAGAAAATAGAATCCTTATGGGAGAGATCAGGCCTGCTAAGGCTTGAACCTGGTCCTTTAAAGGAAAGTGAAGGGAGCTAGGGAAATGATGGAGAACTTTGCCACAAATATTATCCAGGCACCATGTCCTCCCACTGAGGATCAAAGGAGACCTAGGTTTTGTTTAGGGTTTCAGAGGCCACATCTATCTATCACATTGGACAGGGGTATTTCCCAGAGATACCACAGTTGTTACATCTTTGTTGTTTCAGTATATGTGCTATTTGGCTACTACTTCTTAGAATAATTCCTGTTTTTTATGTGTAAAGCTTATTCTCTAAATGTCTTTCTGAATTGCTGTTATGTCTATCTGATGTGCTGCTGTGGCCATGGTTAAGTCACATAGAATCATGCATATAGTTTCAGGGCAGGAGAAAGAATTCTTAATCACATTTAGGAAGTGTCTTGATATCATTCATGTGTAAATCTGCTGTCAAGACAGGGCAAGTTAGAAATGCAAATTAAATAAAGTCACATGGAAGGTAAAAAAAATATGGTGCTTTTTAAAATGTTGGTGTAAGGCTGATCTGAATAGGCAAGAAAATATGGAAGTGGAATTAGTAAATTATTTTGTCAGGGTTTCGACTGATGCCCTAATAAAAGCAGGAGCCTCAAGCAAAGTTTCAAGAAAAATCCCATTGTTTATTAGGAGTGTCATGTCGGCACAGACCAAGTGAAGCCAGCTCTGACCCCACTCAGTTTGCACCTTGCCTTTGACCCTATTTCCCCCTCCCCCCAAGGTGTGTCATCAGTCACATTACCCAATTAAGCAATTTCATGGGTTGTAGAAGTCACTCTTCCCGGCCATTATTGGTTTCTGTGGAGATGGCTTTGACTTTGGCCGGCTAGGATGTGTGTTGTTTTGACTGAGGTGAAAATTCTTCGATGCAGCTGCGAGGCTCAGTTCCCTATTCCCCTGCCTATGGCAACTCAAGAGCTCAGTTCCCCATCCTTCTGCCTATGGCAACTCAAGAGTAGGTTAGGGAAGCTTCACAAGTTGATATAATTATCGATAAGAGGTGAAACTACAACAGGTTCTGTGGGCATGGCTTGGTGGGCATGGCATGGCTTGGTGGGTGTGGTTTGGTGAGTGTAGCAGGGGAAGGATACTGCCAAATCTCCATTCCCTCCTGGGGGAAGGTTACCACCAGTTCTCCAAACTATTTCTGTTACCAGTTCTCCAGAACTGGTCAGGACCTGCTGAATACCACTTCTGAACTACAAGATAAGGTTATTCTAAGTTCTTATTAAGGCAGGTCCATGATCCAAATCTCAGTACTTTACCCTAGCTTCTTAGGTCTGGATTTGATCCTAACTATATAGATATGCTTACTACATATCTTGTTGCTCAGAAATCCACGGGTAAAATTAGAGAACACAACAGCCGTGTACTAATATTGAGATGATTGACAGTTCCCTAGTTTCAGATACATAGCTACATTAAAGCTGCTGAGGAAGAGGAAACCCTAGAAGCTGAGATGTACCCAACCAACATGTATTATACACCTAAAAGACATACCCCTATAAGTTGCCTCAGGCTTTGATTGGTTGCATTCTGTTGAATGCCTTTACAGATTGATGATGGTCGATCTGCTTTAAGCATGCTCTACTTATGGAAAAGGATCTTGAAGGTTGAATGCTTTCCAAGAGAGATGCATGAAACCCAAGAGCTTCCTTGTTCATTTATTGGTCTTCCTGGAAGTAAGAATAGCATGTGAGTCAGAGGACAAGTAAGCACCCTGAATGTATTTATCTTCTTGATTCTTTTGAAACTGTACTATATATTCCCAACAGGAACAGGTGTGACCATAGAGGGACATGAAAAAAATTATATATATTTTTTGTAGAGGAAGGTGGGTTCAGCAGAAATCCAAGGCAGCCATTAATCTCTCATTTGGGTCTGAAATGATAGCTGGTGATCCTAGTTTCATATCCATCTTGGAAAAAATGCCATGTCTGACGTCCATGCTCATCTTTCCTGCATTTTTGACCCAGCAAGCAGCAGCTGCAATGAAATGTCTAAAAAAAAAGCTCAAAAAGACATAGGAGGCCTTGGGAAGAAAAAAAAACAGAAATGTCGCTAGCCCAAGGATGAATTTTCATCTGAAATGCTCAAACGAGATGTGCAAATTAATCTTGACTCAGAGATGAGTAAAATATTAAGTTAAACACATAGACTTGAGTACAATATTCACAGCTAAGCAGTTCCTTGATAATATTCCACTTTCAGACCAGAAACCTAATTTACCAATCTGCCATGTAATAATACAGTTGATTAATGTATCAAATGGCCCTGGGAATATGGGCATATTTTAATAAAACTAGCAGATGTAATAGTTGAATCTGCCTAATTTTGAATATACTGCCACATTCTGCAACATATTCTATGATGTATTAGGCAGCCATGTAGAATTCTAGTTTCTGCCGTTTCTTTACTTCCTTTCTTTTTTTAATTTGTTCTTCACCACCTCATGCTTAGCAAGCATTTCTTACAGTTGTTATTTAAACCTTGTGTGCTGAAGCTGTAGTTCTGATAGGGGTCAGGGACTTTGGTTTAGCACTGAAGACTGACCCTGCAATAACCACAAATTGTGTGGAGACCAACAGTCTTTATCAACGTCATGATTCATGGAGAACCATCAGAACAGACAAGTTGTTTTGAACACTCTTGCAATCTCTCTTTCCTTTTATTTAATTTATGACTTGCTCATCAATGCGGTGACCTCCCCTGTGCAGGAGAGATGAAAGCGGGAGAGAATCTATTAACATTCTGCCTCCCTCTAGCATGTTAGGACAAAGTGCTTATAATAGGTGAGAGAGAAGATGAAGCAGAACAGACTATCGGATGCCTCAGCTTTTGATATGCCTCAAGATACTGGTTGAGTCAAGTAGTCACAAACATCAGGACAATACACTTTGTTGGAAAGATGTGCAAGCTTTAAAACAGGACAAAATTCATCTTTGGAAATATGAGTGTATTTAGAATCTACTTTGAACAGGGTCCATCCTAAAAAGTGGATGATTACAAAATGTGTGTGCCACGTAGCACACAATGGTATGGCTTGCAATAGCCAGAGAGTCAAGCTGGGCATGGATTCTCTCATCAATGCCCACAGCATCTGCCCATGCAGATATGAGGAAGGAGAAAAGCTGTCACTAGTTATTGCTTATCCTTTTGAACATTATGGCAATTCTATGTTTACCAGTTCCCTTTCCTCACCCTCACTGCACTCAGGCTGTTGACTGAAATGCTAAATGTTAAGTTGAGGAGGAACATTTTCTTTATTCAAAACTTTGAAGGGTGGTGTTATCCTCCTAGCCTTCATTGGCAGGTTAACTCACTGGATTATCAAAATAGAATTTTTCAGGATTGATTTCCTCTTTTGCCTATAGAGCCAGGTATGACTCCTATGTAACCCCTACATGGCCCCATAGGAATCTATAGCCAATAGAATACATATTCTTGCAAGGGAACAGGAAACTCAAGTGCAAAGCCCAAAAGAAGGTATAAAAGCCACTCACTCTCAATTCAGCTGCACCAGAACCAAATGTAGTTCTGCTTCATCATTAAACCATCTTTCCAATCAGCCTCCATGTTTCCAGTGTCTTTCTCCCAGTTTGGAACTGAACCAGATGAATATTTCTTTCTTTCTTTCTTTCTTTCTTTCTTTCTTTCTTTCTTTCTTTCTTTCTTTCTTTCTTTCTTTCTTTCTTCCTTCCTTCCTTCCTTCCTTCCTTCCTTCCTTCCTTCCTCTCCCTCCCTCCCTCCCTCCCTCCTCCCTTCCTTCCTTCCTTCCTTCCTTCCTTCCTTCCTTCTGCTTAATTTTGCTAACCAGTGTTTTTTGTATTCTCCTGTTGTAATTTTTCCACTCCTATATTGTGGCACATGTTTGCATTAAATTGCAGTTTCATGCCAAGCACCTGGCAAATGCTCTCCAATCTTTTTAGTATTTCTGAGCTACTAATCCTGTTTTCAACTCCTGCTTCTTTTATTACTCCCTGTTGCACAGTTGAGGGATTAGTGATGAATACTTATTTAGTTACCCCTTGAATAGCATTTCTTAATTTCCCCTATGTCAGTTTTAGTTCCCATAGTGGGAGGGGGACTTTAATTACAAGTTTCCTCCTATTTGCCTTTACTGTCATCTAAAATAGGATTTGTTTGTGGTTGCTTTCCCCTTTCATACAGTTTAGAATGAAAAAAAGGACCTTGAGTTGATTAAGTCTGAATTCCTTTCCTCACTTATAGTATGTGGAAGGAAGTTTCATAGTATTCAGTGGGTTGGATTCAGATGTGAAATCAATGGGACTTAGGGACTTGGCAATCCATTTTTTCTTGGGATCTTCCAGAGGAGAATGCTGCTTCTGGAGCAGATTAGGGTAGTCTGATTAAGTTTAGATTAGATCCAGCTTTCTTGGTAGATAGCATTGCACCATAAAAGTTTCTCTTCATTGACAAATGATAGGGCTATTCAGGGCAGAAAGTTATATATATATATATTTTTATTCATATTTATATCCTGCCCTTCTCCGGAGACTCAGGGCGGCTTACAATTTTTGGAGCGCAACCCAATGCGCTCAGCAATAGCCTTCATTCCATTGTATATGCCTGCTTATTACTAAGCGGCATTTTTACAAGGTCAGCTAATTGCCCCCAACAATCTTGGGTCCTCAATTTACCTACCCCGAGAGGATGGAAGGCTGAGTCAACCTTGAGCCTGGTGGGATTCGAGCCTGCACTGATTGCAGGCAGCTGGAACTTAAGTGCTAGGCATTTAACAGCCTGCACCACCAGGGCTCTTGGCATGAGAAGATTTCCAGAGCGTGTTTGTGCCATGATTAGGTGCTAATGGGGACATAAGATAAAGGGTCCTTTGATCACTAGTCCTCTAGCTGTGACTTAGAAAAAAAATATACAAAAACATCTTGCACCTGCGGAGATAAACGTCTGCTATGTCAATGTTTTGCTTGAAAGCATTTACTTGTAAGAAAACATTATAGGAAGACTTGGGCCTTAGTGCAGGGCTTTGCTGATAATACCGTATATTATTTATTGCATGGACTTTTGTTTTAATTCTAATGCTGCTTAGGTGCAGAAAAATATGTGAGTTATTTGTACGGTTGAAGAAAACCATCTCATGATTCATTTATTCCTCTCTGAGATATGTTTTGAATTTGACATCCTAGTTTCTTCTTCTTAAACATATTTTTAAAAAAACTGTACAAATACAATTTGCATGGTTATAAACATGTCAGGAAGAAAGATCTCTTCCCATCTTTGCCCCAAGGTCTAAGGATAGGTCTCTGATACTCGGTGATGATAGCACCTGCCATCTTGTGGTGAGCCACTGGTGCCTTGTTCCAATGTCCACCCTTTTCTTGACTGCTTGGAGGCTGTGCTGACCAGTTTGCCACTTAAAGAACCAGCACCTAAACCTTAATCACCAATGTAAGTAAAACCCTGAGCTAAGATACTATTTGATATGTTAATAATTACCACTCTTTTAAGTTCGTTCCAGCTTTGATATTTTCAACAGTATTGACAGAGTTTCTATTGAAAAATAGGCCTTAAAATCTGAGGAACTAAATCTTTGAATATGACTGAGACATTAAGAAAAACCAAACACCTGGCAATCATGAAACACAGCCACCCAACTTTAATCTGAGTAGAATTATTTTCTACTTTAATAATAAACATACAACCAAACAAAGGATAAAGGTTCAGATATGGATATCGCAAGCCTATATCCACTTCTGACACTCTTTAATAATTAAAATCCTTTTGATTACAGAGAAAGTGAAGCTGCATCAATCTGTGTTACCAGGTTAACTGGATTGTGAGTCAACCAGGGGAAAAACCGTTGCATCAATCAAAACACTTATGTTCAAGCACTTATGTTCAAGCCCAAGGAAATTGGACTCTTGACTGGAAACCACCCAGACTTTGGTATAAAGATGTATTGTTATATACATGTTTAAGTTAAAATAAATTTTAAAAATCCTGAAGTGCACCATCCAACAAGTGCATTTACTTACATTTTTCTTTATGCTGTCATGTGTTAAACAGCAGAATGATAAATAAAGCTATACATTATAATTGAATAAACTCTAGGTTACACTGATTCTTCTGTAAATGTCAACCAGTTTTTTCCTACACATTGCTATGATATTTAACTTTTAGGAGCATGGAAGTCTCATAAATAAATCAGCTGAAAAAACCAATTTTCTTTCTGTATGAATGCTTAAACTGTTACTAGGAACAAGAGAATACTTTAAACAAAAAAATCTTCTGGTTTTGGTCACCTGCAGATTCAACTTGGAAGATGCCCAGTCCTCTTAGCATGTTTCCTGCAGTGTACCATTGCTACAATCCAAGGTGTTTGGGGAAATAATAACACTTGATTAATAGTGTTCAGTGTGGTAGAAGGAAAAATAATTAGAAAATGTTTTGTAAGCACCTCAAGAATATAATCCTTCGGCAGAAAATATCAAACAGCCTGTCAGCATCAGCAATATCACAAGCTGACTCATGTGTTGATGAGATAAAGGGAAAGAAAATCACACCCATGCTGGGCCTTGGTTGCCAGAATTAAATTATTGTTGCAATATTGTTAATAAATGCAATTTTTCAGAGCTGAATTGCTTTGAACCAATCAGAAGAGCAGAAGATTTAATAATGGGTTCCTTTCCAGGTCCTTTCTTAATAAATAATGCTGATACTTCCAATTAAATTTTGCTAGCACCCCCAAGGATTCCTGCCTAAAACCCAAAAGCCACTGTTGGTGATGAATGTTGATTAACAGGAAGGAATCTGTGAGCCTTGTAATGTTGCTGAAGTAGAGTTTCCACCAGCTCCAGGCAAAATGATCCATAATTGAAAGTTATTGGTTTTTGTAGTCCAGTGGATTAGCAAGAGATTTTTCAGTCTAATTAACTCAGGTTTCTGGAAGTTATAATCTAACAGATTTGGAAAATGATGGCCTAGTGCCTATTTCCTATGCTTACAACCATTTTTATTGAGCAATGGATGTATCTAATGCCAACAGCTCTTGAATGCAACACGTATTAAAATTCTTCCTTCTCTTCCATGCACTATGTCTTAACACATTACTTGCATTTGAAAGTATTGTTGTTATTAAAAGGTGACCCACAAATTAAGTATATTAGCAATGGTTACTTATAATTGGGATTCCATAAAGTTTATGACATTCCATAAAGATTGGGTTAGTTTGGATCAATTTTACTGGTGAGTTTTTACTTAAAAAGAAAAAGAACTCCTTCTCTTGAAGAATAGAATATCTAGAAAGTTTCTCATATGCCCCAGGAGAGAGTCAATAAAGAATCAATGGAACTATGAATAAATATGTGTCCTAGCATACCTTGGAGCGTAAAGCTATTCGAAAGGATTCCTACTGGACTGCCATTTGTCAGAAATGGTGTAGGGTCTCCCGCTTGGGCAGTGGGTTGGACTAGATGACCTACAAGGTCCCTTCCAACTCTGATTATCTGTTATCTGTTACTCCATATTTGGTTCTCTGAGGAGTTGTTTATCTGTTGGTCCAGCCAGGGACAGGAACCTATGTAAGCTATGCATGGGTGACTGACAGCAGCTTGTGAGATAGGAAAGGGTCTTACAGTAATTTTTCCTAAAATCAAATGCTATAAGGAAGAGAACAGTACTTTGCCATAACATTCTGGAGTCTCAGGGCTTAAATAGAAAGCTTTGTTATCTCAGTTAAACCTCTACATCAGATGATATTTTTCCATGGTCCTGGTCCTGACTCCCATAAGATTATTTTAATGGGTTATTTTAATCTCCTTCCAAAGACATCAGCCTTCATGGATAGGATGTCTGTCTACACTTGCTCCTTCGGCAAGAATATTGTCATTTTGTTTTCCTTCTGGGAGTAAAGTTGTTGTGACTGGGCGTATTAGTCAGTCAAGGGAATAGGCTGATGGCATCCACTGTACAGGCTGTCAAAGCATTCTCTTATAGGTGCCTTTCCTTTAGTCAACAACTGTGATTGCAAACCAAAAGTCTAACTCTCTTGAAAATACAGTGAGTAGGAGAGTGAGGAAATAGTTATTGGGCACCTGGGATCTTGAGTAGATCTAGTCCACTTCTCCTGATAAAGAATCTTTTCCTGGAATCAGAGAAACTCTTGGCTGAGGGCACATAAGGAGAGATCTTGCTCTCTCTGGGAGCTGGTTTTGTCCTACTTGCATGCTTGATTCATTTGTAACATGAACTCTTAAGTAGGATCCACAGAGTATCTGCTTTATTTATTTATTTATTTATTTTTATTACATTTATATGCCGCCCTTCTCCAGAGACTCAGGGCGGCTTACAATTTTTGGGATACAACCCAGCGCGCTCAGCAATAGCCTTCCTTCCATTGTATATGCCTGCTTATTACTAAGCGGCATTTTTACAAAGTCAGCTTATTGCCCCCAACAATCTTGGGTCCTCAATTTACCTACCCCGAGAGGATGGAAGGCTGAGTCAACCTTGAGCCTGGTGGGATTCGAGCCTGCAATAATTGCAGGCAGCTGGAACTTAAGTGCTAGGCATTTAACAGCCTGCACCACCAAGGCTCTTGCATGATATCAGGAAGAGGGTTACCATGGGTAACGGATCCTTTAAGCAGCTCATCATTCCTGTGGCAGCTCAGTATGACAAGAGTCTCTGAGGAGAGAAAACAGGTGGAGTGATTCTGGTTCCACCTTCAGGGACATCAAGAATTCCATTCATGTTCTGTAGCCATCAAAACCCTTTGGGGAGAATGGACCAATAATGCAGAATAAAGCTTTATATGACACTTCTCACCGTTTTACGAGGCTGAAGGGTCACTGTAAAAATGGGCTAGACTTTAGAAAAAGCCTGTCACTCTTCAGTCCTCTTGAAGTCGATCTGGAATAGGGTTATCATATCTGCACAGTAAACATCCAGATGACTATTAGAAGAAACCAAAAGATGAACACTTCTCTTTCCCTTTGCTGCAATCTAATGTTAATCCAGACTTTTCAACCTAGATGTGGTAATCATGTTATGAAAGATTTTTCATAACTAATATGGGTTTTACTGATTTCAGCTGCAGTGAAAAGTGCAGTAAGTCAATCTGCTGATCTTTGAAACGATGGTATTTAATTCAGTTTAGTTTTTTTTAATGACTTCAGTCCACACCTCTTGAATTTTGAGCTAGATTGCCCTACAATCTTTGCTAGATTGGCAGCTGTTGCTTTAGAAAGCATGCATACACACCTTGGTTCTTTTATAAAACAGCTTAGGCCAACATACATATGGGTGATAACAGTATGTGGTCCCATGGGGAATACATAAAATAGCTGAACTTGCTTATATTGATGAAAGAATATTTACTACAGATACCATGGCAGCTTCCAAATCACTGGAAGGCTCTCACATCTGCTGTGGCTGAAGGGGAACAGAAGTAAGAGGTTGAAATTGTAAAGAAACAGATGTTAACTCAACATTGGAAGAAATGTTTCAATAGTTTGAGCTATTTAACAGTACTTCAAGTAGCAATTAGTTCTTGGGAAAGATGGATTCTCCTTCTCCAGAATCATAGACTAAATCTCAATCCAGAGCGGCATGAAGTTGGATTTTACATTGAGTAGAAGTTGGGGAAAAGACTTGCCTAATTTCTTTCCAGCCCCTGTATTTTAAAGAGCCAAATAGAGATTTGAAATCAAGCCTTTTGTAGTCTTAAATTCAGCTCTTCCAGATGCTCCAAAGTAGGATAAGCCGGTTTCTAAGGCCTAAGTAAATAAATAAATAAAACAGCACAACATGAGCTCTGAAATCTTCAGCTTTGGAATCCATTGCACTTTCTCCCTGTTTTTCAACTTTTCCCATACTCAGGACTTGGAAAGGCATTTTGTTTTTTTAAGGGTTTTTGTTTTTCAAAAGAATGATCAATATGTTCCTCTTCTATTTATATCACTTCCTGAAAAGAAAAAACCCCCTCATTTCGGCACCCTACTGAGATTCTGTTTTTTCTTCTTTTTTTTAAAAAATAATAAAGTTTCCTTTTCTTTCCCTACTTCATTTATAATGCAGAAACAAAACTAAGGAACATCAGTACTCTAAGGCAGGGGTCTCCAACCTTTTCGACCTCGGGGACCACCAAACTCATAATTTTAAATCCCGAGGACCACTAATATGAATTTTTTAAAAAAGAAATAAATTTAATATTAAAAATAATTTTTACTCTCTCTCTCTCTATATATATGTATGTATGTATGTGTATGTATGTGTGTGTGTGTGTGTGTGTGTGTGTGTATATATATATATATATATATATATATATATATATATATATATATGTAGGTCTTGGTGTATTCGGGTCTTGTCCCGTGTAAGATTGAGAACGAAGGAGAACGAAGCTGAAGACACCAGCCTGAAGATGACGGATGGGATTTCGTCGAAACGTTGCCAAGGTATTCTCAACCTTACAGGACAAGACCCGAATACACCAAGACCTACATACCTTTACCCGTGAAAATCTACGAAAACATATATATATATATATATATATATATATGTAGGTCTTGGTGTATTCGGGTCTTGTCCCGTGTATGATTGAGAATACTTTGGCAAGCGTTTGACGAAATCTCATCCGTCATCTTCAGGCTGGTGTCTTCAGCTTCGTTCTCCTGGGAGAAGTGTGTGATCGTGGCTGTTTTTCCCTTTTAAACTCTAGAGTTGGATGTGTTGTTACTTTTTGATTGGTTTGTGGAGTTGATGTATGCAGATTGGATGGCTTTTTCCTGAGACCCTGTGTGGCTGAGGTGCTGGCTGTGTGTCTCTCAGCCTTTTGTGTTGTAACGACCTGGGTAATGGGCTGTGTGATGACCTTCTGAGTTCTATTGTTGTGATGTCCTGGGTGTGGTGCTGTAATCTCCTGGGTCGTTGTCTGTGCTGCAACCTCCTGATGTTTTGTGTTGTGATCTCCTGAGTTCTGTGATGTAGTATCCTGGGTGGAAGGCTGTGATGTGGCATTCTGGGCCTTGGTTTGGCTCGAGTTTGAGGTCTGGCTATGTGTTTATAGCGTGTGTCAGTTTGCTTAGTTCGGGGGTTGGAGGGGGGTGTAGCAGCTGGTGTTGCAGCCATGGTCTGGTTTCTGGATGGTGGTTGCCTTTCATCTGTGGCGTGGGCTTGGGTTTGAGTCTGGTGAAGGAGATTGGTGGTGGCATCATGTGTTATTTTGGGTCCGGTGTTGGTTTGTGGAGTTGATGTATGCAAACCAATCAAGAAGTAACAACACAGCCAACTCTAGAGTTTAAAAGGGAAAAACAGCCACGATCACACACTTCTCCCAGAAGAACGAGGCTGAAGACACCAGCCTGAAGATGACGGATGAGATTTCCAAACGTTGCCAAGGTATTCTCAACCTTACACGGGACAAGACCCGAATACACCAAGACCTACATATATATATATATATACATATATATATGTGTGTGTGTGTGTGTGTGTGTGTGTTTTCGTAGATTTTCAGTGCTTGCAGAAGCACAAAGCCGAAGACACCAGCCTGAAGATGGCGAGTGGGATCTTGTTGAAACGTCGCCAAGATACTCTCAATCTTACATGGGACAAGACCTGAATACACCAAGACCTACATACCTTTACCCGTGAAAATCTACAAAAAACATATATATATATATATATATATATATATATATATATATATACACACACACACACACGTATAAATGCTTATTTAATTATAACAAAATCGTCAATGCTTAATCATAACTGTGGGGCAGAGCGAAGGGAAAGGAGGGGCCTCTCTCATCCTTTGGGGGGGAAAGAGGGAGGATTTAAGAAGCCACATGGTGCCTGGAGGCTGGGAAGATCTGGACGGGGAGGAACCGGCTCCCCCTCAAACAGAAGAAAAGCAGAGCCATCTCATATCTCCCCAAGTCAGAGGAAACCTCCCCCCCCCTTTGCCAGGTGTGGCTGCCTGGAGTTAGTTGGGGGAGGGAAGGAGGGCCAGGCTGGAATTGCTGACAGGCTCCTAATAACCAGGCAACACCCCCCCTTCAGCCTCCACATAAGAAGAGGACTCCCTGAGGCTAAGTTTCAGGTTTCTCCTGTCGCTTCCAAGCAGAGAAGGATCCCTCCCTGTGTGGAGGCTGAAGGGGGGTGGGTGTTGAGTCCAGAAAAGCTGGAGCTCTCGCCTGCACAAATAGGCTGGTTATTAGGAGCCTGTCTTCCTCAGCGCTCTTTTGGTCAGGGCATTTGGTCTCTACCCACCACCCCATGCCAAAGGAAAGCCAGCCGGGCTTCTCCTTCCCTCCTACCCTTCCCCCCACTCAGTCTTACTTCGGGACAGAGGAGAGCACTCTGGAAACGTGTGTTGGCTTTTCCAACACGCCATTCTCCGGCGCTCGCTCGCAATTCTTCACGTTCCTCCAGGCCTGGCTTGCTGAGGGGGAAGAGCAGCCCTGACATCTCTGCTGCCACCCTCAGGAAAAGAAAGCAAGCAGAAACAGCTCTCGCTGGGGCGAAAGAGCAGAGATTGAACGGCACAAACAACAGAAAGTGGCACTTTTCCAAGGCAGCAGTTTCCATCTTCTCTTGCCTGTGCCTTCCTCGATCTCAGCTCTTTCGCCCCAGCAAGAGCTATGTTTCTGCTCCCTTTTCCTGTGCTTTCCCCAGGCAGCGATGGCTTGGGCCATTGGGGGGGGGGGGCAGCAGAGCAGAGCACCAAAAGGGAAGAGAAAACTGATGCCAATGCCCCATTCTGGACCTCTGAACTGGATGGTGAGCGCAGACTTGCCCACTCCGCCCCCTCCCACCACCACCAGCCAGTACTTTTCTTGCCCTGGGCCGTCCCTACAGCCTGTGGCCATCGAGGAAGAGCCCAGGCCAGGAGAGGCAAACTGGAAGGTGCGGGAGTGCCGCGCAAATGCAAGCAGCATGGCATTCCAGCACCTTCTGGCCATCTTCATTGCCGCTTCAGCCCGCCTGTGCCACCAGCCCCCTCTTGCTGCAATAGCACCATTACCTCATCCTGCCCGGCGAGGGCAGCGCTGCTTTTTGCAGGTTTGCGCTCAGCCGAAGGGTGGGAGCCAGCGGGTGGGTGGGCTTTGGGGGTGCTTTGGGGGGACATTTCTCTGCGGCCCACCAAAATTTTCTCACAGCCCACCAGTGGGCCGTAGCCCACCAGTTGACGACCACTGCTCTAAGGCAGGGGTCTCCAACCTTGGCAACTTTAAGCCTGGTGGACCTCAACTCCCAGAATTCCCCAGCCAGCTGGCTGGGGAATTCTGGGAGTTGACATCCACCAGGCTTAAAGTTGCCAAGGTTGGAGACCCCTGCTCTAAGGAAAATAGACTGCATATTTTTAATGAAGTTTTTAAATGATCATTTTGAATGCTAATGTTATGGTTTCTTCATTCAGGTTATTTTTGTAATTATGGATGGGAAGGTAGGAAGTGAGAGAGATATTACCTCCAACGCTCACAGCATCAAGCAGATATTTTCTTCTATACCAGGGGCAGTAATGCAAGAATACTCCTGAAGCCAGTTTCAGCATCTGGACATCCAGTTCAGGTGCCACATTTGGTTTCTCATTGACACAAACACAGAAGAACTTACAAACTGGGCAACCCTTTGGACAAAAACGATTATCCTCCATTAACCTCCTGACAGGATTGATCTTTGGAAAATGGAGCATAAGGGCATCTTATACTAAGAAGAAAGATAGCAAAAATGACTTCTGAGATCACATGATCCTTAGCCCTATTTTTCTGTCCTACAGAGCCCTCAAATATTGCACTGCTGAAATGTTACCTTAAAACCATAGAACCCTGAAAGAACCCAATATTAAAAGGGAGTGGGAAATCTTTCCTAAAGTTAACAACATGTTTTACTCTAGTTCTTGGAGGCTATTTTTCAAAAATAAATAAATAATTTGCTATTATCCATGTGTCACTGCTGTAAAAGAGCAAAGGAGAAAATGGAGAAGAAATTGGTGGAGGGTTTCTATAAAAGGTTAGCCATTATGATCTGAATGATTGAGAATCTCAATTAATTGAGAATTTCCATAGACACTTGTCATTTATTTATTATCAGCAAAAGCCCAGTAAAGACTGATAACTGATTATCTAAGCTAACCTTGATTGAATAAGCCAGTCTTGTACTCCTTCCTTATACTTTTAACAATCATAATCTTCAACTCATTCAAGTAATTGCTATTTGCTGCTTTTCCTTCCTACTTATCTTATTATCTCACCTCTCCATAAGCAGCTAAGAGATCCCTAAAAAGATATAGACCAATCACCAGATACTGAAGTTCCTATTTGAATTTCAGTTTGTGAGTTGCAAATAAGGCCTTTTGAAAAAGAGGCCACATCTTCTTGATAGAAACATTAATTAAAAGGGGGAAGACTGATTTTTATATCACAGTCTTTCTCCTAATTGGCTATTATCTGTCTAAAATCTCTCACTGGTAACCCTGAGAATCTCCAGTGCTGAATTTGAGAAAAAGTTACTTTGGATGAATTGGGCAGACTGATAGATGGGGAAAAGATTGTTTTGTCACTCCATTTTATTTGGCCATGAGATAAGGTGGGGGAGTTGTCAGGAAAAATAGACATTACCTAGTTGAATAATGAAACGTCTGCAAGCAAGCAGCTAAGCTCCGAGAAGGCAAACACTTCACAAAATAAATGATGCTGAATGTTATATAAATCAGTTTAATCTATTCCAGGCCAAGGGAACTACTCAAGTTCATGAAGTTTGGCCTGCAGCTCACCCTTCTTTTGATTTTCCTTGTATATAGGCCTAGAGAGCAGGTGGAGGATGAGCCACTCCAAAACTGACCGTGCCCAGCTAAGAGCCTACATTAGGACTTATCTGGTAGTGATCAGAGCGGCGAGGTGTGCCTACTTCTCTGTTCTCATTGCATCTGCAGATGACCGTCCGGCTGCCCTGTTCAGGGTCACTCGCTCCCTCTTGCATTTAGAGTGAGGGAGGATCCTTTGCAGGGCAGAGCAGAGGAATTTAGTCAGCATCTGTTGGATAAGGTCACTCAGATTCGGGCCGGCTTGGACTTAGACTGGCAGGGGTCGGAAGACAGGGTGATGACAAGTCTGGCCGATTTTACCTGGGTTGAGTTTGAGCCTGTTTCACTGTTCCACCACATGTTTATTGGACCCGTGTCCTTCCTGGTTGGTCTATGCCTCCAGGGAGGTTACACGTGGCTGGCTCCAGGCAGTTGTCAACGCTTCTTTGAGGGAGGGTTCCTTTCCCGCCGCCTTGAAAGAGGCAGTGGTGAGACCCCTCCTCAAGAAGCCTGCCTTGGACCCAGCCATTTTGAACAACTATCGTCCGGTCTCCAACCTTCGTTTTTTAGTGAAGGTTGTTGAGACCGTGGTGGTTCAGCAGCTACCGATGTTCCTGGAGGAAGCTGATTATCTGGATCTGTACCAATCGGGCTTCAGGCCCAGGCACAGCGTGGAGACAGCATTGGTCATGCTGATGAATGATCTCTGGAGGGCTCGGGATAGGGGTTTTTCCTCTGTCCTGGTCCTTTTAGATCTCTCGGTGGCTTTTGATACCATCGACCATGGTATCCTACTGTGTCGGTTCCGGGGGTTGGGAGTGGAGGGCACCATTTTATGGTGGTTCTCCTCCTACCTCTCAGGCCGCTTGCAGTTAGTGTTGGCAGGGAGCAGAGGTTGACCCCGAGGCCCCTCACTTGTGGGGTGCCACAGGGGTCGGTCCTCTTGCCTCTCCTGTTCAACATCTACATGAAGCTGCTGGGTGAGATCATCCTGTGGTTTTGGGGTGAGGTATCACCAATATGCGGATGATACCCAGCTTTACATCTCCACCCCAAACCATATCAGTGATGCTCTCTCCGTGATGTCCCATTGTCTGGATGCGGTGCAGATCTGGATGGGGAGGAACAGGCTCTGACTCAACCTGGCTAAGACTGAGTGGCTGTACGTACCAGCATCTCGGATTACTCAGGATATACCATCTTTGGTCATGGGGGGAGAGGTGTTGACCCCCATGGACAGGGCGTGGAACCTGGGTGTCCTCCTGGATTCACAGCTCAGTTTGGAGGAGCAGGTGGGAGCTGTGACCAGGGGGGGCTTTGCACAGGTTTGGCTGGTTCACCAGCTCTGCCCTTACCTGAGCCGAGATGCCCTACAGACAGTCACTCATGAGCTCGTCACCTCCCGAATTGACTACTACAACGCCCTCTACATGGGACTGCCCTTGCGGACCACCCGGAGGTTGCAGCTGGTGCAGAATGCGGCTGCACAGGTTGTGATGGGGGTGTCCCATACTCCCATGTTACACCCCTCCTGTGCGACCTGCATTGGTTGCTGGTTGCCTTCCGGGTGAGATTCAAGGTGTTAGTAACAACTTACAAAGTCCTACATGGCTTGGGTCCAGGGTACTTGTGGGAACGCCTCCTGCCAGCATCACATTCCGATCACCCGGTACGCTTCCACAGGCAGGGCCTCCTTGGGGTACCGTCAGTTAGGCATTGTCGACTGGCGGTGCCCAGGGGTGGGGCCTTCTCTGTGGGAGCACCCACCCTGTGGAACCAACTCCCCGTGGACCTCCGCTTGGCCCCCGATCTCCGCTCCTTCCGCTGGGCCTGAAGACCTGGCTGTTCCAACAGGCCAGTCTGGACTGACCTTGGGGGGTGCAGGTTGGTTTTAGTATTTGTTTTAATTAATTTTAAATTTTGTATAATATTGATTAGGCATGTATTTGTTTTAATGGTTTTTATTGTAATTTGTATTGGGTTTCTTTTACTGTTCACTGCCCTGAGTCCTTAGGGAGAGAGGGCAGCATACAAGTCTAATAAAAATAAATAAAAATAAATACATATCCTATTGTTTGAACCTGTGTACATTCCAATGGATTGCACCCAGAATTCCATTCACAGGATAATTCTGTTGGAAAGAAGGTGATTTGATCATTTCTCCTTTTTCCCTTATATCTTCTGAGAAGCTGCTTTGAAGGACTGATGGACCCTTCAGAGCACAATGGAAGATGAAATTGGAATGGGTTATACTGGGAGATTGAACTGGTAAAATCAGATTCCTCTTTTTTCCCCTAGTGGAGTCTCTGCCAAATGTACTCCTTTCTACGTCAGTTCCATTAGGAAACAGATCTTTTGATAATTGTATCTTGCCTTACAATTTTATACAAACAATTTTATACAGCTACAGAAAACCAAATCAAATAAATAGTTATCTCCATTCGAAGGACCGTGTAGGACATGATACAATTAAAAATAGCATAATATAAAGATACTGCAAAATAAATATCTGGAAAAAGAACACCAGCCCTAAGACTAACCCTAAAATGAACATACCAAAGGGATCCATCAACCACTCAAGCTCAAGGCCAATTATTCTGGTCAAGAAGTTCATTAAGCTCCCCCAGCCCTCACACTACTAAAATAAGATTTATATAATCTGAAGGGAAAAGCTTTTGGATTGGCTCAGATACAGTATCAAATACTAGCCATTCCTTGGGCTGGCACAAAACAATTCTGGCTTATAATGTGCTGCCCCCATTGCTCATGCCTATCCTGCCTCTTTGTGTACGTCATTGCTGAATGGTGCTCTGACTTATGCCTTGTGAAAAGCAGGGGGACTGGCTTGCTCCTCCCTTTTTGCTGCCCATGAATCACATATGGTACCAGAAAGAGAGGAATACATCCCACAGTCAGGGCATTGAAGTCAGAATGGTGATGGATCTCACTTTGGGATTTTATTCAAATTGTATAGTTAGCTTGTCTGTGGCCCTTTGGAGGGTCTATCGAATTAAAATAAAGTAAAACGGACAAAGACAGGGGAATGTGCCTGAGCCAAAATAACCCCACGGAGACGAGAAGAAGACAGGGCTTATGCAATTAGTAAACTCCTGTGGAACCTTATGAGGAAGCGTTCCCTTACTTCTAATGTAGCTAAATAAGCAAATAAGCACAAGCCCCCTCAACTCCTATCATAATTCTTCCCCAAATGGAAATGTGAGGTTTTCTCTCCTCTAAATACCTTGTTGGTAAAGTAAAGAGAAGTTGATGTCAAAAACACCTGAAGATGAGAGATGGCACCTGAAGAGATGAAAGGCATGGGAGTGTGTGTGTGTGTGTATGTGTGTGTATGTACAGTGCACAGGGCAAATGCTGGGAGAGAAATAAGTCCAGCCTTGATCAGAAGGGAGGGGCATGCCTGCAACTCTTAATCCTCCCAAAATGTACATCCTCTGCTTTTTATCTGACTTTGAATTCACAGTAATTGATGGCCAAGTTCTAATATATTTTGAACATCTTAAAGCATTGTTGGGCAATGTTGTAATAAGAAGCTGTATTTATACAGGTACCTGATAGTGATGACTGAAGCCTATCTCATTCATGATCTGGGGAATGAAACACGGGCAATAGTGAGGACTTAGGAGGACAAGTAGGAGTTGTCAGGGTGTGATTATAGTGTGGTTGAAGTGGGGACCGATGCATGAATAAAGACAAGCTATTGAGAAGCCATCATTCAGAGTGAATGATTAGGTTAAGCTGACAAGCTCTCCAAAGGAGAGCCTTCTCCCTTTTTCAAACTAGGAAATGTTTACATTTGGGCAGTTCCTATAAATATATTCTCAGCCACAGGCAGTAATATGAAAAGGCTGATCCAATTTCACAGAAAGTAGCAAAGGGATGAAATTTAATATATTCAGCTTGGAAAGGTTGAATATAAACAACACTTTTTGCATGAAATTATCCATTTGCTTTGTAGCTTAAGATTTGTTCATATTTTACAACAGACACTCACTTATGCCTGTGGCTCTTTGGAATTTTCTTCTCCTTTTGGGAGAAATTCCTGACTATTCTCCATGTCTCATGAGTTTGCTACTGTATAAATCCCCAGAGAACTTTAAGCCTTGAAATGAATTACAAACAAGAAGGAGCACAAGGACATCCTCAGAAAATAATGTGCAATAACTGGTAGCAAAATCTTTTGTAACCTCCAAATTATATTTCTTCAAGATTCAGTACTATAAATATAAGACTTCTTTCAAGGATTGGTGCAATTGTAAAGGACCCACGCCTAGATCCCTATACTGTCTTAAATTCACAGGTGTCCATGGCTCTATGTTTGTATGTGGGAAAAACAAGCTGACAGCTGTGATCAATCAAAGCCATGCCCTTTTGTCTTGGAAGAAATATCCTTCTGGGTTCAGTTCCAAGTGGGAAAAAAGACACTGGAAACATGGAGGCTGTTTGGAAGGGTTAATGGTGGACAGGACCACATGGCCTGGAGCTCCAGAGTGAAAAGGAAGGATGATCACATGCTTCAAGGTAAAGGAAGAGATCAAGAAAAAAGGGCTGAGGTGCTGAGAGTGCCTGGGTTTTATAACCTTTGCTGGGATTTGAATTGGAGCTTGTATTCTGATTGGTTGTCAGACTCCTATGAGGCCATGCAGGGGCAACTCTGTAGGCTGTCCTTAGTTCCAGGCTTGGTTGAGCCTTGCTGGATGATGATGCACTGAAAAGGGCTTTTGGCAATTGCTTTAGCTTTACCTGGAGATCTTTGTTATGTAAAGTATTCTGGCCCAAGCCTTAATGGCCCATCCATTAACAAAGGTGGGGGTGAGTTTCTGCTTCTAAGGTGAGTTTCTGCTCTTGAGTTTCTACTCTTTTTAGGGGAAATATTCTGCCTTTTTAATATTTCCTAGGATATTTCAATTTTCTAGGAGAGGTGTGGGTGCTAACTTCCTATATTTGTTAGGGCCAACTTTTTTGACACCACACCCTCCCATATGGATGCCATGCTTAAGTCTATTTCTTGTTCCTTTAACTTTCTAGTGTCTTTACTCATAGTCTTTTCTGGCCTCTTTTCACATTAATTTGCCAAATTTGTAAAATCTACATTCAAAAAATATGTATTTTGGACGTATATGCTCCAAAAATACTTCCTTAATTATGTATTAGTTGCTTTTTTGCATAGAGAACTGTGACAAAACATTTCAGTGACACAAAAGCCAGTAGCTAGTTAATTGTGATCCTCACATTAATTCTGGAAGTGCAAAATCAGATCAGGCTGCACTGGAATTGACTAGGCTGAGATCCTTTAAATTTCCCTCTCGCTGCCTGGCCAAGAGCCTCTGATTCAGTGGTGGGATTCAAATTTTTTTACTACCAGTTCTGTGGGTGTGGCTTGGTGGGCGTGGCAGGGGAAGGATATGGTAAAATCTCCAGTCAGAGGTGGCATTTGCCAGTTCTCCGAATTACTCAAAATTTCTGCTACCTGTTCTCCAGAACAGTTCAGAACCTGCTGATCACCACCTCTGCTCTGATTGCCTGCTACTTAATCCCTTTTTCAAAACTAGAGATACCCAGGCTGAGCATTCTGCCTGAGAAGCAGTCTGGGACCTTTCCCTGAACCAGCTTCATGGTTGCCTCTTCCTGGCATGCAAAATACTTTCTAAAACAAGTTAGCATGGACTTTAATAAGATTACTTTACGAAGGCATCTTCTACTCTTGCCAAAGAGCATAAACTTGATCTTATGAAAGTTTTGTATTTATACAGTCTTTGATGCAATGGTCCCAGCTATTTAATATACAAGCCCACATGTTTCACTTCTTGTTTCTTCCATGTTTTTTTAGGAGCATGTAGATATGATACATAGGTTTGTACCAATTTTGGGGGCATATTGTTTACACAAACTTTTCTTTAAACTCCATGTAGTTTTTATTGAATTTATGAATTTTCTGTCAATGAGAACAATCCGTGGAAAGGCTTACCTCCAGAAGTGGCTTGAGCTCCATCACTGGAGGCTTTTAAGAAGAGATTGGACAGCCATTTGTCCGGAAACATATAGGGTCCCTTGCTTAAGCTTGGGTTGGACTAGAAGACCTCCAAGATTCCTTCCAATTCTGTTATTCTGTAATTCTGTAATCCTGTAGTTCTGAACTATGTGATCAATTCACAATTGACCTGAACTTTGTAGTCATACTTCTAAAATAACAAAGAGAAATTCTTAGATCCTGATGGAAGACACCTGTTGTTGTTCCAACTAGATTTTAAGAGTTGGGATAGGTTTGAATCCAAGGACCCTGCGATTAGATTCATTTGGAGGAATTCCACTTGTGTACTATGTTTTGTCTCAGAAGCAGTTTGAGTTAGCGTTCTATCTAAAGTCTTCTTATACTATTGGACTATAAATCATGGTCAATAGAGAAAAAAAACTAAAGTTAATTGCCAAGTATTCTTTTTTTCTGTAATGGACATTGAATTTTGTTGATACTATGTCCATATCTGAACTTATTTCTATGTCTCTTATGTTTTCCATAGTAACAGCAGTAGTTAATTTATTGAAACAAAAGTTGAATAACAGCAAACTCTTAATATGTCAGAAGACCAGCCCAATATTCTAGAGTATATAATCAGGTTGATTTCGAGGTCAATGATCCTTACTATCTTCCTCCCTGCTTCCTTTTGGGAAGACAACATCTGCTAAATTGGGATTATAAATGTTATAAATGTTCTGTCACTAAGCAATGTTCTTACCCCCAGTGTATGCAAAGGTCAGCAATCACAATGGCTGTATTCTGTTTCACAACTGTAAAAAAACAAGTGAGGTCAATAACTGCCAGACCTCATATTAAAGGTAGAACTGTTTATATTGTGGCTAAAAAGAATCTGTCAAATATACCAATCATAAACCACAATGTTTCAAAATAGAGAGCATATTTTCCCTTTCTTTTTTCTTTTGCTAGTTATTCTAAGTCAGAGGTCTCCAAACTTGGCAACTTTAAGACTTGTGGACTTCAACTTCCAAAATTCCTCAACCAGCGTTGCTTTGCTGGCTGAGGAATTCTAGGAGTTGAAGTCCACAAGTCTTAAAGTTGCCAAGTTTGGGGACCCCTGTTCTAAGTGCACTCAAAGTATATGAGGAGATGCTTTAACTTGTAGTGGTAGTTCTTGTATGTGGTAGTTCTTTAACTCCTTCTCTGTTACTTGCTGTGAATTATGCATGCAGAAAAATTCTGCTTTCCTCCGATTGCCTAAAGTGTCTAGAAAGATAAGATAAAATTTTATTTTTTTTAAAAAAAATAGACACACATAATTCACTTGAATAGGTGGAATGCTTGCTAGTCTTTGAGTTTGTTTGCTTGCAGATATTTCATTATGAAACTACTGAAGGTAAAATTATCATCACACTGATGATATTATCTAGTTGGGTAATGAAATGTCTGCAAGGAAACAGTTAAGCTCAGATAACATTAAAGAAGCACTAAGGACTCCATAATTCAATCCTGAGCTACAGACATTCTTTTCTATTGCCACCTGAATATATTGGTGTGATGGATTGAAAGTGGAGCAATTCTTCTATTTACATAGAATTTTTCCCAATGTTGTCCAATAGTATGTAAGGCACTAACAGTTTCCAGAGCATCCAGCCTCTTCGACAATTATTAACTATTGATCAGTGGACTTGTAAGCTAATGATTTCTGAATTCCTGCTGAAGGCTGGAACTGTTTTGTGATCAGTTCATTTAACTTCCTAAGTAGATTTGGCTACCAAAAGGCCCAAGGCTTTGTAGAGAATTCTTAATTTTCACCTAGAGTATTGTTGAACTAATTTTTTTGTTAGCATAAAATCTGATGGTGTATTGTAGAATAAGCCAAACACTTCCTTTAGGCTAAACATTTAAAGAGGTTAAAAGCTTAAGAGAAGCTAATTTGAATGTTCTATTAATATACCATAAATATCCAAGTAATCCAATTGCCTCCAAAATTGTGCATTTTAGGGGGAAAAGATAACAAAGATACAACTGTAGTTTTTTCACAGTTCAGCAAGCAGAATCCGCAAGCACTGATTATTTTATTGTCTTGTTTTTATACAATTTATAGAGTTGGAATTGAATGGAATTTTTATGTTATAGATGATAGATAGATAGATAGATAGATAGATAGATAGATAGATAGATAACAATATGAAATAAGCACATCTTTTAAAAGACAGCTTTTATGTGTTACTTGTTTGCTTAAATGCTATAGGAGGCAATGATATACTATAAATGTCCTATGCACCTTGGACTTAAGGATCTGTTGATATCTGTAGAAGAAAAGTAAACAGAACTAGGTGGTGGTGGAGGAGTTAAATGTGTCATCAGCTTAGAGTCCTTACATTGACATAAACAATCCAAATCCAGTTCCCCTTGAAATCCGTTGCCCCTTATCTAGCACCGATTCAGATTTGAACTTTAGTTGAATAGATTCCTATGTATAGGCTTGAATAATAATCCTCTGTGCTGCAAATCAAATTATTGTCCTGATTCTTTGCACCTAACAGTATCCACATTACCAGATTATTGGCAACTTTAATCCATCCAGCAAGGGACTATATTTCCATAACACTTTATTGGCATTGATTGGTTCAGCATTCCCTTCCCTTCAGTGGCATCTGCAGGCAAAGTGTCCAAATCTGCAAAATAGCAGGCATAGATAGCATAACGTCTGAGGCCCCATTCCTTTTGTCAGGCATAAAATATTAACACATGTATCAAAAGGTGAACCTTTGATACCAGAGCAATACCCATCTTGCAGAGCTTGACATCACATGCATCCCGCGAATGCTGCTGCTGCTTCCTTCTTTACCCCAGTAAAGAATTCAGATCCTGTTCCTGGGCCTCTTTATTCTCCTTCCCAACCCAATAGTGGTAGCAAAATATATCCATGTTCAGAGCTATTAGAAAAAGTGCTATTTTGTAAAGTTGCTGATATGTGATCATTTCACCTTCACAATTCATGGGGGGGGGTATATTTTCAAAACCACCTCCCCATCATTTCCCTCAAAGCATCACTTCCCTCACCCCTCTTTCTTTTTCACACACTACTCACTGCTGTGCATAAACATGGATCCTGGGAAATATGTGTGAATGTTGGAGAGCAGTGGGCAGTTAGCTCATCAATTCATGTCCTCCTTTTTTGCAGTGGAAACTGGATATTCTTCCTAGACCAGTAGCAGCACTGAGGTCTACCGAAATGAACATGGGTTCAAGCCAGTTTGTTACTGCTGGTCTGGAGATGGTTTTATCATTTGTTTTTCTCCAGCTCTTCCCAGATGTTGAACTATCACTCTTTCAGTCCTCAGCATTTAATATATGGCTGAATATACTGTATGTTGTGTGTCTGTAGGTAAGGGTGTATGCTGGTCTCATGTGTTCACAGTTACTATCGATAAACTTTTCTGAGCCTGGATTTTCAATAGGAGGTTATCCTGCCCCTGCTGCTGTTTAACAAGAATTGGATCCGAAACTGTCTGAGATAATATGACAGCTTTCAAAGTAAGCCAATATTATTAACAACATGCTGCAGAAGACACACACAGAGAGAGAGAATTGCTTAAGCCCTATCCTCACCCCAATCAGGTTTTGTGGCTGAGTTGAGACAGATATTACCAATGCTGCCTATGGTTGTTGCACATCACATTATGCTAGATTTCATGGCTAGTATTTCCAGAGGTCTGGTGCTTCATCTCAATTGTCTCTCTCCCAAATATATCATTTTCATACAACACAAAATAATCTCAGAGGCCTAGCCAGCTTTCTGAACAGATTAATTAATTCAGACATGTCTGGTTGAGGGAGTCTGGGAGGTAAAGTCCATATACCTTAAAATGGCCAAGGTTGAAAAGCAGTGTTTTAGACTTTGTGACTAAGAATTACTGTCACTGCTTCTTCCTTATTCAGGAACAAATTCAGGTACAGTCACTTTGTATTTCTGTAGCCATCTTTATACTGAATGCTTTGCTGTCACAATACAGCCTTAGGCTCTTTTTTTTTTACAAAGACTAACTACCCTATGACCAATCCAACAACTTTCTGTCTGGAGGGTTCAAGGAACATATTTATACTTCTCCACAAAGAAATGGATTGGTCCTTGGAACCAATGGTCCTACAGTGGTTCAAACAGCATATTAACTTGGTCCTCAACACCAATAAGACCAAGGAGCTTATAGTGGATTATAGAAGGAACGGATCAGACATCCAGCCCCTGCTTATCAATGGAGACCGAGTGGAGCAAGTGGCCAGTTTTAAGTTTCTGGGTGTTACCCTAAAAAGGACCTGACCTGGGGTGCCCACATTGCAGCCCTGGTCAAAAGGGCCCAGCAGAGATTATACTACCTGAGACTTCTCAGAAAACAACAACTGAATGAAAAACTGCTGGTGACCTTGTACCGCTGCACCATAGAGAGCATTTTAATGTACTGCACCTCTGTATAGTTTGCCAATTGCACAGTGGCAGGTAGGAAAGCACTCCAGAGGGTTAATGTCATTGCCCAGAAGATGATTGGTTGCCCTCTCCCCTCTTTGGAAGAGCTTTATAGCTCCCGCTGCCTTAAGAAAGTTCAAAACATTCTTAAAGATCCATCTCATCCTGAGAACCCTTTTTCTGAACTATTACCATCTGGCAGATGGTACAGAATAATAAAAACAAGGACAAATAGGCTGAAAAACAGCTCAGGGCAGTAGCTCTTTTGAATTCTGCTGTATAGTGCAGTGTTGGTGTGGTGTCAGGGGTTTCCAGTTCAATGTGTGAAGGGTGAAGGATGTGTGTTTGTGTTTATTTTCATGGTCATGATGTGCACCGAAGATGATGTTTGATTTCGTTGTACAAGGTGCAATGACAATAAAGTAAACTAAACTAAACTAAACTAAATTAATCTTTATTGCAGGAATCCAAGCTGAAGAATATTGTACAACAGAAAGCACCAGAGAAATCTGTTATCACATTGATTGCACATATTCTGCCCTTAAAGGACTTACGTGTTTTCTCTTTCCCATGCATCCCTTTTCTGTAAATCAGTAATAACTAGGCAGATCTCTTTGAAAATACCCCGAGCCTCAAGAATAATGCTTGCAAGCCAACCTTTGGCGTATTCTTGTATTGCCTGAAAAAGCAAGTGCAAAACTTTCACTTGAGAGTTCAACAGAATTTGCAACTAGTTTTAGCGGAGGACTTTTCTAAACTTCGGCTTCCCACCTCAGAGATTATAAAATTCAGAGAAAAACTTCTAGATGCACTGTCTCCTCATGATTTGCCTTACAGAAATTATCCTTAAATATTGACAGAGCAAAGAAGAAATTAAAGAAGAAGAGAGAGATGAGATCAGGTCCTCCAAGCAACTTGAGACACCTGTCTGGTTTTGATGGGGGAACTCTAGTAGTAAACAGCTGTGGAACTCAAGAGGAACAGCAGAGAGGCTACCACAACAACCCTTAAGAGCGTGCCTCATTTTGTGCAATGGTAAGGCATGAAGAGAGTTTGTGTTCGAGTTTAGAAGAAACAATATATCGCATCATGTTTTTCTTTTCCTTTCACCATTCCTTTGGGACCAAGAACCATTCCTGCCTATGTAAGGGAAGTGAGATGGGCAGAAAACAAATTTAATAAATATATAGATAAAAATACATTTAAAAAAGCATAATGAAATATGAAGCACGTTGCAATCTATAAACAACATTCAGGAACCTTTGATACTATCCTGCCTAGATGGATGCAATTCTCATTAGTTTCAAGCTACTCTTTCTCCCTCTTGCAACCACTTTCCTGTCTGCTGCAATCTCTTAACCTGAAAAGTTTCAAGTGCAGCTTTCCTGAATTCTCAGCCAATAACGAAACTCTGGCATAGTAAGAGATTCTGGGCAAACTCCATTACTTATAATGAGCATGCCTATTTCAACTTCATGCAATTTATTTGCCAGTAAAAATTCATAAGGCTAGCTTCTCATTGAAACAAAGGCCATATAAGGATGTGGTCATTAACATCCTTTGCCTGTTTGCTAGAAAGAAAGGCCCATTGAGCTCCAACATTATTATTCTGCGGAAATCATCTATAACTCAGCGTCTTCACTTGCTTCCTGTGGAATTTCACCAGGACTTCAGGGTGACTGACCTCAGCTGTATTGTGCCAAAGTCCACGCATTACTCCCATAGGTTTTCCAGTAGTGGATAATGACAGAGAACTGTGCATCAGACTATGACCCCTGAGCTCCATTGTTTGGAACTGGGAGGGCAGCACCAGCAGCAGCATCTCATTTTCTTTTATGGATCAAAGGAAGGAGTGAGAAGGGATTGGGCAAAGTTTCTATAGAGATTCTCAGTCATCCAGGTCATGGTTGTCCCAAAGGTGCTTTTTCAAGAGGCAATTGGACTTTCTGGTTTTTCTCTGAAGACATTTCGCTTCTCATCCAAGAAGCTTCTTCAGCGCTGTAAAGGCAAAGTGTGGAAGGAAAGAACATGACAGAGCTAGAAGAAAGCATCTTCAACCTTTGTCTTGTTTGTTCTGTTCTTTATTTCATCCCCTAGAACTACTTCCCATGGCACAAGAACAGAGCTGTCGAACTCCTGGCCCATGGGTCGGATGTGTCATGTGCTGGCCACGCCCACGCTTGGTTTAGCAAAGGGGGAGGAAGTCCCGATATTTATTTATTTATTTTATTTATTTTAATTACATTTCTCCGAAGACTCAGGGTGGCTTACAATTTTTTGGGATACAACCCAGTGTGCTCAGCAATAGCCTTCATTCCATTGTATATGCCTGCTTATTACTAAGCGGCATTTTTACAAGGTCAGCTAATTGCCCCCAACAATCTTGGGTCCTCAATTTACCTACCCCGGGAGGATGGAAGGCTGAGTCAACCTTGAGCCTGGTGGGATTCGAGCCTACAGTAATTGTAGACAGCTGGATCTTAAGAGCAGGCATTTAACAGCCTGAGCCACCAACACATGACCCTGCCATGATGATGCAAGTTTGAAACCCTTGTTTTAACTTATGATTGTCAGGTTGATAGATTGTACCACAGAAGTTTTAACTGCAACATTTGCTCTATGTAAGCTGCAGAAAGGGTTTTTTTTCAATTCATTGCAGCAGAGTAGCAATATGTTAACTAAATATATACATATTTGTATTCCTATTAATTACTTAATATTTATATTTCTTATTAACACTTTTTTCAAGCTATCCATTGCTTTCTTTAGGGAATCTTAAACATTTCAATATTTAGATTGAGCTGGAGTACTTCCTATTTCTGCAAATTGCTCCCACTTAGTGGGTGTAGGAGGGAGGGAAAAAAACTGTGCGTATCAAGTCTAACTTGTTTAAAATAGACTGACGGTTGAACAGATGGCTTGTGTGTGATGTAGTCCTCTTGCAACGGGACCCAACTTCTTCCATTTGCTGCCCCTCCCCCTTTTCACAGCACCTGGTCAATCTTATCTAGGTCTGAAAGTTAAGTGAGACCAGGCCTGATCAGTATTTGGATAGGAAATTGCCAGAATATCCTAGGACTACCACTCAGAAGGCAAACTCTCAAACTGTAACTCTGCCAAGGCAATCACATGCGGGTGACCACTAAGTCATCAAGAATTATGCTGAACTTGAAAACTCTGCCTTCAGTCTTGACAAGAGCCATCTTCTTTCTAAGTTCGCAATACACTTTGCTTAGCTTTCTGGTTCAAAAACTAAATGAGGATTTCATGGTTTCACCAGCTGATTCTCTTGCCTGTCCTTCATTTTCTTCTATTGACTCAGAACTTGAAAGCTTGAATGTTATCTTGTGAATTTTGCATAGGACTAATAAAAGTATTGCAATAATATTGAACCTGGATTCTTAAATTGAGGATACCGCAATTTACTGCAATTAACAGAGCAAAAAATTAAGAAAAAAAAATCCATGATTCAGTCAGAACTTTTTTTTTCTCTACAGATCCTAATTTTAAGAAATTTTTTGTGTAAACCAACCCACTTGTCTGGATATAATCCCTGGCATATTCAATGGAAAATGTATGCCTAATGCTATTAGTGGTAGCATTAGGTGTTGCCACTGTTATTTTGACCTTTGATGGAATCTTCCTGTCTTCCATTTTGCACACATGAAGATTAGCAGCACCTAAAGCCACAAGCACAGCCGCACAGACAATATGCACGTGCTAGCCTTACATTATCTGAAGTTTGGCCCCCATTAAACAAAACTGGGTATCAATTTCTAATCTGTACTAAATGAAATATCATATCAATCATTTGATCAATCACAATAATTTACATTCCTCAGAGACATTTTCCGCTTGGTCTTTCATTCTAATACTTCTTTTAAGAAATTCTTAGATCATACCTAAAGCTTGTATGCAACATGGGAAAACCATACAAGAGTTCACATTAATATGATACTCTTCAGCATACTTATTATATATATCGGGGGTGGGAGAGAGATATACAGTAGTAAGGACATTAGTTCCACCTCCTCTACCTCCTTTCATTCTTTCCAGGTACAAGACAGCTGTGTATAGTAGGTAGAGTTTACCACGCTTTCTGGATAATTTGGAAGTAGAGGGTGTTTGTCTTTGGCACCTTTTAGATGTAGCTGAATTACAACTCATCCAGGCCAACAATTCCGACTGGGCTTAATAGCCAGGGATCACAGGTGGTATTCAGCAGGTTCTGACCAGTTCTGGAGAACTGGTAGTGGACATTTTGAGTAGTTCGGAGAACCAGCAAATATCACCTCTGACTGGAGGTTTTACAGTATCCTTCCCCTGCAAAAAAAAAATTTGAATCCCACCACTGCTGGGGATGATAAAAGCTGCCATCCAACAATATGAGCTGACAGGTGGCAGGTCAGTGAAAAATTGGCATCTCTAATGTTTCTGGATGAGGGCTTATGAGATATGGTCATCTTGAGCAGCACGTGCTAACACCTCTTTTATCAAGCAGACTGTGCCGACACCTTATGTGTTGCATAGTCCCCAGTGGAAAACTCAAGTGTTGACATAAAGGAAAGCTCAGGAGATCTGCCTTTTCTATGTAAACAAGTTGGAATTTCAGGCTCTATCATACCAAGAAATCCAGCACTGACCTCAGCATACCAGACTCCTCATACTTGTCTCTCACACAAATGACTCTTGGAAAAACAACTACTGTAGGAGGCGGGGTGGGGTGTGTGTGCAAAAGCGTATAGTCCTAGTGAACAGAGTTCTAGCATGAAGATAATCTCTGAATAAATTACTATTAAAACAACTTTTCCCAGCTGATGTGTTTTATGCATGTTGGACTAAAGATTTCATATTCTTCATCCCAGCCGGGGAGGGGAGATTATCTTATTTATTTATTATTCTACCTTTATTAATTTTATAAATAACTCAAGGTATTTGAGGCTGAGAGAGAGAGAGAGAGAGTGATTGGTCGAAATATATATAGTATGTACACAGTGTGTGTATATTTACTTATTTGTGTGTGAGTGTGTGTCTGTGAATATGTGTGAAAATAGTGCATTACTATTGGTTAAAGCAGTTAAAGAAAAGGTAACATCTGATAATTGGACAAGTTATTGAAAATAAGGGAGACGTGTGTCTAATTATAAAGCACATAGAGAATTTAAAACATTAAAAGGACGAAGAAGTTACTGTAACAAGGTAGAACACATCAATGATAGGAAAAAATACAAATATAACCATTGCGCAACATGTGCTGTAAAATGTATGTATGTATGTATGTATGTATGTATGTATATTTGTTTTCATAGATTTTCACGGGTAAAGGTATGTAGGTCTTGGTGTATTTGGGTCTTGTCCCATGTAAGATTGAGAGTATCTTGGCAACGTTTCGATGAAATCTCATCTGTCATCTTCAGGCTGGTGTCTTCAGCTTCGTTCTTCTGGGAGAAGTGTGTGATAGTGGCTATTTTTCCCTTTTAAACTGCCAGAGTTGGCTGTATTGTTACTTCTTGATTGGTTGATGGAGTTGATGTATGCAGATTGGTTGGCTTTTTCATAAGACCCTGTGTGGCTGAGGTGCTGGCTGTGTGTCTCTCAGCCTTTTGTGTTGTAACGACCTGGGTAATGGGCTGATCTCGGAAGGATGGAAGGCTGAGTTAACCTTGAGTCACTCAGAATTGAACTCCTGTCAGTGAGCAGAGTCAGCCTGCAGTACTGCATTCTAACCACTGCACCACCCCAGCTCTTTAAACCAAAATACACCAAACCATAAACTTACCAAGCGAGCTAAATGCACATAAGCAAAAAGACCCAACAATATTAAAACCAAAGCTTTGACTGATTTGTCTGATTTAAGCATTCATTATAAATTAAAATTAAAAGTAGAATCATCTTTAGAGCACTTGTGCAGCCTCATTAGCTGCTAATAACCCAGTGCTCCTTGCAAGCCCCTTACCCCGTCTCTGCTTTCCACAAAACAAAAATGTTGCAGCAGAAGGCCATATGTACAAGAAGAGCCTCAAAGCACAATATATTTCCTGGCAAGTGATTCTCCTGACAGCCTGTCAAATAGCTCTTTGGTGAGCTGTTTGGTATACAGTTTCAGTCAGGAGATAATAGTGCCATTGCCTGTGCTTTTTCCCTCTTCCTGAGTACAGATTTAAATCAGGCAGTTTGCCAACCAGCTGTTTAGTGGGTTCTCAAGAGCACCATTGAAATGGAGAAGTACATGGGAAGACTCATCACCAGTTGTTTGCTTGCTTACTAAATTTATATTGTACATCCTACATATACTGTATTAGACTTATATCCAGCTCTCTATTTCAGGAATTTATTGTATGTAACCTTCCCCCAGCCTTGTCTGCCCACCTACCCATCAACAACCTAACAAGATAAATTGGACAGAGATGAGAGTGACGATCAAGTCAACTTCCACAGCTAAGGGTAGACTAGGGTCGCCCAAATCTAGTTCAATACCTTTACCACCACCCACACTGGTTCTCACTTAGAAGTAAATCTCTTGTATCCTGTCAAGCTGGTGGGCACTGAGCTAAGATAGAGAGAAATAGGAGTGATCTTAACCCATTGAGAAGTTAGATGCACTGAATTGGGGGGTGGATGCATCTTGATGGGACAGGTGAGATAAGAAGAACAACAGGGAGAATGGCTATGTATTTTGGGGCTCATTTATATCGATATTCATTTCTATTTCCTATTTCTACATGGTGCTTTCCCTGCATTTTACTATGATTTAGCTTTATATTTAAACAAGGACAATTTCCTCTGACTGCTGGACCCCTTGCAAAGTGTAGACTTTTCATCTATGTACCTCTCCTATTTCAGTCCATAGAACTGGAACTGAAAGATAGCTGCTCAAATTTCCACCAATTTCTGTTACACATGCTTTCTATTTTAACTTTCTGTTCTTCACAAAAATAGAGCCACACTTTTAAATCTCCTACTCACAGCTTGGAAGAAAGTCCCAATGAAACGGGTAGGATTCATATCACCAAGATATGGCTGGAATGCACAGACCCATCCTCTAAATTTCCCTTTGGACATTTATTATTTACTCTGTAGTCATTCAACCTGTGCTTAAGTTGAAGGGCATTAGTCCTTGAAAGGTATATCTCAAAATCATAATTGCTCTGTGAGTGGTTATCAGCAGTTACAAATAAGTCTATCTAATGACAGTATGCAATTGGCAAGTTATACCTGAACAGTTGTATAATTAGTGTTGTTATGTGGTTAAATTCCTAGATGTCAATCTTCAGACAGCCTTCCAAATTGTTTACCAGGTTTGTTTACTCAGCCTTCAAAGGTCTCCCTTAAGGCTCCTTCCCCACCCACCCCCTAAAACCTTTGCCTTCCAAAACAAGAGAGAGGGAATCAAACGATTTTGGAAGCTGCCAGAAAGCAGTGGTTCCCATCCCTCATGTTGAATATGCTAATGAGGAGGGAAACCAAGGAACGAAGGTTTCCCTCCAGTCTGCCTTTCTGGTGGGAAAAATAATAAGTTAAAATGATTGGTCCACCCTGCCAGTGGGAAATTAGAGGAACCTCATTGATTGGGCTGCTGATAGCTCCCTTTAAAAGAGGGAGCTGCCAGAACAGCCAACTCACTTCTTTGTACCAGTTTACCAAATAAAGAGTTGTTTGTCACTAGCTGAGAGTCCTGCCTCTTCATTCAGCCCCAACTTAACATCTCACATATTTTAATTTTTAAAAATTTTTAATTTTTAATTCATATTTATATGCCGCCCTTCTCCGGAGACTCAGGGCGGCTTACAATTTTGGGAGCACAACCCAATGCGCTCAGCAATAGCCTTCATTCCATTGTATATGTCTGCTTATTACTAAGCGGCATTTTTACAAAGTCAGCTTATTGCCCCCAACAATCTTGGGTCCTCAATTTACCTACCCCGAGAGGATAGAAGGCTGAGTCAACCTTGAGCCTGGTGGGATTCGAGCCTGCACTAATTGCAGGTAGCTGGAATTAAGTGCTAGGCATTTAACAGTCTGCACCACCAAGGCATATCAATACTGTATTCAGATAACAGGAAATGCTTGCATATAAAAGATTATGGAGAAGCAAAAAGAAAATGATTCCAGCAGTGAATTTGTCCACAACTGTCTGATCTTGCCCAGAAATGAAAGGAATTTCCCCATATTAGTTTAGTTGCTGGATGGTATTAGATTTAGCTATATTTTTGTGGAGTAACAAGGTCAAAATTCTACCCCAATACTGTACCTCTCAGGGGCATAACTTTATTGCATTTCTGTTCAGCCAATGATACTTCACAATCTTTGAGTGCATAATAAAATTCTCTTACGCCATATCCATAGCTTTAACTCCTAGTGACTGAAGTGGTTGGATTCTACAAGCATAAGAGTAGCTTTTCTGGCATAAACAGCAGCAGATCTCCTGAATCCATTAATGCTTATCAGATCCTTCTGGCCTTGAAGTGCCATTTTCATATTTAAAATGGATCTAAATAGTATACAATCAAACCATGGGCAGCAATATCATTTCCTACTATAGCTTTTAATGCACCTCCTAATGGTTTCATTAACAATTTGATGAGCCATAAAAAGGATAGGTATACTAAGTTTATTTTTTGCAGCAAGCTATTGAAAGTTGAACATATGAGGAGTGAAGACTAGAATAAGTAAAAAATAGAAACTTCTGAGATGTTAAAAATGGATATATCTGCTGAGATCTGTAAAAGTACAGTCCATTAGAGTAGCTTTCCCTAATCTGATGATGAATGGATGATGAAGTACAAATACCTATTGAGCCGTTTGATATTCCTTATATTCTGAATTATAGGTAATGGTACAAAGATAATCAAAGATAATCGATTGGATTACTGCAATGCGCTCTACATGGGGCTGCCCTTGAAGAGCACTCGGAGACTTCAGCTGGTGCAAAATGCAGCTGCTCGAGTGATTATGGGTACACCTAGGCGTGCCCATATAACATCTATCCTCCACGAGCTGCATTGGTTACCAGTGGTCTTCCAGGTGCTAGTGACAACTTTTAAAGCCCTTCATGGCTTAGGAGTGGGATACCTGCGAGACCGCCTACCGCTACCTTATGCCTCCCAGCGCCTGGTTAGATCTCACAGGGAGGGCTTGCTCCGGATACCATCGGCCAGGCAATGTCGGCTGGTGGGTCCACGGGCTAGGGCCTTCTCTGTAGTGGCACCGTCCCTTTGGAATATGCTCCCCGCGGAGATTAGAACCATCCCAAATCTACTTGCCTTTTGCAAAGCCATTAAGACCTGGCTTTGTTGGATGGCATTGAGACCTTGTTCTTCCCCCATGTACGGCTGGATTGATATGAATGAGTTTTTGTTTTTACATTGTATAGGAATTGTTTTTATCTTTTTGTACGCCGCCTCGAGTTCCCTGTTGGGGGAAATGAGGCGGGATATAAATTTAATAAATAAATAAATAAATAATCATAATACTAATAGCACTTAGACTTATATACCACATCATAGAGCTTTACAGCCCCCTCTAAGCAGTTTACAGAATCAACATATTGCCCCCAACAATCTGGGTCTTCATTTTACCAACCTTGGGAAGATGGAAAGCTGAGTCAACCTCGAGTTAGTGAGGATCAAACTCCTGGCAGTGAGCTGTGAGTTAGCCTGCAATACTGCATTCTAACCACTGCATCACCATGACTCATAATAATACAATAACTGACAATATTTTGCCTTTTTGAATGCCACTTGAGCTGAGAAATTGGTTACTTGTGCATGCAGGGCATCTGGTAGGCTATTCTTCTTCATCCTGGAGACCAGGTAATTAGACTGCTGATGCCATTACCACAAGAACCAAATCTCTTTGCAATAAGACCACCCTGATTTGGTACTAGATGAGAAAGAGATCTTCTGTGCATTACATTTCAGTAATTTCAGTGGCTTAGCGAATGTGTCAAAGATCTATCCAGTTGGGTATTGGGTTTTCATTTAGATCCTTTGAAGTCTAAATTCAGAGTTAGATATAGAATAATGACAGCATTGATTACTGTCTTGGATGCCCTTAGACAGCAGTAGGGGATCCCCCTATAGCCTTACTTCTCAGTTACTTTTGATACTATCAACCATGGTACCTTATTGGGTTGTCTGAGGAAGATAGGAACAGAAGGAATTACTCCTTCCTCGATGGGCAGTTTCAATCTGTCATGGGGGAAGGAAAGCTCAGCCTTTGATGTAGCAATAGCACTTAGGCTTATATACAGCTTCACAGTGGTTTACATCCTGCTCTAAATGTTTTACAGAGTCAGCATATTGCCCTCAACAACCTGGTGTCAACCCTGAAGCTGACTTGACCATTATCAGGCAACCAGACCGGCACCTTCATTGGACCATGTGATTGTCTGGGGAAGGGGGAAAATGTTTAATTAGTTGAAAACTGCGGGAACCTTCGGAGTTGGTTTTCACCAAAACTATACCAATATGATATAGCCAATAAAACTATTCTTTGAGGAATCTACCTGTCTCAGAATTTTGTTTGCCATAGTTGTATTACTTGGAACCCTGACACCTGGGGCTTCATTTTACCAACCTCAGAAGGATGGAAGGCTGAGTCAACCTTGAGCCGGTGAAACCTGAACTGCCGAACTCCTGTCAGTCAGCAGTCAACAGAAGTAGCCTGCAGTACTGCATTTTAACCATTGCACCGCAATGTATGGGGTGCTTATCTCTCCTATTTCTTAAAACATATATGAAGCCACTGGGAGAGATATCCAAATGAGCATCACCACCCTGGGCCATGAAGGAGATGCCACTGATGTCCTTTCCAAGTGTTTAGTGTCTATCAGGGTCTGGATGGGAGACATCAGAAGAAACTTCAACCTAAGTAAGATGGAGCTGCTGTTGATATTTCAAGGCTCTCTGTGATAGCACATTGGAATGACTTTAGAAGACAGGAGGAAGATCCACAATCTAAGTAATGGTCTCATATGACCCAGGTTAAGTATAAGTGTGTGTGTGTGGGGTGGGGGACGGGAAGCAAGGGAAGTGTTTCAAATGAGGCACTCCTAGTTTTCTGGATACCAAAAAGATAGGAGGGGAAAAATATTTTCAGACTTATAAGATTTTATTTAGTATAACCTTATAATAAAAATAGGGCTGTTACTATTTATTATAACTTTGACAGGATTTCTTCACTCTCAAGAAAGAGGTTTCAAAGGGCAGGAAATTATTACAAAACAAACCCAGGTATTATTGAAGGTTGATTCTGACTCAGAATGACTAGCATCATTTAGTACTTCCAAAGATCAGTAACTCTCCCTGTTATTTAAGACGACTGGCATCTATAAGCATGTGTAGAATTAAATACATTTTTTCTTTTTATGACCCTGCAATCCCTTTTATTGGGGTGGAGTCAGGCTGACTCAATGGAGCTGAGTGTTTACTATCCGGATGCCCTTCCTGATGCCTATGCAGAGTTTGCAGCAGATATTTCCTCTTTTCACCCTATAGAGAAACATCTGTCACTATCTAGGATTGAACTTTCAATCTTCTGAGTGGGAGGCTAACATCTTCACCTCTAGGCCACCAGTCCACTCTATAGAATTAATTAATTAATTAGAATTAAATACACTTAATCTTTTGAAATCGCCTGCAGGAAAAGCTGTAGAATTACATTTTATGGGAATACTGTTCTCACATGAAATGTACGGATTTTCTGGTGGTCTACCATCCAGGAATTGACCAGGCCAACTCTGCTTAACTTCTGAGATCAGTTGAAATTAGGTGACTGCTGTAATTTCTTGTGGCAGAAGCCTAAATTCAAATCTCACTGGTTATGAAGTTGATTGGATGATGGCACCATCAGGAAACATTCACTCCATTATGCTGGAGAACAAATACCCAGATTAAATATTGAAGGCATTGTTTTTTTGGGGGGGAAAGGAGGTATCTGAAACCACCACAGAATCAGGGAAGTCTTGCTCATCCCTCCTTCCTTATTCAACTCCCTCCACATCTGACTCCAGGAAGGGAGAAATAAAACACAGAGAGACAGATCCTAGAGAAAACCTTCTTTTGTTGGCATATCAAGGTTGCTTAGTTCTTCTCCCTTATAGCAAAATGGAGAAATCTGTGGTTCTTCAGATGTCATTGGGATCTAATTCCAGCCAACATGTAAGGATATTGTTACTGGCTGACATTTCACAGGCATACTGGGACATAAATGAAAACTTTTGAGAATTCAGTTGCTAATATATCAATCATCTGTCTTGTCTATACTGCTTTCCCAAAAACAGGTCTGTGAGATTTTATGGCAGATTCTAACTTGCATTTCGGACAAAGAGGATTCTTTTACATTCAGGGTGTGGAATCTGGGGTTTGTTCAACCATTCATCTCTGAGATAAACTCAGGCATGGCAGGTGCTGAAATCTATGTAGATAACATAAGATGTTTGAAATCCCTAGTTTACAAAGGATGCTTCTTACCGATTTATGACTGAAGAGATGCTGTATCCCCAACCTAGCATTCTTCAGATATGTCAGATTTCTTCTCTTATAATCTTATCAACAACAATTTCTACTCTTATAATCAAATGAACAACAGCCTTGGTGGCTCAGGCTGTTAATTGCCTGCACTTAAGTTCCAGCTGCCTACAACTGCTGTAGGCTCGAATCCCACCAGGCTCAAGGTTGACTCAGGCTTCCATCCTCTCGGGGTAGGTAAATTGAGGACCCAAGATTGTTGGGGGCAATAAGCTGACTTTGTAAGCTGCTTAGTAATAAGCAGGCATATACAATGGAATGAAGGCTATTGCTGAGCACACTGGGTTGTATCCCCAAAAATTGTAAGCTGCCCTGAGTCTTCGGAGAAGGGCGGCATATAAATGTAATTAAAAATAAAAAATAAAAATTTATGGCTAGAATTTTGGGGAATTAAATTTCAACATGTGTGGAGAACATTTTTAGGGTTAAGAATTTTGTTTTACACCAGCAGTCATGTTGGCTGGAAGACCCAGCCAACCCAACACTGCTGGAGCACACTGGTTGCTTATGCCTAAAAACTAATTTTTAATTAGGGCTTCAAAGAATGGCCTTTTGTTTTCTTTGTTTGGGGATATCAGCTTTATTTATTGCACTTCCTTGGCTACTGAGGAATGTTTTCCCTTCTCCATCCAAATTTAAGATAAAAACACTCCTTTTCCTTTTAAGCATAAATCGTGGAAGGATTTGGCAACATAGCACTTGTGGGAAATGCTGTGTAGGTCTGTAAGGAATAGGAGACACAAAAAAATATTAATTTTTCACCAACATGGAGATCATTAAGTATATGAGGTGCAAATACTCCCACACTGATGTATTAGGGAGTTTTCTGGTCTTTTTCCCAAATAGACCCCAAAGATTTTAGACTATTACAGTGTCCAGATTTCTTCTGAGAAAGCTTAGCTATAAGCTAAGCTGTTTATATGGCTGAATAAAAGGCACCTCCTTCCTTCTGTGATTTATGTAACTTGCTAAATCCTAAGTCCAATGAAGCAACTTAGAAGATATTTGTAACTTTTCTTCCTGATCATGTGATATTGCTACCACAATTGTCACCATCGTGGTTTGGACCTGCGGTTTAATTGGGGTGTTGTTTATCTAGTTTTAGGACTTTAATAGAGAACAGATTATGTTTTAAGTCATATTTATGCATAAATATTGAAAATTCAAAAGAATTCACAAACTTTTATGCACTGCTGTATATAGCAGCCTTTGTACTTGTAGTTTTATTATCATTTTGTGTTGACTTAACCGCATTGCAGGGATGTAAACAAATTAGATTAAAAATCCCACATCCTTTTTTTAAAAAGTTCAGGGTTCAGTGTCCTCCACAGAAATTAAAAAAAACTCGCTAGAAAGGAATTCCTTTAAAATCCTAGTCTTAACAAATTTAATTGTGTGGTTGTCATGAGTTTTTTTTTTTTATGGAATTCGCTTCCCAGGAAAAACAAAAACAAAAATCCTCACCTCAGGGCAGAAAGGAAGACTTAGAGCACTGGATAACAAGCCAAGGATGTCAAACTCAATTTATGGCAAGACAATTCCAGCCTAACTTGGGAGACTTTTCTGAGCAAACAAGCAGGAATGTGGAAGACAAAAACAAGCAAACATCCATCATTAATGGACACACTATATGGGTTAGAAACAAGAGGAAATCCAAGTCTCCCCTTCTGAGAGGGCAATGCTGGAAATATTTTGAGAGCTATTTAAATCCATTCCTATTCATCCAGAAATCGGTCACTGCCTGATTTCTCTCTGCCTCTCTCTCCCTCTTTCTAGAATAGCAATAGCACTTAGGCTTATATACCACTTTACAGTGCTTTACAGCCCTTTTAAGCAGTTTACAGTGTCAGCATATTGCCCCCAACAATGTGGGTCCTCATTTTATCAACCTCAGAAAGATGGAAAGCTGAGCCAACCTTGAGCCAGTGAGAGTCAAACTGCCAAATTGCTGGCAACTGGTACAGCAGAATTGGCCTGCAGTACTGTATTCTGACCACTGCGCCACCACGGCTCCAGTGAATGCAATTAAGATTTGGTTTTCTAGTTGTGTTTATCCTTGTTTCCATGAAAAGGCACCAAAGAGTCATCAATAAGACAGGTCTGTTTGAAGCTCTTAGTATAAATATTCTTTCGGGTGTTAGTTTACTAAATTTATGAAGACTGGATCAGTTGATTTCGGTCTCATGTATCAGTAAACTCTGTTCATAAGACTTTTGACCTGTTCTATTGGGTAGGGCAGGTGTTAAGGATTTAGTGAGTCTTCATGTCTTCTTGACTTAGTGGACATAAAGATACAGAGGCAAATCAGTTATGAAGTTCCACAACTCTGAAAATATAAGCACAATTCATATGCCTAGCAAAATAAATAAGATATTCATTTCTGAGGAATTTTGACATGTTTTCTTCACTCTCAAGAAAGAGGTTTCAAAGGGCAGAAGATGACTATAAAGCAAGCCCAGGTTTTATTGGTTTAATAATGGTTCTGATACAGAATGGCTGGCATCCATTAGTACTTCTATGGATCAGTAAGTCTCCTCTTGGGTTAGCAGGCCTAGTATTTACAATGCTCTTATTTAATGAGAGTATCCACTAACCTCAGCAAACAAGGGCAACAGTTCCCAAGCTTTCTGCTAAAAAAAATTCAAGAAGACAGTCCTTCTAACAGAATCAATCATCCTTATGGCTGAAGTACTTTATAACATAACCACCTGCATTCTTCCCATCTGTTCGTAATCTCATCTAACAAAATATTTTTCCTCATAGATTGGATTGATTCTTCATGTTACACAATGTTTCTTCAGAATCATTCCTGGTCTTTCCATTATCACCATGCGTAAGAACATAACATGTATCTATCATCAACTAATAGATTTCTATGTACCAACAACAGTCTAATAACACTTATGCATACTCGGGCATACAATTTAATACTTTCACTCATATGTCTATGAAGATTCTTAGTCATGGTTGTCCCAAAGGTGCTTTTTTCAAAAAGGCAACAGGACTTCATTTTTCCTTAAAGATGTTTCACTTCTCATCCAAGAAGATCCATCATTCAGTCAGAACCAAAGAAGCTTCTTGGATGAAAAGCAAAACATCTTCAAGGGGAGGGGGGAAGTCCAGCTGCTTTTGAAAAAGCACCTTTAGGACTTTCACTCACAACACCTTTGCTTCCATTGAGGTATTAACTAACAAACCCCAAAGTCAGATCACTATGTTTGCATTATAAATCTCAATCTTTCATATGGTATGTTCATTACCAAACACACCCAAATACATTTATTTCCGCTGCTTATTATGGCTTGAATCAATCAAATCTTTTACATCATCCTTTTTAGTATTATACAAAAGGTGTGGCTAGTCATACTTACATAATTCTTACATAATTCTCCACTAATGATAAGGACTGAACAGGTTGAGTACATTATGGCCATTATGCCAAAGTACAATTTTGCTCTCAGCAAATTCACATTATTTATGCAAACTAGGCTCTCATTACCTTGCAGACCAACATACTATTGTCCACATTGCAGCAGGTAGGAGGTAAATGCAGAGCATGGACATTCATGAAGCCTATAGGTAAAGGTAAAGGTTCCCCTTGCACATACTTGCTAGTCATTTCCGGCTCTAGAAGGCAATGCTCATCTCCGTTACAAAGCTGAAGAGTCAGCACTGCCCAAAGACGTCTCCATGGTCATGTGGCCAGCATGACTAAATGCCAAAGGCGCACAGAACATGGTTACCTTCCCACCAAAGTGGTCCCTATTTTTCTACTTGAATTTTTTACATGCTTTCAAACTGCTAGGTTGGCAGAAGCTGGGACAAGTAACGGGAGCTCACCCCATTACGTGGCACTAGGGATTCAAAGCCGCTGAACTGCCGACCTTTCTGAATGACAAGCTCAGCATCTTAGCCACTGAGCCACTGTGTGAAGCCTATAAAAGGACATAAAAACAAGCTCTATATAATCATCATATATAGAATTAAATACATTTAACCTTTTGGAATCACTTGCACCCAGAGCTATAAAATATATTTTATAGGAACACTGTTCTCACATGAAAGGGAAAAAAGAAGCAAATATATTCTTTAAGCGGAGGGTGGTTTTTTTTTTTGCACCATTCTACTTCTCATTCATTTGAAAAGAGCTAGGGAGTTGCATACCAGATTTCAGCAGTCAACACTGAACTGACTTATGTCCAGTAAGTGTGGTCCCTCCTCCAGTGTTTCTAAGCAACAACATAATATAAAGTTATAAACTGCAGCTCATTTGTTCACAAGTGTTCCACTTCAATTATTTCCTCTGATGTTGCTGGCATTTTCCATTGTGCCTTTCATGATTCAGATCTGCCTGCCTCACTCCCCAGATTTTCCTTCAAAACCCTGCAGAAAAGGTCAAGAAGGACAGACAGGAGAAAGCCTTCATTCAAGCATCCCAGGGCACCATAATTTTAGCTAGTAAAGATAACGAATGTAACATGCAATTACTGCTAATACCCAATCATAACACTGGGCAATCTTAAGAATGGAGTGAAAACTGTGCTTATTTTGGAAATTAGTTGGATGTATCTGATTTTCAAAATAAGCAATTAATCACCAGAAGCTCTTCTACATAATAAACAAAGTAATCTCAGTTGATGTTGGATGTCTCAGAGCATATAATCATATTCCACAAGCATTTTCAGATGAGAGGCTAAGCAAGCCCTGCTATAGAGATTGAGGTGGGATGATGGTTCAATCATGGAATGTGATATAAAATGCTTTAAAATAATAATAACAGAATAACAAAGCTGGAAAGGATTTTGAAGATCTTGTAGCCCAGTCCTCTGCTCACGTAGAAAATTACACCATTACAGACAAATGGTTGTTCAATCTCTTCTTTAAAAGCTCCAGTGTTGGAGCACTCACAACTTCTGGTGGCAAGTCATTTGATTAATTGTCCTGTCAAGAAATTTCTCCTTAGTTCTAGGTTGGTTGGTTCTTTCATCAATTAGTTTCCATCCATTGTGTCTTGTCCTCCCTTCAGGTGCTTTGGAAAATAGGTTGACCCCCCATTTTGTGCCAGCCCCTCAAATATTGGAACACTAACATGTCACTCCTAGTCCTTCCCCTCCCCGTTAAACTAGACATACCCAATTCCTGCAATCGTTCTTCATATATTTTAGCCTCCAGCCCCCTAATCATCTTGGTTGCTCTTCTCTGCACTCTTTCTAGAGTCTCAACATCTTTTTTATACCATGGCAACCAAAACTGGATGTAATATTCCAAGAGTGGTCTTACCAAGCCATTATAAAGTGGTATTAACACTTCATATGACCTTGATTCTACACCTGTTAATGCAGCCTAGGACTGCGTTGGCTTTTTTGGCAGCTGCAGCACGTGGCTGGCTCATATTTAAGTGCTGTTCACTAGGACTCCAAGATCCCTTTCACAGTTTCTATTATTGAGCTAGGAACCACCTATTCTGTACCTGTGCATCTGTTTTTTCTTGCCTAAATATAGAACTTTACTTTTCTCACCATTGAATTTCATGTTGTCAGATAGGACCCACTGTTCAGGTTTGCCAAGACCCTTCTGTTTCTTGAGCCTAACTTCTGGAGTGTTGACTATTCCTGCCAGCTTGGTGTCATCTGCAAATTTAATAAGTTTCCCTTCTATCCTCTCATCTAAATCTTTGATGAAGATATTGAAGAGTACTGGTGCTAAGGTAGAGCCTTGGCGTACTCCACTGGATACTAAAAAAAAGTCCTGATTTGATAAAAAGACTTGATTTTATTATTTGTATTAAGGGAGTTCTGGTTTTAATTTTTGTACACCACCTAGGGTAATCTCAATGAAATTGGTAGCTATATAAAATAAATTATTGAATTGAAAGGTAGGCTACAAAGTCAGAATACTAAGAGTAGTAATATTTATAGTAACAATGGACTTTGATCATGAAGCATGTTGTGTGTATAAATTGAGGTGTTCCTGCCCTAGGGATGTGTAAAAAGTCCAGAAAGGAAAGTTGTTTTTTTACCCTGCAGGATGTGTTGATCTTAGATGTGTAAATTTCTTCCTTGGTGTTACATTTTATGAGGGCTCTTGCATTGGGGTGCAGTATTGTGATAAAAGATTATCTTGAGATGATTTTGTTTCTTTGAGAGAAGTACTTAATTACAGCCCAAATGTCAATATGGGTGGAAAAACTCTAAGTGGGTTTTTTGTATCTTTATTGTGAAGTTGCTTGTGGATCAGAGGTGGTTAGGGAATGTGTGACCTGGCAAGGTGGAGATAGTGTCATTTCTTTTTCACCTTCTAACACTGGGGTGAACAAGATTACTTTTGAGAGAATGGTGTTGATTCACTTGCAGTCAAGGCCAGTGACAGATTTGAAGGCATTCTTGTTGAGGTATTAAGATTTAAGAGCTGACCAGCAGCAGTAATAGCTGCCAGAAGCTGTAAGTCTGATGCAATGTTAAGCTGATGAAATGAAGGTGATTTAGCATAGCATGGGTATTTCCCTTTAAGACTGGGGATGGGTTCTACCCCTTTAAGAGGTGTTTATAAAAGGCAGCCATTAGAGGGTGTGGTTCTCTCTCCTTGTGTCCAGTATCCAGAGCAGAGTTCTCCATGTAGAGTTAAGAAGAAAGTTTGCTTCTAAGTTATTTTCCTACCACATATATTTATGTATATAACTGTTGTATATAAACCACTGTTAAATGTCTAAGCCTCTGTGTGCTGTATTTTGCTCCTGTGTTGTTTCATAATGGTAGTCATGCTGCAAATGCTCTGACAACTCTGGCCAAGTTGGCTTCAGACAAGCACTTTTTTGCCTATCCCAGCATGACAAAAACTGTGAGCTAAGGGGGGGTAAGGGTGGATAATGTGGACATAGATAGCTGTCAGATGCAAATGATCAGGTCACATGTGGAGGTCTGATTAAACTGATTTATTGCTAATCATGCCTATGCACAGGAATCTACTCAACTAACAGTTCATACCTGCTTCTAGTTAGATAAGGGTCAATGGAATTCAAGGGAGGTTAGTTCACTTGTGGCTACATAAGTATTCCAGGCTGATTCCTCTTTTCACTCTTTTGCTCCCAGCTTCTGCCTCTTCTTTTCCTACAATAGTACTGTCAGAAGCCCTCTTGAGGTATCATTCCTCAAGCACAGATCAGAACCCTTGGGCCCTGCTAACCTGCAAGAGCAGACTATCACATCACCATTGCCCATCAGAGGGGTACCACATCCAGCTGATCCTTTTGAAAGCGGTGCTGCTGAACCTGCAATCATCATTTAAATAGCTGCCTGAAGTTTTAAAACAGTTTGATCACTTAAGCATTATTGCCTTCAGGAGAATTCTAATCTTTCTAATAATCTTTCTTGTTTTGTCTTGCTGGGTTTTCTGAAATCTCTCAGTTATTTGGCTCTTTAGTACAACAAGCAGAATTTAATTTACTATCTAATCCCCCATTTAATCTCTTAACATAAAGCCATCCTTTTTTGTCTTCCTCTTCTTAGTTTCATTTAAAAGCCACTCAATTGTGCAAATATTCATGCAGTAGGTGGGCAAAGGTTGATGACTTATGCGCTAGCTTAGACATTGTTATACATGTATGTAACAACATTTATGTGATGGTTACATATGTCATCCTGGCATCACTGTGGTTTGTTATGGACAATACTGTTTAGCTGGCAGATAGCCTTAGTTGGCAGACAATTTTCACTCTTGATTGTAGAGTATTTCCTCCCAATGGCTCCATTATATGCAGGAAAATAAAGACTACATATGTGGGTAATATAATGGCAATTTGACATAGAACCCACTCACCCACAGAAGCAGGGGTCATGCTTTAATTTGAATTTCTCTACTGAAGCTGGCCTAAATTTCTCTTTCTAGCTCTATGGTTCAAGGGAAAGTAAGTGTGTGCATACGTTAGAAATGGAGTTGGAGAGCAATAGCACTTACTTATATACTACTTCACAGTGCTTTACAGCCCGCTCTAAGCAATTTGCAGAGTCAGCATATTGCCTCCAATAATCTGGGTCCTCATTCTACCCACCTTGGACGATGGAAGGATGAATCAATGTTGAGTCAGTCTGGATCGAACATCTGGCAGTGAGCAGAATTAGCTTGCAATACTTTATTCTAACCACTGAGCCACCATGGCTCCTCCCCGGTTTAATGTTTTAGCAAAAGGAGATCTCCAACTTGGCCATGCCAACGTGGCAAGTCATTTTGTAAATAAGCATCTCCCCATTTTGTGTGAACATCAATGCCTGGCATTCAAAACTCCCAGTCTGCCTATCAGTCCAAAAATGTTGCCTCCCCACTCAGTTGGCAACCAGCCAATCACTGTCTTGAAAAAGCAAAGCAGAGTCAGAATGTGTTAACATTTGGATGGGAGATCACCCCAAAAAATCCCAGGGTTACAGGCTGCAATGGGAAGTCTGGGGAAAAAATATCCAAGTAGGCAGCAGTACATCTCTTCCACACTGATAGCAAAACAGCTACAGAAGTCAAAATACTATCATTCAGATATCAATCTCAGGTTTTGAACTGAAAATTATAGACCAATTCAAGCAGCATCTTGGACTTATCCAACAAAAATCCATTGACAAATTGCCATAGGAAACATTATCGAGCATTACAAGTGGAAGACATCATTGTTTGGACTCCTGAAAAATTCCACAATTCAGATAGGATTAATTACAAGTCTTTTGCAAGGCCCACGACTCCCTGTTGACCCTTCCATCCCCTTTTCCTTCACCTTGTATGAGCCAGAACTGGATGTGCCAAACAAAGAGATCAGCTGCAAGTTAAGTGGAAACATTATATTAATTGGGGGCAATTGGATTACTAAAAGCATGCTTAAGTCTTCTTTTGCTTTCCATAAACACTTGTGTCTAAACATTGCAAGTAACTAAAGGGTACATTTTGAGGACAAGGAGATTTGCTGAGGAAGTTTGACTTGTTTTTACTGCCCAACAAGTAAACAATTAATCAATGGAACAACTTGCCTCCAGAAGTTGTGAATGCTCCAACACTGGAGATTTTTGAGAGGAGATTGGATAGCCATTTGTCTGAAATGGTATAGTGTTTTCTGCCTGAAAATGGGATTGGACTAGAAGACCTCCAAGATCCCTTCCAGCTGTTCTGTTCTGTTCTGTTCTATTCTATTCTTCTATGGTACTTTCTTCTAAAAGTGTTTGAATTTTCCATTACTCTTCCTGGGAATAATAATAATAATAATGAAACCCTCACATTTACCTTCTAGCTTTTACAGTCTCTAATTACATTCAAGCTATCAACTGAAATAAGTACATAGATACAAAATAATATCTAGAGAGCCATTTTGGTCCAGTGGTTAAGGTGCTAACCTAGGAACCAGGAGATTGTGAGTTCTAGTCCCACTTTAGCCATTACAGCCAGCTGGGTAACTTTGGACAAGTCACTATCTCTTAGCCCAAGCACTTCACAGGGTTTCTGTTGTGGGGTGAGGGGGAATAAGAGGAGGAAGGGGTATTAAGTATGTTAGCTGCCTTGTGTGATTTACAAAAAATAAGAAGGGCAGGCTAAAAAAAACAAAGGAATAAGTAGCCATTGGAAGCTTCATCCAATTGAGGAATAAACACAGACTTCGTAAGGAAACTTGTCAGGCTGATCTTTGACCAGGTTTTAGGAAGGAAAATGATTATTATATTCAACCCATATTTGTTGATGCTTATTTCTCTTAAAATCTGGAGACAATGCATATGGTTCAAAATGGTGGTGGTGTATGCAGTAAGATCAGAATGTTTCCTGAAATGAGAATAGATCTGACTTTTTATCATCCACAGAAGTCAGAGGTTGATAAGAAAACAAAATTTGTATTATCTTTTCATTTGTATTTCCATTACAGTGCTGACATCCTAACTGTTCTTTCAGAAAAAGGAAAGCAAGCAATTTGAGCCAATGGCCACAAAAAGAGCTTGGCTAATCACAGACTGGCTGCTATCGTGGTTGGCAGTCATACATCTCCTATTTACCAAAAAGCAAACAGGGGAATAGATGCCGATCCCGATAGCTCCTGAAGATGCCATATCTTTAATGTATTTATTTTCCTAAGACAAACATGGTTCCCCACCTCCTCTATGATGATGGTCTTGCCCAGCTTCAGACAAATATGACTGAATAGTTATAAAAAGGAGTGATTTACAGCTCTGGTGGTAAAAGTAGTTTTACAAATGTCTTTATTGTTTATTGGGCAATTTCTTTGAGGACTGCAGGTACCGACTTGTGATAAGGAGCCTACTAAATTACAGATGGAAAGATGCAATGGTTTTATATGACATGCATAAAAATTAACTAAGAAAATGACAAAAAAAAACCCTCTGAAGGATTTGGTTCTTCTACCTTATTCTGTGATTTGGAGGCATAAATTTTGGAATATTATGGAATCACAAAGAAGACATGAGTTCAACAGCAAAATTTGATGACAGCAACAATTGCATCAAGATCAATGAGTTTTTGATATATAATCAGCATTTCTTTTTCCTGGCTCCTTCTACAACACTTCCTGAAGCATGTATCCTCCAGCTGTAATTAACTGTCATAAACCCCACCCACCATGGCCAACTTGTTTGGAGGAGAGGTTAAGGAAGGTTGATCAACACTGGAGTATGATGTGTTCTTTTTTAGTGATTTTTGTCATTTTTAGCCACTTTGGCGTAGTGTTGAAGGTGCTGTCGTACAAACCAGCAGGGTATGAGTTCTAGTCCTGCGTTAGCATGAAAACCAGTTAGCTGACTTTGGGCCAGTCGCTCTTTCTCAGCCCAACTCACCTTACAGAATTGTTCTTTTGGAGGAGATGGAGGAGGAAGGAGTATTATATATGTTTGCCACCTGGAGTTACTTTTAAAATAATAAAGATGTAATTTAAAAATCTGATAAATAAATTGTGACAGATTTGTTCTTGCTTTTGCCCAAATCCCCATTGTTTAGTTCATAGAGATTGTCTGCAACCAAGTCTACAACTGAACATAAAATTTGGAGGTTTGGCAACATAGCTGGTGCAGCTAAATATTTGATGAAGAACCAAATCTGCATTTTAAGAAAGTTTCCCAACACAATGCCTCCTGGTTGCATTGAGACAATTCCCAGAATTACCAATCCACTGGGCTAGTTGACTGAAAATTCCAAGAAAACACAGTTTTACTTCCAAAGCAGTAAACACCAAATCAGAGAAGGCATAACAGGATGTAAGAAGTATGGGTTAAAAAATGGATCATACCATGAAAGCTTTTCATTGTTTCCTTTAAGGTTAGGTCATTGTTAATTATTCTGCTGTTAGTTATTAAATTATGGGTGGGTTAGTAAAATGTTTGTGGGGGAAAAACTAAAATATTTCAGCAACAGGAATTAAATGCTGGAGACAATTTTTATAAAAGCATTAATCCAACCTCACTCAGAAATGCTACTTCAAAATTTACTTCCATTTAAAAGTGTACAGGGTTGTTTATTTACACTCAGCCATCTGCCAATCATATTCAAACAGATGGGAGGGGAATCAGTTTGAGCCAAAAGAAGGTACAAAGAAGCAATTTTAAGTTGTTCACTCACTCATAGTTTACTTACCTAAAGAGTTTTCTTTGACGCATTCTGTTCCTCAGCTGAACTTTAGAAACTAATATACACTGTGTTATGTATGTAGGTTTAAATGTTATTGGTTTATTTGAATTGGTCTTGTAAAATGTCAAATGGTATTGGTTTAAATAGTGCGGGAAGAAACCCTGCACTCCCATTGGCTAGCAGCTACGGCTGCCGGCTATAAGAAGCAGCCGTAGCCTTACCCGGACGGGTCCATTCGAGCTGTTGTCATTAATAAAGTCTTTTGCTGGAACTCCTCGCGTCTGACTCTTCATGCAAACTTAACACTGGCGACGAGTGGGATTTCCCTGAAGAGAAGACGACGCGACGAACAAGCAACTGAGCGAGATGGCTGCGCTGAACACCCCCAGCACCGTTCGATCCGGCGACGGAAGACTGGGAATCGTATGCAGACCGGTTCCACATGTTCCTGGAAGGGAACGATCTCGCCGGCATCCCCGAGAGACGGAAGAGGCGGTCTTTCTCACACACTGCGGTCCGGCAGTCTTCAAAATGGCGAAGGCGTTGGCGGGAGCAGCAGAATTGAAGGTAATAGAATGGCCCGAATTAGAAAGACTTTTAAGAGCCCATTACGCCCCACAAGTATCGTGCCTCATTAAGAGACACGAATTTTACCGTCGGGATCAAGGGGATAGCGAGAGTGTTAATGACTTCGTGGCAAGCTTAAGGGACATTGGGGGTGCTTGTGACTTTACCAACGTAGAAGAGGCCATGCGTGATCGGTTTGTTTTGGGCCTTAAAGATAAGATCTTACAAAGCAAACTGTTAATGAAACCAAAAATCACGCTTAAAGAGGCTATTGAAGAGGCTGTTTCAGCAGAAGCCACCAAGTCCTCAGCTGCGGCCATGAAAAAGATTAACAAGGCCTCGAGCCAGGCCTCAAGCCATTCTGATGGGGAAAATCCTCAACAACTCATTGCAAACAAATAGACTCTGATTCGGATAGCAGTGAGGAAGAAGGGGGATTTTTAAGCTCAGAATGGAGAAGAAAAGAAAAGACTCTGAGAAAAACAGGCAAGGATTCGTTTGCAGAGGCTGTGGGGGGGGCCACCCCCGCACTGAATGCAAGTTCTTTGACTCCATTTGCCTACGTTGTGAGAAACGGGGCCATATAGCCAGAGTCTGCAAATCATCCAGAACTCCACCATTCAGGAAGAAATTTCCTGAGGAAGATTTTAAGCCCAACAATTTAATTGGAAAAATGGGGCGAAATCCAAAAGCAAATGGCAAGAGTGAAACTCACCAAACAATATCCATTGGTCAGTCTTCACATTTAAATAGCAGAAAAGTACATGTGAAGGTGTTTATTGAAGGGAGACCGTGCCACATGGAAGTGGACTCAGGCTCTTATTTATCTATGGTGTCATGGGACACTATACACAGACTCTTTCCAAGAATTCAGAAAAAACATTTCCAGAAGCAAGCACTGACCCTCAAAGACTACCAAGGGAACAAGATTCCAGTAGTTGGAGCGAGGGAATTCAACGTGCAGTTTAAAGGCCACACCAAACGTTTGCCACTGACCATCGTGGACAAGGATCGCCCAAGTTTGCTGGGACTTGAGTGGTTCAAGCCACTTGGCATCGAGGTGACTGGCATCCATCACGTGAGCAGTTCTGACTGGGAAGAGTCCTTGAAGTCTGAGTTTCCAGAGGTCTTCAGCGAAGGACTGGGCAAGTATATGGGGACCCCTATTGCTTTCAGTTTAGACCCCAAGGTGCCCCCAATTCGTTTAAAGCCCAGGAGGGTTCCATTTGCTTTAAAGGAAAAAATTGATGCACAATTAGATAAGCTCATCGCCCAAGGGGTTTTGGAACCTACTGACCACTCCAGATGGGAAACACCCATAGTCACACCAGTCAAGGCTGATGGGTCAGTGAGAATCTGTGGTGACTACAAGGGACACTTAACCATGCGCTGCAGCAGAGCGCATACCCTGTACCTGTTGTGCATCATCTGCTCCATTCCCTTGGCAGGGGTACAGTATTTGCTAAACTGGACTTAGCTCAGGCATATCAACAATTAACAGTTGATGATGCCACTGCAGAGGCACAAACAATTGTGACTCATAGAGGTGCCTTCAAATGTAAAAGACTACAATTTGGAGTAAGCGTGGCACCTGGCATTTTTCAAAGTCTTATGGAAAGAATGTTGCAAGGACTGCCAGGGGTAGTGCCTTATTTTGATGATGTGTTAATCTCTGCTGAAAATGACACTCAGCTTCAAGAGAGACTCAGAGAAGTCCTTACCAGATTCAGAAAAGCAGGTTTGAAAGTCAAGGAAGACAAATGCACTCTCAAAACAGACAGAGTTGAATTCCTGGGGTACATGATTGATAAACAGGGCATCCACCCACTGATGCCAAGGTTAAAGCGATCAAGGAAGCCCCTAAACCTCGTTGCAAGTCAGATCTGCAAGCCTTCCTTGGCCTTATTAACTTTTATCACATGTTTCTACCTCACAAAGCATCTATTGCTGAACCCTTACATCGTTTACTTGATAAGAAGGCTGCTTGGATCTGGGGCGGAAGGAACAGTCAGCATTTAACAGTATTAAGAGACTAATCATGTCTGATGCTGTGTTGATTCAATTCTCTGAGAATTTACCTGTTGTTCTGACTTGTGATGCATCCCCTTTTGGAGTGGGAGGGGTTTTGAGCCACAGGCTTCCCAATGGCCGGGAAGCCCCAATTGCATTCTACTCTGCAGCTGTCCAAAGCAGAGAGGAACTACAGCCAATTGGACAAGGAGGCCTTAGCAGTTGTTGCAGCTGTTAAGAAATTTCATGAATATCTGTATGGCAGGTCATTCACCATTGTTACAGATCACAAACCTTTGCTTGGCATCGTGGCAGGAGACAAACCTACACCTATTATCCTGTCACCAAGAATGCTGAGGTGGACTGAATTTCTTGCAGCCTACTCCTACAAACTGATTCACAGGCCTGGCAAGGACATTGGACATGCTGATGCACTGAGTCGTTGCCCACTACCTTGCCACAAGGAGGACTGTGAACTTGAGACTCACACCTTTTTCCTGGAGACCGTTGCTAAGCTTCCAGTCCATGCTGCTGAGATTGCCAGAGAATCTGCCAAAGATGCTGTGTTGGCACCTGTTATGGGCTGGATTAAGAAAGGTTGGCCTCTTCAAGATCTACCTCACTTTGCCCAACCTTTCAAATCCAGGCAAACTGAATTATCTGTATTAAGAGGATGTATTTTGTGGGGTAACAGGGTGGTTATTCCTGCAAAACTGCAAAGGGAGGTTTTGGAAATGTTACATGAGGGTCATCCTGGGATTGTAAGGATGAAAGGTTTGGCCAGGAGTTATGTATGGTGGCCAGGTATTGACAAAATGGTTGAAAACTGGGTTGCCTCTTGTCCCAATTGCCAGGCCTGCCCCACCTCACGCCCCCACACAGGAATGGGAATGTCCTAGGGGCCCATGGTCTAGAATCCACATTGATTTTGCAGGCCCTACAAGAGGGCACACGTTTCTAGTAATTGTAGATGCATACTCCAAATGGCTAGAGGTTATTCTCATGACTTCTACTACTACTGAGGCTGTTATCAAGCAGCTCAAAAGCTCTTTGTAACCCATGGGTTACCAGATGTCCTTGTCTCTGATAATGGCCCTCAATTCACGTCTAACATTTTTGAATCCTTTCTAGCTCAACAGGGCATCAGACATGCCCTTACAGCCCCTGGGCACCTTCGCCAACGGCCGGGCTGAACGTGGTGCGCTTTACCAAAGAAAAGCTTCAGCAGCTGGGTCCTGGGGACATCACTGAGAAGCTTGAAAAGCTTCTTAGTGTTCAGCACATCACTCCTAGCCCATCAACTAACTTGTCCCCAGCAGAGTTGTTAATGGGCAGGAAACTTAGGTCTTCCCTTGACCGACTTCATCCCACTTATGCACCCAATACACCACTGGATTCCACTTCCAAAGTTCGTTCTTTCAGTGTGGGAGATTCTGTCTATGCTAGGAACCTTACAGGTGAACCTTTGTGGATTCCTGCTGAAATAACTCACATCACTGGCCCTCTTTCTTACAGGGTTCAAACAGAGGATGGCCTCCTCTGGAGCAGGCACATTGACCAACTTAGATCCCGGTTCACTCAGGAACATCGCCCCTGTCTCTGTCTAGGTCCCTCACCTGATGTCTTTTCTAGGGGGGAAGGGGAGGAACAGGAGGAATATCAGCAAACAGGAATCAACCCCTTGTGTAACGAGCCATTGCGGCAGGAACCATCCCGAACCCTGTCACAATGCCAAGATCCATCCTTAGAAGTAGAGTCATTACGACAGGAACCATCCCGAACCCTGTCACAATGCCTAGATCCATCCTTAGAAGTGGAAGATTGTACATCACTACCAGACTTGGGTGTTGACATTGGAATGGAGATGGGTTGGGAGGAGAGACCAGATTCTAACAGTCTAACAGGGTCTTCTTTCACAGGAAGTCCTAACAGGGAAATGTCAGCAGACACATTTCCCTCTCACTGGGTGAGAACAATAAAGATTCTGAACCACGAAGGTCTCAAGCGTACGTAAGAGCCCCACCTATTTAAAGGAATACATTAGATAGGTTGGGGTTTGGTATGGACTGAACCTAGTGGGGAGGGGTGTTATGTATGTAGGTTTAAATGTTATTGGTTTATTTGAATTGGTCTTGTAAAATGTCAAATGGTATTGGTTTAAATAGTGCGGGAAGAAACCCTGCACTCCCATTGGCTAGCAGCTACGGCTGCCGGCTATAAGAAGCAGCCGTAGCCTTACCCGGACGGGTCCATTCGAGCTGTTGTCATTAATAAAGTCTTTTGCTGGAACTCCTCGCGTCTGACTCTTCATGCAAACTTAACACACTGGACTGGGTATTTGTTGAGAGGGTAAAAAGTGTTCCAGAGAGTAGAAATGCTATTCACATTTACTACTCAATACTCCAAGCTTGTGAATTTTATTATGTTCACATGTTGACCCTAGCTTTGCAAATTTGCATTCTCAAATTAATATGCAGTTCTTCTAATATGCAGTATTTATATTTTTGAGAACTGAAATGCAACTGAAATGCAATGCAGAAAATGGATCTTTCCCTCTTGTGCCTTGTCTGTACTGTGATTTTGAATGTAAAATTTTAACAAGGGTGATGGTGGCTTGACTGTTGCAAGGCAGGAATGTTCCTTTCCTACTCAAGTTGCCAATCAAAGTTAGCTTTTACCCAGAGGAGGGCAATGAAACGTGAGTCGCCTGAACAATGCCCTCTGCCACACCAATTCGATATGTCCCTGCATACACTTCATAAAGCTTCCATCATGTGACTATCAAACAATTTGAATGCTTTCATATGGAGCTAAATAAAGAGAGGCATAGTGTTTCAGGAGCATGATGTCCAAACCTTTCTTGGCAGACAGCAGCCTCACTCACACAAGCAATGAGACATGTCAGGCAGCACAGCAGATGAAATCCAAGCATTTGTGTTCTGCAACAGACAGTTGGCACAAGAAGCTAAGCTCACTAAGTTTAACTGAAAAAAAACCCAGCAGGGTAAATCCAACACATGCCAGTGTGCCCTATCCTTGAGTTTAAAAATAGCCCGACTTCACCTTCCCCCACGAAAACCTCTCGTTGTGGCCAGCTGACTCTGAGCTGGAACTGTAGGCAGTTTTAAAAGAGGACAACATTTACCTGATGCTTGCCTATGTAAGCACACCAAGCCGATAATGCTGCAAACAGATTAGCCTACATTTATTCTGCACATTTCGATAAGGCTTCTTTCCCTACAAAATGTCATGTAAATTTTAGTGTTGCTAAGTATATAAAATCATACATTGCAATGTCCTTCCAGTCAATGAATACTTCAGCTTCAACCATAACAATACAAGAGCACACAATAGATACAAACTCAAGGTTAACCGCACCAAACTTGATTGCAGGAAATACGACTTCAGCAACAGAGTGGTCAATGTCTGGAATACTCTACCTGACTCTGTGGTTTCTTCCCCAAACCCCAAAAACTTTAACCTTAGACTGTCTACTATTGACCTCACCCCTTTCCTAAGAGGTCTGTAGGTGTGCATAAGCACCAAAGTGCCTACCGTCCCTGTCCTATTGTTTCTTTTATTTTTCTTATATGTATTCATTTCATGTATTCATAACTATGTTTATCCTTATACTTATTATCTTGTAAGCGATTGACAAAATAAATAAATAAAAATACATAAATAATAATTTTTCTCAAGTTCCTCAGTAAACTTTCTATTTAACTAGGTTCTAAAATCTTCCTGGCAGAAGGAATGAATAACTCGGATTTAAGAGATAGGTATTCCTACTGTAATCTCACCTAAACTTTGGATAAATAAATTGCCTCTATTCTGCTGAGTTTTTAAGCAAAATGGTAATTTATATCTGGGATGCCATCATAAAGCACCTGGTCCAAAAATTCTTTCCCTTAATAAATCTGTTCTCTGGAATTTCTTGGGAATTTCTTGGAATTGTATCCAACAACATTGTGAGCTAAGTCTGAATATTATTTCTATTTTACAGGAGGAGGGTGGAAATCTGGTGATTTCATGATTGTATAACTCAAATGTCTGTCAATTAGATCCTTTTCCTAATGATTTTGTCACGTTAGTTTTCAGTGAAATAACTATGGAAATTTTTATTGCATCATTTTTGTTAGAGTTGGAAGCCACCTCGGGAACACTTTGGCAATGAAAGGTGGCTAAAAATGGAGCTAGTTCAGATTAAATAAATTAGAACTTTGGAACATTCTTTCCTTGTTAGTTTGCCAAGATCAAGCCTACACATCTTCTGGAGATGTGTTAAAATCTTCTTGAGCGTTCTGTTCAGGGTTTTTTATTATTATTATTTTTGGAATTATTTTCAGATAAGTGTTTTATAAGCTAGTATGGAGTAATTCCAACTGAAATAAATTATAAGTGAGGAAAAACATATATTCTGAATGAGTGAATACAAAGAAAAACATAACTTTGGAACAATATAATTAGTGCCTTGGACAAATCTGAATGGAATTCAATATAAGGAATCCAAAGTTCTAACCCTGAACTAAGGGATGGTAGAATGGCTGAAGAGTACGTAGACAAACCAAAGATAAGCTCTGTGTAAGCATTACAAAAAATACTTTAAGTTTAACTACCCAAGAAGTAAAGATGAGCCCCATCCCTTTGAAGTCATATTGTTGATATCTTACCTATACCTACATTCACATAGTCTGTGAGAATATCTACTCTGAGAGTACTTTCACCTAAGGATGCCATGCTTCTCTGAAAGCAGCTTTGGGTGTTGTGTTCCTATAATATCATCAGTACTGGAGAATTAAGTTGATTTATTTTCTGATGAAATGCTATGAAGCTGCCTTTTCCTCCTCTTCCTCCTCCCCATTGGGTGCAATTCTTACTTTGTTTGTCTTTCCAGCTTCCTTCCAACTCCAAAGGATCAGAAAATACTACCTTGATTGGAACTTCTCCTCCATTGCTCAAATAAAATTGCAATCACAAGAATTTTGTCAGTTCTCACCTTTTCTTCAGACTGGAAAGAGCCATTCAAATATCAAACTACTCAGTTTTCTTTTATTTCTTGTCCTTCAGTTTGCCATCCTTCCTGGATGAGAGAGGATTTTTGTTGTAGCAGAACCCATGACAAACTAAGAAACAGGAAGGCCCATGATTTCCACCTGTCATTGTTGATATTTCAAGTGACAGAGGTAAAAAAAAAGATGGTTGGACCATCTCTTGAGTTTTTCTGAGAATCTGGAGGGTTCCACAAAGGGTGGAAGTGATCTGAAGGAGAGTTCTAATGCAGTGCTGTGTGCATGTTGGCTTCTGTCTGAGCTTGATCCCTATATTATTAATGAAATTTATGAAGATTTTACAAGAATACTTGTACAAGAAATTTCATTGCTGCAAAGATGCCTCTATGCATTAGATATCACTTACCTTGGCAAGGCAGGGCTCATTCCTATGGTCTTCAAAGAAAAAAAATCCCTTTGTTTCCCCCCCCCCCAATGATGACAGAACCTAAAACTCTTGAGCTGTTCCATCAGCAGTTATGCTTCTTATCTTTCAACCATTGATTGAGAAAAGAAACCTCAGAAAAAAACCAAAAAGGGAGTGTTGAAATAACCACCTTAAACATTTGGTAATCAGAGATATCTGAACTAATATCTGAACTAGGGCCACTAATCCTTCTGTACATTTCACTTCTAGTCCATCATCCAAAATACTTTTATTTTTCTCACTATGCACTTAAGAGAATCTCATTAGGTGGACTGGCCCAAGCTCTGCATTTATGATATCTATTATGTTACTATGGTTCTCCTAATTGGATGGATAAATGGAAGAGATATTTCACAGCCTACTTTTACCAGAATCCCTCTCATTCTAATGCAGCAGTCTCCAACTTTCTTGGTAGCAGTGGATTGGGAGCAGTGGCAGCAGCGGGGGTAGGGGGGGAGATGGGGGGGAGGAGGAAGAGATGGTGTTGTGCAAATGGAGCTCACCTGCAGCTTGTGTGGCCTGGTTCCCAGTGGACCACCAACCAATATTGGGCTGTGGACCAGGGAATGGGGATCCCTCTTCTAATGCATTCCACCAGTCTTTGCCTTTAAATTCTCTGTGTGTTTTAGAGATGCATTTTTAAAAGGTGCCTAATTTTATCCACATTTTTCATGTTTATGTTCAATCATATGAATATATATTTCATGTTGCTTAGAGAAAAAAGTACTAATAATGGAATGTCTCAGTAAAATGTTCAGGATGTGTGTGTGTGTATGTCACTGAAAATTTTTACAGTTCTCGGGATTTGGTGTCTTTTCAATGCTAAAAACAAACATTTCTATGCATATTCATGAAAATGTCCTCAAAGTGAAAGTTAAGCTCTTCTATCCTATAGACCAGAGACATACAATCTGCACTCTGAATCCATTATAGTGTTTCTAGCTTTTGAGGGCTAAGTTAGCTGAGCCCTCTTAAGAATACCCATTGCCCCTCAAATTCCCACATCTGCAAAAATCCTTATGTACAACACATCTTGAGTCCATGCTGTGCTATTGCCCTGTCCACTAAAATGCTAATTGTTATTTTTGGCCATCTGTGATGATTCCCCCAGATGTGTCCCCAAATATGGCTGCAGATGTCAGTTCAAAGGAGGATAAACCAGTTCTGGGCATGTCTGGAGGGGATTCGGTCAATGGCTCCAAGCAGTTGTTTGAGAAGGATTGATTGAAGCACAGTTGCAGCAGGACAGCCCTGAGGCTTCAGGTGGGGAAAGTATGCAGCTGCAGCCAGTCAGTGAGGAGGAAGAACTGCTTTTTGCACCTAATCAGAGAATACATAAGGCAGAGAAATGGCAGGAACAGTGAAGGTCACCCAGATTACTCATGAGGAGACAACCTCATCCCTCTTGAGTAGCTGGAGATTTAGCTCAACAGACAAATGGAGATGATGCTGGGAACAATGTGTTCATTTCCTATCGGTGTGTTTCCTGGTTGTTGTGATTCCTGCCTTGCTTTGGATTAATACCGTGCCTGACTTGATTGTGCCTTGTGAATCCTCTTATATTGTGGCTTTAATTTTGCCTGGTGGATTTGTCTTGTTTGGGAAACTTTCAAGTGCCTTGGCCATTGCTCTGTGGATTAATGTTGGTCTGCTTTTGGCTGGACTTAATTGGGACTGCTCTGAGTTTTCGGTGAAGGGAATGCTGGGGAATATTAATAAACCTGCTAAACTATTGTTATGTGTATGTGTGAGTGAGCAGGACAGTACACCATCCAAAGCTTGCCCATCCATGCTATTAACAACAACAACAACAAAAGAAACCGTACAGGTTTATTGCAGAAATTCAAACTTCTGCAAGTCTGAATCTTTGGGAGATAAATGACACCATCTACATGCCATTTATGCTCCATCCAAAGAAGAGTATAGTAGGAGGGAGGAGAGGAGTACAACAACATTTATAGGAAAAAATGAAATATCTTCAGGAGACTGTCCAGCTCAACCCTGCCCCCCCCCCTTTCCCTAGGTAGTCCAAGGAGGAGTGAGTGTTCTCAAGGGAAGTGGGATGGTGGCTGATATAAGATGAAAACTAGGAAGGTGAAAACCGATACACTGGATATCCTGAGGAAGGCATGGCTGGCTGACTATCTGGTACCTTTAACTGGATCATTTCGCATTGTAGTGCCTTGTTGCAAGTCCCAATTGCATTATCTCATAGTAACTATTATGAACTTCCTAACCAAGGCAGCGTAAATCCTCTTCTCTTGAGCATGTCCTTAGTCATTAGCATGCAAGAAATCAGCTCACAAGCCAAAGAATGGTCTTGAGACACCCTCCTCTTTAAAACAGTGCTCATAATCTCTCAATAAGAGAATCATTTTAGCTTTTAATTTAATGAAAATGATTATTTTTTAAAAAAATGCAATTCGTTATTGTCTTCTCTAGAATGCATCTCCAAACAGCACACTATATATTTGCTGAATTTTTGAAGCTAGATGTTGAAAGGTGGAAAAATTTACTGCTGTGAAAACATGGAAAAATATTTGGATTTTAGATAGTGACAAAGCAGCACTATTCCACCACCCATCCTGGAAAGTTTTGAGTGTACTATAAATTCTTTCAGTTTCTTGTTCCAAGAAACAAAGCAACTTCCCAGAATTTTAATTCTTAAGCTTCTTGAAAAAGCCAAGAATGGAAAACAAGATTTATTTTGTATACAAGTCTGAAAAGGTGCTATACAATGTTTCTGTTGTTCAGTTTCACACACACATGGATACACAAACAGAGATGTCTTCTTTATAAAACACTAGATGGGACATGTGAGCTTAAAGGTAACATTCTAAAAGTACTTCCTCACATTTCATGTTTCTTGCACCCACAAACCAAATGGCTTCCATGCACATGTAAAAATGCAAAACTCGTATGCCAGTTATTTGGTTGCAATGCACCAACCAGGTTTCAAGGAGACAAAACTGCTTGTGGTGACACACAAAAATGGCTATATGCTTGCCATCTCCTAATATTTGTTTTTTCCCCTTCTGTTCAGTTGTGTTGACTCTCAGAAACTGCCTGGACAAATCCTTGCTGTTTTCTTAGAAAAGTGTTTTTCTAAGTGTTTTTCAGAAGTGTTTGTCACTGACTCCTTCCTAGGGCTGAAGAAAGTGATTAGACCAAGGTCACCCAGCTGTCTTTGTGGCTTAGGGGGCGTTACAACTCAGAGTCTCCTGGTTTCTAGCCTGATGCCTCAACCACTATATAAATTGGCTCTCTCCTAATATATTATATCTGCAAAAAACAAGGTGTCATCTCTTTCATGAGGAAAAGATGTCATGTGGAAGCTATGAGATTGGCAACAAGTGATCTATGTAAATAAGTAGAACAAGAGATTAAGAAATCAAGATGGAAAAAGCATGATCATCACCCATTTCAAAAATACACAGAAAGCTACATGAAATCAATATAATTCCAAATCAGAAAAAAAAATTCTACCTAAAAACGACTCCTGATGATTTCATGGACAAATATAAGAATTTTTCATAATAGTCAGGGTGTTTTGTCATTGCCTTCTTTTTTGGATTCCACCTCCCCAACCCCACCCCAGCATTTAGCCCTGAAGATTTGTGGTAAACTTTCATCCAAGTAGTGACTAACCCAGTTACCAAACTTCCAAGCTCAAAGAATAGCAATCAAGGACTACCATCTGGCAGTTCTTAAATAAATGTGTTCCAAGCTTACATGAATGCAGGTAAAGAAGGAAAGAACAGTGCTTCTTTTGAACTTCTGTAGTTCACACCCTGGAATGCTAAAAGCTTTTGTGTGTGTGTATGTGTATGAGGAGAGAGAGAGAGATTTCTCACAATTTTGATGCAATATTCTCTATAATATCCATGCAAGATGTGTTCCTCATGTTCAACCCCTATTTTATTTATTATTATTTTTTCTTATCAGCAGCACAGCCTTGTGGGGAATGACAGAGAGGAGAATGCAGAAAGAAGAAGAGGCCTTGGTGACCTAGTTTTATGTAAGGGGATCATCTTCATAAACACAGCATTCACCATATTTATTGAAAAAAACATTGTGGTATAGAGTGTAGTTGAATTAAATAGTAAAATAAGGGCAAGGCACAATCAGACAAATACAGCAATCACAGAAAATATACAGATGACATTTAACTATCTTCCCCCCCCCCCGATGTAGTTAAGAATTTTGGCAATGTGTAAGCAGAATATTTTATGATATTTTTGCTTAATACTCACTCTTAAATCATTCATTAGGTCTCATTTTCAGCAAACCTTTTGAACTTGTAATCTGATCAATTATAATAAACCCCATCATAATTTCCTTTGGCTTTATTTACCTTTGGCTCCAGTAGCAGAACAGCTCTTGAATCTTCTTTGGAATTTTCCTACTTTGGCAGGTACAGGCAGACGGTTCAGTCATTCCAATGAAAAGAGCAGGGAATGTGTCTTCAGCCAATTTTGCTGAGCGTCAATGACAACACAGGAGATAAAAAAGTCTATTGATTTTGTGTGACAAGCTCTCAAGTTGCCAAAATATAAGCGGAATTCATTGTATATTGACGTTTCAGCATCCCTTTCATTTTGGCAAAACTTTATTATTAGAAAACTTTGTTCTGGGTAATTTTATGCCCTATTTGCAAATAACAGAATGTGATTTTGGAAGAACAGTATGTGTTTCTGCTCAGTTAAATTGGGGAAGGCATAAATCTTAAGGAACAAACCACGTGGTAGCATAGAAGATAGAGAAAGAGACACAGAAAGAAAGAATTAAAAAAAAAAATCCCATGTGATCCTGTTTTTATATTTTGCCCTTTTTAAGTACCTTTATTTAGCACATTGGTCTTCCTGTATCCCTCAGCAAAGCCCATTCCCTATCTATACATTTTGGTTTTTCTTGCTCATGCCAGCTAGGGTCGGCATCTGCCGCTCATCCCAAGCCTCCAATAGCTCTCCCAGGGGGTTCCATTCCATTCAGGACCCTCGAACTACCGCTTCCCATGTTTCCCGTCCGATGTGGGGTTTCACACTTTGGCTTAGTCGGTCAGCGACCAGTTTCAGACACAAGAACTTCAAGAGCAAGAAAAAGAAAAAGGTGTCTGAGGGAGACTTTGGTCGTTGCACCTTATGCAACTAAATGAGACACTTAAAAACTCTCTATTCTACAGAATATTTCACAAAGTATGCGCCCCTTTTTAAAAACCACGAGACTCTCTCTCTCTTTTCGCCAAGGTTTTCGGACTGGGGTATGCTGCCTGTGCAGACTTCTTTCCTCTCCCCAAAAAACAGCCCGTGAGACTCTCTGCCCCCGAGATAAGTACTGGTACTCGTGCCTCTTTCCTTCAGGCCCACGCTTAGCGGATTTGGAAGAGCTCAACCGGGAAAACTTGCTTTTCTGTAAGCAAGTACTGGTACTCGATTTAGCATCCAAATTACACAACTACTTAAACCCCTGGGGTTTGCTTTTGGGATACACTGGACAAAAACCAAATTTTTCTTCCCTCCCTTCAATCATAACCAGCTCGGCTTTTCCTCTTATATACAGAAGGTCTCACATTCTGATGACCTCTCCTTGCTTTTCCTGTCCTGATGGTCATGGCTCTGTAGAGCTAGCAACAGACAAGAGGGCTGCTAGAGGCCAAACAAAGGAATGAGATCCAGCTGCTGTCCAAGGGTGTAGCCGCCACACACACACACTCTTCCTCCTTCTCTAACAAAAGGTCCTGTGCTCTGAAACTGTTAAACATAACTTTTCTTTTCAGACAGGAACTTTTTTTTAAATTGAGAATAATAAAACCCTCAAAACGACTCTATAGAGCACTCCACACTAGAACAAGTAGACACAAGGACAGTTTTTCCCTGAACGCCATCAATCTGCTAAACAAATAATTTCCTCAACACCGTCCAACCATTTACAAAGTCTGCACTACTATTACTATTAATCTTCTCATCACTCCCCATCACCCATCCCTCCCACTTGTGACTGTATGTTGTAACTTTGTCGCTTGTATCCTTACGATTTACATTCACTGCTTCCTAGTATAATTTGATTGCTTATTGTACCCTATGACTATCATTAAGTGTTGTACGTTATGGTTCTTGATTCTTAATGAATGTATCTTTCCTTTTATGTAGACTGAGAGCATATGCACCAAAGACAACTTCCTTGTAAGTCAAATCACGCTTGGCCAATAAAGAGTTATATCTAAGGGAGATTGTGCTAAGACAAATATATCATTTTACATATAATAACTGCCCAGAATTGTGTATGCACAGTACTGGAAACAGGATAATATACCATCTGAGGGGACAGTGATAAGAAAGATTTTGAACTGCGTGGAGATGGACAGGCTGACATTAGAGTTAAAAGAAAGATGTGAAACCAGTATTGTTGGGAAATATTTAATAAAAGGTATTTTTAAAAAATGGCCAAGGATTAGAATGCAAATAAGCCAGAAGATGAGAAAGGAACTTTATACTACCAAAATGAGAATAAAAATGATAATTCAAGATTGTTATGAAAAGCTATGAGCAAGAAAAGTTTCAGAAGAGAAAATTAAACAATATTTGGAAAAGCGGAATTACCTAAAGTACCAGAAAAGGTAAAACTATGTTAAATGAATGAATATCAATGATGGAATTATCAGAAGTGATCAAGAGACAACAGAATAATAAAACACCAGGACCAGTTGGGCTGCAGGCAGAATTTTACAAATGGTTACAAGATACTTTAGGCCCATCAATGTTAGAAGTCCATAATGAAGTATTGATTGATGCAAAGGTACCAAATTCGTGGATGAAAGCAAATATTACTTTGATTCCAAAAGATTCAGATTTAATGCAGATAAAAACTATAGGCTCATATCTTGACTGAACACTGACTATAAAACATATGCTTCAATAATGGCAGAGAGAGTAAAATTTCTAAATGAATTTATATATTCAGATCAAAATGGCTTTTTTTTGCCTAAGAATAGATTAAAACACCATGACAATAATTTTAACTTTAAAGGCAATTTGCCATAAACAAATGGCAAAGGTGATAGAAAATGGAAGTAGGACAGAGAATTTTATAAAAAGGCACAAGAAAAGGATGTCCACTATCTCCTGTACTATTCATATTGATATTAGAATTGCTAAATATAGATATTAGACAAGAGATAGAAATTAAAGCTATGGAAATAAAAAGGAACAATATAAATTATAGGCATTTGTAGAAGATTTGCTCTTTATCTTGGAAGACCCACAATAAAATGGACTCAAACTACTTAGGAAAATAGAAGAGTATGGTGAAGTTGCAGGACTGAAAGGTAAAAAAATCAAAATAATTGTTTACAGATATATAGAAAAGGAACTAACAAGGAAAATAGGTATACAGATAGTCAAGAAAGTTATAAATTGGCCAACAAATGAAACAAATTTGGTTAAGTGGAAAAATCTACAACTATCATTGATGGAAAGAGTAGCTACCATAAAATTGAATATCCTGCCAAGATTACTATATTTATTCCAAGCAATACCAATAAAACTAGAAAAAAATTTTTCTTGGGACTCATCAATGGCTAGCAGACAAACAGGGAAAAAGGAAATATATGAAAGGATTTGTGATATAAGTAATACATAAGTTGGTTAAACAAACAGCATGAATATTATTGTTATAAACAGTAATATAATTGATACTAGCTCTCTTGGTAGAACACACAGAGGAAGAAAGATCTCTTTCTCACACACACACAAAGGCATACACACATTTCCCACATTTTTCTGTGCTTTAAATTTAGAATTTGAGGTACTCACCTTCTTTCCAAGCAGCCTTTGAGCTCAACACTCAAAACCCCTTTAAAACCTTTGTTCCAACTGGCCCAGGTCCAGGAAAACCCACCCACAGACTCAATGGGTCTGTTTGTCGGCAAGGGAATCTTACCTGGGCCTAGTCCATTGGTTAGGTTAGCTTGGAGTCCCATCTGCTTGGGTGCCAATTGTTGAAAGAAATATCCTTCTGGGTTCAGTTCCAAGTGGGGAAAAAGACACTGGAAACATGGAGGCTGCTTGGAAAGTTTAATGGTGAACAGGACCACATGGTCTGGAGCTCCAGAGAAAGATGATCACATGCTTGAAGGAAATCAAGAAAAAAAGGGCTGAGGTGCTGAGAGTATCTGGGTTTTATAACCTTTGTTGGGATTTGAATTGAAGCTTGTTTCTAATTGGTTGTCAGACTCCCATGAGGGGCAACTCTGTAGGCTGTCCTGAGTTCCAAGCTTGGTTGACCCCGCTGGATGATCTATGCCCTTAAAAGGGCTTTTGGCAATTGCTATAGCTTTACCTGGAGACCTTTCTTATGTAAAGTATTCTGGCTCAGGCCTTAATGGCCCACCCATTAACAAAGGTGGGGGTGAGATTCTGCTTCTGGGGTTCTACTCTTTTTAGAAGAAATATTCTGCCTTTTAAATATCTACCAGAATACTTCATTTTTCTAGGAGAGTTGGGTGCCAACTTCCTACATTTCCTTCTCCAAAATCAGATAGAGAAATCTTATGTACAACATTCAGATCAAAAGGATATTATTGTCCAAATTTTCAAATAAACATGAGTTCAGACTTTTTTTTAAAAAAAATAGCAGTGATGAGTTTTCTATAAAAGGGATTGTGCTTGAAAAGTTTTGTCAGAACCTTGAAGAACCCTGGTTTGAGACAGCATATAGTAAAAAACAACAGCAACAATCCAGTTTGGTAGATTCACGCTTCTCTCTATTCTTAAACAAGCAGCTAGCCTGCTTCCCCTCTCTCCAAAGACATGGAGCCGGGAAGTCTGCAAAATTGTAGCATTTGTGTAGTCTTGGTTTTGAACCTCTTTGTAGAGCATTCCTCTGGAGAAAAATCTGGAGAGTTAACTGTCTAGAAGGAAGGAAGGATATCAAAAATGACATGGGAGTTTCTAACCCTGGCCACTTTCCCATTTAAAGAATAAAGGGAAGAATTGAAGATAAACACACACACACACATACACTTGATCAAATTAAATAAAATATCTCTCTACAGGTAAATCTGGCCACCATCACCATCCTTGTTTTTTTTAACCAAACAACCTTTTCAAACTAAGGGCTGGATTAGATTGATAGCTATGGGCCAATATCAGGTGGATTATTTCTGACATGTCAAGATTACTAACAGTGTGAGTTGGGTAGTATTGACACTACTGCACTACAGAACCCTTGTCAATCAATCAATATAGACAGTGGCAAACTGAATGAATTATAGTCAACTGTAGAATTACCTTAAAAGTAAACTTGGAATAAGATGTTAATAAGATCTCTAACCAAAAAATACTTTTCTCTGTGTAATCAGTAAACTTAGATTATCAAACAAATTAACAATGTATATAATATTTGCACTATTATTTCCTTCCTTCCTCCCTCCTTCCCTCTCTAGGAATATTCTGCTTCAAATTAGAAAGGACTGTTATTGCTTGCTCTTTTCTTTTTAAATACAATTTTTTAAATTAACCTTTAACATTTTACAAAGTAAATCCAAACCTGAAGTATAAAAATGTCACAGAAAAGACACCATTAAAATATTGGCTCTCTTACCATGCTATTAAAAAGAAAGCTCAATTGATTTTTTTAAAGATTTCCCAATATAAACCTATGTGTCCTAACTTTAAAAAAGTAAATATTTTAGTTCTTCCTTGTCATGACTGAGTACTAAAAATTTTTCTGCAATGGCATACATTGGCACACATGTCAATATCAAATACCAAAGGTTGTAATTTTATTCTTTACAATGTATGTCTAGAGACATTCCAGCAGCAGTTAGATAACAACTAATTGTTAGATATTACATCCCAATGTGACTCTGAAAGAACATGTTAACCGTTGTAATGGTGAGCTCAGACTAACAGGAAAAACCTGTTACTTATTCATTTCTAAAAATATATTTCCAATCAAATGGAAGAAATTTGGAGACAAATCAACCAAAAGTTGAAATAAATTTACCTTAACCAATTTCAATCTAAGAGATTGATTGTCTTCATATGTACTAACTTGGAGGGTTCAAGGGACAAACTTCTTAATTTTAGCTGAGGAAGGAAAAACTTGGTTTCTAACCTCTCATTTTAGTCTGTTCTGTTTCCATTTATGGCTTTGCGGAAATCAGTTTCCCATGTCAATCTGAGACCAATTAATGAGTTAGCTTTTTAATTTATTATAACACCCACTTGGGAAATCAGGCTTTTATAGTTGATTGCTAAATTTTTTCAAGGCCTACCATTTTCCAAGAGCATAATTTTGATACTCTTTTCACAGCAGGATCCAGTTGGGGTAATTAGGGTTAGATAATGGCCCTGGAGCCTTGTAAGTACTTTGAGTTCTTCATCTCGTGGCAAAAGAGTCATCTGTTTTTTATCTGTTTAGGAAAACAAAAAAACAAAACATCAATTTCACATATGAATAACAGTGACAATGACTGCCAGCTAAAGGTCAAAGCATTCCCTTTTTGAGAACAGATCAGTGTTTAATATGGCTATGCTGCAGATTGTTGTGGTTCCCCTATCTGAGCTTCTTGCTTTCTGAAAATTTGAGGTATTTTCAAAGCAGAAAACAATTCTTTATCCTTCTATTCTATAGCGTTTGCAAATCCCAAAGAATTGAAAAAAACAGAGCTGGGGGAAGAGAGAAATAAACCACAATTATAGAGCTGAGCTTAAGCTTCCCTCTCCAAGGCTGCATTTCCTTTCTTAAGAAGAGATGCCTTTATGTGGCATATTTAAATACTGCCATTCAAGTAATTAGTTCCTGGGGCAATGAACAACATCAGCTACCATAAAAACAGACTAGTAACATAAAAACAGGCCATAAAACAGCAGTGAAAAGCAGCCGTTTAAAACAATTAAACCTTGAAAGCTGAAAGGGTTTTTTAAAAGGTCCTTACCTGAGCAAAATGAAGAGGGGAGCAGCTGCCACAAGAATCTTTGTAGTGCCCTTGATGAAAAGAAGCAGCTCTTAGCTTTGACTGATCCCCCAAATTAAGTAGGGTTCTTAGAGCAGAATAGGCCAGGTTGGAATATTGTTCCCCCATGAAAACCCAGTTTAGGGCAGTTGGAAAAACTTCCCAGTAAAAAAAGGAAGGGCAACCATTTTCCATAATACTGTTAATAAAATGGCCTGGATTAAGCTCAATTTGGAAGTCTTTGCCATAAAAAGGGGGGAGCTTTTTCTTCCATTGGCACTTGCCTGGTCTCAGGTGACAGGTGAAATAAGGAATAAACAGATGGACATGGAAATAGCTGTCTCTCTATGTCTCTAGATAAGGGGTGTCCTACCTTGGCACCTTTAAGATCTGTGGACTTCAACTCCCAGAACTCCCCAGCCAGCAAGGCCTAGATGAGAGAACGTAGAGAATTGTTTTTCTTTTGTTGGGGGAGGGAGGGAGAAGTGACCCACCAACAGAGTCAATTTTCCAAATTTTTGACATGCCGAGCTCAAAAGGTTCCCCATCACTGCTCTAGAGGGTGCGATTTTCAGTGTGGGATCATAATGCTGCTTTTGTCATTGTGAAGAAAGTGGTGAATTCTATGGATGCTGTTGAATGTAAACCCTTGAAGGTTATTATAGATAGTTTTGCAAAAATTAAGCTTTATATGCACAGATGTAAGATGTGTAGAAATTACCTTTTTTAAACTTTAACCTCCTTTTAACTTTTGAAATATTTCCATCATAGCTACAGTAAACTCACTAATAATAAACTCAATTTGTTCTTTTAACTCAATTTTATTATAATGATGATCTTCAGATGTTTTTAAAGGACATGTAGTCAATATCTACAGCAGAGGTGCCAAACTCGCAGCTTCACGTTGCCATCATGTTATGTTTTGCAACTTTCCCCCCCTTTGTGGAGCTGGGGTGGGCATGGCCTGCACGTGATGCATCCAGCCCATGGGCCACTAGTTTGATACCCCTAACACAGGGTATGGAAAAAGCTGTCATTGTGGTATTCTAAATGTTGTTCTTGGTATCCTTGGACATGCCATCATGGGAACATTCTATTTATTTATTATTCAGATTTATATAGCCACCCCATCTTGCACAAAGCAACTGTGGGTGATGGTGTACAACAATAGAATAAAACAGCAAATTGATAAAGTCTATCAATAGTCCTAGATATAATGTAATTATTTAAATAAGAACGTTATCAAAAAATTAAAATATATTTTTAAATTAAAATATATGGAGGACTATAAGGATCCCACTTCCATAGTGCGACAATGATGTGTACATGAATAGAGGTGGAACCTATTCCCAAAATATTGCTGTTGGGTCACATATAATAGTAGGCCTTGTGTTTTTTTTCATAACCACCTGGGTTCAGACATGGTTATTCTCTTAACCTGTGTTTGAGCACTAACATAATACAGCATGACAAAAGGTTGATTTCTAGGGAATTGTGGGCCTCCTTGAAAAGTGGTTTTGTCCGTTTAGCTAATTGGGCCTAAACCTCAACCAACACAAGTTTCAGCAGCTGGAGAAGCCGTAAATGTGTAGCTTTACTTGAATTGATCCACAAGACAATTTATTTGACCAAATATGGAAATGCATGCTATGACTTTGCAAACTGACAGCCAGAATAACAGTATATACTTCTTTTTGTGCTTAATCTTCTGGGTCAACTTGCTTTCAAAGGCACTCTGTATCAGCCAATACACTGATGTCAAGAAGAACCTGACTGCTTTAACAACCCTGGTTTTACAGTTCTATTCATAGATAAGCAGCAGTCATGAACTAAACTGTTCCTGAAAATTGAAATACGATGAAATAATTAAGCCTCTTTGACTGGCAGCAGCAACCAATCTTACGCCTTTGAATGAAATAGTGACACAATAACCATTTAGAATTTTTTTTTTGCTGGAAAAGAAATTAATAGCTAATTCATAGTACATAATTTCTGCCAAAACCCCTCACTCAGCAAATAAATGAACAGGGACGAGATTGAGACCAATAACCTATTTTTTTACATTGCAGTTTATCTTTGTCTTTATAAATAACATTAATTCTATTATGAAGCTAGCAGTATGATTTGAATGGTGTAATTCCAGTTTGGTCTGAAGCCTGATCAGAATCTTTCCTTTCAGGGCAATGAATTTAATGGACTGACTAATAATATTTTTTATTTCGAAGTAAGTCCTAGTGATTATAAATGAATCTCTCAAGGTAAGTGGGGGGAGGAAAAGGATCATAGCTTTGCGGCCTAATACTATGCACCACATGTATTCAGAAATAAATAACTCCTTTTGAGTTAGACGGAATGTGTTCCTATGCAAGCATTTATAGATTTGGCTGAGAGTTTTAAGAAGTTGACTTGGAAAATTATATTTAAATTCTCAGACAGGAATTTCCTGGATTATTGTGACTAAATTAATCATTGTTTACCTCAGCCCTTTATCTATAAAATATTAATGATCCTTATTTCATAATTGTAACTTCCAACAATCCAATATACAATAACAATAGTTTGTATGCAGGAGATAAAATTACTTGCGTAGTTAGAATGGTGAGTTGCTAAAGTGAATTGTACTATGCCCTGGAAACCTTGAATCTTTCCCTCATAAAAATGCTCCTTAACATAAAAACTAGAGTATCAGGAGAAAGCAGTGCCCTATTTCTCCAGTTTTAGTTTTTTTCCTGGAGAGATTTTTTAAGCAAAGGTGAATTTTAAAGATACAATCCTCACACACTCTGAAATGACACAACTTTAGAATTCTAAGACTATTATGATGCTAATAATTCTGTTCTCTTTGGCTCATAGAACCTGTTTCAATGCAAAACTTTTAACTGTATTATTCATCCCTTTATTAAATGTGTTAATGCTTCACAAAATAGATTCCTCTAGGCTTTACCTACTTCATTTTAAAAGAAAAAGATAACAATACGAGAATGAAACAAAATTGTGATCCTGGGAAAGGGCACAAGTTTATTTAACAAATTGCTATATTCAATCTCACATACACACTCACACAAGCAGACACACAAAGGAACCTTTTAGTCCTCAAATCCAAAATGTTGCACAGCCATCATTATCTCTGCTGCGAAATAATGTGATAGATAATGGAGATGGCATAGTTGGAAAGCAAGAAATAGAATGTCTAACATGAGGGTATCAGCCACCCATACAAATTAAGTATTCAATGTTGTATCTGTCCCTAGGTGCAGAGAGGAAGATTTATGGCAGCATTGCTACACTTGGTGACAAGACAAGGACACACACACATTCATTCACATAGTCCTTAAACATGTAAAGTAAAAAAAAGTCACAGCTTGGGGTTTAGCACAGTAAAGAAGTTTTGATCATTCAGAAATGGTACTTTTATAAACTGAGGTAACAAACAACAACAAAAAAGAAATGGTACTTTGGGATATTTGATATCAAGATTGTTTCACAGATAGCTGAAAGCAAAGGAAGAAGATGGTAGCAAATCAGCAGAAAGAAAAGACGAGTAACCAAATTCAAGCTAAAGTGGAATGAAAACATTAATGAACTATTCAAGTTGGGCATTCCAAAGGGCACTTCTAAACTTCATGAATGTCTATTTTTCTCTAAGAACAAAGTTAGATTAAGTATCATCTAATTTACTTATTTGCCAGTAGTTTTATACTTCAGATTCCCACCCTTTAAAATGAGCATAGGATGTAAGGGTTGAACTTGAAAGAGATCTTGGAGTTATCTAGTCCAACCTTTTGTTCAGAGCAGAAATCCACTATTACAGCATCTCTGACAAATGAACACCCAGTTGTTATTAACAACCTTCACCAAGGGTGTGGCCACCATCTTGTAAGGCAGTTCTTTCCTCTGTTGAACAACTCCTACCATTAGGATTGTTTTTTCTCTGATGTCCAGCCAAAATCTATGCAATTTAAGCCTCATTTTGTCCTCAATTGTTCAACTCTGCTCCTTCTTCTGCATGTCAGCCATTTTCTCTTCTCTAGATAAACATATCCATTATCTCCAACCATTCCTCATAACATCTTTTTCCCCAGACCTTTGTCACCTTGATGGCTTTCTCTTGGACACACTCCAGTTTATAAATCTGGTGTATAGAGAATAGATGTTCTAGGTGCAGTCTGTCCAATGCAAAATTGAGACAAACTATGATAATAATGTTATAAATACTACTAAGCATGATAGGGGGGGAATGAAGTGGCTCACATGGTTAGGACACTGGGCTGATGATTGGTAGGCTCATGTTCAAGACCCAGTTGCTGCCATGGGATGGGGTGAGCTCCGGTCACTCACTCCAACTCCTGCTGACCCAGAAGTTCGAAAGTGGGTAACCATGAGTAGATAGATGGGTACCACTTTGGTGGACAGTTTAATGGGGACGTGAAAGGAGCCCCTAGCTGTGTGTCTCTCAGCAATGATAATGTTACTGGATAATCATTTTGGTGCTCCTGACATGACAGTAGTAGTAATAGTAGTAGTAGTAGTAGTAGTAGTAGTAGTAGTAGTATGATAGTGTTTATTGTATGTCTCCCTCAGTAGTGCCTCCATATCAGTATCACTTGCTGAGGAATATATGAAAGGAATGTTGTGATTGCATCCATGCCTTCTCATGGGCATTAGATTAAGCCAGAGTCACAATTCCAGATTTCCAGACCTAAAGGAAAATATTATATTTGTTCAATAAGAATCTTCTTTATATTTTCAGACAGCAGAACTATTAAAGATCTCTACTTGAGATTTGTATGTGTGTGTATTTTTTCAGAAATAGTTGTACTATATATAATTATGTAATGTTATGAAAATAATTGTATAAAACCAATGAAAATAAAACAGGAAAATGTGCTTAATATAATTGTAAACCCACAACAATTCTAAATTATTTCAACAAATGAGCCCAAAGAGTATCATGAGAAACTGGTGGACAAATAATTACCTGAGATTCTGTCCTATCATAGCTTTTTCAATCTCTTTAAATGCCATAGACTGAATCTAGATTTTCTTATACACATAATAAATTATTGTAGTGGGCTACAAAGCCTATTTCTTGGCTATATCCACTTCTCCCAGTATGTACAATCATATGAATTGGATGTAATCTGCTAAAGAAAGAGAAAATATTAATACATTACATATCCATTTCTAATCAGATGCTACTGTATATTTCATACATCTAAGTTGCCCTTGAAGGTGACCTTTGGCATTCTTCCTATACCAGGGGTTGCCAACTTTTTGGAACTCAGGGACCACCAAACTCATAATTTTAAATCCCGGGGACCACTAATATGAATTTTGATTGACGGTGACTTGCTGACGTTGGTGGCAGAGAGAGAGAGAGAGAGAGAGAGAGAGAGAGAGAGAGAGAGATCTGATCTAATCTCCCCCCCCACACACACACAAACACACAGAGGCAGGAGTGGGATTCAAATTTCTTAACAACTGGTTCTGTCGGTGTAGCCTAATTTGTAGGTGTGGTTTGGTGGTCATGTGACTGGCTGGGCATGGCTTGTATGTAAATATTATAAATATTTATGTAAATATTGATTTTTTTATAAAAAAGGAGCAACTTTTACCCAAAATCCAATACAAGTCTAATTAAATAAATAAATAATAAATAATAAATAAAAATAAATAAATAAATAAATAAAAATCAGGCAAGTAAACAGCAGGTAAACATTTAAATCTAAACATATATATATATATATATATATATATATATATATATATATATATATATATATATATATATATATATATATATATCATCTTCAGGCTGGTGTCTTCATATATATATATATATATATATATATATATGGAGCAACTTTTATCCAAAATCAGGCAAAGCAGGCAGGCAGATTGAGTTGCTCACAGAATCACAGATTCATTCAGAGATCTATCTATCTGCCATTGGCTACCTGAGTCTGCACTGAATAATAGAAGCTTCAGTCCCAAGGAAGGTTCAGCTCTGCTTAAAAGCAGAGCTGAAGATCTAAAGATTAGCTAGAAAGCAAGAAATCCAACCCTGCTTTCTAGCTAATCTAAATCTCCGGGCACAGCAGAACAGCTGATGGTCAGGAGAAAAAAAAGGAAAAATAGCAACTTATCAGGCAAGTTTGCCAGGTAAGGAGTGAGTTGGCAGGGAGCATTCCCGGGGGCCATGTGGGTAGCACATCCTTGTGTTTTGGCGCAGCCTGGATTAATTGCTTTGGGGGGTGCTCTGGGGATGACTTTTCTCTGTGGACCACCAAAATTTTCTCGTGGACCACCAGTGGGCTGCGGCCCACTGGTTGGTGACCACTGTCCTATACCCCTACATTTAAAATATCTTTGCCAGTCTGGGTCACATTGTAAGGTTTTATTGTCACATTAGCACCAGTGGTGGGATTCAAAAAAAATTTACTACTGTTTCTGTGGGCATGGCTTGGTGGGCATGGTAGGGGAAGGATACTGTAAAATCTTCATTCCCACCCCACTCCAGGGGGAAGGTTACTGCAAAATCCCATTCCCTCTCCACCCCACTAACCTGCTTTCCAGCTCCGTTCTCCTGTGCAGGACAACAAAAGAAGACCCAGCTAATTAGCTGGGACTTGGGAGGCAGAGAATAGATGGGGGCGGGAACAGTCAGAGGTGGCATTTGCCGGTTCTCCAAACTACTCAAAATTTCTGCTACCGGTTTTCCAGAACTGGTCAGAACCTGCTGAATACCATCTCTGATTAGCACCCATGGAGTTGGAAAGAATCCTAAATCATCCAGCTTCCTGATGAAGCAGAAAATCCGCTACTGAAAATCAATACCCACCTACAACAGAGATCCCCAACCTTTCTGGCTCTGTGGACTGGAGGGGAGGGGAGAGGGGATGGTTCCACGTGAATGGCTAGCAAGCACGTGCACAGGCATGCAGCTCCATTTGCGCAAGTGGTGTGTATGCACATCTGCCCCTTTTGCAAATGGAGTCGATGTCAGAGGTGGTATTCAGGTTCTGACCAGTTCTGGAGATCAGGTAGCGAAAATTTTGAGTAGTTCAGAGAACCGGCAAATGCCACCTCTGACTGGAGATTTTACAGTATCCTTCCCCTGCCACGCCCACCAAGCCACGCCCACAGAATCGGTAGTAAAAAAAATTTGAATCCCACCACTGGTCGACATGCAAGTGGGAATGCAGATGTGCATGCACTCGACTGCCATTTCTGTGGCCCGGTCTCAACCAGCTCACAGAGGTTGGGAACCCATGCACTACAATACCAATTGTCCCAGAGGTGCTTTTTTGTCCCCCAGGAGGCAACTGGACTTCCTTGTTTTTTCTTTCAAAGATATTCTGCTTTTCATCCAAGAAGCTTCTTCAGCTCAGACAGGATAGTGGGGAATGGAAGGATTTATATTTCTTGTAGGCAGCTGGTCATCTGCATCCTTTTAGAGGGTCTTTGAAGCACTTGGAGGTTTATCTGTGTCCTCAGAGTCACCTGAGTAGTGCTCCTGGTTCCTGTACTCTGCAATTTTTCCTCTGGAAATCCATTCCTACTCCCACACCATTCAAGAAAGTCCAGTTGCCTCCTGGGGGAAAAAAGCATCTTTGGGACACTCATGACATGGATGACTGAGAATCTCTACATGCAATACCAATCATTATCTTAAAAAAACAATAAATGTAAAACACTTCTAAGGAATATGAGTTCAGTTTTGCTAAAGTAGCCTGTTGTACTGTTGAACAACAGGATCATTGAATATTTTGGGGGGGGGGGAAGAAGTATAACAGCAATTCCATCATTTGTGGCCATTACGAAAATATTTCAAAAGAATATATTTTATTCTAAAATAAATGAAACTCAAATTTCAAATAAGGACAAAGAAATGAAGAAAGAATATAGGTTTTTTTACAGATATATGAAGTGTCATAGTTCTCATTCTGCTCCATTAAAGTCTTTCTTTATTATGTTAATCAACCATACATTACAGGTGGGGAAATCTTGTCTAATTGGAATCTATTATTTGATCTAAAAATTCATTTTTCCATTAATATTTTCATCACTGGTTTAAAAAAATCTTTCTCAGTAATATTTCAACACTTCATTCAAGAATCTCTGCTTGCTGGCCTGCAACTCCCACATGTGTTTTTATGCAGCTAAAGAGAAATGGTAGCATATTGTTGTCCTGTTAGCTTAGTCCCTACATATGAGACTGATGATTGAGATAGCCCATTACTTGATGAAGCAGGCTAAAATAATGTTGGCTCTTCTAGGAGTTTCTATAGGACAGTTTATTTAAAAATCATCTCTAAGACTATGCAGCAATACAGTATTTCAGTCCAAATATGTTTAAGACTTGCCTATCTTCATTGTTTTAAATTGGATGAGTTACTTGTTATTGCACTCTATCCATTTTTCATTCAATGTTTAGCTCAACTTTCTTCATTTTTGCTCTGTTGTTTGGAGGGGGGACAGGGGAATGCCTCCTTGATTCTATGCTGCAAGACATGTCTCTGCTTCCCTCAACACCCCACCCCCACCCCCGCTGCCTTGCTTCATCCTGGCCTGTGTTCAGCCAAATCTCCCTCTTTGGCAACAACCACAGTCAGATGCCTGACCCTCACATGGAGGCCGAGTCCTTGTAATATGGGATTATGCATGCTTACATAAGATAAAGAGGCAGGAACAGAAGAAAAATAGATCCCGGGGTGAGGACTGAGTAACATAAACTGTTAACTTCTGCAGTGGCCTCCGATTTTTTTTAAGTTATACAAGTTATAGACTATTTCTTTTGTCTCAAACAGTAGGCACTAATAGATGTAGGCGAATACAGTACGGAATTCTTGCTTTTCAGTTTTCCAAAGGATTTCTCCTCCTTTGAAAAAAGGGAGCTTTGTTTTCTCCAGATTCATTCTCAGGCTGCTTCAGAATATTTTTTTTCCCAGTTTTGTTTTTGAGCTGATTTGATTGACAGAAGGTGGGAAAGGGTGCTGTTGTGGAGACTGGTGTTTTTAATTACATCCCACTCCATCAAGACATGTCATATCTGACCTATAATAGTTTTACCAGTACTTTTTTCTTCTTCCTTCTGAAAAATAAAAGTCAAAAGCAATGTTCCCCCTCCTTAAAACTAAATAAAATGGTCGGAGGAAAAATGCAGAGGAAAGCCCAAGTATGGATATAGTACGTAGACAAGTGGAAAAGCTGTGAAGGTCAAAAGCAGACAAGAACATTTTTAAAGCATTTCTGATATATTCCCTAGATTTCTATTGTCATGACCATTAGCCAAAGTTTCACAAATGGTGCACTGGAAAAATTAAATATCCCCTAAGTATCAGACCAACTGCTTGGGAATTAACATGGATGGTCTGCTGTCACTCTGAGATGGGCTTCTTGTTGAGCATGATGAGTTATTCCAACCTCAAATGCTAAAATATATTTAGCATCTCTCCTTTCAGTGTGGTTCATGTCATTTCTACCTTCAGCAGTAGTTCTTCTCCCAAGTCTTAGATAGATGAAATATAAACATAGAGCTGTTAAGAAAATGCTACGGTTTATCTGAACAGAATAGATTTCTTACTTTGCTTTAGAAAGGAAATAGCATGCAGGTAGAAGGGATTTCAAGGAATTCAACTGAAGGAACTTTGCAAATGACAACATTCCAGCGCCTATTATTATTATTATTATTATTATTATTATTATTATTAATTATTTATTGGACTTGTATGCCGCCCCCTCTCCGAAAGGACTTGGGGTGGCTCACAACTAAAAACAAACAATAAATTAATTACTTAAAACACTATTAAACATTACAAGCCCAATTAATATAAAATCTCAATACTATTATAAAATTTAGAAATTTAAAAAAATTAACCCCCAAGAGGTCAGCCGAGCCCGGTCTGCTCAAATAGCCAGGTTTTCAAATTGTGATGGAAGGTGCGAAGGTCAGGGGCCAAATGGAGCCCCAGGGGCAACTGGTTCCATAAGGCGGGAACTGCCACAGAGTAGGCCCTTCCCTGGGGCACTGGCAGATGGCACTGGCTCGCAGACGGCACCCCAAGGAGCCCCTGCCTGTGTGCTTGTACAGGGCGGTTGGCATTGGATGCTGGGAGGAGTTGTTCTTGTAAATATCCTGGACCCATGCCTTATAGGACTTTGAATGTTAACACCAGAACCTTGAATCTCACCCGGAGGGCAACTGGTAGCCAATGCAAGTCACGCAGGAGGGGTGTAACATGGGAGTACCGGAAGCTCCCATCACAACCCACGTGACGCATTCTGCACCAGCTGAAGCCTCCAGATGGTATGCAAGGGCAGTCCTAAATAGAGAGCATTGCAGTAGTCGAGTCAGGAGGTAACAAGTGCATGAGTGACTGTGCGCAGGGCATCTCGGTCCAGGTATGGGTGTAACTGGTGAACCAGCCGGACCTGGGCAAAGGCCCCCCTGGCCATGGCTCCCACCTGTTCCTCCAACCTGAGCTGCAAGTCCAGGAGGACCCCCAGGTTCCGTGCCCCGTCCATGGGGGGCAACACCTCTCCCCCCACGACCAAAGGTGGAATCTCTTGACTGGACCAAGATGTTGGTATGCACAGCCACTCAGTCTTGGCTGGGTTGAGCCGAAGCATGTTCCTGTCCATCCAGATCTGTACCACATCCAGACAAGGGGATATCAGGGAGAGGGCATCACTGGTGTGGTTTGGGATGGAGATATACAACTGGGTATCATCAGCGTACTGATGATACCTCACCCCAAAACCACGGATGATCTCACCCAACAGCTTCATATAGATGTTGAATAAGAGGGGTGAGAGGACTGACCCCTGGGGGACCCCACAAGTGAGAGCCCTCGGAGTCGATCTCTGCCCCCCCTGTCAACACTGATTAAGCCCAAGAGGTAGGAGGAGAACCACTGCAAAACAGTGCCCCCACTCCCAGCCCCGAGTGCGCAACAGGATACCATGGTTGATGGTATCGAAAGCCGCTGAGAGATCTAACAGGACCAGGACAGAGGAGAACCCCCTCCAGAGATCATCCACCAATGCGACCAATGCCGTCTCTGTGCTAAACCCGGGCCGGAAGCCTGATTGGTACAGATCTAGATAGTCCGCTTCTTCCAGGAAAAGCGGAAATTGATGAGCCACCACACTCTCAACAACCTTTGCCAAAAATTGAAGGCTGGAGACCGGATGAAAGTTGTTTAATACGGCTGGGTCCAGGGCAGGCTTCTTCAGGAGGGGTCTCACCACCGCCTCTTTCAAGGTGGCAGGGAAAAAACCCTCCCTTAATGAAGCATTGACCACTGCCCGGACCCAGCCGCACGTGACCTCCCTGGAGGCATATACCAACCAGGAAGGGCACAGGTCCAACAAACATGTGGTGGAACTTAGCCGTTACATAATCCTGTCCACTTCATCCTCAGAAACAGGATCAAACTCAGCCCAGATCACACTGGCCGGACTAAATGCACCTTCTTTGTCGGACAACTGCAAATTAGAGCTCAGCCCCTCCTGGATCCGAGCGATCTTATCCGACAGATATTGACCAAATTCCTCAGACCTACCTCGCAGCAGGCCCACCCCCCTGGATGTAGGAGGGAGCGAGTGACCCTAACAGGACGGCCGGGCGGTTATCAGACGCTATGAGAGCATAAACCCTCCCACAGCTACCAGGTAAGTCCTAATATAGGCTCTTAACTGGGCTCAGTTGGAACTGGAACGGGTTGACCTCCACCTGCTCTCTAGACCCCTCCTACGATGCTCATCTCCCAGAGCTCCTTGGTATACTAAGGAGCCACCTGGGATCTGCAATGAGTGAGGGGCCCCATGGGGACAATTCTGTTGAGAGCCCCAGCGGCAGCCTGTTGCCAGGCGGCCTCCAGGACCTCGGCAGAGCTGTGGGGGATGGAAAGACCCCAGTTCTGCCTGGAACCCGGATCCATCAGGCATCTGGGCGGAACCATCTAAGTGGCTCCTCATCCCAGCGGTGTGAGGTGGCTTGTTGGAAGACCAGCCATAGGAGATAATGATCTGGCCATGCTACGGGTTGGGCCAAAGCTACCCACCCCCAGATCATTTCACCACTGTTCGAGATAAAAACCAGGTCGAGCATGTTCCCCCACTCATGAGTAGGGACCTTAATCACCTGGGTCAGGCCCATAGCCACCATGGAAGCCATGAAATCCTGGGCCAAACTCGACACCTCTCCCAGAGAAGGCAGATTGAAGTCCCAGGACCATAAGGCCCGGGAACTCCACTGCCACCTCCAAGAGGGCATTGAGGAGCCCAGGTAGGGCCGTTGCCACACAGCTGGGGAAAGGTATGCAACAACAAGCCCACCCAACCCCCAGGACCCAACCTCAGGAGAAGGGCCTCACACCCACCTATCTTGAACAGTGATCTCCCTTGGAATCAAGGTCTCTTGGATAACTACCGCCACCCCTCCACCCCTTCTCTGGGTTCATGGCTGGTGCAACACCTGAAAACCTGGGGGCATAAATCAACCAGAGGGACTCCACCCTCTGGCCCCAACCAGGTCTCAGTGATGCAAGCCAGGTCCATGGCCTCCTCCTCATTACCTCACAGAGGAGGGATGCCTTATTAGCCACGGACCTGACATTAAAGTACACCAGTCGGAACCCAGGGGTCCCGGATCCTGAATCCCCAGGAAATTGGGCAGAGGCATGGGGTCGAGCGCGCCAGCTTGTAAACAGAGGGGGCGCTTCACATGATATGGCCCCCGCCTCACCATCTCCTGCCAAAGCCAACCACCCTGGAGATCGCAGCACCCATCTCCCCTCATTGGGGCCCCGCAGCCCCCACTCGCCCCCGCCATGATCCTGAGCCAGGCTGCACTGAGCTCTCTCCCACACAACCCACCCAACTCCCTAACCCCTTAAAAACAATCCAAAAATTTAACCAACAAAGCCTTGTAGTCCCTCTTTCTGCCCCTTCCAAGACCCTGACCCCTACCTGCCATGCCATCTCTTGGGATTCCAAAATCCCCCTCGATATAGGCCAAAGAAAGTCCAGCAGGCCATGTCCAGGAGAGGGGACTCCCTTAAGGCCCATTCCGCTGCCCGATAGATCCGCATAGAATACCAAGTGTCCTCCTAACAAGGGAAAATGGCCCATAGATGGAAAAATGTCCGGTGATAATAATTCAGTCCGCCATGGTCTCAACCAGCTGGGTAGCCCAAACCCCCAGGTGCCCTCTCACAACAGCCCAGGGTGCTGATGGTAGAGACTTCAGGACTAACCACTGCGCCCCCGTGGAACTCCAGTGGTTGTTAAGACAGATGTTACAAAGCAGATGTTATCGCCAATCAGCAGGAACAGTGCACCCAATCTCATTGTCCTCTCACCACAACAGGTGAGTGCACTAAAAAGTTCCTTGCCACAAATCCAGCTGAGACCGAAGAGAAAGTCTAGGGCAGGGCTGTCAAACTCTCAGCCTGTGGGTTGGATATCTTATGTGCTGGCCACACCCACCCAGTTTAGTGAAGGGGAAAAAGTCCCGATATATCACCTAATGTATGATGACATGAGTTTAACACCTCTGGTCTAGGAATTAAGAGGTTTGGAAAAGAATGAGAATATGTAATGTATGGATATGTTCCTCCTAGACTTCAAAAGCAAAACCAGGATTCAATGGGAGTTTAAATGTCATGATTCAATCCTTTTGTGAAAAAACTATTATTCATCTAGGACAGAATTGGGTTAATTGATCCATATTGTAATGATAGCGATGAGAATAGTGAGATTTATAGGCTTCTACCAAAGCTCTGGAGAGGTTGGAGATATATAGAGGATTTTTCCACCAATCTAACAAACCATAGGTTGGTTTTCTGGCAGAGGGATGTAGAATGTTATAAATGTTATAAATTTACTGTGGTTGCCTAGAACCTGTGGTTTGAACAGTGTGTTGGAAAGGAGCATTCATTAAATGTTTTGAATTAAATGTTCTGGCACTTAAAACCATTTGCAAATTTTTCATTTGCTTGAGTTCAGTTAATATCCAGCAGTGATGGTATTACTCAAACTGTCAATAAGGCAAACCATCTTATGCTAAGATAATTAAACATCTTGATCTTATATGAATAGAAAAGAATACAATGCTACTTGGACAAGGTCAGGGGTGTCAAACTCGATTTCTCTGAGGGCCAGCAGTGTGTGGTTTTTAGAATAGAATACTTTATTGGCCAAGTGTGATTGGACACACAAGGAATTTGTCTTGGTGTAAATACTCTCAGTATACATAAAGGAAAAGATACATTCATCAAGAGTCGAGAATCATAAGGTATGACACTTAATGACAGTCATAAGGTACAATAAGCAATGAAATCATACTAGGAAACAGTCAATATAAATAGTAAGGATACAAGCGACAAAGTTACAGTCATACAGTCACCAGTGGAAGGGATGGGTGATAAGGAGTGATGAGAAGATTAATAGTAATACTAGTGCAGACTTTGTAATAGTTGAAGAGTATCGAGGACATTTTTGTTTAGCAGAGTGATGGCTTTCAGGAAAAACTATGACCTTGGGAAACTGAGGTGGGCATGGCCAGGGTGCCACGCCTCCTGACATCACTTGTGTTGGGGTGGCTGTGGTGGCGGAGTGCTCTTCCAGTGAAAACAGGCTCCCAAGCCAGAGGTGGGAATTCAGCAGGTTCTGACCAGTTTTTGAGTAGTTTGGAGAACCAGCAAATACCACCTCTGACTGGAGATTTTACAGTATCCTTCCCCTGCCACGCCACCAAACCACACCCAGTAAAAAAAATTGGGACCACTGTCCCAAGCTCTTTTTGACTGCAATGGTCTCCTGCAACTCTGCCAGTGAAAACAGAGCTCACGGGATCCGCCTGTGGGCCTTGAGTTTGACACCCTGGGCTAAGTTCTTTCTTTTTCTTCAGCTATAGCAAGTAATGGTAAAAAATATCCACCTATCAGGAGATGTAACATGTATTTGAAGTACAAAATGTACTAACAGGTCTTAGGAAGTGTAGTAGCTGGCTGACCTTCTCTGGATTTGGAAGCTAAGCAGAGTCAGGCCTTATAAGTATCTAGATGGGATTTTTCCTGAAAAAATATTAAAAGATAGCCTGAAACGCTCAGAAAACCTTCTGGAATGCAACAGCCATCTGCTTCTAGTTCAGCTCAACCAGAAGGAAATTTTGCTTTATTATGTTTATACTCTACAAAGCTTGGGAATAAAAGGATATAATAACCTATGTTAAGGAAAAAGAAAAGAAATAAGTGTTCAAATCTAACAACTGGAACTATCATGCTTGCACTTAAGTTCAGAGTTGGTGGCATTTAATTGTACCATAAAATACATTTTATTTACTTTTCAAGGTCCTCATGGTAGAATATAGCAGGTGGTGGAAAAAGAAGATATTATATTTGCTTCTGCTGGAGAAACAGAAAAGAGCTGCATCAGATTTCAAAGTTCAATTTGCTTTAAATTGCTGGCTAATAAATCAACTTTCAATCCCAAAACAATATGGATGGCTTTGTGGTTTTGTTGATTTAATCAAACATATCACTCCTTGCTTTTGTATGTTAAGTAAGAATTGATAATGTCCTACACCATCTTTATTTCCTCCCTACAAAATATAAGAATAAGCAAGAATCAACATAAACAGTTATATGAAGAGAGACATGTTAGTCTATGTCAGTAAAACAAACACGTTAAATTTCATTCCTATGGATCCTAACGACTTCTAAAACTTGCTAACTCCTTCAGCCTGACTTGGACAACATTAGTTTTAGTGTGGTCATGTGTCTTACACTTGGACTAGGGAAACTTATGTTTTCCTGCTATGAACTCTAGAATTGTCTATAAAAGGTCTGCTCTCTCGATAAACATATGAAACTCAGACTTTTAGATTAAGTATATTCTTTGTCCTTTTGTGGTATATTATCTCCTACAAATATTTCACTGTCTCCACGAACAAAAAATAATAATGGTGAACCAGGAACTAAGTCATATTAGAAGATTAATGTTCATTTATATATTGAGTGAGAGGTCTGCAAAATATACCAACACTACAAAAGCATCATTCAAGATTATTCATGCAAACAGTAAGGCATTATGCTGTATTCATCAACTTGCAGGAAGTAATTCAGTTTTGTAGTTCTGTTTCAGGAAAAATGAAACAGCTCCAGAGGGTAATTGTTCTCTATTAAAAACCTTGTTAGCTTTGCTACTCAAAGACTCAATAGCCACATTTTTAACAAGGGATTTAACAGATTTATATTGTTGAATCCTTTCTGATCAACATGTTTTAAGAAATTCTAGGGGAAAAATGGTGCCAAAAAGAATTTATCACGAAGAGAAACTGATGATTCTATCTACAACCAATAGATATTGCCTTTTATAAATACCTTTCAGCAGTTTTAATATTTTTATCTCATTTGGGTTTTGAATCCACACTCACCTTTACATTATAATCCTATTTTTGTTTATTCTCACTGTTTACTGGAAAGTCCACTTTCCAGACAGTGAGCATAGGCTTGAAGCTAAAAAATCACAACACTTCTCAATTGTTAAGTCTATAATAATTCCAGTTTTAAAGGAGCATGGTGGCTCAAGTTCTTGGAATGCTGGGCAGGAGGTTAGGAAGTCCATGTTCAAGACCTGAGAATTTAATTTAGTTTAGTTTAGTTTACTTTATTGTCACTGCACTTCGTGTAATGAAATCCAACACCATCTTCAGTGTACATCATGACCATGACCATGAAAATAAACACAAACACACATCCTTCACCTTCACACATTGAACTGAAAACCCCTGACACAACACCAACACTGCACTATACAGCAGAATTCAAAAGAGCTACTGCCTTGAGCTGTTTTTCAGCCTATTTGTCCTTGTTTTTATTATTCTGTACCATCTGTCAGATGGTAATAGTTCAAAAAAGGGTGCCCAGGATGAAATGGATCTTTGAGAATGTTTTGAACTTTCTTAAGGCAGCGGAGCTATAAAGCTCTTCCAAAGAGGGAGAGGGTAACCAATGATCTTCTGGGCAATGACATTAACCCTCTGGAGTGCTTTCCTATCTGCCACTGTGCAATTGGCAAACCATACAGAGGTGCAGTATTGTTAAAATGCTCTCTATGGTGCAGCGGTAGAAGGTCACCAGCAGTTTTTCATTCAGTTGTTGTTTCTGAGAAGTCTCAGGTAGCATAATAGTATAGAGCTGCTGTGAAGCATAGTTGAACTCTCAGTCCTTCACTCCAGCTCTTCCTGGGGACATGTAAGGAGCTCCCAACTAGGTGTCTTCAGGACAATGGAGATGTCACCAGCTAATCCTTTCAACCGGAAGTGCCTTGGAGCTTCTGATTCTGAGTGCAAAATTCCAGTTTTAATATAGCATTGAGGACAAAGTAACAATTCTTTTCAGATCTCTGGTAGATCATTAGGAGATGGTTTACCAATATCCATGAGAACGGGCATCAGCATTCTTCTCATAAGTAAGTAGCGAAAGACCTTTTTCTCAGAACCTTTTGCTCTCTATGATCCTATTTGTCCCAGGGGCAAGAAAGGTGTAAGGAGATCAGGGCTGATCTGGATCTTGCAGACAAATAAGATTTACTTCCTGAATAACTCTCTAACATGTGCTGAATTCTACTGTATGTACAGGTAGACTTACGATCATAATTGGGCCCAAAATTTATGTGGCTATGCAAAACAGTTGTTAAGTGAGTTTTGCCTCATTTTAGGACCTTCCTTGCCACAGTTATTAAGTGAATCGCTGCTTGTTAAGTTACTAACATGGATGTTAAATGAATCGAGCCTCCTCACTGATTTTGCTTGTCAGAAGGTCGTGAAGGGTGATCAGATGACCCCAGGACACTGCAACCATCATAAATAAGAGTCAGTTGCCAAGTATCACGAATTTTGATCAACGGACCACAGGATGCTACAATTAAGGTAAGTGAAAATGGTCATAAGTCACTTTTTCAGTGCTGCTGTAACTTTGAAGCGATCTCTAAATGAATGGTTATAAGTTGAGGACTACCTGTAGTGCAATGGTGGGATTCAATTTTTACTATTGGTTCTGTGGCTGGCTTGGTGGGCATGGCAAGGGAAGGATATTGCAAAATCCCCATTCCCTCCCCACCCCACTAACCTGCTTTCCAGCTCCATTATCCTGTGCAGGGCAACAAAGAAGACCAGCCAATCAGCTGGGACTCAGGAGGCAGAGAATAGGTGGGGATGGGGCCAGTCAGAGGTGGTATTTGCCACTTCTCCAACTCCTCAAAATTTCCACTGCTGGTTCTCCAGAACTGGTCAGAACCTGCTGAATACCACCTCTGCTGTAGTGAGATATCACGAGGAAAGGAAAAGTTGATTCAAATAGAGGGAAGAGAAGAGAAGAAACAGCCAGAAGCGTTACAACTGGACACAAATTACAGGGCTATTACTTTTGACTATTTACTTTACTTTTATTTTTAATAAAGGAGGCTCTAACTAAAGCCATATTCCATGTCGAATTGCCGTTTCTGTTAAGTTTGCATGAAGAGGCAGACAAGGAGTGCTTCAGCTCTCAAGTTTATTGTGACTTTCAGCTCAGAATGGACCCAACTTATTGGCTATGCTGCTACTTATAGCCAGCAGCCGCAGTTGACAGCCAATCAGAGTGCAGGGTTTTCCGCACTTTTAAACCAATCATTTCAACATTTTACAAGAACAGTTCAAACTAAACCAATGACATTCAAACCTACATACATAACACCCTCCCCACTAGGTTCAGTCCATACTCAAACCCCATCTATCTAATGTTCTTTTAAATAGGTGGGCTCTTACATGTACATTGAGACCTAAGTGGTTCAGATGTTTTAATGTTCTCACCCAGTGAGAGAGGAAATGTGTCTGCTGACATTTCCATACTTGGACTTCTAGTAATAGAAGAACCTGTTTGGTTACTACAACCTGGTCTCTCCTCCCAATCCATCTCCAACCCAATGTCAGCACCTAAGTCAGGTAGTGATGTACAGTCTTCCACTTGTAAGGATGGATTTTGGCATTGTGACAGGTTTTGGGATGGTTCCTGTCATGTGGGCTCGTTACACATGGGGTTGATTCTTGCTTGCTGATTATCCTCATGATCCTCCCCTTCCCCTAGAAGAGGTATTAGGTATGGGAACCAGAGAGGAGCAATTGCGATGTTCCTGAGGTAATCTGGATCTAAGCTGATCAATGTGCCTGCTCCAGAGGACACCATCCTCTGTTTGTACCCTGTAAGACCTAGGGCCTGTGATTTGGGTTATCTCAGCAGGAATCCATAATGGTTCACCCATAAGGTTTTAGCATAAACAGAATCACCTACAGTGAATGTGCGAATTTTGCTAGTGGAATCTAGTGGT